>CM076453.1:0-600000 GCA_038419695.1 Scomberomorus guttatus
ACATATACACCCCACAACGTATTAATCCTTAATTGGCATTTGAATTTACTCAATTTGGTTTAATTTAGTTAATAAAAGATCTTTTGTTAAAACTTAACACTGGTGTGTCTCCCTTTTGTTGTGGCCACTTGAGCCAGGTCATAACAGAGCTGAACTGAATTGAGCTGAATCCAGTTAAAGTGGTTATAACTAAAATAAAAGTCAGTTCAGAGTCAGTTCCTCATATGAAAATATTGAAATTTTCCAAATTCATAAATACCTGGGAATCTGGCTTGATAGCAGTCTAACTCTTAAACAGTATGTGGAGCAACTGGCACAGAAGGTAAAGATAAAAAAAAAGGTTCCTGTAATGAAATAAAGCATGTTTCTGTCTTGAGGACAGGAAAATGATTGTACAGTCAACTATCATGCCTGTGTTTGAGGAGTTATGTTTTATTCTCATGCTGCTCGCTCTGCCTTTAAACAACTTGATACAGTATATCATCATGCTTCACATTTCATTACAGGAGCTAAAGATACACATCACTGTGTTCTATATGAAAAAGTAGGCTGGTCCTCACTAGCAACAAGAAGGACTACATTCTATCATTTTTATTTATAAATGTCTCCTACAAAAGGTTGCCTCAGTATATCACTGTACTTTGCAAATCCAAAACCACAGCTCACCAGGCAGGTGAGGACGAGGCTGACGTGGCAGGGGTACTGGAGCGGTGAACCTGAGGTACAGGCAGCATTCAGGAGAGCAGAAAAACAAACAAACAGCTTACAAGAAGCTTGGCCATAGCATCTGTGCCGTATTGGTGACTGAACGATCTGGCAGAGTCTGGAGAGATGAACTGGGGTTTTATACTGCTGGCTTGTAAAGTTGATTAGTAGATGAGCTGCAGGTGTTCAAATTGAATGGGAGAGGGAAACCAGGAGGCCACGCCCAGCATGCGCCCACACACACAAACAAAGAGAGGGACAGACTGGGGACAAACATGAAACACTAGGAAGGGAAAACCATGGGAAAAACACAGGGAAGGGAGAAGTATAACTGTTACCCCCTCGGGTAAATACTGAAATTGGGAAGACACCTTTCATCACTTTGCACCATATAAATGGAATAAATTACAGAGGATTTAAGTACTTGAATGTCTTATCCCACTGGACGATTTAACCCCTTCAGACCTGCATTTTTTCTGCTGGGCAAAACTATTTATTTTAACTGACTCCTCTCCAACATAAAAACAAACTGGAAACATTTTTTTTTGGCTAACTCATATTTTTTAATAGTATTTTTTCATGTCCATTACAATGGACGCCACGACACGATGGGTGTAAAATGTCATAAAAACTTAAGAACAATAAGGTTGAGTTTTTCCACATAGTAATCAATCAGATATGACCTAAACATCTGGAACTGGATGTTTGCATGTCACAAAAGATGTGTGTTTTTCCTGTACAGTTTGGCATCTTGCATCTGCTAGCCTCTTTCATCATAATTTGGCATGTGGTCAACCATGTCATACTGCACTTCAGGTAGAGGCCTTATATCCTGGACTGGTCTGCGAACTGGTCTCTGGGGGACATGCTCTGGTTCTGGAGACATACTGGGCCATCAAATTGAAGATCTCATCTGGTATATACCGTTTGAAGTATTCATAGGGTCTCATGGGATGATCCTCATGAATTGGAGGATTCTCAAAGGAAGTGTCAATGTGACGCCACTTGATTTCTTCCTTCCTGGTTACTGTCATCTCCTCCTGTCCGCCTCTGTCCTCCTCCTGTCCTCCTCCTGTCTGTCTCCTCTATCCCAATCTCATCTGCCACATCAGTCTCAATCTCATCTGCCACATCAAGTTCTTCCGGCATGCATGTAACCTCTCCACTGTCCCTCTCTGAATCTAATAACAAAACAATCACATTTTTACTCATTGTATGTATTCTCACTCTTGAACTGTTATGCGTTCCATTTAGATCTTACATATAAGACATTAAATTGATGAAAACCACATACGAAGAATTAAAAACACTCTTAATTTCTAAATTTACCACCTATCTCAGTCCTTGTCTTTGAATATATTATCACTTTTAACAGTTACAATTATGCTGACAGCAAATTTGTTTGGCCAACATGAACATAAATGTATATTTTTGATTGAAAATGGGCACTTACTCCTCCCTCTCTGCAGTTCGTGAATGTCACAACTCTAATGTCCATTTTTAACCTCGAGTCTATTAAGTGATGTCTGTGATTGTTTCTGATGCTGTATGGGCTTTTGTTTGTCTGGCTGTGTGCTGTATGTCTTTGTCCTTTTTGTTATGCCTGGCTATACTTGTTTTCTTTCCCTTTGTACTCAGGTCTCTCTCGCAAAAGAGATCTCGATCTCAATAACATTACCTCATTAAATAAAGGTTAACAATATTGATTGTCAAGAATATGAATTTGAAACCATAGGTGGATTTGTAAAAAAAAACAAAAAACATGTAAACTGATTTTTGAAAATGATTTAAGGATTTAAGTTAATTTACTGAAAAAATTAAAATGGATATTCTGTCACATCCATTTCAATTGAGTTTTTTTGTCTTTCTTTACAAGACAAAAAACAAAACATGCACGTATATATAGTCAGCAATTAGTAGGAAGTGTACTGGCCTCTGCTCTGAATGACTTCAGCACATCTGCGGCCACAGGACAGTACTAGTCTCTCACACTGCTCTGGTGTGATTTTGGTCCACTCTTCTTCCAGTCTCCTCCACAGTTCGGTGACTGTAGTGGGTTTCTTGGCCATAACTTTGTCACCAAGGATTTTCCAGAGGTTCTCTATTGGGTTGAGAGGCAGGCCATGTCATTATTTCAATGTTTTCAGTTTTGCCGTGTGACATGGAGCGTTGTCCTGCATAAACACTGCAGGCTGATTGGGTGATGAACGCAGGGAAGGAACCATATGTTGTTGAAGAAGGTTCTGATAAACATTTGCATTCACTCTGCCATGTAGCTGTATAAGAGGCCAAACTCCTGCTGCAGAAAACATGCCCCACACCATGACACTTCCTCCTCCAACTTTCACTGACTTCTTTACACACTTTGGGTTCAGTCTTTCTCCAGTTTGTCGGCAAACATAATGTTTCCCATCGGACCCAAATAAATTAAACTTGCTTTCATCACTCAAGTGAACTTTGGACCAGTTCTCCTCTATCCACACAACATGCTCCTCAGCAAAGCTTAGTCTAGCCTTTTGATTCTTTCTGCTAATGAGAGGTTTGGTCACTGCAGAGTGGGCTTTCAGTCCAAATGCTCTTAAACGTCGAGACACTGTATGACGAGACAGATCCTTACCCTGTTCAGCGCTGAACTGGCGAGCAATTCCAGCTGCAGTGTGGAAACGGTTGCCCATTGAGATCCTTCGCAGTATCCTGTCCTCTCTTGTATTTGTCTTCCGTGGACGACCAGCCTTCTTGGGGGACTTGAATGAGTTTGTGATGTTGTAAAGATTCAATATTCTTGAAATCATGCCATCATGCCGAGTCAGTGAAACTGGAAGTTAGGCTGCCAGTTAAATAGGGGTTGACAGATAATCAAGGAAATTAGCACCGGGTGCCAGATTAACACCAATAACTGGGAGGTATCTTAAAGTGTTCTCTAATTTTGATCAGTGTGTTTTCTGCTAAATAAAGTTTTTTGTTGAAATGCCTTAGTTATTTTGTGGAAAAAGTGTTCTAGTAGCATGGTATAGACACAACAAAAAGTCCTTCAACTGTTGAGCAGTGAAGATGACATTACTTCAGAAAAAAACAGTTGTTTATAAATTGTTCTCTAATTTTGATCTCCAGTGTACATACACACACATACATACATATATATATACATGCATACATACATGCACACACACACACATATATATATGTGTGTGTGTTTGTGTGTGTCTGTAAGCTCACAGTATACTGCTATACCATTATAACCATACCATTGAAAAACTTGTGAACAGGACTGATTTCTTCAACAATACTTTTCTAACACTCACTTTATGGAAAATGTTTTTCGTGACTGATTTGATTGAGGTATTTAAGATAATACCATAATAGATAACAGATGGCATAGCAGAATTGTGACTTTATTATGGGTAAGGATTTATTCTAAAGCGGGGGGATCAAACTCAATTTCATCCTGGGCCACATCAGCATTATGGTAGCTTTCAAAGTGCCGGTTGTAAATGTAAGACTATATAAATGTATCTACTTGTTATCATATGACATAATTGCCTCTGCATTCGATTATTATTGATTTTAGTAATCACTTAATAATTAATATCTAGTTCTGAAAGCAGAATTCTTGGAAAAATAATGGCAAGCAGACATTCAGGTGTACAACTATTATACAATTTATTTATTAAATTAAATATACAAAGTAGTATAATGGTATGTAATAGTCAAAATAACAATAAGTGTTGATTCAGATATCTGCTTATTATCATATGACATAATTGCCCCTTCATCCAATTATTATTAGTTTTAGTAACAACTTAATAACTAGCTCTGAAAGCAGAATTCTAGGAATATACATTTTACACACACACACATATATATAGACACACACACATGATTGCAATTCAAGCACAATGGTCTCATACTTCCCTCAGGAAAAATGAACATGTATTTCTCAGTCCAGTCATCCTTAAATGCATGTTTTTCACTGTATGGATAGCAATGCCAGTCTCTCAGTCAGTCCATCACTTTGGGCCAGACTGAAATATCTCAACTACTGGATGGATTGCCATAAAATTTTGCTCAGATATTCGTGCTCTCCATAGGAGGAATTTTATTAACTTTGGTGACCTCCTGACTTTTCATCAACCATTTCAAGAACCATATATAATTTTAAATGTACAGAGAAGGCAAAGGTCCATATGTGCTCAGTTAAGAACTGGTACTTTACAACTGGCAATTGAGGTAGGCAGATATAAAGGTATTCCTGTGATCTTGGTGTTGTCGAGGATGAATTTCATTTTGTATTTCATTGCCCTTTGTGCAGTGACTTGAGGAATTGTTTGTTTGAAAAGATCCAATTGAAAAAACCTGATTTGTTTTGGTTGTCTGAAGCTGATATGTTGAGTTGGCTTTTTAATATGGAGATTTTTCTTTTAGCCAGATTTATAGGAGAGGCTTGGCTGCTAAAAAAGAGAGCACTGTATCCATCATAACAGGACATCTCTGCCATGTAAACTAAATGTTCTGAAATGTTCTTTTTCAATCTGTAGAACTGTACATCTGTCATGTGACCATCCTGGTTATTATTGTCTAGTGTCTTGTAAGCCCATATAGGCTGGGCATCAGAAAGTTGCAACACTTAAATAAACAAATCAATCAATCAATTTTTATTTGTCCAATATTTTGATTTACAACCAAATACCTGCAAAACAACTGACAATCCCATCAGCCTCAGCTCTACTTTGTGTGTATTAACCCTAGATTACATCCTAGTGGGGTGGAAGATCCCTTACTAATGTTTCTTTTAATGCACTGTTAAACCTAACAAATATCTTCTTCAGACACACTTGCTTCACCACTCAGTAGTGTTAAGGGAAAAAATGATATATGCTATACACTGATGCAATTAGGGGTTAAGAAATCACAGCAAAATGTCACAGTATCTGTGTAAAATACTGTTTTTATTAGTTATCATAATCATAAAACCAAGCAGTACTCAGCAAGTGACAAAAATTGTATCAAAAATTTTGAACACACTACAACAGAACCAATCCAATAAAGCCAATTGTGGTATAGTATGCAACTTACAGAAATGTGATGTGGCAACTTGAAGGTTCACATACACATACACTGAAAATGGACTTTTCAGTGAAGTAGGAGACATTTTGAATCCAGCTGTTAAACTTTTCATGGATTCTGGATTTCCCAATGAGGGAGAAGGAGTAGATGACATCTTTCTAACAAGGTACTTAAACCTTTTTTTGTGAAAAAACCATATCAGACGCAAATTATTATTCAAAGCAGTGTATTTCATGTGTCTAAAAAACCTGTCCCTGAAGGGACCTTTAACATATTCAGATTTAACCAAGAGGGTTGTTTGGAGACTGCAATATGCTGTGAGATGTTTCTAACTTTATATCTGAAACACCTGTCAGTAACACAGAGTGCCCTCACTGCTTTGGTGACATTAAACCCAACATGTTGTAGTAACATAGGAGTCCAAGATGGCAGTATTTCTAATCTTTTGTATGCTGTGAATGCAAAGGCAACACCTACTGCACACAGAGTGCACCCAATTAAAAACGTTCCAGCAAAGACAAATGATGATGCCCCTGAAGGATTAATGGTGAGGCTTTTTATTATAATATTACAAGATATACTATTAAAAACGGACAATTTAGAAATAATAATGCCTCACATGTCTCAAGCAAGAGGCTTATGATGCTAGCGTGACAGTTACATTTTGCCATTGAAAATAAAATTTGGCATTGAACCTCCTTTTATTTCCAATTTGCCAAATTTAACTGTCACTGTTTTGGCCCCATATTCAGTAGGCTCAAAGTGGACACCCTCCAGAATGATATTATTGTATATGCCTTCTGGTGTGAATGAATCAGGTGTTTTAATTACAGAGGAAGCTGCATGAAGTTTGTGAGCTGACAGTCAGGTAGGGTAGTGTTTACTTTCATTTTGTTAGCTAAGCAGGTGACTATAGGTCCAAAACATATGACCAGTCAGACCAGAGGAAATACTGACTGGAAATTATTGAAATATGGTTAACAAATACAACAGAGTACTATTTAACAACCGCTACGACTAACTTTTAAAGCTAAAGTTACATTTTGACGACTTATTTGGATTTTCACATGTATTGTGCCTTTCAACTAGTGACAGAGACTATTTATTTGTTGCTGAACCTTCAATAACAATATTAATCACGTTTATTGACTCTGCTCTAATTCATCGGAAGCTTAAATGGACATAAAATACACTAAATTGCCAAAATGTTGCCTTACAGCTGACGAAATGGATGCCGACTAAAACAGTAGTGTATGCACTGGGCCTCTACAAAACGTTATTGAATCCGTGTTGAAGGAATTCATTTAAAAAAATGATTTTCTATAATTACATTTTAAAATGCCAATAAAAAACAATACTGTAAACTGCCAATTAAAGCAGTTTAATGTTAGTGCTGACGTAGGACTCTGGTTGCTATGGAGCGTCTATATTCCAGAAACTAGTTCCAAAATCACCATTTTACTCTGAAACATTGGAGGAGAAGATTTCTGAAAAACTACACAAGTGACCAGCGAAATACGGACCCACAGTGACCTCAACTCGACTCTCTTACTGTTTCATCATGGAAAACGTGAGAATTTAGGCAGTTTAAAATCATTCAAAGACTTTTTTCAAGCCTTTTTATTCGACGCCTCAGCTGTATTTGAGGCGTCGAATGTTCAACGGCAGCAACAACTGACTTTCATTCAGTGGTAGTTTGTTCAGTAAAACATAAAAACAAATATTACATTTACAAATTTAAAGTAAGATCTTCAGTGTATACATTGCTGAAATGTAAAGACAGAAGTAACTGCAAAATCCTGAACTGACTGTTGATTTACAAGCAAACTGATACAGTTTGCAGTAACCATTCAAACTCCTTCAGAAAAATAAAACATTGCTTATTACACAGTGATGCATTTAACCACCACCTTCAGTAAACTGCTGAAACGCTGAACAGCTCAGTGTAACAGCAGTTTGCAAAGTTTTGGTTTAAAGATGCCAAAGTTTCTACTTTCAACCTGATATTTTGTCAAGAAAAAAGCCCCCATTCATTACTTTATTAAACAGTTCATAAATGATCATTATTTTCTGTAGTAAAGTCAACTTTACTGTGATATTGCTGCAAAAACAGTAAAGCCGTTATGCATATGTGCATGCAGAGTAGAAAATAGCTTGTTTATTTAAAGGACGAGTTCACAAGTCTGTCTTAAAACAATAGTCAGGAGCCCAAATGAACACTGAAACAGGTTTTTCTTGCCATAATCATTCCTCCTGTTCATACTGACCATTAGAAGATCCCTTCATAATGCACTTACAATGTTAAGTGATGGGGGCCAAAATCCACAGTCCTCCTCCTGTGCAAATGAGTCAAATCAAGTAGATATCTTTCAATGTTACAGTCTTTTTAGTGCCAAAGTCCCGGTTTTTACTATACTTCCACCGCAGCTCAACAGGAAACACTGTCTGAGGAAACACAAAGAGGGAATTTGATGCTAAAAAGACTGTAAATGTGGCAGATATCCACTTGATATGACTAACTCAGACTGCTGAAGCCTCATATAAGCTTCAGATAAATATTTAAATGCATTTTTGCACAAAATGACTGTGTGGACACACTGTGGATTTTGTCCCCCATCACTTACATTGAAGGCACCTTTGAAGGGGATCTTTTAATAGCCAGTATGAACAGGAGGAATGATTACAGCAAGGAAAACCTCTTCTAGTGACAAATTGTAAAACCTCTATCCTTTAAGGAAAACATCAGTGTGCTCAGCAGGTTCAAAAGATGAACTAATTTATTCAATGTTCAGTTTAGTCGAGTTGTGTTGAGTTAAGTAGAGTCCCATCCTAAACTGTACATTAATGGTTACAGATGTGTGATGTGCCAACTCACCTCCATGATCACACCTACTGGAGGAGAGAGCCCAGCAGGAGCCAAATGAGCAGCAACACCAACAAGGTAAAACTCTTGGCTTGACAGTGAAAGTGTGTATCCTGTTAGATTTGTTAGGAGTTTGTGCTTATTTGAAGTATTATTTTGAATGTTGTCTTTAGTTTTTTGTGTAATACTTGCACTTTTCAGCAACTATAGGCGTAATTGTCCATAACATCAGTGAATATATGCAGGCTACATATTATAAAATGTTATTGCAGGATTGAGGGAAAATCAACACTCACAGTCACATGGGGTGTCATGTTGGTAACCCTGGGACAAGCATGAAACCATGCACCTTGTCAGAGGTTACCAACAAATGTAGACACTGAAAATGTCTTTTTGATGACATCTAGTGGTGGAAGAAGTCCTCAGATCCTTTACTTAATTAAAAGTAGCAATACAGTAATGTGAAAATACTCCATTATAAGTAAAAGTCCTGCATGAAAAATCCTACTTAAGTAAAAGTACATAAGTATTAGCAGCTTGATGCAATACTTTAAAGTATTGCAGTAAAAGTAGTGGTTTGTTCCCTCTGACTGATATATTATTATATATGACATCATTAGATTATTAATACTGAAGCATCAGTGTGTAAGCGGCATGTTACTGTTGTAGCTGCTGGAGGTAGAGCTAGTTTGAACTACTTTATATAGAGTTAGCTAGTTTAGTCCAGTGATTCCCAACCTAGGGGTCGGGCCCCTCCAAAGTGTCACCAGATAAATCTGAGGGGTCGTGAGATGATTATGGGAGAGGGAGAGGAAGGAGGACGAGAGGTTTTTGGACTTTTTCTCTAATCTTTGATTTTTGGTTAAATATTGGATCATTTGAACATTTATTGAAATGAAACCATGTGAGAAGTTTAGAGGGAAAAATCACTATTTGGTGGAGCTGTTAACAACTCATAGACATCTGAAATGTGACCCCGACTACACACTGCTTTTTGTAAGACGTCAAAAGCCAAAAAGGTTGGAAACCACTGGTTTCATCTTTAACAATGTGTTGTATTTTAAAAGCTTGTTACATTACCCATTGTTTCAAATCTTCATCTGAAAAGTAACTAAAGCCGTCAAATAAATTTAGTGGAGTGGAAAGTACAATATTTTCCTCTGAAATGTAGTGGAGTGGAAATATAAAGTAGCATCAAATGGAAAGACTCATGTAAAGTACAACTACCTCAAAATTGTACATAAGTACAGTACTTGAGTAATTGTACCAAGTGACAACCTAGAGCCCGGTTCTGCTTGAGGTTTCTTCCCGTTAAAGGGGAGTTTTTCCTTGTTGCTGTCGCCAAGTGCTTGCTCATGGGGAAATGTTGGGTCTCTGTAAATTAAAGAGTACAGTCTAGACCTCCAGGCTCTATGTGAAAAGTGCCCTGAGATAACTGACCTGAGATAGCGCTATATAAATAAAACTGACTTGAAATTGACTATTTAGTTACTTTCCACCACTGATGACGTCTAGTATGTGTGAATATTTAACATTCTTGAAAAAGAGCATTTGTGCTCAACAAATCTACAAAAACAAAGAATCTGATTAATAAACCAATCATTATTAATCATCAATTATTTAAGTTTTACACTAAAGCATTACACTGTGACCCTCTATTTGGGATTAAGACTGTTTGCTATCACAAAATCAAAAAACAGTCTGAAAAGTTATAAAATAGAAAGAAATCATCGCTCAGTTGTTTTATTGGGTCATTTGTGTCACTTTAGAGTTCAGATTGTGTGCTACTTTGGTGGCAGCTGTGTGTCGTGTTGCATTCAGAGCTGTGGTAATTCTGCCTTTGTATCCTCTGAACGTACGCCGGGGATCACAATGGACTGAAGGTTGCATCATGGACTCTCCGAGAACATGAGCATATTAGGGGAAAAGGTGTTTTATTTAATTATGTAATGAAGGTGAACTGTCGGGGGGAAAATTGATCTTTCCTTTGTTTTATGTTTGTTACATTAAACTTATCATTTGAATTTTTATCTGAGGAGTATCAAGTAAAGTTTTACTGTGGGAGTCAGCTGAGATATTGGAGAGAAGAAAGCTCTGTTCTAGTCACGCCTCAGTTCATGAGGATGAGATGGACATCAAGTATGAAGCGGTGAGATAAGTTGAAGGTAAGATTTTCATCATCAGTGATCAGGTCAAAACATTACATGACCTTCTATGATGTGACCCTGCAGTCCAAGCATTACCCAGGACAAGATGTCTGTCTGCATAGGAGATTACACTTCCTCCTCTCCACTGTTGCCATGGCAGCCAGTCACAACACAGAGCCAAGTTGTCATGATGTGTTCCTGATAAAAGAAGTGTGATTCCTCATATTGTCCTCTCTCCTTCTCCTGGGAGCAGCAGTTGTTTGTACTACAAGCAGATGACCCACTGATTGTTTGTCCTCCTGCAGGTCATCATGCGCTGCCTGGACGATGACGTATTGTTCCTCCGACTACGCACACAGTTCCGCCCCGGTCCGTGTTTTACACTAAGTTATCAGTAAGTTTGATGTGTCGCTGCTGCTTCAGAGACCAGTGGGAGTGGTTGTATGATACCCACAAATGTCATGGTGTGGAAGTGTGTGCTGTGTGCTGAGTGTTACAAGTCTGATTTCCTTTATGACTGTGGTCAGTGGGGGCTTGTAGATTGGGCTCTAGCAAGTCGACCAGGAAATAGTTTAGTTAAGGTGGTAAGATCCTCACACATCTGGTCTCATCATCAGTTTAGTTCATTCAACGTTTATTTGTTTAGGGACAACTAATGCCATATGCCACAGCATATATCATATTTAAAATTGAATGCCTTTAACAACAGACACATGCATGAAATATGTGGCATTTGCTGTGTGAAACAGTATACAAACATTAAAAAGTGCAATTTAAATATTGAACTCAAATTGTACTAATAAAATTTCACAGCAGTGTATTTATTAAGAGTACACTATATTTCAATTTGAATTAAATGTGGTGAAAATATACTATTGAGTATTTCATGATTATACTTTCAATCACATTTATATAAGTGTACTTGAAACATACTTTGCAAAATTGTTTTTTCACTTGACCTTTAGATAAATATTCCTGTGTGACTACTGAGATACTACAACTACTGAGTCAGTTTGCTGATTTATGAGTATTCTTTACTTATTCTACTGTATGTCTTATCATTCACCATTACCCTGTAATTACCACTTGTGGCCACAGTAGCCATTGTTCAAAAGTTACAGTCTCACTTAAAGTAGCTGATTTCAGCTACTTTCTCTGTCTCCTCCATGATATATAGGCTCCTAGTTTTCCTTTAATTACTAACAGTCTAGTAATCATACAGTTGGAGTCATCCCTGTCTCTCTGTGTAACTAACAGGTTGGTGCGAGCAGGATGAGACGGAGGGAGCAGGAGAGCACCTCCAGAGCCTTCGAGGAGCCTCCGGAGAGAAGACTCCGTGAGAATGCTGCTGTCCTGTCAAAGAGGAGCCCCAGCCCCCAGCCCTCCACCTCTGCCCCACAGGCCAACCTGGAGGGTGTCCAGCTGGAGGTTAGCAGTCCAAACATGCCCACGGTGGTCCAAACTGTTCTATCCTTATCCATGATACATCCAGTTCAACAGCAATACTGCATCAGTCTAAAGGGTGTAACTGAACTAGTCTGACTTGGTTCCTCCTCTCCTCCTCTCTGTCTCTCTAAAAGGTTCAGGGAAGGACAGCAGAAGGAAGGCAGCAGGAGATCCAGCCCAGAGTCCCCCAGGAGCACGTGGATGACATTCAGCATGATGATGTCACGGCCCCGCCCCTCTGGCCCGGCCCTTACGGACCCCAGCCAGGTGGACCCCCACCCTCTGCTTTTAATGCAGTGGCAGAGATGGTCATGGCATGGATGACTGACTCTCCGTACAACCCAGAGATGTAACATACACACACATACACGCACACTGCACACACATTGCAAACCTTTTATTCCCTCTTTCTTCCTCTATCCTAAAAAAAAGAAAAAAAGAAAACCTTAGATAAGTTTTAACTCTTTCATTCCTTTTTAGCATGTAGATAAGTTTTAACTCTTTCATTCCTTTTTAGCATGTAGATAAGTTTTAACTCTTATACATTATTAATTTGTAGATATGTTTTAACTCTTCCTTCCTCTTTCTTAAAAAAAAAAACCTTAGATAAGTTTTAACTCTTTCATTCCTTTGTAGCATGTAGATAAGTTTGAACTCTTTTATACATTTTTAGTATGTAGATAACTTTAAACTTTTATACATATTTAGTATATATATATAAGTTTTAACTTTCATTCCTTTTTTGTATGTAGAGAAGTTTGAACTCTTTCATTCCTCTTTCCTAAAAAAAGAAACCTTAGATAAGTTTTAACTTTCACTCCTCTTTAGTATGTACATAAGTTTTAACTCTTTTATACATTTTAAGGATATATATAGGTTTTAACTTTCGTTCCTTTTTAGTATGTAGATATGTTTTAACTCTTTCATTCCTTTTCAGCATGTGGATAAATAACTCTTTGATACCTTCTACACTTTGTTTGAAAAAATCTAACACAAAAAGAGATGGTAATTCTTTACACACAGACATGTTCAACCTCTTTTCTTTCACTTACTTCTAAAGTTTCCAAAAAACCCCACAAGTTCTACAAAATCATTTTAGATGTTGCTTTTTTTAACTATTTAATTTATTTTGAGTATGTAGATACGTCTTAAGTCTTTTAAGTCTTTGATAGCTTCTACACATTCTTTGAAAAACAAAAGAAATAATGGTATGTCAGACACGCTGCAACTCTTTTCCTTCCAACTCACTCCTTTCACTTTGGTGCTTTTTTTTCTAAGTTTTGTCCATATTTTTTTCTGTCTTGTGGTGAACTCGTCATAATGACTAAAAGTAGGAAAGATCTTTAAGAGGGTCTGTAGACAATGTTCCATTCAAATATTTTGTTGCTGCTGTGCACCAGTTAGTATTTAATGACTTTAGAAGTGAAAAACATTATCTGATAATGTTGCTGATTACCATTAAAGTTATTTGGTTATGTTTAAAGTTATCTAATCATCAACAGTTGAAAAAATGCCTGAAAAACAAGTCAATGTTTAAGAGTTTGTTAATCTGGTGTCTGGTTATATCATGACATCACTATATGAAGAAAAGGAAACATATATTTGGATGGAACATTGTCAAAGGGTTAGGGTTAGGGAGGGTTAGACCCTCCTAAAGATGTTTCCTTCTGTTTCCGTCAAACGTAATAATATTAGCAGTAATTAGTATGACAAATATTTCAGCTGTAGCAATTAAAGTGTGTAATAACTATTATAGTTTTATTGTTTAAATTGAATTTGAAATTCTTTCTGGACAGGAAAAAATATCTTAAGGTTTGGATGGGATCACTTAAGTTGATCTTATCTTATAATGACTTTGTAAAAAAAGGGAAGGGTTTCAAGAGGGTCTGGAGGCAATGTTTCATTCAAATCCTTTTTACTGTCGTACATATGTCAGTATTTAATGAGGAAGACAAATGTTCATCATTAATATTTCTTACTGGAATTAACTGTGTCTGATGACGGATGGAACATTGCAATAGGGTTAGGGAGGGTCAGACCAGTACAATGGGTTAATTTTACCCAGTATCAAAGTTGAAAGACGAAATGGGAATTTACACATCAAGTATCTTTATAGGTATTGGGGAGTACTGCTGCATATGTTTAAAAAAGTTGTATAAAGCCTTTTGTGGCTCCAGAAGGAGCTGTCCAAAGTCTGATGAATTTCCTCAAGTGAATTTAAGTTGATACAGCTTAAAAATAGAAACATTTATTTCACTGATGGGTAGCAGTACTATAATTTTAAAAAATGATTTCAAAAAGTCATGAAAACTATGAGAGTGGTGATGTTATCAGCAGCAGCAGTTGTATCAGTAGTATTAGAGACATTTCAGCTGTTGTCTCTGTAATAGTAAGAGACTGTATTAGTAGCTGTGATGGACGTCTCACTGGCTCCTCAGAATCAGGAGTGATAACATTACTAACAACTAATAGATGGACTAGTACAGTAGTAGCACTTAAAGTGTTAAAGTGTTAAAGTTTTGTCCAAATTGTTTTCTCTCTTGTGGTGAACTCGTCATAATGACTTTGTAAAAGAAGGAAAGATCTTTAAGAGGGTCTGTAGACAATGTTCCATTCAAATGTTCTTTGCTGTTGTACACAGGCCAGTATTTAATGGAAAACAAGTGAAAAATGTTCCTTCATACTAATTCTAAATAATAACTACTTTTTTGTTTATGTCTCAGTATATTGAATGATGAGCAATTTAAAAATTTTCCAGAAAATAGGCCAGCATTTGATAGCTTATTAAACAAGTGTCTTGTTACGTGATGACAATATGAACAACAAGACACATATTTGGATGGAACATTGTCAAAGGGTTAGGGTTAGGGAGGGTTAGACCCTCCTAAAGATCTTTCCTTCTGTAACAAAGAGTTCAACACAGGTGAACTCGTTATAACACAACAAGTTTAGATGGAACATTTCATTCATTAATGAGTAGCAGTAGTTGTATTATTTGTAGCAGATTTTATAACTGTGGTAGTTTCAATAGCCACAGCAATATTAAAATACCTTTTGAAAGGGAAACTATAAAATGTATCAATAATCTAAAAGAAGAATCTAATACAGATATTAAAAAGTCATGTAGAAAGTATCAATAGTATTGATAATAACAGTAGCAGCAGTTCTATCAGTCAGGAGTGATAAAATTACTAATTGGTCATAGACGGACTAGTAGTAGCTCTTAAACTGAAATTTGTTAATTACTAATTACTTTAAGTTAATTTGATGAAATCATTTTGTAACTTGGTAATAACTTCCAATTCCTTGTATGTTTGAAAAGAGAAGATCTTTAAGAAAGTCTGTAGACAATGTTCCATTTGAATTTTCTTTATTGTTGTTTATAGATCATTATTTAATGGCATTATTTAAAGACCGAGAGAGAAAAAATCCTCTATAATCATTATTGATCAATTATTTGGTCATATCTCAGTATGTTAACTGATGAGCATTAGAAACACATGTCCAGAAGCTGTAGACCTCTGATAGATGGTTAAACTACATCACTATATGAAGAACAGGACACATATATTTGGATGGAGCATTGTCAAAGGGTTAGGGTTAGGGAGGGTTAGACCCTCCTAAAGGTCTTTCCTTCTGCTTTTAAACAGCTTTTAAAAGAGAAACTATAAAATGTGTTACTGTCCAACGTCCACAGAATCTGGCTGCGTCGCATTCTGGTTGAGTTCCGACTCAGTCACGGTTTACAGTTGTTTTGGTGAACTACTGGAGCACCCCACACCATCTTATGTCCTGTAGTGAATATAAAATAGCCAGATTATGCATTGGCTTTGTAAACCCCAATAGACTTAACAGACCATGTTGTGATCATTAAGTAATTAACTGGCTGAGCCTGTCTCCCTCACTCCCTTCATCACTTCTTTCGTCTCTCTAATAAACATGAAGTTCAGTTACCAACAGTAGTACGACTGGAAGAAACAATAGCAGTAGTGACAGTAGTAGCAGTGGTACTAGTGATATTTCAGCTCTTCAACAGTAGCTTTAGCACCAGTGGAAACAGTAGGTTTAATCACTTCATAACCATGGCAAAGAGCAATATTTCACTCTGTTTCTTCTTACAGTTCATATGTCAGTATAATGAGTGAAAATTATCAAAAATATTTGAGATCATTTTTTAAAGTTTGACCTTATTGTTTCAATGTCAGTGTATTGATGGAGGAGAAAGTTCTCTTAGAAAATGCAGACTTTGGCCACTAGAGGTGAGGAGTGCACATTCAAATGATGTGATTCAAATTCAGTTTCTAGGGACACATATTTCTGCCCATACTGAATTACCAGTCCCAAACCTCTACTATGTTGATCACGGTGATGTATTTTAGTTAATTAAGACATTGTAATGAGCTTAATGGAGCTTGTGTAATATTTGTGTGTTTCATTCTTTCTTTACAGCTTCAGGGTTTCTATATCATTCAGATATTTAAAAAAAAAAACCTAATTCACATCGTCCTTCAGACCATTTTGGACCTAGCAACAGTATTAGAAGTAGTAGTAGCAGTAACAGTAGAACACACAGCTAGAGGCAAACAGGCATTTTGGATCCATCATAAAGTTGTAGTGTAAGTCCAATACATTTTATTTAAATTATATGCTTCTGCATTTTGATGGTTTGTCACACTAACATACAGTAGTATGGTACTTTGGGGAATTTGCTGTTATCCTCAATTCATAAAAGAAAGTGTGTAAACTCACATCTTTAGTAGAAAACAGCATCAAAATATATTCAAGAGAATTAAAATTATCTATGAGCTATGATGACCTCTGTTGTGTCATTTTGTGTTGCTGTGTGGTTCATCTGTCTCTGTTCACTCTGCAGGTGGATTGTTAGTGTAACCTGGCAGACCTGAGGGCCCCAGTGTGTTCCCAGGTTATTTAAGCCAGCTGCAGTGCATCTCTCTCTCTCTGTCTGTCTGTCTGCCACTCTGCTGCAGCAGCTGCCCTCTCTCCCTTTTCCCTTCAGCCACCCATTTGTTTTATTTATTATGTTGCTTTAAGTTTATTCTTATGTCTGGTTTCGCATCTTACATCACCCCCCTACACAAACATCCATCACTCATGCACTCTTACACCACTGACTATACTGACATCCACACCCCACAACTTATTCATCTTTAATTGGCATTTGAATTTACTCAATTTGGTTTATAAAATATCTTTTGTTAAAACTTAACACTGGTGTGTCTCCCTTTTGTTGTGGCCACTTGAGCCAGGTCATAACAGAGCTGAACTGAATTGAGCTGAATCCAGTCAAAGTGGTTCTAACTAAAATAAAATGAGTCAGTTCCTCATATGAAAATATAGAAATTTTCCAAATGTATAAATACCTTGGAATTTGGCTTGATAGCAGTCTAACTCTTAAACAGTATGTGGAGCAACTGGCACAGAAGGTGAAGATAAAAAAAGGTTCCTGTAATGAAATAAAGCATGTTTCTGTCTTGAGGACAGGAAAATGATTGTACAGTCAACTATCATGCCTGTGTTTGAGGAGTTATGTTTTATTCTCACGCTGCTCGCTCTGCCTTTAAACAACTTGATACAGTATATCATCATGCTTCACATTTCATTACAGGAGCTAAAGATACATCACTGTGTTCTATATGAAAAAGTAGGCTGGTCCTCACTAGCAACAAGAAGGACTACATTCTATCATTTTTATTTATAAATGTCTCCTACAAAAGTTGCCTCAGTGTATCACTGCACTTTGCAAATCCAAAACCACAGCTCACCAGGCAGGTGAGGATGAGGCTGACATGGCAGGTGTACTGGGAACTGGAGTGGTGAACCTGAGGTACAGGCAGAGAACAGAATTAGCAGCATTCAGGAGATCAGAAAAACAAACAAACAAACAAACAGCTTACAAGAAGCTTGGCCGTAGCATCTGTGCCGCATTGGTGACCGAACGATCTGGCAGAGTCTGGAGAGATGAACTGGGGTTTTATACTGCTGGCTTGTAAAGTTGATTAGTAGATGAGCTGCAGGTGTTCAGGTTGAATGGGAGAGGGAAACCAGGAGGCCACGCCCAGCATACGCCCACACACACAAACACAGAGAGAGACAGACTGGGGACAAACATGAAACACTAGGAAGGGAAAACCATGGGAAAAAACTGTCCTCCTAACACTGTTTAACTCTAGTTACCCCTCGGGTAAATACTGAACTTGGGAAGACACCTTCCATCACTTTGCACCATATAAATGGAATAAATTACAGAGGATTTAAGAACTTGAAAGTCTTATCCCACTGGACGATTTAACCCCTTCAGACCCGCATTTTTTCTGCCGGGCAAATTTTTTTTATTTTAACTGATTCTGTCTCCTCTCCAACATAAAAACAAACTGGAAACATTTTTTTTGGCTGACTCATATTTTTAATAGTATTTTTTCATGTCCATTACAATGGACGCCACGACACGATGGGCGTAAAATGTCATAAAAACTTAAGAACAATAAGGCTGAGTTTTTCCACATAGTAATCAATCAGATATGACCTAAACATCTGGAACTGGATGTTTGCATGTGTTTGAGTCTGTGTACAGTAAGAAGAGAGGGAAATAACGTAATCTGAACATGCACATAAACACAATAGATGTATGATTTTAGTAGATGTATGTTGATTTTATAGTAGGCTAATGAACTGATAACACGTTAACTTGGAATGGAACTGGAAGCTGAACTTGAGAAGACATCAGCTTGTGGATGTTTTCATGTATTCTCATTTTCGATGAGCAGCCTTGAAGCAGTTTTGTTGTGGCACAAAGCACAAGTGGATGTTGCACTTGTCACAAAAGACGTGTGTTTTTTCTGTACAGTTTGGCATCTTGCATCTGGTAGCCTCTTTCTTTCTATCATAATTTGGCATGTGGTCAACCATGTCATACTGCACTTCAGGTAGAGGCCTTACATCCTGGACTGGTCTGCGAACTGGTCTCTGGGGGACATGCTCTGGTTCTGGAGACATACTGGGCCATCAAATTGAAGATCTCATCTGGTATATACCGTTTGAAGTATTCATAGGGTCTCATGGGATGATCCTCATGAATTGGAGGATTCACTCTTAATTTCTAAATTTACCACCTATCTCAGTCCTTGTCTTTGAAAAAATCCTGTAAATTAATCAAATGATATATGTTCAAAATTACTTCAAATATTATCACTTTTAACAGTTACAATTATGCTGACAGCAAATTTGTTTGGCCAACATGAACATAAATGTATATTTTTGATTGAAAATGGGCACTTACTCCTCCCTCTCTGCAGTCGCTGCGCCATGCTGGTCTTGTCCGAGGTCTGTCACTCTCTCAGAGCGTGCTCAAGTCATGACATGATTGTGATTGGATAATCGGGATCCAATCAGTAACCAGCATTACTGACATCATTCAATTACAGGATATTTATTGGTTTAGAGACAGAAATATGTCATGTCCATTAGAGATGGGATTTATGGCTCTTTGGAGGGAGCCGGATCTTTGGGATCCGTTCATTTCAAATAGCCATTCAAAAGACTGGCTCATTTGGCTCATTTTTATATTTATTCATTTTTAAGAAGCCAACCCGGGGTTACTTCATTTTATCCTGGAAATAATCACAGGGAGGAATGATGGGCTGAGATGTGGATCAGAATAATTTCGAACTCACATTTCCCACCAATATTTGAGTTTGAATCATTCTGAAATATTGATTATAGCTTCATTTGACATGTGTGGACAAGATTTTAAAGTCTGATATCGGGACTGATCGGGACGTGCTGACGTGCTACGGTAAGCGTATTGTGTCACTTCCGGTTGTTGACTGTGTTTACCGATAATGTTTTGCTGCCCTCAGCTTAGCTAAACTTTGCTTTATTCTTCATCACTGTGGATAAAATACCTGCAGTATATTTAAACGCACGCTAGTCCTGCACAAGCACTCCTAGCTCTCTCCTTCGTTTAGCGACTTCTCTTGCTAATCCCGTAGCAGGTAGTTGTTTTTGCTCTGCTGTTTTAGCTTAGCAGCTAACATAGCTAAACAGTTAACGATGGCTTCTCTCTCTCCCTCCCACTCTCCCGCTCTCTCTTGCTCGGTGTGTCATATGTTTAGCTATTCCTCCGCCTCCTTTAGTGACAATAGTAAATGTAATAAATGTAGTTTATTTGCAGTGGTGGAGGCGAGGCTTAGTGAATTGGAAGCGTGGCTCCGCACCATGGAAAACAAATCAGTAACTATTGTTAGCCAGCCCCCAGTAGCCGGTGCGGGACGACCTAGCATAGCTCCTAGCATAGCTCCTACTCCCCCGGTGGTTCCCGAGCAGCCGGGAAACCAGGGCGGCTGGGTGACTGTCCGAAGGAAGCATAGTCCTAAGCAGAAGCCCGCGGTTCACCTCCAACCAGTTCACGTTTCCAACAGGTTCTCCCCACTCAGTGACACACCCGCTGAGAAACCAACTCTGGTTATTGGCAGCTCCATAGTGAGAAACGTGAAGTTAGCGACACCAGCAACCATAGTCAAATGCATTCCTGGGGCCAGAGCGGGCGACATAGAATCTAATTTAAAACTGCTGGCTAAAGCTAACCGTAAATATGGTAAGATTGTTATCCATGTCGGCGTTAATGACTGTCGATTACGCCAATCGGAGGTCACCAAAATTAATGTTGAGTTGGTGTGTACATATGCAAAGACTATGTCGGACTCCGTAGTTTTCTCTGGGCCCCTGCCAAATCTGACCAGTGATGACATGTATAGCCGCATGTCATCATTCAACCGCTGGTTGTCAGGGTGGTGTCCAGAAAACGATGTGGGCTTCATAGACAATTGGCGGACTTTTTGGGGAAGACCTGGTCTGATTAGGAGAGACGGCATACATCCCACTTTGGATGGAGCAGCTCTTATATCTAGAAATATGGCTGAGTTTATTAGACCAAAACCATGACAATCCAGAGTTGAGACCAGGAAGCAGAGCTGCAGTCCTACACGCTTCTCTGCGCTTCCATTAGAGCAGTTACCCACCCAATACTACATAGAAACGGTGTCTGTCCCCCGACCTCTCAAATCATTTAAATCAATTAACTCTAAAGTAAACAGAAGAGGAATCTTTCATAAAAATCTAATAGAAATTAACACCACCAATGTCACAGTGCAACAAAATAGGAGAATTAAATGTGGACTCTTAAACATTAGATCTCTGTCTTCCAAAGCTGTATTAGTAAACGACCTAATCTCAGATTATCATATTGATCTATTTTGTCTTACTGAAACCTGGCTGTGTCATGAAGAATATGTTAGCCTAAACGAATCCACTCCTCCAAGTCATATTAATACTCACGTTCCTCGAGACACCGGCCGAGGAGGTGGAGTTGCAGCCATTTTTAACTCAAGCATAATAATCAACCCTCGACCTAAACTTAATTATAACTCATTCGAAAGCCTCGTTCTTAGTCTTTCACACCCAACCTGGAAAACTTTACAGCCAATTCTATTTGTTATAGTGTACCGCCCTCCTGGCCCGTACTCTGAATTTTTATCTGAATTCTCAGAGTTTTTATCAAACTTAGTCCTTAGTACAGATAAAGTAATTGTAGTAGGTGACTTTAATATCCATGTGGACGTCGATACTGATAGTCTTAGCACTGCGTTTATCTCATTATTAGACTCAATTGGCTTCTCTCAGAGTGTAAATAAACCTACGCACTGTCTT
The DNA here is from genome assembly GCA_038419695.1 of Scomberomorus guttatus. Lineage (NCBI taxonomy): Eukaryota > Metazoa > Chordata > Actinopteri > Scombriformes > Scombridae > Scomberomorus > Scomberomorus guttatus. The sequence goes on from CM076453.1 coordinate 21,952, forward strand.
AACCACACCCTCGACCTTGTTCTGACTTATGGCATTGAAATTGATCATCTAATAGTTTTTCCACAAAATCCTATTTTATCTGACCATTACTTAATAACTTTTGAATTCCTATTAATAGACTACACGCCATTAGACAAAAACATCTTTACTAGATGTCTTTCTGATAGTGCTGTAGCTAAATTTAAAGAAGCGATCCCACTAGTACTAAATTCAGTGCCATGTCTCAATACTACAAAGGAGTCTTATGCTAACTTTAGTTCCTCTGAAAATGATAATCTTGTTGACAGTACCGCAAGCTCCATGCGAACAACACTCGACTCTATCGCTCCTTTAAAAAGGAAGATAATAAAACATAAGAAGCTAGCTCCATGGTATAACTCGCAAACCCGTAAATTAAAGCAAACATCGCGAAATTTTGAAAGGATTTGGCGTTCCACCAAACTGGAAGAATCTCGTTTAGTCTGGCAAGATAGTCTTAAAACATATAGGAAGGCCCTCTGTAATGCCAGAGCTGCCTATTACTCATCATTAATAGAGGAGAATAAAAACAGCCCTCGGTTCCTTTTCAGCACTTTGGCCAGGCTGACAAAGAGTCATAACTCTATTGATCCATGTATTCCTATAGCTCTCAGTAGTAATGACTTTTTGAACTTCTTTAATGACAAAATTCTAACTATTAGAGACAAAATTCATCACCTCCTGCCCTCAACAGGCACTGATTCACCCTCCAATTCAGGAACCTTAGAAATAGCTGCTAAACCCGATATATATTTAGACTGTTTCTCTCCAATTGACCTTGGTGAATTTATTTCAATGATTTCGTCCTCTAAACCATCATCCTGTCTCTTGGACCCCGTCCCAACTAGGCTGCTTAAGGAAGTCTTACCCTTAGTGAGCACTTCTTTACTAGATATGATCAATCTGTCTCTAGTAACAGGCTATGCACCACAGTCCTTTAAAGTAGCTGTAATTAAACCTCTTCTTAAGAAGCCTACACTGGATTCAGCCGTTTTAGCCAACTACAGACCCATATCTAACCTTCCCTTTCTCTCTAAGATCCTCGAGAAAGCAGTTGCCAATCAGTTATGTGACTTCCTACATAACAATAGTTTACTTGAGGATTTTCAGTCAGGTTTTAGAGCGCACCATAGCACAGAGACAGCATTGGTGAAAGTTACGAATGACCTCCTAACTGCATTGGACAAAGGACTTCTTTCTGTACTTGTCTTGTTAGATCTTAGTGCTGCATTCGACACCATTGACCATCACATCCTGTTACAGAGACTGGAACATTTAATTGGTATTAAAGGAACTGCATTAAGCTGGTTTAAATCCTATTTTTCAGATCGGCTTCAGTTTGTACATGTTAACAATGAATCCTCCATCCACGCAAAAGTTAGACACGGAGTTCCACAAGGTTCTGTGCTTGGACCAATACTGTTCACCTTATATATGATTCCTTTAGGTAATATTATTCGGAAACACTCCATAAATTTTCATTGTTACGCTGATGATACCCAATTATATTTATCAATGAAGCCAGATGAATGAAATCAGTTAACTAAACTTCAAGTGTGCCTTAAGGACATAAAGACCTGGATGACTGACAATTTTCTGCTACTGAACTCAGACAAAACTGAAGTTATTGTGTTTGGCCCTCAACACCTTAGAAACACATTATCTAATGACATAGCTACTCTGGATGGCATTACCTTGGCCTCCAGCTCCACCGTAAGGAATCTGGGAGTTATCTTTGACCAGGATATGTCCTTCAGCCATCATATAAAACAAATTTCAAGGACTGCCTTTTTTCACCTACGTAATATAGCAAAAATCAGGCACATCCTGCCTCAAAAAGATGCAGAAAAACTAGTCCATGCATTTGTTACTTCTAGGTTGGATTATTGTAATTCTTTATTGTCAGGCTGCCCTAACAAGTCTCTAAAGACTCTCCAGCTGGTCCAGAATGCAGCTGCACGTGTACTAACAAAAACTAGGAAAAGAGATCATATTTCTCCTATTTTAGCTTCGCTACATTGGCTTCCGGTAAAATCCAGAATACAATTTAAAATACTTCTCCTTACTTATAAAGCTCTTAATGGTCAGGCGCCACTATATCTTAAAGAGCTCATAGTACCCTATTACCCCACTAGAACACTGCGCTCCCAAAATGCAGGCTTACTTGTGGTTCCAAGAATATCTAAAAGTAGAATGGGAGGCAGAGCCTTCAGCTATCAGGCTCCTCTCCTGTGGAACCATCTTCCAGATTCAGTCCGGGGGGCAGACACCCTCTCTACGTTTAAGAGTAGGCTTAAAACTTTCCTTTTTGATAAAGCTTATAGTTAGGGCCGGCCAGGCTCGCCCTGGACCGGCCCCCAGTTATGCTGCTATAGGACTAGACTGCCGGGGGACTTCCCATGATGCACTGAGCTCCTCTCTCCTCTCTCCTCCTCCTCCTCCTCTCCATTTCAATGCTTCATGTACCATTAATGCATGTTACTAACTTGACTTCTTCTCCGGAGTCTCTGTGCTCTCTCATCTCACAGGAAGATCCAGCGCCTGAATGGTGGGCCACGGCTGTGGGGACTGTGGCGTGGTCCCGTGGATGTCCTGCTTCTATTTCTATTTCTGCTACTGATATTATTGCTGCTATTATAAATTCATAGCTCTACTTACATTACTGCTTATGGTTATTGTTTTTGTTGTTATTATACTTCTCTGTGTCTCTCCCCACCCCACCCCCCTCTCCCCTTCCCCCGTCCCCCTCCCTCCTTCTTTCTCTGTAAACCCAACCGGTCAAGGCAGATGGCCGCCCACCTAGAGCCCGGTTCTGCTTGAGGTTTCTTCCCGTTAAAGGGGAGTTTTTCCTTGCCGCTGTCGCCAAGTGCTTGCTCATGGGGGGAATTGTTGGGTCTCTGTAAATGAGTACGGTCTCGACCTGCTCTATGTGTAAAGTGCCCTGAGATAACTTTTGTTGTGATTTGGTGCTATATAAATAAAATTGAATTGAATTGAATTGAATTGATATGGATTCATTGTAAATATTCCACTGCCATATCCCTCTGAGTTGACAGTGAGATCATTATTTACCCTTTGTATAAAGTGTGTGTATGTGTGTAAAACTACTTTGACTTATGTTATTCATGCAACACCTAAACACGCTTTTTTTTCTTTGTTTTTCACTGAGGCACTCATGTGAAGGGAGCGTGCACAACTCATGCGACATTTGCATATGAAATAAGCGCTCCTCCCCATGCTCTCTCCATCTGCCAATTCCGACGCACTCACTTTTTTTTTTTTTTTTTTTTACTGAGGCACTCACTCAGTATAAGTTGTGCAGGGAGCGTGCAGAACTTATGCACTTATGCACAACTCCTCCCCATGCTCTCTCTCCTTCAACCATAGGTGTGAACTCAGGGAGAGAGAAAAAAAAGAACGGCTCCCAACCAAACACGACTCGGTTGCCATCGTTCATGTTAATGAGCCGGTCAAAAGATTTGGTTCGTTCGTGAACGTCACAACTCTAATGTCCATTTTTAACCTCGAGTCTATTAAGTGATGTCTGTGATTGTTTCTGATGCTGTATGGGCTTTTGTTTGTCTGGTTGTGCTTGTTTTCTTTCCTTTAACATTACCTCATTAAATAAAGGTTAACAATATTGATTGTCAAGAATATGAATTTGAAACCGTAGGTGGATTTGTAAAAAAAACAAAAAAAAAACATGTAAACTGATTTTTGAAAATGATTTAATTAAGTGAATTTACTGAAAAAAATTAAAATATTCTGTCACATTCATTTCAATGTAGTTTTTTTTGTCTTTCTTTACAAGACAAAAATTCAATTCAATTCAGTTCAATTTTATTTATATAGCGCCAAATCACAACAAACGTTATCTCAGGGCACTTTACACATAGAGCAGGACGAGACCGTACTCATGTATTTACAGAGACCCAACAATTCCCCCCATGAGCAAGCACTTGGCGACAGTGGCAAGGAAAAACTCCCCTTTAACGGGAAGAAACCTCAAGCAGAACCAGGCTCAGTCTAGGTGGGCGGCCATCTGCCTTGACCGGTTGGGTTTACATAGAAAGAAGGAGGGAGGGGGACAGGGGAAGGGGAGAGGGGGGTGGGGTGGAGAGAGACACAGAGAAGCATAATAACAACAACAACAATAACCATAACAACAGTAATAGAAGTAGAGCTATGACTTTATAATAGTAATAGCAATAATAGCAGTAGCAGAAATGGAAGCAGGACATCCACAGGACCACGCCACAGTCCCCACGGCCATGGCCCACCGTTCAGGCACTGGATCTTCCTGTGAGACGAGAAAGCACAGAGACTCCGGGGAAGAAGTCAAGTTAGTAACATGCATTAATGGTACATGAAAGCATACAAATGGAGAGGAGGAGGAGGAGAGAGGAGCTCAGTGCATCATGGGAAGTCCCCCGGCAGTCTAGTCCTATAGCAGCATAACTAGGGGCCAGTCCAAGGCGAGCCTGGCCGGCCCTAACTATAAGCTTTTTCAAAAAGGAAAGTTTTAAGCCTCATATAAGGTGAACAGTATTGGTCCAAGCACAAAACCTTGTGGAACTCCGTGTCTAACTTTTGTGTGGATGGAGGATTCATCGTTAATGTGTACAAACTGAAGTCGATCTGAAAAATAGGATTTAAACCAGCTTAATGCAGTTCCTTTAATACCAATTAAATGTTCCAGTCTCTGTAACAGGATGTGATGGTCAACGGTGTCGAATGCAGCACTAAGATCTAACAAGACAAGTACAGAGAGAAGTCCTTTGTCCGATGCAGTTAAGAGGTCATTCGTAACTTTCACCAATACTGTCTCTGTGCTATGATGCGCTCTAAAACCTGACTAAAAATCCTCAAATAAACTATTGTTATGTAGAAAGTCACATAACTGATTGGCAACTGCTTTCTCGAGGATCTTAGAGAGAAAGGGAAGGTTAGATAAAGGTCTATAGTTGGCTAAAACGACTGAATCCAGTGTAGGCTTCTTAAGAAGAGGTTTAATTACAGCTACTTTAAAGGACTGTGGTGCATAGCCTGTTACTAGAGACATATTGATCATATCTATTAAAGAAGTGCTAACTAAGGGTAAGACTTCCTTAAGCAGCCTAGATGGGATGGGGTCCAAGAGACAGGATGATGGTTTAGAGGACTAAATCATTGAAATTAATTCACCAACGTCGATTGGAGAGAAACAGTCTAAATATATATTGGGTTTTGCAGCTGTTTCTAAGGTTCCTGAATTGGAGGGTGAATCAGTGCCTGTTGAGGGCAGGAGGTGATGACTTTTGTCTCTAATAGTTAGAATTTTGTCATTAAAGAAGCTCATAAAGTCATTACTACTGAGAGCTATAGGAATACATGGATCAATAGAGTTATGACTCTTTGTCAGCCTGGCCAAAGTGCTGAAAAGGAACCGAGGGCTGTTTTTATTCTCCTCTATTAATGATGAGTAGTAGGCAGCTCTGGCATTACAGAGGGCCTTCCTATATGTTTTAAGACTATCTTGCCAGACTAAACGAGATTCTTCCAGTTTGGTGAAACGCCAAATCCTTTCAAAATTTCGTGATGTTTGCTTTAATTTACGGGTTTGGGAGTTATACCATGGAGCTAGCTTCTTATGTTTTATTATCTTCCTTTTTAAAGGGGCGATAGAGTCAAGTGTTGTTCGCAGTGAGCCTGCGGTACTATCAACAAGATCATCGGTTTCAGAGGGACTAAAGTTAGCATAAGACTCCTTTGTAGTATTGAGACATGGCACTGAATTTAGTACTAGTGGGATCGCTTCTTTAAATTTACCTACAGCACTATCAGAAAGACATCTAGTAAAGATGTTTTTGTCTAATGGTGTGTAGTCTATTAATAGGAATTCAAAAGTTATTAAGTAATGGTCTGATAAAATAGGACTTTGTGGAAAAACTATTAAATGTTCAATGCCATAAATGGACTGTACTTGTATAGCGCCTTTCTAGTCATCCAACTACTCAAAGCGCTTTTAACACTACGAGTGAACTCACCCATTCACACACATTCATACGCTGAATGGGTACAGGAGCTACCATACAAGGTCCCAACCTGCCCATCAGAGGAAATCTAATCAGTCACACACACCGATGGCAGCTAGCTACTACGCAGGGTGCTGGCACAGCCATCGGAAGCAATTTCGGTTCAGTATCTTGCCCAAGGACACTTCGACATGTGGACTGGAAGAGCCGGGAATCGAACCGCCAATCTTCCGATTAGCAGACGACCCGCTCTACCTCCTGAGCCACAGCCGCCATAAGTCAGAACAAGGTCAAGGGTGTGGTTAAGACAGTGCGTAGGTTTATTTACACTCTGAGAGAAGCCAAATGAGTCTAACAATGAGATAAACGCAGTGCTAAGACTATCAATATCGACGTCCACATGGATATTAAAGTCACCTACTATAATTACTTTATCTGTACAAAGGACTAAGTTTGATAAAAACTCTGAAAATTCGGATAAAAATTCAGAGTACAGGCCAGGAGGGCGGTACACTATAACTAATAGAATTGGCTGTAAAATTTCTTTCGAATGAGTTATAATTAAGTTTAGGTCAAGGGTTGATTATTAGGCTTGAGTTAAAAATGGCTTGAGTTAAAAAACAAAACATGCACGTATATATAGTCAGCAATTAGTAGGAAGTGTACAGGCCTCTGCTCTGAATGACTTCAGCACATCTGCGGCCACAGGACAGCACTAGTCTCTCACACTGCTCTGGTGTGATTTTGGTCCACTCTTCTTCCAGTCTCCTCCACAGTTCGGTGACTGTAGTGGGTTTCTTGGCCATCACTTTGTCACCAAGGATTTTCCAGATGTTCTCTATTGGGTTGAGATCAGGACTCTGGGCAGGCCATGTCATTATCTCAATGTTTTCAGTTTCAAGGAACTGCTTTTACCCGTTTTGCTGTGTGACATGGAGCGTTGTCCTGCATAAACACTGCGGGCTGATTAGGTGATGAACGCAGGGAAGGAACCATATGTTGTTGAAGAAGGTTCTGATAAACATTTGCATTCACTCTGCCATGTAGCTGTATAAGAGGCCAAACTCCTGCTGCAGAAAACATGCCCCAAACCATGACACTTTCTCCTCCACCTTTCACTGACTTCTTTACACACTTTGGGTTTAGTCTTTCTCCAGTTTGTCGCCGAACATAAATGGTAAATGGACTGTACTTGTATAGCGCCTTTCTAGTCATCCGACTACTCAAAGCGCTTTTAACACTACGAGTCAATTCACCCATTCACACACATTCATACGCTGAATGGGTACAGGGGCTACCCTACAAGGTCCCAACCTGCCCATCAGAGGAAATCTAACCATTCGCACACATTCATACACTGATGGCACAGCCATCAGGAGCAATTTGGGGTTCAGTATCTTGCCCAGGGATACTTCGACATGCGGACTAGAGGAGTCGGGAATCGAACCGCCAATCTTCCGATTATTAGACGACCCGCTCTACCTCCTGAGCCACAGCCCAAATATCTCAACTACTGGATGGATTGCCATAAAATTTTGCTCAGATATTCGTGCTCTCCATAGGAGGAATTTTATTAACTTTGGTGACCTCCTGACTTTTCATCAACCATTTCAAGAACCATATATAATTTTAAATGTACAGAGAAGGCAAAGGTCCATGTGTGCTCAGTTAAGAACTGGTACTTTACAACTGGCAATTGAGGTAGGCAGTAGGCAAGTATTCCTGAAGAGCGACGTTTATGTGTTTTTTGTGATCTTGTCGAGGATGAATTTCATTTTGTATTTCATTGACCTTTGTGCAGTGACTTGAGGAATTGTTTGTTTGAAAAGATCCAATTGAAAAAACCTGATTTGTTTTGGTTGTCTGAAGCTGATATGTTGAGTTGGCTTTCTAATATGGAAATTTTTCTTTTAGTCAGATTTATAGGAGAGGCTTAAGAGAGCACTGTATCCATCATAAGAGGACATCTCTGCCATGTAAACTAAATGTTCTGAAATGTTCTTTTTCAATCTGTGGAACTGTACTGTACTGAATCTGTCATGTGACCATCCTGGTTATTATTGTCTAGTGTCTTGTAAGCCCATATAGGCTGGGCACCAGAAAGTTGCAACACTTAAATAAACAAATCAATCAATCAATTTCATCTCAATTTTTATTTGTCCAATATTTTGATTTACAACCAAATACCTGCAAAACAACTGACAATCCCATCAGCCTCACCTGTACTTTGTGTATATTAACCCTAGATTACATCCTAGTGGGGTGGTAGATCCCTTACTAATGTTTCTTTTAATGCACTGTTAAACCTAACAAATATCTTCTTCAGCCACACTGGCTTCACCACTCAGTAGTGTTAAGGGAAAAAATAATATATGCTATACACCGATGCAATTAGGGGTTAAGAAATCACAGCAAAATGTCACAGTATCTGTGTAAAATACTGTTTTTATTAGTTATCATAACCATAAAATCAAGCAGTACTCAGCAAGTGACAAAAATTGTAAAATAAAAGATGGTGCAATACAGCAAATACTGGCTGTTTAAGGACTCTTCATTTTTTTGAACACACTACAACAGAACCAATCCAACAAAAAGAAAACTGAAAGCACTGCAGTAAATCTTGAGAATCTTTATGAAACTTAAAGTCCACTCCACTCAAATATGTTTTTCTTCTTGCTCCTTCAATCGGATGTTTGAGCTTCAGTGTGCAGAATGATGTATGTGCAGAGTTTATTTTCATATTCCTCAGCTGAAAGGGGAAAGTTTCTCTGTGCTCACCTTAAATCTGAGTTTAAGATGTGTAACTACAAGCATGAATTGTGACATCACAACTTATTTGGAGCCAATCATGGTCCAGTATGCAACTTACAGAAATGTGATGTGGCAACTTGAAGGTTCACATACACATACACTGAAAATGGACTTTTCAGTGAAGTAGGAGACATTTTGAATTCAGCTGTTAAACTTTTCATGGATTCTGTATTTCCCAATGAGGGAGAAGGAATAGATGACATCTTTCTAACAAGGTACTTAAACCTTTTTTTTGTGGAAAAACTATATCAGACACAAATTATTATTCAAAGCAGTGTATTTCATGTGTCTAAAAAACCTGTCTGGAAGGGACCTTTAACATATTCAGATTTAACCAAGAGGGTTGTTTGGAGACTGCAATATGCTGTGAGATGTTTCTAACTTTATATCTGAAACACCTGTCAGTAACACAGAGTGCCCTCACTGCTTTGGTGACATCATACCCAACATGTTGTAGTAACATAGGAGTCCCACAACATGGCAGTATTTCTAATCTTTTGTATGCTGTGAATGCAAAGGCGACACCTACTGCACAAAGAGTGCACCCAATTAAAAACGTTCCAGCAAAGACAAATGATGATGCCCCTGAAGGATTAATGGTGAGGCTTTTTATTATAATATTACAAGATATACTATTAAAAACAGACAGTGACAGTTACATTTTGCCATTTAAACTAAAATTTGGCATTGAACCTCCTTTTATTTTCAATTTACAAAATTCAACTGTTGCTGTTTTGGCCCCATATACGGTAGGCTCAAAGTGGACACCCTCCAGAATGATATTATTGTATATACCTTCTGGTGTGAAGTTTGTGAGCTGACAGTCAGGTAGGGTAGTGTTTACTTTCATTTTGTTAGCTAAGCAGGTGACTATAGGTCCAAAACATATGACCAGTCAGACCAGAGGAAATACTGACTGGAAATTATTGAAATATGGTTAACAAATACAACAGAGTACAATTTAACAACAGCTACGACTAACTTTTAAAGCTAATTAAGTTACATTTTGACGACTTATGTGGATTTTCACATGTATTTTAGCCTTTCAACTAGTGACAGAGACTATTTATTTGTTGCTGAACCATCAATAACAATATTAATCACGTTTATTGACTCTGCTCTAATTTATCGGAAGCTTAAATGGACATAAAATAAACTAAATTGCCAAAATGTTGCCTTATAGCTGACGAAATGGATGCAGACTAAAACAGTAGTGTATGCACTGGGCCTCTACAAAACGTTATTGAATCCGTGTTGAAGGAATTCATTTAAAAAAATTATTTTCTATAATTACATTTTAAAATGCCAATAAAAAACAATACTGTAAACTGCCAATTAAAGCAGTTTAATGTTAGTGCGTCTATATTCCAGAAACTAGTTCCAAAATCACCATTTTACTCTGAAACATTGGAGGAGAAACTTCACTCGACGATTTCTGAAAAACTATACAAGTAACCAGCGAAATACGGACCCACAGTGACCTCAACTCGACTCTCTTACTGTTTCATCATGGAAAATGTGAGAATTTAGGCAGTTAAAATCATTCAAAGACTTTTTTCAAGCCGTTTTATTCGACGCCTCAGCTATATTTGAGGCGTCGAATGTTCAACGGCAGCAACAACTGACTTTCATTCAGTGGTAGTTTGTTCAGTAAAACATAAAAACAAATATTGGAAAGTTTTGGTTTAAAGATGCCAAAGTTTCTACTTTCAACCTGATATTTTGCCAAGAAAAAAGCTCCCATTCATTACTTTATTAAACAGTTCATAAATGATCATTATTTTCTGTAGTAAAGTCAACTTTACTGTGATATTGCTGCAAAAACAGTAAAGCCGTTATGCATATGTGCATGCAGAGTAGAAAATAGCTTGTTTATTTAAAGGACGAGTTCACAAGTCTGTCTTAAAACAATAGTCAGGAGCCCAAATGAACACTAAAACAGGTTTTTCTTGCCATAATCATTCCTCCCGTTCATACTGACCATTAGAAGATCCCTTCATAATGCACTTACAATGTTAAGTGAAGGGGGCCAAAATCCACAGTCCTCCTCCTGTGCAAATGAGTCAAATCAAGTAGATATCTTTCAATGTTACAGTCTTTTTAGTGCCAAAGTCCCGGTTTTTGTTACTATACTTCCATCGCAGCTCAACAGGAAACACTGTCTGAGGAAACACAAAGAGGGAATTTGATGCTAAAAAGACTGTAAATGTGGCAGATATCCACTTGATATGACTAACTCAGACTGCTGAAGCCTCATATAAGCTTCAGATAAATATTTAAATGCATTTTTGCACAAAATGACTGTGTGGACACACTGTGGATTTTGTCCCCCATCACTTACATTGAAGGCACCTTTGAAGGGGATCTTTTAATAGCCAGTATGAACAGGAGGAATGATTACAGCAAGGAAAACCTCTTCTAGTGAAAAATTGTAAAACCTCTATCATCATATCATCATTCACATCAGTGGGCTCAGCAGGTTCAAAAGATGAACTAATTTATTCAATGTTGAGTTTAGTCGAGTTGTGTTGAGTTAAGTAGAGTCCCATCCTAAACTGTACATTAATGGTTACAGATGTGTGATGTACCAACTTACCTCCATGATCACATCTGCTGGAGGAGAGAGCCTAGCAGAAGCCAAATGAGCACCAACACCAACAAGGTAAAATTCTTGGCTTGACAGTGAAAGTGTGTATCCTGTTAGATTTGTTAGGAGCTTGTGTTTTATTTGAAATATTATTTAGAATGTTGTCTTTAGTTTTTTGTGTAATACTTTATCATTTTCAGTGACTATAGGCGTAATTGTCCATAACATCAGTGAATATATGCAGGCTACATATTATAAAATGTTAATGCAGGATTGAGGGAAAATCAACACTCACAGTCACATGGGGTGTCATGTTGGTAACCCTGGGACAAGCATGAAACCATGCACCTTGTCAGAGGTTACCAACAAATGTAGACACTGAAACTGTCTTTTTGATGACATCTAGTGGTGGAAGAAGTACTCAGCTCCTTAATTCAGATCCTTTACTTAATTAAAAGTAGCAATACAGTAATGTGAAAATACTCCATTATAAGTAAAAGTCCTGCATTAAAAATCCTACTTAAGTAAAAGTACATCAGTATTAGCAGCTTGATGTAGTTAAAGTATTGAAGTAAAAGTAGTGGTTTGTTCCCTCTGACTGATATATTATTATATATGACATCATTAGATTATTAATACTGAAGCATCAGTGTGTAAGAAGCATGTTACTATTGTAGCTGCTGGAGGTGGAGCTAGTTTGAACTACTTTATATAGAGTTAGCTAGTTTAGTCCAGTGTTTCCCAACCTAGGGGTCGGGCCCCTCCAAAGTGTCACCAGATAAATCTGAGGGGTCGTGAGATGATTATGGGAGAGGGAGAAAAAGGAGGAGGAGAGGTTTTTGGTGAAATATTGGATCATTTGAACATTTATTGAAATGAAACCATGTGAGAAGTTTAGAGGGAAAAATCACTATTTGGTGGAGCTGTTAACAACTCATAGACATCTGAAATGTGACCCCGACTACACACTGCTTCTTGTAAGATGTCAAAAGCCAAAAAGGTTGGAAACCACTGGTTTCATCTTTAACAATGTGTTGTATTTTAAAAGCTTGTTATATTACCCATTGTTTCAAATCTTCATCTGAAATAAATAAATACTATTTCTTGTAGAAAGTACAATATTTTCCTCTGAAATGTAGTGGAGTGGAAATATAAAGTAGCATCAAATGGAAATACTCATATAAAGTACAACTACCTCAAATTGTACATAAGTACAGTACTTGAGTAAATGTACCAAGTGACAACCTAGAGCCCGGTTCTGCTTGAGGTTTCTTCCCGTTAAAGGGGAGTTTTTCCTTGTTGCTGTCGCCAAGTGCTTGCTCATGGGGAAATGTTGGGTCTCTGTAAATTAAAGAGTACAGTCTAGACCTCCAGACTCTATGTGAAAAGTGCCCTGAGATAACTAACCTGAGATAGCGCTATATAAATAAAACTGACTTGAAATTGACTATTTAGTTACTTTCCACCACTGATGACGTCTAGTATGTGTGAATATGGAACATTCTTGAAAAAAAGCATTCATGCTCAACAAATCTACAAAAACATAGAATCTGATTAATAAACCAATCATTATTAATCATCAATTATTTAAGTTTTAATTCTGCCTTTGTATCCTCTGAACGTACGCTGGGGATCACAATGGACTGAAGGTTGCATCATGGACTCTCAGAGAACATGAGCATATTAGGGGAAAAGGTGTTTTATTTAAACATGTAATGAAGGTGAACTGTCGGGGGGAAAATTGATCTTTCCTTTGTTTTATGTTTGTTACATTAAACTTATTATTTGAACTTTACCTGAAGAGTATCAAGTAAAGTTTTACTGTGGGAATCAGCTGAGATATTGGAGAGAAGAAAGCTCTGTTCTAGCCGCGCCTCAGTTCATGAGGATGAGATGGACATCAAGTATGAAGCATCCTCTGCTGGAGAAAAGGTGGGAGGCAGAATGTGTCTGTGTCCTATCCTGTGAGAATACAGCTCCTGAAGACTGAAGTCTGTGTAGAAGTGTGAAACAGACGGGCGTCTCACCTCGCAGCCCTGAACCTCGTTCAGCGGTGAGATAAGTTGAAGGTAAGATTTTCATCATCAGTGATCAGGTCAAAACATTACATGACCATCCCTAATGTGACCCTGCAGTCCAAGCATTACCCAGGACAAGATGTCTGTCAGCATAGGAGATTACACCTCCTCCTCTCCACTGTTGCCATGGCAGCCAGTCACAACACAGAGCCAAGTTGTCATGATGTGTTCCTGATAAAAGAAGTGTGATTCCTCATATTGTCCTCTCTCCTTCTCCTGGGAGCAGCAGTTGTTTGTACTACAAGAAGATGACCCACTGATTGTTTGTCCTCCTGCAGGTCATCATGCGCCGCCTGGACGATGACGTATTGTTCCGTCGACTATGTGTATAGTTCCGCCCCGGTCCGTGTTTTACACTAAGTTATCAGTAAGTTTGATGTGTCGCTGCTGCTTCAGAGACCAGTGGGAGTGGTTGTATGATACCCCCAAATGTCATGGAGTGGAAGTGTGTGCTGTGTGCTGAGTGTTACAAGTCTGATTTCCTTTATGACTGTGGTCAGTGGGGGCTTGTAGACTGGGCTCTAGCAAGTCCACCAGGAAATAGTTTAGTTAAGGTGGTAGGATCCTCACACATCTGGTCTCATCATCAGTTTAGTTCATTCAACGTTTATTTGTTTAGGGACAACTAATGCCTTTAGGGACAACTAAGCATTTATAGCCTAAGCTAATTTTCAATGCCCATCCCTAGATGGGAACTGCACAAGACTCAACAATACAAATACATACGTTAAAGCACAAAACTCAACAAGAAAGTACATACAGAGCAGCACAAAACACAAACAACTCACAAATAACGGTACCATAAAAGTTTCATAAAACAACAAGCACCTGATCACTCATGACTACATGGCTGAACCCTCTTTAAAAACTGTTACAATTAAGTTTAAAATTGAATGCCTTTAACAACAGACACATGAAATATGTGGCATTTGCTGTGTGAAACAGTATACAAACATTAAAAATAATTAGTACATTTGCAGTATATTAGGTATACTTAAAGTTGTTCCATTTTAGCACAGTCAAGTATACTTAACACAATTAAAGTAGGGCTTTTGTACAACTTTAATACTATTTAAGTGTAAAAGTACAAAATGAGTTGTTGCATTTTAGCACACTTTAAGTACACTATTTAATAGTCTGAACGCAAGTACACTTTAGTGTGCTAGCATTTAGCATACTAACATTTAGTATATTTTAGTGTATTATTTTATCACTGGGGCTTAGAGTAATAAAATATGTTTACATTTTTTAAATGCATCATTTTTGTATTGACAGCAGTTATCTTAAAAGTGCAATTTAAATATTGAACTCAAATTGTACTAATAATATTTCACAGCAGTGTATTTATTAAGAGTACACTATATTTCAATTTAAATTAAATGTGGTAAAAATATACTATTGAGTATTTCATGATTATACTTTCAATCACATTTATATAAATGTACTTGAAACATACTTTGCAATATTTCAATACATATATTTTTTTTTTTTTTCACTTGACCTTTAGATAAATATTCCTGTGTGACTACTGAGATACTACAACTACTGAGTCAGTTTGCTGATTTATGAGTATTCTCTACTTATTCTACTGTATGTCTTATCATTCACCATTACCCAGTAATTACTACTTGTGGCCACAGTAGCCATTGTTCAGCAAAAGTTACAGTCTCACTTAAAGTAGCTGATTTCAGCTACTTTCTCTGTCTCCTCCATGATATATAGGCTCCTAGTTTTCCTTTAATTATTAACAGTCTAGTAATCATACAGTTGGAGTCATCCCTGTCTCTCTGTGTAACTAACAGGTTGGTGCGAGCAGGAAGAGACGGAGGGAGCAGGAGAGCACCTCCAGAGCCTTCGAGGAGCCTCTGGAGAGAAGACTCCGTGAGAATGCTGCTGTCCTGTCAGAGAGGAGCCCCAGCCCCCAGCCCTCCACCTCTGCCCCACAGGCCAACCTGGAGGGTGTCCAGCTGGAGGTTAGCAGTCCAAACATGCCCACAGTGGTCCAAACTGTTCTATCCTGATCCATGATACATCCAGTTCAACAGCAATACTGCATCAGTCTAAAGGGTGTAACTGAACTAGTCTGACTTGGTTCCTCCTCTCCTCCTCTCTGTCTCTCTAAAAGGTTCAGGGAAGGACAGCAGAAGGAAGGCAGCAGGAGATCCAGCCCAGAGTCCCCCAGGAGCACATGGATGACATTCAGCATGATGATGTCACGGCCCCGCCCCTCTGGCCCGGCCCTTACGGACCCCAGCCCGGTGGACTCCCACCCTCTGCTTTTAATGCAGTGACAGAGATGGTCATGGCATGGATGACTGACTCTCCGTACAACCCAGAGATGTAACATACACACACATACACGCACACTGCACACACAGTGCAAACCTTTTATTCCCTCTTTCTTCCTCTATCCTAAAAAAAAAAAAAAAAAGAAAACCTTAGATAAGTTTTAACTCTTTCATTCCTTTTTAGCATGTAGATAAGTTTGAACTCTTTCATTCCTCTTTCCTAAAAAATGAAACCTTAGATAAGTTTTAACTGTCACTCCTCTTTAGTATGTACATAAGTTTTAACTCTTTTATACATTTTAAGGATATATATAGGTTTTAACTTTCGTTCCTTTTTAGTATGTAGATATGTTTTAACTCTTTCATTCCTTTTCAGCATGTAGATAAGTTTTGTAACTCTGTTTAACTCTTTGACTGATACCTTCTACACTTTGTTTGAAAAAATCTAACACAAAAAGAGATGGTAATTCTTTACACAGAGACATGTTCAACCTCTTTTCTTTCACTTACTTCTAAAGTTTCCAAAAAACCCCACAAGTTCTACAAAATCAGTTTAGATGTTGCTTTTTTTTAACTATTTAATTAATTTTAGTATGTAGATAAGTCTTAAGTCTTTTAAGTCTTTGATAGCTTCTACACATTCTTTGAAAAAATAAAGAAATAATGGTAAGTCAGACATGCTGCAACTCTTTTCCTTCCAACTCAGTCCTTTCACTTTGGTGCTTTTTTTTCTAAGTTTTGTCCATATTTTTTTCTGTCTTGTGGTGAACTTGTCATAATGACTAAAAGAAGGAAAGATCTTTAAGAGGGTCTGTAGACAATGTTCCATTCAAATATTTTGTTGCTGTTGTGCACCAGTCAGTATTTAATGACTTTAGAAGTGAAAAACATTATCTGATAATGTTGCTGATTACCATTAAAGTTATTTGTTTTATGTTTAAAGTTATTGAATTATCAACAGTTGAAAAAATGCCTGAAAACAGGTCAGTGTTTAACAGTTTGTTCACTATATGAAGAAAAGGAAACATATATTTGGATGGAACATTGTCAAAGGGTTAGGAAGGGTTAGACCCTCCTAAAGATCTTTCCTTCTGTTTCTGTCAAACGTAGTCATTTTAGCAGTAATTAGTATGACACATATTTCAGCTGTAGCAATTAAAGTGTGTAATAACCATTATAGTTTTATTGTTTAAATTGAATTTGAAATTCTTTCTGGGCAGGAAAAAATATCTTAAGGTTTGGATGGGATCACTTAAGTTGATCTTATCTTATAATGACTTTGTAAAAAAAGGGAAGGGTTTCAAGAGGGTCTGGAGGCAATGTTTCATTCAAATCCTTTTTACTGTCGTACATATGTCAGTATTTAATGAGGAAGACAAATGTTCATCATTAATATTTCTTACTGGAATCAATTTAACTGTGTCTGCATATAGGTTTTTAAGTGTATGTTTTGGATGGAACATTGCAATAGGGTTAGGGAGGGTCAGACCAGTATAATGGGATAATTTTACCCAGTATCAAAGTTGAAAGACGAAATGGGAATTTACACATCAAGTATCTTTACAGGTATTGGGGATTACTGCTGCATATGTTTAAAAAAGTTGTATAAAGCCTTTTGTGGCTCCAGAGGGAGCTGTACAAAGTGTGATGAATTTCCTCAAGTGAATTTAAGTTGATACAGCTTAAAAATAGAAACATTTATTTCACTGATGGGTAGCAGTACTATAATTTTAAAAAATGATTTCAAAAAGTCATGAAAACTATGAGAGTGGTGATGTTATCAGCAGCAGCAGTTGTATCAGTAGTATTAGAGACATTTCAGCTGTTGTCTCTGTAATAGTAAGAGACTGTATTAGTAGCTGTGATGGACGTCTCACTGGCTCCTCAGAATCAGGAGTGATAACATTACTAACAACTAATAGATGGACTAGTACAGTAGTAGCACTTAAAGTGTTAAAGTGTTAAAGTTTTGTCCAAATTGTTTTCTCTCTTGTGGTGAACTCGTCATAATGACTTTGTAAAAGAAGGAAAGATCTTTAAGAGGGTCTGTAGACAATGTTCCATTCAAATGTTCTTTGCTGTTGTACACAGGCCAGCATTTAATGGAAAACAAGTGAAAAATGTTCCTTCATACTAATTCTAAATAATAACTACTTTTATGTTTATGTCTCAGTATATTGAATGATGAGCAATTTAAAATTTTGCCAGGAAATAGGCCAGCATTTGATAGCTTATTAAACAAGTGTCTTGTTACGTGATGACAATATGAACAACAAGACACATATTTGGATGGAACATTGTCAAAGGGTTAGGGTTAGGGAGGGTTAGACCCTCCTAAAGATCTTTCCTTCTGTAACAAAGAGTTCAACACAGGTGAACTTCGTTATAACACAACAAGTTTAGATGGAACATTTCATTCATTAATGAGCAACAGTAGTTGTATTATTTGTAGCAGATTTTATAACTGTGGTAGTTTCAGTAGCAATAGCAGTATTAAAATACCTTTTGAAAGGGAAACTATAAAATGTATCAATAATCTAAAAAAAAGACTAATACAGATATTATAAAGTCATGTAGAAAGTATCAATAGTATTGATAATAACAGTAGCAGCAGTTGTATCAGTCAGGAGTGATAAAATTACTAACAGGTCATAGATGGACTAGTAGTAGCTCTTAAAGTGTAATTTGTTAATTACTAATTACTTTTAGTTAATTGATGAAATCATTTTGTAACTTGGTAATAACTTCAAATTCCTTGTATGTTTGAGAAGAGAAGATCTTTAAGAGGGTCTGTAGACAATGTTCCATTTGAATTTTCTTTATTGTTGTTTATAGATCATTATTTAATGGCATTATTTAAAGACAGAGAGAAAAATTATTTGGTCATATCTCAGTATGTTAACTGATGAGCATTAGAAACACATGTCCAGAAACTGTAGACCTCTGATAGATGGTTAAACTACATCACTATATGAAGAACAGGATACATATATTTGGATGGAGCATTGTCAAAGGGTTAGGGTTAGGGAGGGTTAGACCCTCCTAAAGGTCTTTCCTTCTGCTTTTAAACAGCTTTCAAAAGAGAAACTATAAAATGTGTTACTGTCCAAGATCCACAGAATCTGGCTTCGTCACATTCTGGTTGAGTTCTGACTCAGTCACGGTTTACAGTTGTTTGGGTGACATTTTTGGTGTTAAACAAACATAAATACACATTTTCAGCTGATGTAGATGTGCTAACAGTTGCTTTGTGGCTGTACTTTACTCAGTTTAACTACTGGAGCACCCCACACCATCTTATGTCCTGTAGTGAATATAAAATAGATAGACTTAACAGACCATGTTGTGATCATTAAGTAATTAACTGGCTGAGCCTGTCTCCCTCACTCCCTTCATCACTTCTTTCTTCTCTCTAATAAACATGAAGTTCAGTTACCAACAGTAGTACCACTGGAAGAAACAATAGCAGTAGTGATAGTAGTAGCAGTGGTACTAGTGATATTTCAGCTCTTCAACAGGTAGCTTTAGCACCAGTGGAAACAGTAGGTTTAATCACTTCATAACCATGGCAAAGAGTCAGTATTAATGAGTGAAAATTATTAAAAATATTTTCTACTGTAATCATTTTTTAAAGTTTGACCTTATCGTTTCAATGTCTTGATTAGTGTATTGATGGAGGAGAAAGTTCTCTTAGAAAGTGCAGACTTTGGCCACTAGAGGTCAGGAGTGCACATTCAAATGATGTGATTCAAATTCAGTTTCTGGGGACACATATTTCTGCCCATACTGAACTACCAGTCCCAAACCTCTGCCACTCTGCTGCAGCAGCTGCCCTCTCTCCCTTTTCCCTTTAGCCACCCGTTTGTTTTAGTTACTATGTTGCTTTAAGTTTATCAATTGAATTAGTCAATTTGGTTTCATTTGGTTAATAAAATATCTTTTGTTAAAACTTAACACTGGTGTGTCTCCCTTTTGTTGTGGCCACTTGAGCCAGGTCATAACAGAGCTGAACTGAATTGAGCTGAATCCAGTCAAAGTGGTTCTAACTAAAATAAAATGAGTCAGTTCCTCATGTGAAAATACTGAAATTTTTCAAATGTATAAATACCTTGGAATTTGGCTTGATAGCAGTCTAACTCTTAAACAGTATGTGGAGCAACTGGCACAGAAGGTAAAGGTAAAATAAAATAAAGCATGTTTCTGTCTTGAGGACAGGAAAATGATTGTACAGTCAACTATCATGCCTGTGTTTGAGGAGTTATGTTTTATTCTCACGCTGCTCGCTCTGCCTTTAAACAACTTGATATAGTATATCATCATGCTTCACATTTCATTACAGGAGCTAAAGATACACATCACTGTGTTCTATATGAAAAAGTAGGCTGGTCCTCACTAGCAACAAGAAGGACTACATTCTATCATTTTTATTTATAAACGTCTTCTACAAAAGTTGCCTCAGTGTATCACTGCACTTTGCAAATCCAAAACCACAGCTCACCAGGCAGGTGAGGATGAGGATGACGTGGCAGGTGTACTGGGAACTGGAGTGGTGAACCTGAGGTACAGGCAGAGAACAGAATTAGCAGCATTCAGGAGATCAGAAAAACAAACAAACAAACAAACAGCTTACAAGAAGCTTGGCCGTAGCATCTGTGCCGCATTGGTGACTGAACGATCTGGCAGAGTCTGGAGAGATGAACTGGGGTTTTATACTGCTGGCTTGTAAAGTTGATTAGTAGATGAGCTGCAGGTGTTCAGGTTGAATGGGAGAGGGAAACCAGGAGGCCACGCCCAGCATACGCCCACACACACAAACACAGAGAGAGACAGACTGGGGACAAACATGAAACACTAGGAAGGGAAAACCATGGGAAAAACACAGGGAAGGGAGAAGTATAACTGTCCTCCTAACACTGTTTAACTCTAGTTACCCCTCGGGTAAATACTGAACTTGGGAAGACACCTTCCATCACTTTGCACCATATAAATGGAATAAATTACAGAGGATTTAAGAACTTGAATGTCTTATCCCACTGGACGATTTAACCCCTTCAGACCCGCATTTTTTCTGCCGGGCAAATTTTTTTTATTTTAACTGATTCTGTCTCCTCTCCAACATAAAAACAAACTGGAAACATTTTTTTTGGCTGACTCATATTTTTAATAGTATTTTTTCATGTCCATTACAATGGACGCCACGACACGATGGGCGTAAAATGTCATAAAAACTTAAGAACAATAAGGCTGAGTTTTTCCACATAGTAATCAATCAGATATGACCTAAACATCTGGAACTGGATGTTTGCATGTGTTTGAGTCTGTGTACAGTAAGAAGAGAGGGAAATAACGTAATCTGAACATGCACATAAACACAATAGATGTATGATTTTAGTAGATGTATGTTGATTTTATAGTAGGCTAATGAACTGATAACACGTTAACTTGGAATGGAACTGGAAGCTGAACTTGAGAAGACATCAGCTTGTGGATGTTTTCATGTATTCTCATTTTCGATGAGCAGCCTTGAAGCAGTTTTGTTGTGGCACAAAGCACAAGTGGATGTTGCACTTGTCACAAAAGACGTGTGTTTTTTCTGTACAGTTTGGCATCTTGCATCTGCTAGCCTCTTTCTTTCTATCATAATTTGGCATGTGGTCAACCATGTCATACTGCACTTCAGGTAGAGGCCTTACATCCTGGACTGGTCTGCGAACTGGTCTCTGGGGGACATGCTCTGGTTCTGGAGACATACTGGGCCATCAAATTGAAGATCTCATCTGGTATATACCGTTTGAAGTATTCATAGGGTCTCATGGGATGATCCTCATGAATTGGAGGATTCACTCTTAATTTCTAAATTTACCACCTATCTCAGTCCTTGTCTTTGAAAAAATCCTGTAAATTAATCAAATGATATATGTTCAAAATTACATATAGATACATATTTTCTACATATAGTAGAAAATAACATGTAAACTGATTTTTGAAAATGATTTAATTAAGTGAATTTACTGAAAAAAATTAAAATGGATATTCTGTCACAATGTAGTAGTTCAATGTAGTTTTTTTTTGTCTTTCTTTACAAGACAAAAATTCAATTCAATTCAGTTCAATTTTATTTATATAGCGCCAAATCACAACAAACGTTATCTCAGGGCACTTCACACATAGAGCAGGTCGAGACCATACTCATGTATTTACAGAGACCCAACAATTCCCCCCATGAGCAAACACTTGGCGACAGTGGCAAGGAAAAACTCCCCTTTAACGGGAAGAAACCTCAAGCAGAACCAGGCTCTAGGTGGGCGGCCATCTGCCTTGACCGGTTGGGTTTACATAGAAAGAAGGAGGGAGGGGGACGGGGGAAGGGGAGAGGGGGGTGGGGTGGAGAGAGACACAGAGAAGCATAATAACAACAATAACAATAACCATAACAACAGTAATAGAAGTAGAGCTATGACTTTATAATAGTAATAGCAATAATATCAGTAGCAGAAATGGAAGCAGGACATCCACAGGACCACACCACAGTCCCCACGGCCATGGCCCACCGTTCAGGCACTGGATCTTCCTGTGAGACGAGAAAGCACAGAGACTCCGGGGAAGAAGTCAAGTTAGTAACATGCATTAATGGTACATGAAAGCATACAAATGGAGAGGAGGAGGAGGAGAGAGGAGCTCAGTGCATCATGGGAAGTCCCCCGGCAGTCTAGTCCTATAGCAGCATAACTTGGGGCCGGTCCAAGGCGAGCTTGGCCGGCCCTAACTATAAGCTTTTTCAAAAAGGAAAGTTTTAAGCCTACTCTTAAACGTAGAGAGGGTGTCTGCCTCCCGGACTGAATCTGGGAGATGGTTCCACAGGAGAGTAGCCTGATAGCTGAAGGCTCTGCCTCCCATTCTACTTTTAGATATTCTAGGAACCACAAGTAAGCCTGCATTTTGGGAGCGCAGTGTTCTAGTGGGGTAATAGGGTACTATGAGCTCTTTAAGTATATATAGTGGCGCCTGACCATTAAGAGCTTTATAAGTAAGGAGAAGTATTTTAAATTGTATTCTGGATTTTACCGGAAGCCAATGTAGCGAAGCTAAAATAGGAGAAATATGATCTCTTTTCCTAGTTTTTCTTAATACACATGCAGCTGCATTCTGGACCAGCTGGAGAGTCTTTAGGGTCCTGTTAGGGCAGCCTGACAATATAGAATTACAATAATCCAACCTAGAAGTAACAAATGCATGGACTAGTTTTTCTGCATCTTTTTGAAGCAGGATGTGCCTGATTTTTGCTATATTACGGAGGTGAAAAAAAGCAGTCCTTGAAATTTGTTTTATATGATGGCTGAAGAACATATCCTGGTCAAAGGTAACTCCCAGATTCCTTACGGTGAAGCTGGAGGCCAAGGTAATGCCATCCAGAGTAGCTATGTCATTAGATAATGTGTTTCTAAGGTGTTGAGGGCCAAGCACAATAACTTCAGTTTTGTCCTAGTTCAGTAGCAGAAAATTGGCGGTCATCCAGGTCTTTATGTCCTTAAGGCACGCTTGAAGTTTAGTTAACTGATTTCATTCATCTGGCTTCATTGATAAATATAATTGGGTATCATTAGCGTAGCAATGAAAATTTATGGAGTGTTTCCGAATAATATTACCTAAAGGAATCATATATAAGGTGAACAGTATTGGTCCAAGCACAGAACCTTGTGGAACTCCGTGTCTAACTTTTGCGTGGATGGAGGATTCATCGTTAATGTGTACAAACTGAAGTCGATCTGAAAAATAGGATTTAAACCAGCTTAATGCAGTTCCTTTAATACCAATTAAATGTTCCAGTCTCTGTAACAGGATGTGATGGTCAACGGTGTCGAATGCAGCACTAAGATCTAACAAGACAAGTACAGAGAGAAGTCCTTTGTCCGATGCAGTTAAGAGGTCATTCGTAACTTTCACCAATGCTGTCTCTGTGCTATGATGCGCTCTAAAACCTGACTGAAAATCCTCAAATAAACTATTGTTATGTAGAAAGTCACATAACTGATTGGCAACTGCTTTCTCGAGGATCTTAGAGAGAAAGGGAAGGTTAGATATAGGTCTATAATTGGCTAAAACGGCTGAATCCAGTGTAGGCTTTTTAAGAAGAGGTTTAATTACAGCTACTTTAAAGGACTGTGGTGCATAGCCTGTTACTAGAGACAGATTGATCATATCTATTAAAGAAGTGCTAACTAAGGGTAAGACTTCCTTAAGCAGCCTAGATGGGATGGGGTCCAAGAGACAGGATGATGGTTTAGAGGACTAAATCATTGAAATTAATTCACCAACGTCGATTGGAGAGAAACAGTCTAAATATATATCGGGTTTTGAAGCTGTTTCTAAGGTTCCTGAATTGGAGGGTGAATCAGTGCCTGTTGAGGGCAGGAGGTGATGAATTTTGTCTCTAATAGTTAGAATTTTGTCATTAAAGAAGCTCATAAAGTCATTACTACTGAGAGCTATAGGAATACATGGATCAATAGAGTTATGACTCTGTTTTTATTCTCCTCTATTAATGATGAGTAGTAGGCAGCTCTGGCATTACAGAGGGCCTTCCTATATGTTTTAAGACTATCTTGCCAGACTAAACGAGATTCTTCCAGTTTGGTGGAAGGCCAAATCCTTTCAAAATTTCGCGATGTTTGCTTTAATTTACGGGTTTGGGAGTTATACCATGGAGCTAGCTTCTTATGTTTTATTATCTTCCTTTTTAAAGGGGCGATAGAGTCAAGTGTTGTTCGCAGTGAGCCTGCGGTACTATCAACAAGATCATCGGTTTCAGAGGGACTAAAGTTAGCATAAGACTCCTTTGTAGTATTGAGACATGGCACTGAATTTAGTACTAGTGGGATCGCTTCTTTAAATTTACCTACAGCACTATCAGAAAGACATCTAGTAAAGATGTTTTTGTCTAATGGTGTGTAGTCTATTAATAGGAATTCAAAAGTTATTAAGTAATGGTCTGATAAAATAGGATTTTGTGGAAAACTATTAAATGTTCAATTTCAATGCCATAAGTCAGAACAAGGTCGAGGGTGTGGTTAAGACAGTGCGTAGGTTTATTTACACTCTGAGAGAAGCCAATTGAGTCTAACAATGAGATAAACGCAGTGCTAAGACTATCAATATCGACGTCCACATGGATATCAAAGTCACCTACTATAATTACTTTATCTGTACAAAAGACTAAGTTTGATAAAAACTCTGAAAATTCGGATAAAAAATCAGAGTTCAGGCCAGGAGGGCGGTACACTATAACTAATAGAATTGGCTGTAAAGTTTCTTTCGAATGAGTTATAATTAAGTTTAGGTCGAGGGTTGATTATTAGGCTTGAGTTAAAAATGGCTTGAGTTAAAAAACAAAACATGCACATATATATAGTCAGCAATTAGTAGGAAGTGTACAGGCCTCTGCTCTGAATGACTTCAGCACATCTGCGGCCACAGGACAGCACTAGTCTCTCACACTGCTCTGGTGTGATTTTGGTCCACTCTTCTTCCAGTCTCCTCCACAGTTCGGTGACTGTAGTGGGTTTCTTGGCCATAACTTTGTCGCCAAGGATTTTCCAGAGGTTCTCTATTGGGTTGAGATCAGGACTCTGGGCAGGCCATGTCATTATTTCAATGTTTTCAGTTTCAAGGAACTGCTTTACCCGTTTTTCTGTGTGACAAGGAGCGTTGTCCTGCATAAACACTGTTTCCCATCGGACCCAAATAAATTAAACTTGCTTTCATCACTCAAGTGATCTTTGGACCAGTTCTCCTCTGTCCACACAACATGCTCCTCAGCAAAGCTTAGTCTAGCCTTTTGATTCTTTCTGCTAATGAGAGGTTTGGTCACTGCAGAGTGGGCTTTCAGTCCAAATGCTCTTAAACGTCGAGACACTGTATGACAAGACAGATCCTTACCCTGTTCAGCACTGAACTGGCAAGCAATTCCAGCTGCAGTGTGGAAACGATTGCCCAATGAGAACCTCCGCAGTATCCTGTCCTCTCTCCATGGACGACCAGCCTTCTTGGGGGACTTGAATGAGTTTGTGATGTTGTAAAGATTCAATATTCTTGAAATCACAGATTTGGAACAACCAACTTGTCTTGCTATGGCTGATAGGGTCATCCCTTTGGCCTTCATCTGGACAACCTGCTGCCGGAGGCTTTCAGTCACTTAGAATGGCCCAACATCATGCCGAGTCAGTGA
Source organism: Scomberomorus guttatus (assembly GCA_038419695.1). Taxonomy (NCBI): domain Eukaryota; kingdom Metazoa; phylum Chordata; class Actinopteri; order Scombriformes; family Scombridae; genus Scomberomorus; species Scomberomorus guttatus. The sequence continues at coordinate 47,973 of CM076453.1, forward strand.
AACTGGAAGTTAGGCTGCCAGTTAAATAGACAGATAATCAAGGAAATTAGCACCAGGTGCCAGATTAACACCAATAACTGGGAGGTATCTTAAAGTGTTTTCTAATTTTGATCAGTGTGTTTTCTGCTAAATAAAGTTTTTTGTTGAAATGCCTTAGTTATTTTGTGGAAAAAGTGTTCTAGTAGCATGGTATAGACACAACAAAAAGTCCTTCAACTGTTGAGCAGTGAAGATAACATTACTTCAGAAAAAATCAGTTGTTTATAAATTGTTCTCTAATTTTGATCTCCAGTGTACATACACACACACGTACATATATACACACACACACACACACACACACACACACATATATATATGTGTGTGTGTGTGTGTGTAAGCTCACAGTATACTGCTATACCATTATAACCATACCATTGAAAAACTTGTGAACAGGACTGATTTCTTCAACAATACTTTTCTAACACTCACTTTATGGAAAATATTTTTCGTGACTGATTTGATTGAGGTATTTAAGATAATAGCATAATAGATAACAGATGGCATAGCAGAATTGTGACTTTATTATGGGTAAGGATTTATTCTAAACCGGGTGGATCAAACTCAATTTCATCCTGGGCCACATCAGCATTATGGTAGCTTTCAAAGGGCCGGTTGTAAATGTAAGACTATATAAATGTACTTGTTATCATACTACATAATTGCCTCTGCATTCGATTATTATTGATTTTAGTAATCACTTAATAATTAATAGCTAGTTCTAGGAAAAATAATGGCAAGCAGACATTCAGGTGTACAACTATTATAACTATTATTATATTACAACTATTATTATTAGTTTTATTAATAACTTAATAACTAGCTCTGAAAGCAGAATTCTAGGAATATACATTTTACACACACACACATATATATAGACACGTGTATATATATATATATATATATATATATATATATATATATAGACACACACACATGATGTTGTATGATGTTCATGTTTGCATGATTGCAATTCAAGCACAATGGTCTCATACTTCCCTCAGGAAAAATGAACATGTATTTCTCAGTCCAGTCATCCTTAAAGATATCGTGCTCAGATATTCGTGCTCTCCATAGGAGGAATTTTATTAACTTTGGTGACCTCCTGACTTTTCATCAACCATTTCAAGAACCATATATAATTTTAAATGTACAGAGAAGGCAAAGGTCCATGTGTGCTCAGTGAAGAACTGGTACTTTACAACTGGCAATTGAGGTAGGCAGTAGGCAAGTATTCCTGAAGAGCGACGTTTATGTGTTTTTTGTGATCTTGTCGAGGATGAATTTCATTTTGTATTTCATTGACCTTTGTGCAGTGACTTGAGGAATTGTTTGTTTGAAAAGATCCAATTGAAAAAACCTGATTTGTTTTGGTTGTCTGAAGCTGATATGTTGAGTTGGCTTTTTAATATGGAGATTTTTCTTTTAGCCAGATTTATAGGAGAGGCTTGGCTGCTAAAAAAGAGAGCACTGTATCCATCATAACAGGACATCTCTGCCATGTAAACTAAATGTTCTGAAATGTTCTTTTTCAATCTGTGGAACTGTACATCTGTCATGTGACCATCCTGGTTATTATTGTCTAGTGTCTTGTAAGCCCATATAGGCTGGGCATCAGAAAGTTGCAACACTTAAATAAACAAATCAATCAATCAATTTCATCTCAATTTTTATTTGTCCAATATTTTGATTTACAACCAAATACCTGCAAAACAACTGATAATCCCATCAGCCTCACCTGTACTTTGTGTATATTAACCCTAGATTACATCATAGTGGGGTGGAAGATCCCTTACTAATGTTTCTTTTAATGCACTGTTAAACCTAACAAATATCTTCTTCAGCCACACTGGCTTCACCACTCAGTAGTGTTAAGGGAAAAAATGATATATGCTATACACCGATGCAATTAGGGGTTAAGAAATCACAGCAAAATGTCACAGTATCTGTGTAAAATACTGTTTTTATTAGTTATCATAACCATAAAATCAAGCAGTACTCAGCAAGTGACAAAAATTGTAAAATAAAAGATGGTGAACCGCAACTACTGGCTGTTTAAGGACTCTTCATTTTTTTGAACACACTACAACAGAACCAATCCAACAAAAAGAAAACTGAAAGCACTGCAGTAAATCTTGAGAATCTTTATGAAACTTAAAGTCCACTCCACTCAAATATGTTTTTCTTCTTGCTCCTTCAATTGGATGTTTGAGCTTCAGTGTGCAGAATGATGTATGTGCAGAGTTTATTTTCATATTCCTCTGCTGAAAGGGGAAAGTTTCTCTGTGCTCACCTTAAATCTGAGTTTAAGATGTGTAACTACAAGCATGAATTGTGACATCACAACTTATTTGGAGCCAATCATGGTCCAGTATGCAACTTACAGAAATGTGATGTGGCAACTTGAGGGTTCACATATACATACACTGAAAATGGACTTTTCAGTGAAGTAGGAGACATTTTGAATCCAGCTGTTAAACTTTTCATGGATCCTGTATTTCCCAATGAGGGAGAAGGAGTAGATGACATCTTTCTAACAAGGTACTTAAACCTTTTTTTGTGGAAAAACTATATCAGACACAAATTATTATTCAAAGCAGTGTATTTCATGTGTCTAAAAAACCTGTCTGGAAGGGACCTTTAACATATTCAGATTTAACCAAGAGGGTTGTTTGGAGACTGCAATATGCTGTGAGATGTTTCTAACTTTATATCTGAAACACCTGTCAGTAACACAGAGTGCCCTCACTGCTTTGGTGACATCATACCCAACATGTTGTAGTAACATAGGAGTCCCACAAGATGGCAGTATTTCTAATCTTTTGTATGCTGTGAATGCAAAGGCGACACCTACTGCACACAGAGTGCACCCAATTAAAAACGTTCCAGCAAAGACAAATGATGATGCCCCTGAAGGAGTTAATGGTGAGGCTTGTTATTATAATATTACAAGATATACTATTAAAAACGGACAATTTAGAAATAATAATGCCTCACATGTCTCAAGCAATAGGCTTATGGGGCTAGAGTGACAGTTACATTTTGCCATTTAAACTAAAATTTGGCATTGAACCTCCTTTCATTTTCAATTTGCAAAATTCAACTGTTGCTGTTTTGGCCCCATATACGGTAGGCTCAAAGTGGACACACTCCAGAATGATATTATTGTATATACCTTCTGGTGTGAAGTTTGTGAGCTGACAGTCAGGTAGGGTAGTGTTTACTTTCATTTTGTTAGCTAAGCAGGTGACTATAGGTCCAAAACATATGACCAGTCAGACCAGAGGAAATACTGACTGGAAATTATTGAAATATGGTTAACAAATACAACAGAGTACAATTTAACAACAGCTACGACTAACTTTTAAAGCTAATTAAGTTACATTTTGACGACTTATGTGGATTTTCACAAAATGTATTTTAGCCTTTCAACTAGTGACAGAGACTATTTATTTTTTGCTGAACCATCAATAACAATATTAGTCACGTTTATTGACTCTGCTCTAACTCATCGGAAGCTTAAATGGACATAAAATAAACTAAATTGCCAAAATGTTGCCTTATAGCTGACGAAATGGATGCAGACTAAAACAGTAGTGTATGCACTGGGCCTCTACAAAACGTTATTGAATCCGTGTTGAAGGAATTCATTTAAAAAAATGATTTTCTATAATTACATTTTAAAATGCCAATAAAAAATAATACTGTAAACTGCCAATTAAAGCAGTTTAATGTTAGTGCGTCTATATTCCAGAAACTAGTTCCAAAATCACCATTTTACTCTGAAACATTGGAGGAGAAACTTCACTCGACAATTTCTGAAAAACTATTCAAGTGACCAGCGAAATACGGACCCACAGTGACCTCAACTCGACTCTCTTACTGTTTCATCATGGAAAACATTAAACTGCTTTAATTGGCAGTTTACGCCTCAGCTGTATTTGAGGCGTCGAATGTTCAACGGCAGCAACAACTGATTCATTCAGTGGTAGTTTGTTCAGTAAAACATAAAAACAAATATTACATTTACAAATTTAAAGTAAGATCTTCAGTGTATACATTGCTGAAATGTAAAGACAGAAGTAACTGCAAAATCCTGAACTGACTGTTGATTTACAAGCAAACTGATACAGTTTGCAGTAACCATTCAAACTCCTTCAGAAAAATAAAACATTGCTTATTACACAGTGATGCATTTAACCACCACCTTCAGTAAACTGCTGAAACGCTGAACAGCTCAGTGTAACAGCAGTTTGCAAAGTTTTGGTTTAAAGATGCCAAAGTTTCTACTTTCAACCTGATATTTTGCCAAGAAAAAAGCTCCCATTCATTACTTTATTAAACAGTTCATAAATGATCATTATTTTCTGTAGTAAAGTCAACTTTACTGTGATATTGCTGCAAAAACAGTAAAGCCGTTATGCATATGTGCATGCAGAGTAGAAAATAGCTTGTTTATTTAAAGGACGAGTTCACAAGTCTGTCTTAAAACAATAGTCAGGAGCCCAAATGAACACTAAAACAGGTTTTTCTTGCCATAATCATTCCTCCCGTTCATACTGACCATTAGAAGATCCCTTCATAATGCACTTACAATGTTAAGTGAAGGGGGCCAAAATCCACAGTCCTCCTCCTGTGCAAATGAGTCAAATCAAGTAGATATCTTTCAATGTTACAGTCTTTTTAGTGCCAAAGTCCCGGTTTTTGTTACTATACTTCCATCGCAGCTCAACAGGAAACACTGTCTGAGGAAACACAAAGAGGGAATTTGATGCTAAAAAGACTGTAAATGTGGCAGATATCCACTTGATATGACTAACTCAGACTGCTGAAGCCTCATATAAGCTTCAGATAAATATTTAAATGCATTTTTGCACAAAATGACTGTGTGGACACACTGTGGATTTTGTCCCCCATCACTTACATTGAAGGCACCTTTGAAGGGGATCTTTTAATAGCCAGTATGAACAGGAGGAATGATTACAGCAAGGAAAACCTCTTCTAGTGAAAAATTGTAAAACCTCTATCATCATATCATCATTCACATCAGTGGGCTCAGCAGGTTCAAAAGATGAACTAATTTATTCAATGTTGAGTTTAGTCGAGTTGTGTTGAGTTAAGTAGAGTCCCATCCTAAACTGTACATTAATGGTTACAGATGTGTGATGTACCAACTTACCTCCATGATCACATCTGCTGGAGGAGAGAGCCCAGCAGAAGCCAAATGAGCACCAACACCAACAAGGTAAAATTCTTGGCTTGACAGTGAAAGTGTGTATCCTGTTAGATTTGTTAGGAGCTTGTGTTTTATTTGAAATATTATTTAGAATGTTGTCTTTAGTTTTTTGTGTAATACTTTATCATTTTCAGCGACTATAGGCGTAATTGTCCATAACATCAATGAAGATATGCAGGCTACATATTATAAAATGTTAATGCAGGATTGAGGGAAAATCAACACTCACAGTCACATGGGGTGTCATGGTGGTAACCCTGGGACAAGCATGAAACCATGCACCTTGTCAGAGGGTACCAACAAATGTAGACACTGAAACTGTCTTTTTGATGACATCTAGTGGTGGAAGAAGTACTCAGCTCCTTAATTCAGATCCTTTACTTAATTAAAAGTAGCAATACAGTAATGTGAAAATACTCCATTATAAGTAAAAGTCCTGTATGAAAAATCCTACTTACTTAAAAGTACATCAGTATTAGCAGCTTGTATTAGTATTGAAGTAAAAGTAGTGGTTTGTTCCCTCTGACTGATATATTATTATATATGACATCATTAGATTATTAATACTGAAGCATCAGTGTGTAAGAAGCATGTTACTGTTGTAGCTGCTGGAGGTGGAGCTAGTTTGAACTACTTTATATAGAGTTAGCTAGTTTAGTCCAGTGTTTCCCAACCTAGGGGTCGGGCCCCTCCAAAGTGTCACCAGATCAATCTGAGGGGTCGTGAGATGATTATGGGAGAGGGAGAAAAAGGAGGAGGGGAGGTTTTTGGTGAAATATTGGATCATTTGAACATTTATTGAAATGAAACCATGTGAGAAGTTTAGAGGGAAAAATCACTATTTGGTGGAGCTGTTAACAACTCATAGACATCTGAAATGTGACCCCGACTACACACTGCTTCTTGTAAGATGTCAAAAGCCAAAAAGGTTGGAAACCACTGGTTTCATCTTTAACAATGTGTTGTATTTTAAAAGCTTGTTATATTACCCATTGTTTCAAATCTTCATCTGAAATAAATAAATACTATTTCTTGTAGAAAGTACAATATTTTCCTCTGAAATGTAGTGGAGTGGAAATATAGAGTAGCATCAAATGGAAAGACTCATGTAAAGTACAACTACCTCAAAATTGTACATAAGTACAGTACTTGAGTAAATGTACCAAGTGACAACCTAGAGCCCGGTTCTGCTTGAGGTTTCTACCGTTAAAGGGGAGTTTTTCCTTGTTGCTGTCGCCAAGTGCTTACTCATGGGGAAATGTTGGGTCTCTGTAAATTAAAGAGTACAGTCTAGACCTCCAGACTCTATGTGAAAAGTGCCCGGAGATAACTAACCTGAGATAGCGCTATATAAATAAAACTGACTTGAAATTGACTATTTAGTTACTTTCCACCACTGATGACGTCTAGTATGTGTGAATATGGAACATTCTTGAAAAAGAGCATTCGTGCTCAACAAATCTACAAAAACAAAGAATCTGATTAATAAACCAATCATTATTAATCATCAAACGTTTTACACTAAAGCATTACACTGTGACCCTCTATTTGAGATTAAGACTGTTTGCTATCACAAAATCAAAAACCTGTCTGAAAAGTTATGAAATAGAAAGAAATCATCGCTCAGTTGTTTTATTGGGTCATTTGTGTCACTTTAGAGTTCAGATTGTGTGCTACTTTGGTGGCAGCTGTGTGTCGTGTTGCATTCAGAGCAGTGGTAATTCTACCTTTGTATCCTCTGAACGTACGCCAGGGATCACAATGGACTGAAGGTTGCATCATGGACTCTCCGAGAACATGAGCATATTAGGGGAAAAGGTGTTTTATTTAATTATGTAATGAAGGTGAACTGTCGGGGGGGAAAATTGATCTTTCCTTTGTTTTATGTTTGTTACATTAAACTTATCATTTGAATTTTTATCTGAGGAGTATCAAGTAAAGTTTTACTGTGGGAGTCAGCTGAGATATTGGAGAGAAGAAAGCTCTGTTCTAGTCGCGCCTCAGTTCATGAGGATGAGATGGACATCAAGTATGAAGCATCCTCTGCTGGAGAAATGGTGGGAGGCAGAATGTGTCTGTGTCCTATCCTGTGAGAATACAGCTCCTGAAGACTGAAGTCTGTGTGGAAGTGTGAAACAGACGGGCGTCTCACCTCGCAGCCATGAACCTCATTCAGCGGTAGATAAGTTGAAGGTAAGATTTTCATCATCAGTGATCTGGTCAAAACATTACATGACCATCCCTGATGTGATGACAAGATGTCTGTCTGCATAAGAGATTACACTTCCTCCTCTCCACTGTTGCCATGGCAGCCAGTCACAACACAGAGCCAAGTTGTCATGATGTGTTCCTGATAAAAGAAGTGTAATTCCTCATATTGTCCTCTCTCCTTCTCCTGGGAGCAGCTGTTGTTTGTACTACAAGCAGATGACCCACTGATTGTTTGTCCTCCTGCAGGTCATCATGCGCCGCCTGAACGATGACGTATTGTTCCGCCGACTACGCGTATAGTCCCGCCCCGGTCCGTGTTTTTAGTTATCAGTAAGTTTGATGTGTCGCTGCTGCTTCAGAGACCAGTGGGAGTGGTTGTATGATACCCCCAAATGTCATGGAGTGGAAGTGTGTGCTGTGTGCTGAGTGTTACAAGTCTGATTTCCTTTTGACGATTTAACCCCTTTAGACCCGCATTTTTTCTGCTGGGCAAAAAAAATTATTTTTTTAACTGATTCTGTCTCCTCTCCAACATAAAAACAAACTGGAAACATTTTTTTTGGCTAACTCATATTTTTAATAGTATTTTTTCATGTCCATTACAATGGACGCCACGACACGATGGGCGTAAAATGTCATAAAAACTTAAGAACAATAAGGCTGAGTTTTTCCACATAGTAATCAATCAGATATGACCTTAACATCTGGAGCTGGATGTTTGCATGTGTTTGAGTCTGTGTACAGTAAGAAGAGAGGGAAATAACGTAATCTGAACATGCACATGAACACAATAGATGTATGATTTTAGTAGATGTATGTTGTTTTTATAGTAGGCTAATGAACTGATAACACGTTAACTTGGAATGGAACTGGAAGCTGAACTTGAGAAGACATCAGCTTGTGGATGTTTTCATGTATTCTCATTTTTGATGAGCAGCCTTGAAGCAGTTTTGTTGTGGCACAAAGCACAAGTGGATGTTGTTTTTCCTGTACAATTTGGCATCTTGCATCTGCTAGCCTCTTTCTTTTTATCATAATTTGGCATGTGGTCAACCATGTCATACTGCACTTCAGGTAGAGGCCTTACATCCTGGACTGGTCTGCGAACTGGTCTCTGGGGGACATGCTCTGGTTCTGGAGACATACTGGGCCATCAAATTGAAGATCTCATCTGGTATATACCGTTTGAAGTATTCATAGGGTCTCATGGGATGATCCTCATGAATTGGAGGATTCTCAAAGGAAGTGTCAATGATTGTAGTGAACGGCCTGTGACGCCACTTGATTTCTTCCTTCCTGGTTACTGTCATTTCCTCCTGTCCTCCTCCTGTCCCTGTGCTGTCTGTCTCCTCTATCCCAATCTCATCTGCCACCTCAAGTTCTTCTGGCATGCATGTAACCTCTCCACTGTCCCTCTCTGAATCTAATAACAAAACAATCACATTTTTACTCATTTTATGTATTCTCACTCTTGAACTGTTATGCATTCCATTTAGATCTTACATATAAGACATTAAATTGATGAAAACCACATACGAAGAATTAAAAACACTCTTAATTTCTAAATTTATCACCTATCTCAGTCCTTGTCTTTCAAAACATCCTGTAAATTAATCAAATGATATATGTTCAAAATTACTTCAAATATTATCACTTTTAACAGTTACAATTATGCTGACAGCAAATTTGTTCGCATGCTTGTCTTGTCCGAAGTCTGTCACTCTCTCAGAGCGTGCTCAAGTCATGACATGATTGTGATTGGATAATCAGCATCCAATCAATAACCAGCATTACTGACATCATTCAATTACAGGATATTCATTGGTTTAGAGACAGAAATATGTCATGTCCATTTTTTAACCTTGAGTCTATTAAGTGATGTCTGTGATTGTTTCTGATGCTGTATGTGCTTTTGTTTGTCTGGCTGTGTGCTGTATGTCTTTGTCCTTTTTGTTATGCTTGTTTTCTTTCCCTCTTCACTCAGGTCTCTCTCGCAAAAGAGATCTCGATCTCAATAACATTACCTCATTAAATAAAGGTTAACAATAGTGATTGTCAAGAATATGAATTTGAAACCTTAGGTGGATTTGTAAAAAAAAACAAACAAACTGATTTTTGAAAATGATTTAATTAAGTGAATTTACTGAAAAAAATTAAAATGGATATTCTGTCACATCCATTTCAATTTAGTTTTTTTGTCTTTCTTTACAAGACAAAAAACAAAACATGCACATATATATAGTCAGCAATTAGTAGGAAGTGTACAGGCCTCTGCTCTGAATGACTTCAGCACATCTGCGGCCACAGGACAGCACTAGTCTCTCACACTGCTCTGGTGTGATTTTGGTCCACTCTTCTTCCAGTCTCCTCCACAGTTCGGTGACTGTAGTGGGTTTCTTGGCCATAACTTTGTAGCCAAGGATTTTCCAGAGGTTCTCTATTGGGTTGAGATCAGGACTCTGGGCCGGCCATGTCATTATTACAATATTTTCAGTTTCAAGGAACTGCTTTACCCGTTTTGGTGTGTGACATGGAGTGTTGTCCTGCATGAACACTGCAGGCTGATTGGGTGATGAACGCAGGGAAGGAACCATATGTTGTTGACATATAAACATTTGCATTCACTCTGTAGCTGTATAAGATGTATGTAAGAGGGCAAAGTCCTGCTGCAGAAAACATGCTCCAAACCATGACACTTCCTCCTCCACCTTTCACTGACTTCTTTACACACTTTGGGTTCAGTCTTTCTCCAGTTTGTCGCCAAACATAATGTTTCCCATCGGACCCAAATAAATTAAACTTGCTTTCATCACTCAAGTGATCTTTGGACCAGTTCTGCTCTGTCCACACAACATGCTCCTCAGCAAAGCTTAGTCTAGCCTTTTGATTCTTTCTGCTAATGAGAGGTTTGGTCACTGCAGAGAGGGCTTTCAGTCCAAATGCTCTTAAACGTCGAGACACTGTATGACGAGACAGATCCTTACCCTGTTCAGCGCTGAACTGGCAAGCAATTCCAGCTGCAGTGTGGAAACGATTGCCCATTGAGATACTCCGCAGTATCCTGTCCTCTCTTGTATTTGTCTTCCGTGGACGACCAGCCTTCTTGGGGGACTTGAATGAGTTTGTGATGTTGTAAAGATTCAATATTCTTGAAATCACAGATTTGGAACAACCAACTTGTCTTGCTATGGCTGATAGGGTCATCACTTTGGCCTTCATCTGGACAACCTGCTTTCAGTCACTTTAGAACGGCCCACCATCATGCCGAGTCAGCCCTGCTCTGATGGAAGTCTAGTTTAAACATAGAGGAGGGTCAGGTGCTGGATAAAAGGGCTCAAAGTGAAAAACAAAGAATTACCTGCACACTGAATAGTTTTGAAACCCCCTAGAAGGTATCATTTATTTGCGATGTTACAAACTCTGAGAACGTGTTCCTCAGGCAAATACCCAGGGTATTGTGAGGCTTATATAGTGATGCAAAAAGAAACAATCAGCTGATCAAATGCACTTGTGGCAAATAGGTGCATTCTATCAGCCGATTGTGTGTGTGTGTTTGTGTGTGTGTGTGTGTGTGTGTGTGTGTGTTGTTTAGTTTTTTTTGCCTCACTATATAAGCCTCACAATACCTGTGCAATACCCACAAGACCTTCTCAGAGGTCGCAACGTTGCAAATAAACGATACCTCCTAGGGGGCTTAAAACTATTCATGTATGTATATATGTGCTCCTCTCTTCCTCCATTTGTTCACACTCTCTCCTGGCCAGTGGAACCAGGCTGATAGACGTCTGTGTCATAGTATCAGCTGTTACTGGTGAATGGGGCCATTTTCTGAGTTATTTCAAACCCAGCTGAAGCGTCTGTTGATGGGTAGAGTCGGTGTTAAAGCTCCGGTCCACCAAGAGGATATCTCTCTCTCTCTATATGTCCCCCTGCGGGAGCCGTGCCTGCCCTCTCCGCCTCTCTGTCCAGTCTCACCCTCGCAGCCTCGGGCTGTGTTGGGGACGCTACTCTGGTGCCTGTGTCACTACAGATGTACTTTTGCAACTGCTACATCCAGACCCTCACCTGCACTTTTCAAAGAAGCGAGTAATGTTGACACCAAACTTAATTGAAAATAACAACAATTTAACAAAACGATGATTGGCGATTTATTGCTTGTTAACTACTCATTTAACCACCTTTATTTTTTATGACAGATTTGATCCTCCTGGGCATGGATGATACCAGTCTTGCCCAAATCTGTGGAGAGATGCTCTTTGCTGGAGAGGATTTGTTGCTCTAACTTCCGCTTTAAAATACTCTGAAGGTGTTATATTGGATTCAGGTCAGGAGACATACTTGGCCAGGTCATAGTTTCACTTTTTTCTTCTTTAAAAACTCTTGTGTGATTTTTGCAGTGTGTTTGGGATGATTGTCATGTTGGAAATTTCCTCTCCTGCCACCCTTCTTGATATTGGGAGTCATCTTTTCATTTAGTATTTGGGTATGTATACAAATTTGCATTCATAGTGCCATCTATAAATGTCATTTCCCCTACACCTTTTGTACTCTTGCAGGCCCATATCAGCACACCCCCACCTCCATGTTTCAGTACTATGCAGTCACTGTGGTAGTCCTGGCCAAGTCCACACCAAACAAGCTGGACCCTATCTGATCCAAACAAATTTATTTTGGTTTCATTTTTCATAAAGATTCAATGCAGCCTTTGCTGAACTGCTTAAAATATATCAAAACTTGGATGGATTTACACTTTCTCAGTCTTAATGAAAATAAGACTGAGATCATTATGTTTGGATGACCTGACCTATTGGATGACTCTGATGGTACTCTTGGCCCTTAAGCCTCTTAATGTCGATCTTGTGTTAAGAATCTTAGTGTGATTTTTGACAGCTCCTTCAAATTCGATAAACAGATTAGTTCAGTTATTCATGCTTTTATTACCTCTTGGTTAGTTATTCATGCTTTTATTACCTCTTGGTTAGACTATTGTAACTCTTTGTATGTGAGTGTAGAACAGTCATCTCTTCGTCATCTGCTGTTAGTACAAGATGCAGCCATTCATCTTCTAACTGGAAAAAGAAAGGGTGATCATATAACACCAATATTTGCCTCTCTTTATTGCTTGTTTATAAGGTTTTAAATGGACAGGCACCACCTTATGTAGCAGAACTTCTGCATCATCATACTCCAGTTAAAGCACTGAGGTCAACCAACCAGATGTTCTTGGATGTTCCAAGATCCAGGCACAAAAATAGAAGCGACCAAGCCTTTGCAGTGGCTGCTCCAAATCTCTGGAACAGCTTACCTGTTCATATAAGAACTGCCCTAGAAACCCTAAAAACTTGCTCCTGAAGACCTACCTCTTCTCATTGGCATTCAATTCGAGTTGAGCTTGATGCCTTGACTTCATGTTCTATTGTGCCGTAATTCTTTTATTATTATTATGTTTATTGTTTTCTTTTATTCTTATTTTTTATTGGTAGTATGGGTCCTCCTGTACCTCCTAACCACTGCTGCAACTGTGTTTTGGCTTCTGTTCAGTAGCCTACTGATGATCTTGTACTCTCACCCATCTTCATGAAGTCTCATGATCTGGTTTCTTACTTGTTTAGGCAATTCCTTACCACGTGGAGCCATGTTGCATTCGACACAACCCAGGCCAAAATTGAGAAAGTTGTGGTTCAGGCAATTTGTCTTAATTGGAAGTCACAGGTGTAGTCACTTTTCTTGCATTGAGGTTGTACTTTGAGTCCTGTATTTTCATTATTTTAGTCTATCTAACCTGTGTGTTTTCAATTTCAAGTAAGATCAAATACCCTGCACTTCACCCTGAAAATACTACAATTATTGTAAGATGATAAAATTTTGAATCACTTAACATTTTAGTGAATATCACTAAAATGTTAAGTGATTCAAAACAGGAATGTACTCAGTTTTGTTATATAGTGTATGTCTGTCAGCAAGAAACACACATTCCTGAGCATCAGGTTTGATTTGAGTTTCATTATTTCTGCTTACAGTACATTTAATAAAGCGAAATTGATATATTTGACTCAATGTCCAGTTATTGTACAGATAATATACTATAGACCTCACATGAATGAACTGTTAATGAGTGTGATAGTATGTGGGAAGATACGTCTGTTTGTTACAGCTCACAGTGATCTATAGCACTTGCTTGCACTTGGTGTGTTGAATATATATGAGTGTGTCTACATTCATTTTTTTATTTCAATATTATCTGCAGATGTTCAGCAGGACCCAGAGCCCCCACACATTAAAAAGGAACAGGAGGAACTGTGGAGGAGTCAGGATGGATCTGTCCCTGTGAAGAGTGAAGATGATGAAGAGAAAGCTCAATCCTCACAGCTTCATCAAACACAAGTAGAAGAGAACAGAGAGGCAGAACCTCTAGCTAGCAGCTCAGCTCAACAGATGGAAAGAGACACTGACGGAGGGGACTGCGGAGGATCAGAACCAGCCAGGAACTTAGATCCAGATAGATATTTACAACCACATAGTGATGATGAGACAGTGAAATCAAAACAGACCCAGACAGGTGTGTCTGTCAGACAAGCAGCTAGTGTTGACAGGATGTCAGACTCTTCTGAGCCTGAGACTGAAATCAGTGATGATGACTGGAAGGCGATAAGGGAATGCCAGTCAAATTTAAAAACACTGAAAAACAAAAGTGTTCCTGTAGGTGATCAACAATGTAATACTGACAAGAGGTTTCTTAGCTGCTCTAAGTGCAGTGAAACATTTGACCCTGAGGACTGTTTGCAGAGCCACATGAAACATCCTTCAGGAAAAAAAACATTTGTTTCCTCAGTTTGTGTTAAAAGATCCACACAGAGTGCACATTTAGTCACACATAATAGAACTTGTTCAGGAGAAAAAGCCTTTGGCTGTTCAGTCTGTAAGAAACAATTTAGCTATAAAGGAGATGCTGTGAGACATATGAGAACTCACACAGGGGAGAAACCTTTTAGCTGCTCAGTCTGTCATCAGTGGTTCATCCGTAGTGGAATTTTGGCCAGGCATATGAGAGTTCATACAGGAGAAAAGCCTTATAGCTGCTCACTGTGTAACACAACTTTTAGTCTGAGTCAGTCACTGTTAAAACATGTGAGGATCCATACAGGAGAGAAACCATTCAGTTGCTCAATATGTGATAAAAAAATTTACACAAAAGGGACATCTGACACAACACATGACACTCCACACAGGAGAGAGGTCACTTTTTCAAAAAATCCAGTTTGAAGGAATGAAAACAAACATGTAACTCATTCAAATGCATTTGAACATGTAGCTTGATCCTAAATTATGTTGTAGAAGGGACGTGTAATACTCGTTTCCAAATCGAGGTATCTCACAGAGCAGAAATGACCCCGATAATAAGATTTGAAAGTAAAAAATGAAATACTTTCATTAAAGCAGAAACAAATCCCACATTAATGTATCTTATCTATCAGTCACATACTCACACTCTCCTGTCAGTCTTGGTAGTAGTCGAAATGGTTTAATTTCAGTTAGCATTTCTCAAAGTCTTTCTGTGCTCCAATCTACTGTGACACCAGTGATTCTTGGCTGCTTGACGGATGATTCAGTCGCCTGTGTGTTGTTGCAATCGACATTGGGAGTTTGGACTCGCTTTGGACTTGTTTTCACTCAGTAATTCATTTCTCTGTAGCAGTAAAACATGTCACATAAGCCAACTCCTGTAGGTTGAACACTTCTAGAGTGGACTAACTCTAAAAATATACATTTGAAGAAATTTGCTAGCAAAAGTAAAAAGATTATTATTATTATTTTAAAAAGATTATCTGATGAGAGTAATATTTGATTTAGTAGATTTGATATTTGTCTTGTCCTTGAATATAATACAGCACCACTTTTTCAAATATAATTTCCAGAAAAAAAAAATTTAATTTGTATTTGAGATAATGGAGTATTTTTAGAATGCTGTCTTGGCAATGGGGCACAACATATATACAACATACATGTGTGTACTCACAGTCAGTACATGCTAAAAGAAAAAAGATCTGTCAGATACTAGTAAATGATTCATCTATTATTCGTACCCATCCCTACTTATGGTAAGGCTTACCTTTATTCACTATTTTTCCATCTATGGTGTTGAATCCAAAATGCTTCCACACATTACTTACATATGCTTTGGCATATGAGTTTGGCATATGAGTTCAGCACAGCTCACTAGCTTCCTACATTTTGTGTTTTGAAGAGAACAAAAATTTACCAATGAGACCAGGGGTGTGTCGTCAATTGCTTTGGCTTCTATGTTTATCTTTAAACCCCCCCTATCACTAACTATCTACAACTATACTATGAATGACACTTACTAGGGTTCAAACCCTGAAGGGGTAGAACCCTTCTAAGATTGTACTGGTTTATTATTATTATTTGTCAATAACACAATAACTGGAAATGATGTGCATGTCCTTCCCAAGAAATATGAGCCTAATGAACCATATGGTGGTGCTGTAATTAAGACCCAAAAATTAAATTTTCATAAAGCCACACCCCTCACACTATAAGTCCAATTGACTTGAAATTTGACACAGAAGTCCAGCTCAATGGGCTCTACAAAAAAAGCCTCTAAGACCATAAAAGTCCGCAATGATGGAGTTTTTGCTAATTTGCTTAAACTGAAAAACAGTAAAATGAATAGAACTTTTTGAATTTTGACTCAACACCAAATTTGGTAAACAGCTTTGCAGGATGGATATACACATTTCTATTATAAATGAGCAAGATTGGTTGAAAAACATGGCCGCCATCAACCAAAATCTCTTCGCAAATGGCGGGGCTTAGCCAGTATTGGCTGTAACCCATTAACCTTCTGTCCAATCATTACAAATTTTGGTACGTAAGTTTAGTCTATGATTCGGAACAGGTCTACCAAAGCATTTTGAGCCATAGTGGGTGCCAAAAATGCCACAAACGCGTACCTGAAAAATCTGAAGTGCCATATTGATCGGTGCAAGTGGACATTGCCTATCACATATTTGCTAATAACTCAAGATGCCTTTGACTAATTCTGATCCACTGGAGACAGTGAGCACTATGCCCTGAACATACACAGCAAGTTTCATTCAAATCAGATGAAGGGGGGATGAATGGCGCAGTTATTAAAATGCAGCAGGCTTTGTGATAATGAAACAGGTTTGTGATTGGTACCACTCCTCCTTTGAACAGAATTAAACTACCTGAAGTGACTTTGTTCACCTTTGTGAAGCCTGAAACCCACTCGTTTTTGCTTGTGGCTTTAATTTTGGCTTTACAAACAGGCTTTCATTGAAGCCCAAAATGGAACTCTGCACTACAGGGACACCCCGGTGGGTTTTCCCTTTCGGCTGTGGAGAAGGCTATTCAAAATCCTGACACCAGAAAACTTATCACCAGGTTTTATAGGGCCATTTCAATTCCAAACAATGAATGCACGGTTCATATCAGGTCTCTCTGGGAAGAGACGCTACCATTGTCTGAAAATGGCCCCAAACAATACACAGACAATAATATACATACAATATATATACATACACATACATAGTGTCACAACCTGACTCTTGGGCCATGACAAATGTGGGAGACACACCACATGAACGGTTTAACAAAAGTAATTTAACAAAAACAAGGTGTGGAGTGTGGATATCAGTGGAATCAGTAGTGTAAGGTGTGCATGAGGGATGAGATAGTGTGTGGATTTTGTATGGTGCATTAAGGCCATGAATTGAGGAACTGCTGCCGTCTTCACATGACTTGAGTCGTGCCTGTCAGAGAGAAGAGGGAGAAGGAGTGAGAAACAAAACCAGCAAAACCAAGGACATGGCAGGCATAACAGGACCTCGCTGGGAACACAAGGCCCTGGTGTCACCAGGAGGCACTAATCAACATAATGCCCAACAATGAAATGCAATGCATGGAAATACAAAAACACTGCTGTATAATAACAGCAGGTGTCGTCACACTACCAAAAAAGGGGATTTAGCTCTTCCAGTTCTGAAAGACAATTACAAGGCAGCCCAACTGAGGACTTTAATAGGTTGGTGTATTGCAATGATTGGTGATCCCTCATTATCAAACCAGCTCCTAGATAACAAGAACCCATGGATTATTAGTTCACTTCAGATATGGATAAACAGTTCCATTTTAGTAAGGCAGCAGACATTTTAAAATGGTTTGCATATGACCCGGGATTTACACCTATTAAAGTATAATATTTAAATATTATACTTTAATATTTAAATATTTAATATTTAAATATTGTACCTTTCCAGGAGTTTAAGGATAAATTCAGTTTGAAAAATCAAGACCGTTTTAGATACTTCCAATTTATATTGGGGAAAAAATGTGACAGGAGAAAATGAGCTACTCCAAATATATATATATTAAATTACATATAATTTCATATATATTTTGGAGTTGCCCCTCTGTGGCTTCTTTGTGGACTAAAATTCACAGTCCATGAAGCAGCCGAGCTGATGTACCCGATTAAGCTGAAGGAACTGGAGTGGAGACAAAAGGATAAATATTAGTTTAGAGCACTATTCGTGGCTTTTAAAAAAATGCTAAGAAATGGCTGAAAAGGTTCAAATGGTGTTCATTTTTTATGAATTTTTTGTTCGTTCTGTCTTTAAAAGTCAATAAAAAGAAAATTCCCCCAAAATAAAAAAAAGAAACTAAGACTAATGCATACTTTAAAACATTGTATTGGGGGAAAAAAATGCTCATTATCCAATCCATGGTTCATTTATTCAGAAAACCCTGCACACATGTGGCAGAACTGAGAGTAGAAGCCAGGGTGTGAGCTATTGGAGTAGATACCCAGCAGCTCCTCTCATTTCCCTTTTCCTGCATAGCCTGTAGGTAAATTAAAAACACAGTCCTTGTTAGAGGACCCTCCTTTATTTTCTATAGATTACTACATTGAAGAAAACCTTTGTGTCCTTAGGTCAGTGTTCTATCCATAGAGATACTTATGGTTCTATTTTTGTATGTCTCTTATATTTTATTACTCATAATTGCAATGTTTACTTGTGTCAGTTTTAAAGGGCTACAATTCTTAGTTATGTATTACATTTATATCCATTTCTTCATTTTCTTTTGCTACATCATTACTCCCTTATGGATGCCCATGGAATGGGAATACATTTGTTTTCTAGTACCTGGTCAACACACTACAGTCTTTGCAACAACTTCAATTAATTTTTTTTTATAACAAACAAGTCTTCACTGCCATCTTTGGGTAGCAATGAAAGAAGTAATCATCACATTTCCATGAGAAATTTGCATAGCCAGTGTGCAGTTTTTAATGTCACCCTGCACTCTCTGCATGTTTCCAGAGAATACATTTTATAAAACTATGCCCAGTATGCTGCTGAAAAGTTACTTAGTTAGTTTAGAAGTTAATTTTAAACACCTTTAAAATCCATATTGACAACCCCCAGGACAGAGGGACTAAAGATCTGTGTTGTGTTCTTGATAACTATGGGCTGACTCAGCATGTGACAGAGCCCACACACAACAAGGGGCACACTCTGGACTTAGTCATCTACAATGGTCTGAACATTTTCTAAGGTTGTGGTAACTGATGTTGCTCTCTCTGATAATTCCTGTGTTTTCTTTGAGAGTGCTATCTCCGTACACACAAATCTTCAAACACAGACAGGGAATACTTTGTGTCTATAGGTAATTACACATCTGAGTAGAGAAAAATGCATGCAGAGTTCTGGAGGTCCATTGTAGGGCCTCTTCTGTTCAACATCTCCATGCTCCCACTGGCTTAACAAAATATGTTACCGCAATTATGCAGACGACACACAAATTACATAACTATATCACCAGGGGACTATGGTCCAATACAAGCACTGTGTAAGTGCCATGAACGATTGGATGTGCCAGAATTGTATTCAATTAAAGGAAGAAAAAGCTGAAGTAATTGTTTTTGGAGCCAAGGAAGAACGATTAAAAGTCAGCACTCAGCTTCAGTCAATAATGTTAAAAACCACACCACCAAGCCAGAAATCTTGGCGTAGTCATGGACTCAGACCTGAATTTCAACAGCCACATTAAGACAATTACAATCTCCGTGCACACAAATCTTCAAACACAGGTAATCACAAAACGGTATGTCACTGAAAACACCAGTAAAATATTTATTCTGGCTTTCTCTTCCACACCCACCCTCTCTTGGGTCTCAGTCAATGAGCTTGTAGATAATTTCAATTCTAAAATTACAAATGTTATTGATGCCATTGCCCCCACTAAGGTGAAGGTGGTCTCTGGTAAAGAAAAGATCTCCATGGAGAAATGCCACGCTGGTCAAAATAGAAAAATCTCCAGGTTCATTATGACATCTATAAAGAGAAACCTCACATTTATAATTTGGAACTGAGAAATGCTACACGTACAAACAAGGCCTATGTTAAATTGTGTATTTTTAAAATGAGCGTTGTTAAGTTCAGAGGCTGTTCAGTTGGGGCGTGCTTTCAGCACCTTCAGTAGACACACCCTCAGCATTTCAGAGCATGTTTGTCGGTGTAAGATGAGCAACATGGATGATATTTTAAAAATAAAGTAACATTAAGAGCCACTGTCGGCACCTATTTTTGTAGGTGAATGTGAACTTGTTTCTGTAAAAATTTAACTTAAATGACTAGTTAACAAGCAATTCATCATCAATCATCGTTATGTTAAATTGTCGTTTTTTTCCAATGGAGGTTGGTGCACTTAATGTTACTTCTCTGCTGAAAAGTCCTTGGTGGATTCATTGTGGCCATCAACCCTTGGAGCAATTGCCTCTCATGCTGTACTTCTTGGTGAAGTGCTGCCCGGGAAATGCTCTCCCTCTGGCCAGGGACCTCCCAGCCACACAGCTGGTGCTGAAGCCGAAACCGCAGGTGGTGGCAGCGGCTGCTGTCCCTTGACTGTCCCTTGACTCTACCCGTCCTTCCACAGATGCTTCCAAACTGTCCAAATCTCTCTTCTACAGCTGCAGCCAACTGCTGCTTCACCAACACTCACAGCTTTGACTTTACACATCGTTTCCATGGTGAACTTTTCTCCAGTAAAATACTTTTCATTTAAGGCTTCGCATCTAAACAGAACGACTGACAGAAATAAAAGTACACTGAAACAGTCTGGTCTGCTTACAGCTAACTGCGGTAGCTATGTAGACTACCGGAAGTCGAGTTGCTACAACGTAAAAATAAATAATTATAAATAATAAAATGGTGAATATGAGCAACAGGACAGGTTTATCCAGACATACAGAGGCTCTACTGCTTCATTCTCGCTGTATGTCTGATGCAATTTCAAACGGAACACATACTAGAATCGGTCTTTGTCAAGTTAGTCAAATTTAGGAAAATCATTTCCGGTACAAATAAACGTCTCCGTCGTAATTTGCGTTCAGAGAGAGCAGTGGTGGTCGAGCGAGCTATAGAGTAAATGAAGAGAGCGAGCAGTGGTAGGGAGAAAGCCGGTGAACAGAAGAGAGGAATAAAATGTTATTTTGTTATTGTTTCACGGTGGTTACAAATAAACACGCCCCCACCCCCACCCCCACCCCGCACCTCGGCACAACCCTGTGGAGGTGCCCCGCAACGCCCGATTTGGTGTGAAATCAGCCTCACTCACACAGTAAATGATTGTAGGCTGCTGCCCTCCGCTGTTTCAGATAAGAAAGTCTCAAAACCAATAGCCATCCACTATTATATTGAAACATTTCACAATAAAAAACTGAGGTAGGGCTAGTTGTGTTGATGATAATGTCCATATATATCACATATGAATTTGGGTATGGGTAGGCTAGACATACATTATAGGCCTGTACTATAATTATAACCATTCGCATGGGGACGTAGTTATTGTTTTGAGATATACTTTTTAACAAACCTACGTCCTTCAGCGCCTCTTTTTGATGTTTGAATGACATGTTAAAAATTGGCTACAGGCTGGAATACTATAACCTCCAGTTAAGAGAGACGGGGAGAGAGAGAGAGAGAGAGAGAGAGAGAGAGAGAGAAAGAGAGAGAGAGAGAGCGCTGTAACGTTCAGAATGTCATAAAGCTGCTAGTCAGGCAGCCTGTTGATGTGGATGTGACTGCCGGTCAGAACCATTTTCTCACAAAGGTCATATTTGGATTTGAATTGTCTCCTGTTGTCCTCCTCTCTGTGTGGATCACAGACAGACGCAGGTTAGCCGCACAGCAACAGCATCATGTCTCCGCCACAGCCAGCCCGCCGTCTCCTGCTGACGGCAAACACACAGATGAGAGGTAACTAATGAACCATGTGGCCCGGGGGAAGCAGCGGTGTTGAGGGATGAAGGGGGCCTGTGTGGTGGCAATGGCGACATGCCACAAACTCGCCGTATGCCAGCGTTAATAATATTATTATCATTGTGAGACAGACTAGGTTTGTTCCCGCATTGCTGTGCTAATATGTGACTGGATGATAGATAGATGGATAGATAGATAGAAACTCAATTAGCCTATTTCACCGATCTAAATACATTAGACCTATGTGCTATAGCCTATAAAGTCAGCTGACGTTATATGCAGGTGATGATGATGATTCCACAATCAGTTTAGCCCACTACTAACTACAGTCACAAATGTGTTTGTACAGGAAATATGAGTGAACATGGAAGTAATTTCAGACACAGCAACCAATTTTGAAAAAGGCTCAGTAATTGAGTAAAAAACCTAAAACAAGTGTAATTTTGATAATTTTATGTCTTTTGCAATACACAGCTGCATTATTGATAATTTTGGCCTCTTGGGGGCAGCAGAAGCAAGCTGAAAACACAATATTGGCATTTTGTCATCTTATGAAGTAGACAAACCTTTTAGCAAATAGCATTCATCTGGAGTTTTGTTTTTTGTCCACCTGATGAAAATAAGTACAATATTCACTCTCCATTTAGCTCTGGTTTGGTCTCCACCAACTCCTGAGAAAAACACCTGGCTCCACTATGTTCACCATCTATTTTCTAACTTTGCCTGTCTGCTGTTTGTTGGTGGCAGGTAATGTACAGTAAAACAATAAGCTGAAGGAGGCTTAAGGTCTCATTGTTCATATAAAATATATTGATCAGTGCAGATTTAAGTTGTTTTGTGAAGCTGTATTCTCTCCTACAACAGACAAACATCTTTCAGCAGTCTCCTGTCCTCCCTGTGTCTTTCTGTCTTTGTCCTTCCCCTCTGACAGACAGTGCTGTGGCCTCCTGATGCATCTGTTCAGCCATTATGCAGTGTTCTTGGAAGTCTGTGGTGCTTCTAGCATTAGTCTCCATAGCCATCCAGTACACTGCCATCCGCACCTTCTCCACCAAGCCCTTCAGCTTGTTGTGCTCTGTGGGCTCTAACCCTCCCCCTGACCTGGCACCCACGGGTCATCCTGTCAACTGCAGCCTCAAAGATGTGACACATTTGGGCCATGAGACACTCAAGAGCTCGGACAGAGGCTGCGATGAGATCCTCTCCCACACCTCCCCCTTCTCCCTCCCCTCCTATAATGCCAGCAAGAGAACCCACATCCTTATTCTGGCCACCACACGAAGCGGATCTTCGTTTGTGGGTCAGCTGTTCAATCAGAATCCAGAGGTTAGAATACAATATGGATTCATATGACCTGATTATTATCAAATTATCATCAGCCATCTAAAAATACAATCGCACATTTGAAAAAACATAAGAAGCTAAATACTAATGATTGAGATGTGTGTGTAAAACATGATTAGAGTCCGCTTGACTAGGCATGATCTAGAAATGTCTGTTTAGGTGATGTCAGGACTAAAATCAAGCTGTACAATGACTGCTAAAATAAATTGTGGGGCCTCCGGGTTAAAGAAAAATGTATTTAGAAATAAACACCAATTTGGGCACAGTTTCATTGTTTCTCTAACCTTAACAAAGTGATCATTCTAACCCAAACCATGATCTTTCCCTAAACTTAACCAAGTGTTTTTTATCAGTTTTGGAAAGCACAGACAAATGATGTTGTCCTGCCAATTACTGCAATTAGATAGCTTTTCTATGTGTCGTTCTGGAGTCACATGGTCAAACTATGTATTTGGTTGTTTGGAGGACTTATTGATTTTTTTTCATCACTGATCACATCAGAAATTTGGTCACTCTAAAATTACACTTTATGAAAGTAAATATAATGTTATGTTCATTGTCTAGAAAAATGCAGCAGTACACAAGTGATACTGTGACTTGGGCCCATCATGCCCCCGAACCTCATACAACACAAGGCTTAGGGAGGTAGTTCACCAAGTTCCCTAACAACCTGCAAACCATTTGCCATAAGCAAGCTGCTTTTATGAGGGTTTTGGTGAGCTGTGGTGGAGTCAGTGGAAAAAGGGATTCAGCTTTCTTCATGGAAACTATAGACATCAAATCATTACAGCTTGTAGCATTTTGCACAATATTTGTCATGTAGCAAAAATTAGGCATCTTTCAAATGCTGTATTAATATTCAGTTAGGGAGCATTCCCACCAAATACAGAGCAGAGGATGGCACTGCCTAATTAGTCAGTTCAAAAACTACTGAGGCATTGAGTGACTGGCCTTGATCAGTTAGACATGTGATAATGCCCATTGAAATATGATGGCTATTTTCTCCAAAGAGGCACTAAAATGTGCACTGTAACTGTCATATACTGTCTGTCTTTCCATATGGGGGGGCTGTGGCTCAGGAGGTAGAGTGGGTCACCCACTAATCGGAAGATCAGCGATTCAATTCCCAGCTCCTCCAGTCCATATGTCGAAGTGTCCTTGGGCAAGATACTGAACCCCAAATTGCTCCCGATGGTAGTGCCAGCACCCTGCGTGGTCGCTTGCCGCCATCAGTGTGTGTGTGCGTGTGTGTGAATGGTTAGATTTCCTCTGATGGGCAGGTTGGGACCTTGCATGGTAGCCCCTGTACCCATTCAGTGTGTGAATTGACTCGTAGTGTAAAAAAGCGATTTGAGTGGTGAGAAGACTAGAAAGGCACTATACAAGTAATTGTAATTTACCATATCCCAGGTCTTCTACCTGTTTGAGCCTCTGTACCATGTTCAGTTGGCGCTGCTTCCTCGCCTGGCCCAGAGTCGGAACCTGGCTGAGAGGAGGGTGATGCTAGGAGCAGCCAGGGACCTGCTGAGGTCTCTGTACCACTGTCACCTCAACAGTCTGGAGAGTTACATACGACCCCGCCCTGCTAACCACTCCACCGACAAGCTGTTCAGAAGAGGAGCTAGTAAGGGACATGTATCAGGACTTTGTCCACCTGTCCTGCATTTATTCACACAATGACATCAATGCTACAGTAGTATTTTATGTATGTAGCTGTTATGGTTCCTTATTTTGTATGTGTCCTGTCTATAGGCCAGTCTCTGTGTTCCCCCCCTGTATGTGAAGCTCCTCTGGGCCCAGAGGAGCAGAGCCTGGTGCTGGCTGATGAAGGGGAGTGTGTGAGGAGGTGTGGGTTACTCAATGTGTCACTGGCTGCTGATGCCTGTAGAGCAAAGCGCCATGCAGCCATCAAGACAGTCCGGATTCCCCAAATCAGCGACCTCAGAGCACTGATTGAGGACCCAAGACTCAATCTGAAGGTAGAGAAATAATCTATTATTATTATCACTTACTTCTTTTTTTTTTACACATTGCTGCATTGCTGCCAACTGTGGTCTGCACAACACTGTAAAAATAGGTCTTCTGCTCACATTCTCATTCTTGATCAGTATTGAACAAACCTCAGGATCATTATGAAGTAACATATAAAGGGACCAGGTTGACCATTGTGAGCTTACTTTGTGAGCTTGTAGTTTGAATAGTTTGAAGTTTTAAGTAAACAGTTTGCCTAAAAAAGTTTGGTTTTGTGTGTGTATGTGTTTGACGGTGTTTGTGTTACATATTCTCAAAATTTGACATTTTATGACAGTGGATCAGAACAACTGAGAAAAACTGTGGTTTGTCAATTGTTCAATATGTGTTTATAATACATGTTTGCAAAACATTTTCATTTTGTGTGAAAGCAGTGATAAATGACAGTGTTGTAGGAAAACAGTTAAGATGGGAGTTTTGGTTATGCAATTATTTAGAATGTAGAATTTTATTTAAAGGACAGGTTTACATTTTTTGAAGTCCACTGACATGATCATATATACATTGAAAGTGGGTATCTTTCAAAATTACAATGTTTTTAATATGAAGTTTCTTCTTTGTGTTTCCTTGTTGCGCCACAGCAGAGGGGCAGTAACGCAGATTTGGTACTAATATGACAGTAACTTTGGAATTTACCCACTCGGTTTGTCTAACTCAGACTGTTGAGGCCTCATATTAGCGATGGATGAATTATTACACAGAACGACAACTGTGGATTTTATCCCACATCACTTACATTGAAGTCACTACCAGTATGAACAGGAAGACAAAAACTCTTTCAATGTACATATAGGCATGTGAATATTGTTTTATGGCAAACTGTGAATCTATCTTTTAAGGACTGCTTTCAATCTAATATGAAAAAATGTATATTGATATTTCAATTTTCAGCCTCCTCTGCATCTCAATCCAAGGCTCACCACAGCTAGACCTCCACATGTGAATACAGACTTGTTTGGTGGTTGGAACAGCAGACACATTCAATAACATAATAATGTAGGAAGAAGCTGTGAGGCTGAGTACATGCTGGACTGGATGCTGGAAGGCTAGATAAACCAATCAATGCAGTTCTAAATTGGTATTGATTGAACATGTAGTGACAATGATTGCAGTCCTTCAGAGATATTCCAAACACATGTACAGACACATGAACACCTAATACAGTAATATAGCAAACACAGGGTTCATAATCAGTATGAAATCACATGTAAAGGGACAATCGTGATCGGCAGAAGTAGGAAACTCTAGACGGGCGACTGGTTGGCAATAGATTGACGGGCTCCCTGTCTAACTCTGTTTAAAATATGCAATTACACTGCAGTTAAAGACTGGTGACGACAGCTGATGGAGTGCCGGTTGTCATAGTAACACAACACACTTTACTGCACACAAGTTTTCCATTTTAAAATGGTTTAAACAAGTTTGAGGGTCTAGAGCTGGAGAGGGACAGTGTGAGATTGAAGAGAGAGAGTCTGAGGCTGAGGAGGGTGGCGGGACAGGTGTCACCATTTGAATTGCTGTTTGAGAATCAAAGATTAAAGTTGCTGTTATAGGGCTGGAGAAACTCTTCTGGAGGAGCTTGCTTGTACAAAGTATCAGCCTTTGACTTCAGAGGTCACAGTTCACATCCAATCACCAACCAACAATAAGCATGGGTATCTTTTATTCATGACCAACAAGACAAAGACATACCAGCACAATTAATTAAAAATATATTCTTAGAATGCTATGCAATATTCATATGCTTTTGAGCTAACAAATAAATTACATTGTCTTCCAAATATTAAAATAAAAGGGTCCTCAGACAAATGGAAACAATGGAAATTAGAGCATCTACAAAATAATATTCGGCAAACTCATCTGTTTCATGTGATGATCAACTGAAACGGACATTGTAGTGAGAAGGTTGTATTAGATTGGAATTATCCTTTAATCCTACCAATTACTTCCACCACTGTTCCACTACTGTCATACTAGTCATACTATCACTGTTAATATTTCTACTAGCAGTGCTACCACTAACAATAGAGTACTGTTGTTAGTGGGAGTTCAACCAGAGACCTTTAAACACATGATATGTGGAAACATTCAGAGGCATCTGTACTGTTGTAACAACAGTGTATTCCTGGTTTCTTTATCATCATCATCATCATCATCATCATCGTCAGGTGATCCAGCTGGTTCGAGATCCACGAGGCATTCTTGCATCTCGAATTGAGACATTTCGTGACACCTACAGGCTGTGGCGTCTGTGGAGAGCAACCGGACGTCAACCCCACAACCTGGACCTGGGACAGATCAACACAGTATGTGAGGACTTCCACAGGTCTGTGTCCACAGGCCTGACCAAACCAGCCTGGCTCAGAGGGAGGTACATGCTGCTCAGGTGAGGGCAGGAACAATATTTGTGGATATACAGTGTAAGTCTTCAGTGCTCAGTTCTGATGAGCCACTCTGATCCATTCACCTTTACGTTAGTCAGCAGGATGACTTAAGGGGACCTATTATGCTCATTTCCAGCTCTAGAGTAGCTGAAAGTATAAAAAAAAACATTGGAAACAGAGCATTCAAAGTAGTCTGAAGCCAGTGCTTTTTGCTCACAGGGATTACTTAAACATACCCAGCCAACACATGACCGACCTTCAATGTTGAAATGTGGTTAAAATAATGTCAGTTGTTGTTTTAATGTTGAAAAAACATTGAAACAATAATTAATGCTAAATGGTTGTAAAAAGGTTAACAAAACACTTCAATCAATGTTGAAATTTTAACAAGATCTGTACAAAATGTCCTCCATTGTTGGTCCCACATCACTCCAATTCTTGCCTCCTTTCATTGGCTTCCAGTAAAACATAGAACTGACTTTAAAATTTTACTATGGACAAGGCCTTGCATGGCCTGGCCCCTGCATATATAGCAGAGTTGTTGAGCCCCTATTCTAGCAGTTGGCCACTCCAATAATCTGATCAAGGCCTTTTTTCTGTTACCCATTCTGTTTAAATCCAGAGGTGACCATGCTTTTACGGTTGTTGCTCCTTTGGAACAGCCTTCCCTATTGCATCATATCTGCTGAATCTGGCGTTTGTTTTAAGCGGTTTCTGAAAACTAATTTCTATAGGTTAGCCTTTTTTATAATTACTCTCTGTTTCCCTTTAGTTTTGATTATCTTGGTCATGTGCTTATTTCTTGTCTATGTATTAGGCATATCCAAAACAACTGAGCACTTGTCACAGTGGAATTTGTAGTTATAGAAAATAGTCACATATATATCAGTAAATTTGAAGTCAGAGAAAAATGCTTTAGGAGTTGCAAACCTGTAGAATTTTTTTCTCTCCCACAAACACAACACAACAGTTACACCTTCTCAAATTCTTCATTGCAGGTAGACAAATCCTTTTCTACAAATCATAAATTAAGAAACTTCTTACATTCATTTTTGCTAAAGTTGCTGCAGTGAATATGGTGCAAAACATATTTACACACCCGTATCAAATAATGTGAAGTCATGGACAAAATTTGCACATCCGCAAATGAGTATGTGAATTCATGCAATGAGAGTTGCACACCTGTAGAATATATTCTCACTAATACTATTTTCTTGGATATTTTTCTAGAACAAACAGTCAATAACTACAACTGCTTGAATCTGCTGCTACAATTCTCAAATGCTGTTTTCTTGCTCACAAATGACAAGTTCTGCATGCTCTCACTTTTGCACTACATATCTCAGTGAAATGTGGAGCAAATGTGATTTGTGCACTTGTTGAGCCAGGGGCATACACTGTTCAGAGATCAGAGAACCCTTTTGGCCAATCAAAGAAGCTCGTTTGAGAAGGGTCCAGCAGCTGGACGTATCGACCATTTCTGGGTCCAAGCTGGTCTCAGGCTCCCGTCTTTTCAGCAGTGTCCCTTGTTGTTGAATGGATCTGAGTATAAAAAAAAAAAAAAAACGAATTTATGGTAAGTTCTCCAATACATTAACATTAGTTCACTAATGTAACGTTACAGCTTTGGTAACTTTACCCTTGCTGCTGACGTCCCCCTTTTCAAAGTCCATGTTTATTTTATTAGTAACTTGTTACTGACTTAGTGTGGTAACATTTGTGTCTATATCATTAACTTTAATAGTACTTAGACTAAAACGCTAGCTAAGTGATTGTTAACTATGCTAGAGATACCAAGATAAACTACAGCCTGCATGTTTAACTATAGTTTAGTAATCTGCACCAGACTAATCCTCACTGACTGCATGCTGTGACAGTATAACTTAGAGAACACATCAGCTGTAAAGTTATGACACTGGAAAGAAGATAGTTACATGAATTTTGTTTTTTAGGCTGATAATAAAACCTTCACCTCTTTATACCTACTGTGGTGGGATACCTTAAATTTGCCTATAGCTGTACGTATTTAGGACCTGAAACCTTCAGTGAACTGATCACTAAAGCTTTTTCTGTGTTGTATGCAGAGTGAGCTACAAGGGGCCAAAGAGTGTTTGTCTGCTAGGGACAGCACAGCTGGCAGAGTTTAAAATCCCGTGATTAAAAAAAACGAACATTATATCGACAGCTGAGTAATTAATTACTGTTTTCCATAAA
Source organism: Scomberomorus guttatus (assembly GCA_038419695.1). Lineage (NCBI taxonomy): Eukaryota > Metazoa > Chordata > Actinopteri > Scombriformes > Scombridae > Scomberomorus > Scomberomorus guttatus. Next base: position 77,738 of record CM076453.1, read on the forward strand.
TCTGTATGTTGCGAGCATATCTTTTCTGATGTCTTCTGTGATAGAACAACATTATTAACTGCTATTAAAGATACTGGTGTCCCACTGCTGTAGATCAGGGAATGTGTTCAGCTGGACGTCTTCTACCAGTTGATCAGATGACAGCAGACGAACACTCTTCGGCTCCTTGTAGCTCACTCTGCATACAACACAGAAAAAGCTTTAGTGATCAGTTTACTGAAGGTTTCAGGTCCTAAATACGTACAGCTATAGGCAAATTTAGGTATAAAGATTTTATTATCAGCCTAAAAAACAAAATTCATGTAACTATCTTCTTCCCAGTGTCATAATGTTACAGCTGATGTGTTCTCTAAGTTACTACTGCATACTGTCACAGCATGCCGTCAGTGAGCATTAGTCTGGTGCAGACTACTAAACTATAGTTAAACATGCAGGCTGTAGTTTATCTTGGTATCTCTAGTATAGTTAACAATCACTTAGCTAGCATTTTAGTCTAAGTAAGTTAAAGCTAATACAGACACAAATGTTAAGGATAAGGATAAATATATAGCAACTTTACACACATACAAACGACACCCATTTAAAGAACTATCCAAAGGGCAAGCTGTCATGTGACTGTGGATGGATACCTGTAGTTGTCTGTTAGGGAAAGATATCTCACCTTACTCAGGTGAGATATGCTACCTTGTCAAAATGTGTTACTTTATCATTAATATATGAAATAAAATGTATGGAAACAAATAAAAAATATATATTTTCATTATTCCCCATCTTTTCTCAACTGAGCTATAATTAGGGGTGCAAGTTGACTATTTATTTATAGTATTTCATATACAATTTCAGAGGGTGCCAAGTTATAAATTGTGGAGATGACAACACACTGTTATCACGTGAATTTATATTCTTGCTGGGGCGTTTGCTTTGGTTTGGAAACATGGATCAAAAGACATATCAGGAAATTATAATTAATTATAAGACACTAGGTGTCTACGCTGCAGGCCTAAAAAAGGAACAAAAATACGTCATTTGTAGACATTCCACCAATTTTCAAGTTGATGGTAAGCCAATATATAACACTATAGCATAGTGACATCATTTCTCAGGATTAGGCTATACACTGAAAGTGTTTCACACTAAAAACATATGTGGTGAGATAACTGAGCACATTTTAAAAAAACTGTAGAAGTTAAGTTTAAATAGGCCCATTACTTTCATTACAGAATCTCCATGCAGGTTACTTGTTTATCTTGTAATGACAATAAAGCTGTTTCAATAGATGGCAAACATGGCAATCGGTATATACTACATTAAATGAGCCGAAGCTTTTGCTATTCCAAATAAATCAGCTGAGGTTGTCTCCCAATGTATAGTCAAATTTTACAGATTCGGGGCACCAAAGAGAATTTTAACAGATCAAGGGACTGAATTTGTAAACCAGGTTAGTAGTTTGGCTTGATGAATGAGCTAACTTCACTATGCATCAAAGGTTTAATATTTACAGAAGATGATCTGTGGGATTCTGTGCTATTTGCAAAACATATTTGTGGTTTATTATAGAATTAGGTTAATGTGTGTTTTCAAAACAGATCCACCAAGAGTTTTGTGGTTTCTTTAATGTGGAGCGAAGCCTTTGTGCTCCATATCATCCACAAACCAATGGTCTTGTGGAGAGACTAAATGGAACCATTCAAAGGTGAATCTATATCAACAGATGATTCTAAATGAAAACAGTATTGAAGGAAATATTAGTGTCTTTTGAATTTAGTACTGATGACAGTTAACTCGTTCTGCCTACAGAGCCTTGTGTAAACTAGTCAAGGACAAACCCAACAAATGGGATGAATACCTTGAGGCAGTAATGTTGGGATTGACAACAAAGAAACAACTGACAAACAAATTCTCCCCCTTTTATCTGATGTTTGGAATGGAGGCATGGTATCCATGTGAATTGCCAGAGACCTATGAGGTATGCTGTAATCTGTATTTTTCTGAAATGTCATTTAATATTATCAATTACAAATTCATGAAATACCTTCCTAAATCTGCAGTGTTATTTCTGAAAAGGTGAAACAGTCATAGCTGACGATACTGTATCCAGTGCAATTGCCCTCACAGAAAAACTAGATAGCATTGTTAAAGAAAATGTCCAAAAAAACAGGACAGGAGACAGAGGGTTCCAAACCAATCAACTTTCTCTGTGTGCCAGAAGGTCCTACGAAAGAACATAAGGACCCATCAGAGAAATGGAGGGAAGCTGGAGTGCAGCTGGCTAAGACCTTATACCAAAATCCATCTTGCAGATAAAAGTGCTGATTTATTGGATGAGAAGGGAACAGTGTTTCCAAAAATTTATACAGACCATTTAAAACTTTCAACAAGACACACCCTGAATACCCCATAAAATTAACTGTGAAGAACCATAAGGAAAAAACCCTGTCCAGAAATAGAAAGACCATCTTAACAATCCCCTCCATTCACACCCGTTGAGCTGACCATCATTGTTGTACCTGACAACCAGCACCCACCATCACCTCCATCCTCTCCACTTGATTTGTCAACCAGACCACCAGATCAATGTCATCCTCTTTCTCGAATTGACCTCACATACACACCAGAACACCAAACAGCATCTGTTGAATCCTCTCCCCTGCCACCAATGGATTTTTCATTTAAACAACTGGAAATAGTGGTACCAGCAGACACCAGGGAGGACACTGTGCATAGTTGTAAGTATCTAAATACATGCCTGATGATATAAACTCAAACATTAATCTGAATTCTAATATGTTTGTCAGGTGTGAGGTGCTATGGTCTTTGGTTATCCAATGTAGGTATCAAAGTGTGTGGAGTGGGAAGGACAGTCATATGCTGCTTTCTAAAGTAGGTCCATACAAAATATTTTTTATGGACATACAACAGCTTGGCCAGTAAGGTGCATATTGGATTGATATTCAAAGACATAACGACCTGCTAAATGTATTAATATTTTATTTTCCAATGTTCATCTAGGGAATAAATGCATATCTGAGACTAATGGTGAGGCAGTACAATGAGGGATGTATGCATAAAGCATACCACATGGACACATTTGCCATAACAGCCATGTGGAACAAAAAAAAAAAAGAAAGACTGAAGGTGTGCTGCATATTTTAATGTTCAAAGCTCTATGTTATTTTGTATTCTATACTTATGGTAATTTTCATTATGTTCTGGGCTGTGTGTCTATTAATTTGGGTTGTCAGTATAGACCTTAGATTATAGGTTATATTTAGCAAGGTATGTCACAATTATGTAATTGCTTTTATTCTTCTTTTCTCAGTCTGCCATGTATGATGTTATACCAGGAGTTGTAAGTGACTGCCACCATTGTTTTCTTGTAAGTATGGTGTGGTAGAGAGCAGTTTCCCTTACATTTTCCCTAACCCCCTTAAAATGTTGACATGCACCAACCCATCACATTCTCTGTAGATGATATTTTTTCCATGTTACCCATCAAAAAAAAAAAAAAAAAAAAAAAAAACATTCTCCTTGACTTACTTGGAGAGTCAGGCAGCAAGAAAAGAAGGGGTTTGGAGACAAGGTATTTTTCTTGCACCACAGTCACACACTATGTTGTTTATTATTTGTAATTGTATTGTGTGATTTGTTAAACAACTAAACTACCTTTTTGTTTGTAGAGCCCTGATGAGAAAAAAGGGTGTACCGGTATCACTCTGGACGTGCGAAACCATCACCCACTTCAGAAGGATGCAATATCTTGTGGTGTCTTCGGTTTGAAGGTGTGTGACATGTTTAGAGAAATTGGATGATGCATGACATTTGGGTTTTTCTTTGTTACTTCAGTTTGCAGAACACATCCTGAAAGACACCCCAATCAGTTTCTCAGCTGATAATGAAGCTGTCAACAAAATAAGAATGGAGATAGCAACAAATCTACTCTATAAATCTGGTATGACTTTTTATGACTCCTATGTGTCATTGATGAGTGCTTTTGATGTGCGTCACTTACATTAGTGTCTGGCGAACTGGGAAATTATTAAAATAAGGGGAATTTCAGTATATACACCATGTCCATTCATAGATGACCTAAGCAACTTGTGTCACTTCTGTGGGGAGGAAGAAACTTTTGATGATGCAGCAGAAGTTCTCTGGGTAACTATGACTGGGCATTGTTGGTTGGTGTGCAGCATACATTAATTAGTGAATGAACCAGGACTGTTGCTGTGAGTATTTCTTTAAAGCAGTGGTTCACATTTTTTTACCTGTGATACCTGTGGAAGGTGGTTCCACACAAAGTGTGTGGAAAATCTGTCCATGGAGGATAAATACTCATGCTTTGCATGTTTATAATTGTGACAAAAATGGCAATAAATTATGTAGCCTGCAACATTTTTGGAGTGTGTATTTTTCCAATGTGTTTTCCCTTTGGATAAATCATTACTCCTGGTACAAAATCAGTCAGTGAAAACAAAGACTTTGCCTTTATTGCTTTTATAAAATTTAAAAAAATTAAAACATAAGAACATACATGTAATGATACACATACACAATCATTGTGGCTCAAATAAGCTATTAACATAATAAGCCATAATGTAGCAGAGGTTTCCAAGTTTCAGTAGAAAGAAAATACTTTTTGAACCATTTTGCTTCCCATATATCCAGTTGTGCTTCTCACTTACGTTAGTTCTGTGAATACATATAGTAACCTGGCAAATACGCAAGACTTATAGTATGGTGGACCTGGAAATAGTCGATACATCCGGCTGCCAGACCCTTCTCAAATAAGCTCCTTTGATTGGCCAAAAGCGTTCTCTGATCTCTGAACCCTCTGCCCATCCATGGCTCGACAGGTGCACGAATCACTTTTGCTCCACATTTCACAGAGATAAGTGCAAAAGTGAGAGTGCGCAGAACTTGTCATTTGTGAGTGAAAAAACAGCATTTGAGACTTGTAGCAGCAGATTCAAGCAGTTGTAGTTATTGACTGGTGTTTGTTCTAGAAAATATCCAAGATAGATAAATATATATATCCAAGAAAAAAAAAAGTATTTGTGAGAAAATATTGTGCAACTCTCATTGCATGAAGTCACATACTGATTTGCGGATGTGCAAATTTTGTCCATGACTTCACAGTATTTGATGCGGGTGTGTAAATGTGTTTTCCACCATATTCACTTCAGCAACTGTAGCAAAGATGTGAGCGTATAAGTTTCTTAATTTGTGATTCGTAGAATAGGATTTGTGCACCTGCAATGAAGAATCTGAATAATGGTGCAACAAAAGGAGAAGAAGCGGAGAGCAAGATGGATGCAAAAAGTGAGCAATTTATTGCTACACAGAGTGAACAGTATTTACAGTCAGTGGAAGATTGAGAATTAGATTTCTCATTAACTGATTTAACTTTTAGTAAATGAAGCTGGACTTCAGGGTGAACCAAAGGCCAAAACAACAAACAAAACAAAACTCTTATCCAAACAAATTATGAATTATCCCTCAACAGACAAGAGAATAAAAAAAAAATAATAAAAAAAAAGACTTTTCCTGAACCTAACTCCCTTAACTAACAAAAACAGGAGAAAACTGTGCTCCGAAGAAAATGACGATTCACCCCTTCTGCTTTTTACTGAAGTTTTAAAGATGTCAGCTATTTAAAAAGTTTAAGCCGTTTAAAGTCTGAGCTATGTACAATGTAAGGAAGAGACGTTAGCCAACAGTTAAGCTAACAGCAGACTAGCAAATAGGAATTACGCTGGCAATAACACTAAAGCTGTAGCAAATGAGGAATCACAGGCAATCTACGCTCACTGTTCCATCACATCATTCATAAATACAAAGTGTCACAAAGGTTGGAGGATGAGGAGGGACAAGGATCAGCTGCCAACACTGACCCTCAGCATCACCTTGGAACCCAGATAAAATAGACCGGTGTCTTGAACCAGCCAATCTGCAGCAGCTGTGGCACTGGAGGACAGCCAATCCATGCTGGAACCAGCACCTGTCAATAAGCACACATATTCTCACTCTTAAAAATAATGTTACTCAATACTCAGGGTTACACACTACACAAAAACAATAAAACCATGGCTGGGGAAGATGTAACTGTTGTGTTGTGTTTGTGGGAGAGAAAAAAAAAATCTACAAGTTTGCAACTCCTATAGCATTTTTCTCTGTGACTTCAAATTCACTGATACTACAACTACAAATTCCACTGTCACAAGTGCTCAGTTGTTTTGCTCCAATAATGCCTTCATAGGTCAGTATTGTCATGTTGATCCAATTGCAGACTAGGTCATAATATAATTTAATGCACAATTGTGTACAGTGTACAATGAAAAAGAAACACAATCTATAGTTTATTCAATGTGGAAAAGTAAGAGAACAGTCAACATGGATTCGCCTTTCAAATTGAACAGTGATTCAACGCTGAAGCGAGACCTTAATTCATCCATGTTGAAAAGGAAGACGTTGAAACATTGTGATAAACGTCAATTTGCCTTTCAGAATCGAAATAAAAACAGTGATTCAACCATGATCCACAACGCTAATTCACCCGTGAATAAATGTTGAAATGCTGGCTGAGTATGTTTACCTTATTTTTTGACACCTTAGCCACATTTAATATTTTATTTATTTAACATTGACACTGTAACATTATATACAGTGGGGGAAATAAGTATTTTTTTCAGTAAACATATTTCCAGTGCAGGTATTTACATGCAATTAATACCAGACATTGGTATTAACTCAATAATGCAACACAGCTGAAGAAATCATGACATTCCAATCAATAAAAAAAAAGTTATGTGCATTAAATTGGAATGATACAGGAAAAATGTATTGATCACGCTAACTGAAATGTAGTTAATACTTGGTGGCGAAGCCTTTGTTTACAATGAAAGTTTCAAGAAGCTTCCTGTATGAAGAAACTTGTCACTGTCCAGGGGGGATTTTGGCCCATTCTTGTAAGCAGACGTTCAAATGTTGAAAATTCCAGGAGGACCGCTGGTGAATCTTTATCTTCAGTTCCTTCCATAAATGTTCAATTGGGTTCAAGTTGGGTGATTGACTGGGCCATTCCAACACCTTTATTTCCTTTCTCTGGAACCAGTTGAGAGTCTCCTTTGCAGTATGTTTTGGATCATTGCCCTGCTGGAAGGTCCACCTGGGACTCATTGTCCTGATGGAAGGCAAGAGATTCCTCTCAAGAATATCCTGATGTATGGCTCCATTCGTTTTCCCTTCTATAATTAGGATTCTTCCAGTACCATGAGAGAGAGAGAGAGAAACAGCCCCATACCATATTGCTTCCACCTCCGAACTTCACTGTAGGTATGGTGAAATGCAGAGCCATTTCTCCTCCAAACATTGCATATAGTGTTATTGCCAAAAGTTAAAATTTTTGTCTTGTCTAACCACAACACATTCTTCCAGTAATCTACAGGCTTCTCCAAATGTTGTGTATCAAACTTCAAATGAGCTTCAACATGTCTTTTCTTCAGTAATGGAGTCTTACAGGGTGATCGTGCATGGAGACCATGGCAGTGGAGTAGATTGCCTATTGTTTTCTCTGTGACAATTGTACCTGCTTCTTCCAGGTCTTTCTGGAGTTCTTTTCGAGTGGTCCTTGGATCTTGGATCTACTCTTCTGACTAATTTTCTTACTGCCCAGTCAGCAATCTTGCAAGTAGCTCCTGTGCATAGCCGGTTGATAGTGGAGTGATGCTGCTTCCACATGTGGATACTGGCCCAAATGGTGCCTATGGGAACATTTAGGAGTAAAGAAATTAGTGGGTACCTGTGCCATTCCTATGTTGCTCAACAATCTTGTTGCGAAGGTTCTTTGCCTGTACGCATCATGAGATGGTTCTTGCATGACAGCTTCATAGTAAATGATGCATTCACAGATGGCTACCCCTTTTTAAAAGAGTGGAAGTGCTAATAGCCACATGCACTAAGCCAGCTGATTCTAATTAGCACACGTAAGAAGACTAATTAGTGGAGTCACCTGGTTCAGGGCTTTTTCTTACTGCGTGTTCAATACTTTTTTCCTGTGTCATTCCAATTTAATGCACAGAATTTTTTTATTAATTGGAATGCTATGATTTCATTAGCTGTGTTGCCTTATTGAGTTTATACCAAGGTCTTAATTTCATATGAATAGCTGCACTGGAGATAGATTTAATCAAAAACAACCCTAACTCATAACCCTAACCCTAACCCTAATGGTCAAAATTAATAGGAGGCATTATTACAGCACTAAAAACCTGTTCATATGGGAAATATTGTCAATCTATCCTTTAAATTCTTGTAGGCATAGTATATTTGACATAACTGGCCAAATGTTGATGACACATTAACATGTATGATACCCAAGCAATTTTACACAATGTGTTTAGATTTGGGTCTTTTTGGAAGGATTATTTTGTCTTTTTTGTTCTTTTTTACTGAATGATCCTTTCTGTCTTTCCCGTCCTTGATCAGATATGAAGACTTGGCCAGGTTTCCTCTCCAAAAGACCAGGGAGCTCTACAGCTTCCTTGGTCTGGTTCTGGACCACAGTGTAAAGGATTGGATCATCAACAGCACCCGGGGCAGCAGTGATCTTTCAGCTCGGCAGAAGTTCACCACAGTTCGGGACTCTGCAGCTAATGCAGAGAATTGGAGGGTGAAGCTGTCCTTCGACATGGTGGTTTACACTCAGACCGCCTGCCAACCGCTTCTGGAGCTCCTTGGATACAAGACAGTCTTCCACCCCAGAGAACTGAGGAACCTGTCTCAGTCTTTGGTGGAAGACAGGACATTCCTTCCATTTTTTTAAACTGATGACATTCTTACATTCAGTGTGGATATAAGAATCCAGCAAGACAGGAAAGTAAAGTAGTTTTAGAGCAGTGATTATGTATTCAAGGCTGTTATACTGATGTGGAGATCCTCACTATGTCTGTGGTGGAGCAAGAGCTGTGTCCATCCATCTGTTTAAAACAAAGTTCTATAAAATCATCTGAACTGGCATCAGTGTTACCTGGTGAACCAGGAAGGTCAGGTAATCTGATTTATTTATTTATTTTCCCCTCGGAGCAATCAGCTACCTCAGCATAAATCCCAACCCCCTTTATTCCCCAGAAGTACCATTTGCCACATTTAAGCCACATTTATTTACAGTACAACTTGGTAATTTAAGGAGTCACTAATTTTAAATCAAACTTAAGACTTAATCATGTTTAAACCACAGTATGGAGATTGACACTCTTGTTTGATGATTTATTTTATATCATGTTTCACCATGTGGAGTTTTTGATAGGGGACAGGGACATGCACACATACTGTAGTGGCTAAAGTGGCTTGAGCCGCTGCCCCTTTGCCGTCTTTGGCTAAAGTGTCCCCCTGGACCAAATTTATATATATAGATGTTATATATACATAATGTATGCCATGTGTGGACTATGTCTTGGATTGCTTTTTTCTTCTTAGTGCATATGTTTGCTTTTATTGTGTATGTTAAGTTTTGTGCACAAACCAATTTCCCTCTGGGATAATAATAAAGTTAATCTTAATCTTAATATATTATCAGATCATCATCATTATTAACTATTAAACAACTGCTGTTGCCACCCTTATTCTGATTATTATTACATCAAATTATTGCTATTACACCAAATAAAATGCTATTCTTAAAACAATAACATCAGGTGATCAGGCATCCAAACAGGCCACACACTTCTGGTGAACACACTCCACTGTGTGTGGGAGAAATGGACAATCCTTATCCATTCAATTTTTATTTTTACAGTTTTATTTATATAGCGCCAAATCCCAACAAAAATGATCTCAGGCCACTTTTCACATAAAGCAGGTCAAGACCGTACTCATTAATTTACAGAGACCCAACAATTCCCCCATGAGCAACCACTTGGCGACAGCGGCAAGGAAGAACTCCCCTTTACCGGGAAGAAACATCAAGCAGAACCGGGCTCAATAACTGTAACAACAATAATAGTAATAGAGATATGACTTGTAATAATAATAGCAATAATAGCAGTAGCAATAGTGGAGGCAGGACATCCACAGGACTGTGCCACAGTCCCCACAGCCATGGCCCACCATTCAGGCACTGGACCTTCCTGTGAGATAAGAAAGCACAAAATCCCCGGGGAAGAAGTCAAGTTAGTAACATGCATTAATGCATACAAATGGAGAGGAGGAGGAGAAGAGAGGAGCTCAGTGCATCATGGGAAGTCCCCCGGCAGTCTAGGCCTATAGCAGCATAACTAAGGGCGGGTCCGAGGCGAGCCTGGCCGGCCCTAACTATTTATCAAGAAGGAAAGTTTTAGGCCTACTCTTAAATGTAGAGAGGGTGCCCCCCAGACTAAATCTTGAAGATGGTTCCACAGGAGAGGGGCCTGATAGCTGAAGGCTCTGCCTCCCATTCTACTTTTGGAGACTTTAGGAACCACAAGTAAGCCTGCATTCTGGGAGCGCAGTGTTCTAGTTATATAACAGGGTACTATGAGCTCTTTAAGATATAAAGGTGCCTGACCATTAAGAGCTTTGTAAGTGAGGAGAAGTATTTTAAATTCTATTCTGTATTTTACAGGAAGCAAATGTAGCGAAGCTAAAATGGGAGAAATATGATCTCTTTTTCTAGTTTTTGTTGGTACACATGCAGCTGCATTCTGGACCAGCTGGAGAGTCTTTAGAGACTTGTTAGGGCAGCCTGATAATAAAGAATTGCATTAATCCAACCTAGAAGTAACAAAGGCGTAGACTAGTTTTTCTGCATCTTTTTGAGACAGGATGTGCCTGATTTTTGCAATATTACATAAATGAAAAAAGGCAGTCCTTGAAATTTGTTTTATGTGGGAGTTAAAGGAGATATTCTGATCAAAGATAACTCCCACTTCAATTTTATTTATATAGCACCAAATCACAACAAAAGTTATCTCAGGGCACTTTTCACATAGAGCAGGTCGAGACTGTACTCATTAATTTACAGAGACCCAACAATTCCCCCCATGAGCAAGCACTTGGTGATAGCGGCAAGGAAAAACTCCCCTTTAACGGGAAGAAACTTCAAGCAGAACCGGGCTCTAGGTGGGCGGCCATCTGCCTTGACCAGTTGGGTTTACAGAGAAAGAAGGAGGGAGGTGGAGGGAGAGGGGGTGGGGTGGAGAGAGACACAGAGAAGCATAATAACAATAACAACAATAACCGTAACAGCAATAATAGTAATAGTGATATGACTTGTAGTAATAATAGCAATAATAGCAGTAGCAGTGATGGAGGCATCACTGATCTCTTTTTCTAGTTTTTGTCAGTACACTAGCAGCTGCATTCTGGACCAGCTGGAGAGTCTTTAGAGACTTGTTAGAGCAGCCTGATAATATAAAGTCATTACTATTGAGAGCTATAGGAATACATGGATCAATAAAGTTATGACTCTTTGTCAGCCTGGCCAAAGTGCTGAAAAGGAACCTAGGGCTGTTTTTATTCTCCTCTATTAATGATGTAATAGGTAATAGTAATAGGCAGCTCTGCCATTACAGAGGGCCTTCCTATATGTTTTAAGACTACCCAGACTAAATGAGATTCTTCCAGTTTGATAACTACACCTTGAGGTGGATGGGCAGCCCACACATTTACTTGAAAAGTTTACGAACTTTTGTGTAAACGGTGTCACAGCTCTTGTCAATCAGATGTATTTGTCTTTTTAATTAATGAACCTGATATGTTGGGGCTAAAACATTGTAGAGAAGCCGGTGATCATACTGGCCCATTTTTGCATGTTTTTTTTATTTCTAACGTAAGAGCAACTTTAAAAGTTAATACAACATTAACGGAGCAGTTGCTTTCCTTGTGTGTCTGACAGACAGTTGACATATCCAGAGCAGATTAACATGCCACATAATGATTTTTTCATTGTCACTGGGCTACCAAAAAGTGGCTCTCACCAGTGGTTGTCTGTTTGTCAGACCACAGTGAATGCTGGTTGAGAAACAGAGGACCACACAAGAAACCTGTGATAGGCTATATTTGTAAAAACCTGTCCAGGTGGGAAGTAGCATCAGTAGTAATCATAATGTACTAATAATAATGATAATAATAATAAAGGCACGATGGCAAAAAAATGACATAAATTGTGGTATTGAAATTATATTGAATTAAAATAGCATCATTTTGCATTTCTGGCAGGCATATATTATTGCCTTATATATTAAACATATCCTCATTGTAATTTGTCTCTGTAAATTCTTGTTAATGCTAGCTTTAGGTGTAATAAATTGTACTCAGTTATTTTCGACTCCTTTCCTTCTTATGTGGAGCATTATAATTTTCCAGCGTAGGCTAGCTATGTTATTTGATATTTTCCTGAAATTGTGTTTACAGTTTTGAAAATTATCTAATTTTCATATAGAGTGTTGCACATCACAGTGACAATGCTCTCTTCAAAGAGGTGACAGAGATAGAGGAGGGAGAAAGAGATGACCGAGGCAGTAAAGGGAAGTAGAAACCTGGTTTCAAAGCAGAAGCCAGCCAACAGGTGAATCATTACTGAAACTCAGTTCTTATATACTTTATCCCCATTAAGGTATGTTTGTCTCCATATCTTTTGTTAAAGTTGGTGAAAATTGATATCTGATATGGGTTTTGGGCTTGGGTGTGGCAAGTTGGTTCGATAGCACCCCCTAACAATTACAAAGTCAAAGCCCCCAACACCCAAAATTTGAAACAGATGAATGCTGTGGCGAAGCAAGCAAATTTTGATTTTTCACCATAAAACAGGAAATTGTTGTAACTCAAATGTACATTGTCAAATCAGCCCAAAATTTGTCATGCTTGATAAGAGTCCCGGCCTGAACACATCTACATGTCAATATTGAGTCATAGTCATAGCGCCACCTACTGACAACAGGGAGCTACAGGTGCTGTACTTTTACGATCTGTGCTTAGCAGGGTTAGGCACACCCACCTCAAATGTGGGTTAGGGTTAGGGTTATGTGAAGTAATAAATCTCTGGATCTCAGTTTGAAAGAAGTTTCAGATATCCCAAAAATCAGCTCAGAAAAAACTTCTCTTTTGTGTCCAAAAAATCATCAGGAGTCAGGGCTCAGAGCAGCAAAATGTTCTTTAAGGTCAGGCAATAAAGGAGAGCAGTTTTGTGTGTTCACAAGGTACACCAAAAACACTCTGAGTTTGTAAGGGCCTGTGCTCCTTCATTTATACTGTTGGGCCTTCACAGGTTACACCTCTTGACCAACCCCTTATACTGGCAAATTACACTATTAGAAATTTCTTACATCTGCTGTTGCTGGGCCTGAGATCTCGGGGCAAGGTTACATTAAATCACATGAGATCTTGTGAAGTATACATGAGATATGATTAATACAATGTTTCATAATAATATTTCAGCATATTTCTGCTTAATGCTCATCATGCATCACAATCATCATTTCTGCATTGCATTTGTTCCCTTCAGCACATCACAGGTCTTATATTTTTTATATTATATTTATTTATTAAACCACATATGGTTTAATGTCATCAGATCTTTCTGAAATTTCACATGTTTAGTAAAAGTCCTGGTCTGAAGACATGTACAGGACAATACTGAATCGTAGTCACAGTGCCACCTACCAGTAACAGGAAGTTATAGGCCATATATTTTGACAGAGTTCCCCTAGCAGGTGTGCTGACTGAGGACTTTTACTTCGATTGGTGTACAAGAAGTAGTCAGAGCCATTTATCTATGTATTAATCAATTGTTTAATCAAATTGTTTATTTATCCATATACAGTACAGGCCAAAAGTTTGGACACACCTTCTCATTCAATGCGTTTTCTTTATTTTCATGACTATTTACATTGTAGATTCTCACTGAAGGCATCAAAACTGTGAATGAACACATGTGGAGTTATGTACTTGACAAAAAAAGGTGAAATAACTGAAAACATGTTTTATATTCTAGTTTCTTCAAAATAGCCACCCTTTGCTCTGATTACTGCTTTGCACACTCTTGGCATTCTCTCGATGAGCTTCAAGAGGTAGTCACCTGAAATGGTTTTCACTTCATAGGTGTGCCTTATCAGGGTTAATTAGTGGAATTTCTTGCTTTATCAATGGGGTTGGGACCATCAGTTGTGTTGTGCAGAAGTCAGGTTGCTACACAGCCGACAGCCCCATTGGACAACTGTTAAAATTTATATTATGGCAAGAACCAATCAGCCAACTAAAGAAAAACGAATGGCCATCATTACTTTAAGAAATGAAGGTCAGTCAGTTCAGAAAATTGCAAAAACTTTAAATGTGTCCCCAAGTGGAGTCGCAAAAACCATCAAGCGCTACAACGAAACTGGCACACATGAGGACCGACCCAGGAAAGGAAGACCAAGAGTCACCTCTGCTTCTGAGGACAAGTTCATCCGAGTCACCAGCCTCAGAAATCGCAAGTTAACAGCAGCTCAGATCAGAGACCAGATGAATGCCACACAGAGTTCTAGCAGCAGACCCATCTCTAGAACAACTGTTAAGAGGAGACTGCGCGAATCAGGCCTTCATGGTCAAATAGCTGCTAGGAAACCACTGCTAAGGAGAGGCAACAAGCAGAAGAGATTTGTTTGGGCCAAGAAACACAAGGAATGAGCACCCATTCCTGGGTAGATAACCAGCCAACTTCCCCCATTGGAGACTTCCAGGGAATCAGGGGCACCACTGAAGCCCACTACTAAGGAATGAACACCTGTCCCTGGGTAGATAACCAGCCAAAGTACCCCTAGAGGTCTCCAAGATTACCAGGGTTGGGTGAAGAACTAAGTCCCACTGCAGACCTTCAGAGAACCAGAGGCACCACAGCAGGTCTTGTACCCAGGAATAAGCACCCATTTCTGGACAGGTAACCAGCCAACTTCCCCCTGGAGGTCTCCAGGGAACCAGGGGCTCCACTGGAGGGGTTAGGGTTAGGGTTAGGGTTAGGGTTAGTGGTTAGGGTTAGGGGGTTATGGGGTTAGGGTAAGGGTTAGGTTAGGGTTGGGGTTAGGGTTCAGAGTTCCCTCTGAGGTTCAGTGGCATTGGCCTACGGATAGATTGTGGATGTATTCTAGGGATCTGTTCAGACTGAGGTCTGCTGTGGTGTGTGTTTATGGAGATGTGATTAGGTGGTAGGCACCCAGTCATCCCAAATGGCCTGATGGCTAATCCAGAGAGAGTTCCACTCCCCGTGCAGAAGAGCCTGTTTCAAATCCCTACTCTACCCGACCCACCCCCCCAGCGCAGGGGACCCCCTACCTCCTTTAGGAGTGCCCCGATGCGTCTGGAACACCACATAGTCCAGGTAGGTCCCCCACCTCCCAGCAGGCCAGTGGCATAGCAGGTAACATAATTGCCATTTTATCCCACAGTCTGTGGTTCAAATTTCCTGCTAATGGGGGAGCACTGTCACCCAAACCAGAGGGCATGGGAGCCCAAGGGTCTCATCTTTTTGGTGCCTGCTCATTCATATGGCCGAGTAGCTCATGGAATGGGTCCTCCTTTCCCGTGCCACCAACCCCCAGAGGAGGTTAGGGGTCTGGGTTTTAGGTAGGGTCCTGGGTTGGAGTCAGGGTGGAGTAAAGGTTAAGTTTAGGACTGGGTTCAAATTTTCTCTCAATGGGGGAGTGCTGTCCCCCAGACCAAAGGGCATGGGAGCCCAAGGGTTCCATCCTTTTGTTGCCTGTTTAGTCATATGGCCGGGTGGCTCATGGAATGGGTCCTCCTCTCCCGTGCCGGAGAGCCGAGCCCAAGTTCCCTCCTCTTTTGTCACCAACCCCCGGGAGGGGGTTAGGAGTCTGGGTTACAGGTAGGGTCCAGGGTTGGAGTCAGGGTGGGATGAAGGTTAGGTTTAGGACTAGGGTCATGGTCAGGGTTAGGGTTAGGGTTAGGTTTAAGACTGTGGTTAGGTTTAGGTCAATCACAGTTTGGATTTTCTATATTTCATAAGTAAAGACAAATCCAAATACACATCTAGACAATTCATACACTGTAATAAATAAATATCATATACATATACAAAGAAGATGTAATAAATATAGGTACTTGGCATAAAAGTGCTAAAAGCCAAAGGCCAAAACATGTAAAACACAAGGAAATCCCATAATAAAACTATAATTAAACACATTATGAATCAGAATATATGAGTATTTAATGTGAAAGTGCTCAAATCCAAGGTCAATACATGCAAACACACAAATTCATATGATTAAATTGTAATTAAACACATTTCCAAAAGTAGCAAAAATAAGTAAAGTTATAAAATTAATTATGTGGCATCCCTGTGTCAGGCTAAACTATTCTATGGATCAACAGTTAATGTCTGTAAAGAACCAAAATGTGGCTAAAAACCATATAATCACATGTATACTGATAAAACATAACTGTGTAAACCATGGGGTAAAAAATAGAAATCACTGGTACCAACAGCCCAACCGATCACAAACCCAGCCTGTCTGATAAAAATAAGGAGGGGGGGGTACACCGAGCTGACACTTGGTGGTCCTCGGGGGTGAGGTCGGAGTACCAGGAGCATAAGTATATGGTGACAATTCCCCCCCATTCTAATGTCTATTAAATATCAAAATGTTAGGAATCTAAACTTATATCCTGACATTTGGCACACTTTTGAATGGGGTGGTCCAGTTTCCCAAATGTCAACAGAAAATAAATGCATTTTAATAGGCTGGAACTGATTTTGCATACATTTGCGATGCTGGAAGCAGTTCAGGATTAAAGAGCAGCCTCTATTATGACACATACTTGTATTTCAACCTATTTCAGCCTATTAAATTTTCATTATTTGGTGTATGACATACGGGAACCTCAAACCCCTATTCAAATGTGCACTAAATGTCAGAATGTAAGGAAATCAACCTTATATCCTGACTTTTGGCACACTTTTAAAATGGGCAGTCTGGGTACCCATTTGGACTATGTCAAAAATGTTCCCAAGTGTCACCATACACTTCGTGCTCCTGGTACACCAGCTGACACTTGGTGGTCCTCAGGGGTTGGTGGTACCCGAAGGCTGCTAGTCTTTACAGATACGGCAAATCACATCACAAATTCCATCATTTGAAAACCAATTGCGTAGTGTGGGCCATCTTTTGCAAGCAAATCAAATGTCGAAGTCCATCATTTGACAACTAATCACGGCGCATGGTCCATCTTTCTAAACACAGTCAAATGGTGAGATCCAACTTTGATAAGACATCAAATCATGAGGTCCATCTTTGAACGACTAATCACATCAAGCACTTCTTAAAACCTTTATGTTCTTGTCTGAACTGAATTGAATTTGATACTAATGAAATGGTCTGTGTTCATTTTAATGTCTGCCATTCAAATGTCACCACGTCATATAATTGCTAAATTTCCGAGGCTAACATTACATCTATGGCATTAACCATTTAAAAAATATCCAAAAGTTGCTGCCTAACTTTACTACTACTACTCCTGACCAGGGTGACCAGATGTCCCGTTTTCATCGGGAAAAATCCCGGTTTTACAAGTTTATCCAGGTGTCCATATAATTCTAAAAAATATATAAAATGTCCCAATTATGTATGTAACACATGCTGATGCACACACTTAAACACCATTTTTGGTGACCCATCAGATTCTGTGACCTGCAGTGCTGGAAGAAGTACTCAGATCCTTAACTTTGAGGTCATTTGCCTCTACAGGTGCCTAGCCATCAAGCGCAGGCAACAGGCCTGCACCTAGGCAAAAAAGATGGCATGACCTTTATCTTAAGGTAAAATGATGAACCAAAAAACTCTGACACAATATAAGAACTCTTGAAAGGAACTTGACAATAGGTACTAAACAGGTACAGTATGGTGGTAACAAGATTGCTAAGTCAATGACTATGTTTTGTAAGACAAGAGTGAGATATTCTTTATGGTTACAGATCAAAAAGTGCCGTCTGCAACTGAGGGGTCAGAGATCCCTGGTGAGAGAGCTACAGAGCTGCTTGTGTGGATTTCATACTCACAAGGTAACAACATTTAAATCTACAAGCTGCAAATATAGATTCCAATGTGAAGTTTACTGCTTATATTTGAAAGCACATTAGCAACTATATTTCTCCTGTTTTCAAGAACCCTCCATTCACTAAGATGACTCCACACCGTTATGAAGTGTAGTAAGGTAGTAGTAAATTATCCTAGAAAACAGAGAGAAAGCCAAATGCTAATGTTTTTTTTAGTTCAACCAATCTAGAGAATAATTTTTAGTTACCAGCAATTATTTGTGTGTGTGGTTCAGTTTTTTATGCCAATATAATGCCACATTTTGGTTTTAATCTACTATCTTGTTAAACTAATTGCTTCAGGCCCCTTGTAGTTTTATGAATTATTGCAGAAAGCATTTAACATGCCTAAAAATAGAGAAATCTTTAAACAGTAGTTGGACTGAATAAATAAAGTCAAAATTACATTGGAGGGCACAGTAGGGTACAGTCATCTGTAGAAATAAGATTTTAGACTTGTATCAGCTGTGGAGTGTGAATATTCTGGGAGGACTCAAGTGTTTTCATTTGGTATGGAATGCAATAGTTTACCTCCAACCTGGATCATTTGTGTTTGGCCATCAAGGCAACAGGTCTGTTCCTCAACAGAAGAAATGGCATTACTTTTATCATAAAGTAAAATTATACCAGGTAATTGAAGATTAAACTAACCAAAACACCCTAATACAATATATTTATTGTTTTCAAATATGCATGCAACAGGCACAAACAGTTACTAAACAAGCACAGAAGGTGGCGGTAATGTTTTTAAATTGCTGGTTAATAATGCTTTACATCTGTGTAAGACAAAAGGATTATTGAAACGTGTTAGTGGATTTACACTCTAGACATAACTTCAGTTACATGTACATGCACCCTGCAAATGTTGATTATTGTGTTTCCTGTGACTCCACAGGTTCTTCCTGTTCCTGCTGCTTCAGCAAGCACTGCTGGCCAGAGCACCCATACATCCAGTGATGCGTCAAGTCCAGCACATACTTCATCTGTGGTAAATGTAACTTCCAAATCATTACTCTTGCAATTCTTCAATTCATTCTAAAGTCCATAATTCCATCTCTGTCTGTCTTTCTGTCTGTCTGTCTGTCTGTCTGTCTGTCTGTCTGTCTGTCTGTCTGTCTGTCTGTCTGTCTGTGTATGTGTGTGCTATAGTTTTCAGGTACCCTCTGTCATGCCACAAGTGCCTCTTGCAAGTGACACACCACCTACTATTGCTCCCCAGAGCAGACCATCCCGCACTGGAGATGTGCTGAGTCCCTCAAAAAGGGCAGGGAGTCCCTCAAAAAGGGCGCTGAGTCCCTCAAAAAGGGCAGGGAGTCCCTCAAAAAGGGCGCTGAGTCCCTCAAAAAGGGCTAAAATAACTATGTCAATGGTAAATGTGACCTTTAACTATAGACTTACAGAGTCATTCTCCAATTATGAATTTTGAATATCTTATTATATAGTCATGGCGAGGTTTTGTCTGTATTTACCAAAGGCTTGTGGTTGTTGTTTTTTTTTTCTTTTTTAAGTTTGAAAGGTCAAGGTTTGGTGGCAAGCATGTGAGAGGTGCAAAACCGAACCTGAACCTCGCCAGAAAATCTTCCCAGGTGAATATAAGACAATATGATAAGTTTTTCTTTTCATACAAATGTATGATAATAGCATTATAGCTATTACAACTTGGTGACGGAGATCCTGATCTCCACCAAGTGCAGAACCAGCTACTTGTCATGAAGTCAGGCAATTCTCCAGCAGCTGGACCTGGCACACTGCTCTGAGTTGAGAGTCACCCTTACACGCAGGTACATTACATGTACTCATATACAGTACCATGTCTTTGTGCAGTGTGGAGAAATATAGTCAAAATTATTTATTTACTTTTCAAAGATATGTCTGTGACATACTGGTTATCCATCTTCTGTGTGAGTGGGGCCTGGGGAACAGTCCAACCTGGATTATTGGCCAGCTTGGCCACTTCTAGCCTGCTGCCACAACATTTCCAGGAGCCCCCAAAACCTGTGGTATTGCCAAGCTACAAGTGGCTCCTTGTAGTTTACAGCCAAGATATCCTCAACAGGCTGGAGGATATCAAGGCTAACATAACATCCACATATGGATCCATTTTAAAATGGATTCCACAAATGGTGAGGGTCCAGGATTGGATCTTATGGGTGCAGGCCTGGTGAACAGGTAATAATAATAGTAATAATAATAATAATAATAATAATAATAATAGAACTTGTATAGCAATTTTCAAAACATAAGTCACAAAAGGGAGGGAGCTGCACAACGTAGCGCTTATTTCATATGCACTGCATAAGCGCTCCTCCCCATGCTCTCTTCGTCTCACTCAGTGGAGGAGCAAGGAGGAGCTTGTGTGAGCATCTGTGTGAACCATAGGTGTGAACTCAGGGAGACAGAAAAAAAGAACAGCTCCCAACCAAACGCGACTCGGTTCCCATCGTTCATGTTAATGAGCCGGTCAAAAGATTCGGATCATTTGTGAACGTCACAACTCTAGTTAGGAAGCATGCTGAGTTTTGCTTTTGTAAGGATTGAAAGTTTTTGGCCTTTTTGGCAATGGTAATTGACAGTATTGCTGGAGTAGAAAGAAAATCTGAGAAAATGTATGTAATTGTAGATGCAGCAAAGAGATTTATGGGTGTTATGGGAGTTTCTGAAGAAGGTGTGCAGCAGCTGTTGAGAGAAGCTTTAAGTTTCTCTCACATACCTGAAAAATAGAGAACTTATAGCAGAATGGGAAAAGGGTTGGAATTATTGTTTTATTTTGTCAGTTGAGATTTTAGTTTAAATCCAATAGATGGCAGTAAAGCAACATTTTGGATGCCAAAAGCCACTAAAGATCCAGAAGAAGACTTGAACTTGGATTTTAACACATAAACACAAATTATAAACATTTGCCACTAGAAAAGCCTTCAACTTTTGACAGCCGCCTTTGGTGTTTTCTCTTTCTTCCCTCCGTCCTATTGACAGCATGTGATTGATTCAGGTACTAACTGTTACAGCCATGAAAACAATTGCCCTGCATTTATTATTATAATTTGTCATGTATTATTAAATTGAAATTGAATTTTAACAAATAATAAATTATACACATTTGCCACAAGAAAAGCCTTCAACTTTTGGTGGCATTTGATGGGATTTGAACTAACCCTACCGCTGCTTTTGATGTTTTCTCTTTCCTCCTCCCCCCCCTCACTCTCTCCCCCTTTCCCCTCTTCTTCCCCTTCTTATACGGACAATTGTTCCACAGCTTCAGCTCAGAGTACCAGGAGCACAATTGTATGGTGACATTCCCCCTCATTGTAATGCGTGTTAAATGTCAAAATGTAAGGAAACTAAACTTATATCCTGATATAAGGCAAATTTTTGAATGGGGTGGCCTGGTTTCCCAAATGTCAACACAAAATGAATGCATTTTAATAGGCTGGAACTGATTCTGCATACATTTGGGATGCTGGAAGCAGTTCAGGATTAAAGACCAGCCTCTATAATGGCACATACGGGAACCTCAAACCTCCCATTCTGATGTGCTCTAAATGTCAGAATGTAAGGAATTTAACCTTATATCCTGACATTTGGCACACTTTTGAATGGGGCGGTCTGGGTTCCCATTTGGACACCTAACTATGTCAAAAATGTTCCCAATTGTCACCATACACTTCATGCTCCTGGTACACCAGGTGACACTTTTGAATGGGCTGGTTTGGGTCCCCATTTGGACAGCCCACCAGATCAAAAATGTTCCCAACTGTATATTTTCACAACAATAATCCATAGAGTCATATGTGTTCAATATTGCTTCACTACATCATGAGGGTAAGTATAAGTGAATAAGCAGGAGACTTTGATTTAAAACAGCAAAAACTATTTATTGACACAACCATAGAGTTAGACTATAGCAAACAAACTTATTAGCAATTATAATTGAGAACATTAAGAAATATAAAAAACATTTAGAAATAGTATAAACAATATAAAAATATCAAATATCTTTTAAAATGAACATAGAAAAATACAAAAATATTAAAAACTTTAAATATGAATCATTTTTTATTATTATTAATAATAATAATAATAATACATTTATTTTGTCTAGCAGCTTTCACAGAAATAAAATTAACAAAGTGCTTCACAAGAATAAAAAATTAAAAGTAAGAACATAGAAACATAAAAACAATAAAAACATATGCCACAAGGTTAACATAACATAAAAACAACACACACACAAAAATGAACATAGAAGAAAAATACAAAAACATTCATCTTTATACTAAACTTTTTTCCAAGTCCTGTGGAGGTGACCCTTGGTGCCACCTTCATCTTGCCCTCTAGGCTGAGGCTCACCATCCCCTTTTTGTAGCGCTCCTTAGTGCTGCTGTGCTTTTTGGGCATCTGGTGAGAAAACACAAAACACACATTGAGTGTACTGATCGTAATTCTTTACCGGCCTCAACTTTAACAGGACAAAATGAGATTTCTCCTCTTTGGGTTAAAAGAAACTGGCACGTCCATACTTACACATTCCGTTTTCTCTGAAGGGGCTTCCGCCTTGTCCCCTTCCTTGTCTTCCTCCCCCTCCTGCATCTGCTGCTGTATCTCCCGGGGCTTCTCCTCTAGGCAGGAATCTCCAGACTCTTGATATGGAACTTCCCCAGGAGGCGGGTGCAGAAGTGGAGGCGTCTGCAGAGGTGGAGGCAGTTGCAGAGGTGGAGCCTGTTGAAGAGGTGGACGCATCTGCAGAGATGGAGGAAGGGGTCTTGGAGACGGTCTCGTGAGATGCGACTGCATCTCACAAGACTGTTCGATGTCTAAATGCAAGACATAAAACCTGTCCGCCATGGACATATTGTGGCACATGAACGTGGCGATTTTCTCCCTCACCTCTGGAGTATGGACGTTTTTTACCGGGAGACAGTTGAAGAGAGGGACACAAAAAGTTTGGTACTCTTAGTAAAGCCAGCAAATTTTTAATTGCAATAATGATGCAGGACAAATGACTGAAGAGAACTCACGTGTGCAGACAGCTATTCTGATATCAATGAAGTTGGGCTTACCCGGTAAGCCCATCTCCACCCAGGCCTCCTGCATGTGGCGGAGCATGTTTTTTGCCGGCCCTTTCCCGGCAGTGAGAAAAACCAGCTTGTTATGGGGCCGGCACTTCTCCCTTAGTTGCAGCCACGTCTCCAGCTGGTGGTATTCTTCAGGGTCGAAAGAGACCTGGGCTGCCCCAAAGTCTCGACTGGTTTTGTGCTTGCTCACCTGCAATACACAGAAAACAGACGCCAGTGAGATGAAACACTTCTAATAAAACTCAAATTATAACCACACATCAGTCAAGACCCTGCTACTTAGATGGATCACAAAACCGTCAGCTGACTCAGTCTTGGCATCCACCGTCATGTTTATGAGCACTCGGGGAGGGGGCTGCTGTGTGTGGTTGTTCTTTATCTTCTTAGTCAAATCAAAAGGCTTAATTCATGTTTCTAATACAATTTCCATGCAAAAGAAAGAGAAGAAAAGAGAAAAGCATCTCACCTGCGTGCGTCCTTTTCCAAATGAGCTCCAGTACGTGCTTGGCCCCTCCCTTCCAGACCCGCACAGGAGAGAGAGAGAGAGAGAGAGAGAGAGAGAGAGAGAGAGAGAGAGAGAGAGAGCAGGGCCGGAGCCATTATGAGGTGACTGAGGGCGATTTATGGGGGGGTGGGCAATTTTTGTTTTACATCAACTTAAATTCATGTAGGAGACCACTGTTTTTAAACCTTTTTTTAAACTTCTTTTCATGTTTGTTTATAGTAGTGTATATATAAAACTCTTTATATTATAACTCCTGATAGGTAAGTGGTATTATTACCAAAATGTGCACATACAGGTAGTGGGAAAAGACAATCATGCACACCAAAAGCTGTTGTTGTAAAGTATTGCATTCTGGAGATATACATTTATAACTCAGGTAAGTAACGCGTCATAATTTGTGTGACTCTGTGATTACACGGACTGTCCAGCCCCTGGGTGAGAGGCCAAACTAAAGACTCAACAACTTAACTTTGAAATCAGTGCTTATTTTTGTCATCTAGAAAATTTCTGCAAGTGTTAAGTCTAAAATTGATTCCACATTTAACTTTAACTTATTTTTTGTTTTCAGTTATCCATAAACATATCAGATGAGAGTGGAGTGGATAGTGTGCACTCTGGTGTAAGTATACCTTAAATTAATCAATCTATTTTTAAAAAAAAAATCACTTTTATATTCATGCAAATACTTCATATTTCAAAGTATGTTTAATAATGCTGTTTTCCCCCCAGGCGTCTACCGCCACACTCAACTGTTCAGTAAGTTGTGTATACTTAGTCTATAATCTATAATCTTTGCATATGTTTTTGGACTGTGATTATTGTAGCTTTGGGTAATGTTGCCATTTTTCAGGAGAACAATTACAGGGTGATGTCACCCAGCATGCATGGGTGGCACTGTAATGTCCAGGATCAGATGACGAAGTGCTTGCCTCAGAATTCAAAAGCTCCTCCACGGTTTTGGTAAAATACAGCTAATTTGGCGAGAAGTAGTGGTTAGCTTTATCTTAGTTGGCCTTGTCCTTGCTAAAGCTGTCTTTGCAGCTTGCATCTTTTTTTCCCAGGGGGCTGATGTTGACCAGCAACAGCTGATATTTCTGCATGCCCTGCCACATACTTTTTTGCAGGTGTTTATTGAGGAAGTACATAGGCTGGTACCAGAACCACCAAGTCTCATGGTGACACTTCGGGAAAATGATTGACGTTTGGGAAGCCCGACCACCCCATTGAAAAGTGTGCCAAATGTCAGTATGTAAGAAATTTGACACTGATATTCTGACATTTGGCACACTTTATAATGAGGTGGTTGAGGTTCCTAAATGTCACAGTGACAAACATTTTAAAACACAAATTAGAAAAAAAAGGTCTTCAGTAAGCATCTCTACATACATCAATCAACTGAGAATGATTCTTTTTTTCAGATTTAAATGATTTATTAATTAAGAAATGTTACAAATGTGATAATTTTCTCACTCTAACATTCCTTCCAGAAGAATCTGTCAAATGTTCAACTCTGTACACACATGGAATCAACTGATGATGAATGAGAAATTATTAACACACAAACTAACTCAAAGGGTGGCTTTGAGGGATAAAGGGATCAATAGTGTGATGGGTTTAAAAAAACACACTATGGAGCCCTTTGAGAGTTCTTTTTCACACAGAAATCTGATGCGATGTTGATGAGTTTGTGAGTGTTTTTGTGTGTTTTCTGAACCAGCTGAGAGCATAAATAAGCTTATTATAATATTCTTGTAAAACACACCAATGAATTGTAAATAGTAATTAGTAAACAATCCAAAAATACCAAATATCTTTCAAAATATTATAAAATACTTCCAGAACACACTGTATGAAAGAGCTTAAAGAACTTAGTATACAATAGTAGAATAAATATTAAATGCAGTCATTGATGGAACTATGAATACTGAGTTGTAAATTCTACAGGAAAATGTCAAGGAATCCATCTGTGAACTGAAGCTCAACAGAAAGTCGGTCATGCAGCAAGACAATGAGCCTAATCACACAAGTCATTCTACCAAACAATGGATAAAGCAGAAGAAAGTTAATGTTCTGGAATGGATGGGTCCTGACCTGAATCATATAGAAATGTTGTGGAAGGACAGGAAGTAGACAGTTCATGAAGGAAGCTCACCAACATGCCTGAGTTGAGACTGTTTTGTAATGAGGAATGGGCTAAAATTCCTCCACAGTTACCGGAAACGTTTAGTTGAAGTTATTGCTACAAAAGGGGGTCACACCAGTTACTGAAAGCCAGGGTTCTCTTGCCTCACACAAATATGTAAAATTGGATCATTTTCCTCAATAAATAAATGAATAAGTTGGATGTTTTTGTCTCATTTGTTTCAGTGGGTTCCCTTTATCACTGTTTAGGTCATTTATGCAGAAATAGAGAAAATTCTAAAGGGTTCACAGACTTTCAAGCATCACTGTACATTGAAAGCACATTTGAAAGAGATCTTTTAATAGCCAGTATGAACAGGAGGAATGATTACAGTGAGGAAAAACCTCTTTCACTGTTCATATGGACACCTGACGTTTTAAGACAGACTAGAAAAAATCTGAACCTATCCTTTAAAACCAATTCACAAAGCTGCTAAGAGTAACTTTTAATAAGGAACAGACAACTCCTGAGCTAAGAGAAGGGGCAGGGTTTAACGCATTGCTATGGATGACATGTTTCATCAATGAACTGGCTATCTCCACAGTGATTGGTTGACAGGTAACTGGGCTATGTCAGTGAATGTTAAGGAAAATATTCATCAACACACTGCAGCGTGATCAGATAGAATAGGATGGCGAGATGGATACACAATATAGATTTCGTCAGTGAAACAAGGTAAAATATTTACTTGTAGATGTATCTGACAAACACCATCGATGTGCTGATACTGAAATGTTTTTTCCCCCACTGAAAAAGATTGAAAAAGATCTTCATTCATTGATGGGATAACTACATATTGTGTGTATTTTACCAGGTAATCCAGAGTTAGAGAGAGGATGCCATGATACAAATCAAGTCCGACACAGGCCTCCCTATACCTATTCCTTTCTGCACACAGTAGAAAGGAATAGCGCCATGTGCACACAACACCATGTATAACACCATGTGATGGAAATATAATTCAAAATTAATGTATATGGTCAGAAATGACCATATACATATAGAGGAATTAATCAATTTACATGAATCTTTGTTAACCATTTCAATGAAAAAACAATGTAACCCAGAGAAATTTCCATAAAAAGAATGCAGTACAGGTAGGAGGAAACCAGCTGAGAGAGTAAATAAGCTTATTATAAAATACTTATAAAACACACTGTATGAAACACACCGCTTCAAAAAAACCAACAATCTGTAAATATAAAGAACCCTTAGAAATACTAAGCAATCCAAAATATGAAATATCAACAATCTAAAAATACCAAATATCCTTTAAAATGAACATAGAGTTCCTCCCAATTTTAAGTCCCACTGCAGGATTCTGGTCACCCTATCCTCTTGTATAACGTTAGTGTAAAACAAGTTAAATATTTTTTGAGTGTTAGTGACTGTTATGTTCCTCTGCCTCTTTAACGTAGGTTAGCTTATCAGGAGGAGTCTTTGGTAACATTTACAGCAAACTAACATTTTTTAACAGTATTTTCAAGTGCATCTTTTTTTAAAATTTTCAAGTCTGTGGTCTGAGTTGTGTTGTTTGCGACATTGGAAGTGTCTTTAGGAGCCTTTTCTGGGTGTTGCCTGGGTGGTTGGTGGTTGCTGTGGTGATAACATCAACTGATGAGGGAGTTGACATCACCGAAGTTAACGTTAGCTAAACAGACAAACATATGATAAAGAAACTGGTGATGTAACCAACGTGATTTGACACTACTTTAATATTAAAACATTAACATTAAATCAGACGAACAATCTGAAATGTATAGTTTTTGAACGTTCAGAATCATCAATGGACTCAGTAGTAGTAGCATTTTCTTGATACGACTGGTCTTTAATTTACAAGTTTTCTTGAGTAATCTTTCAATATTTCTTAGATCATTATTAAATGTATGAAATTCACACTGTTGAGCCAAACAGCCCATAATATGAGGTGGTAACAGGGTTTGATTCTAAAGTGTCTGAAGAGAAACTTAAAAGGTGGATGCATTATTTGGCAAAGGTGTATATTATTATTTGCTGATCTCCAAGTCTGTACGCTGTACAGTACAGAACACTGTGTATAATATGAGCTTTCCCCTAGAAAAAAATGTATGTTCTGTTAATGTTAAGTATCACCATCAGAAGCTATACAATTCACCTGTAATGGTTGTAGTGATGGCTTCTTTGCTTCATATGAATAATTGTAGTATATGTGCTGTTAATAAGCGTAAGATTATTAGTTCAATTAAAAAATGTCTAGTTGTGTTTGACAGGCCCTGCTAAATTTGTAATGATGCTTTTATTTCTTCTGTAGAGTTGTACATTTGTAAAAGTTTATGCTGCAAAATGGGATGTCTTTTACAGTTTTGAGGGAGAAAAAGAAAAAAAATGTGCATTTTGACATGTATATTCATCACTACTTTCCCCTTGAATATACTGTATACAGTTTGATTTGATCAATTATTATTTTAAAGAAGAAAAACTTCATGGCTTCACAGTCTGGCTTGGTTTTCTTTTTTAATATTGAGGAGAATTTTTCTTTGGGTTAGGGTCACTACAGTCACATTGTAGAGGGGGAAGGAGGCAGTTGCAAAGTGGTTCACAGAGGCCTGTGACCAGCTAAATTTCAGCCATTAAAAACTATCGATTTAAGTACAAATATAGTAATGAGAATCGCACACAATTCATGATATAAAATACATGCAGAACTTAATTATCATTAAATAATTAATTAATCATTAATTAATTTCTTAAAATTTAAGATAATTATGAGCCTTTCATTCGTGCAGTTAAAGGCTTATTCCAGACATAATGTCTGGAATAAAATCTAAATTTAAAGCCTGAAAATAGATTTTTAATTTCTGAGTCATGAGAATGTACGTAATGTGGGCATTTTTACATTTACTCTAATACAGAGACTTAGCCTGATATTGTTATGCACTTGACTTGGTAAGACATATTTCTTTATTAAACAATTTAGGCTTTTTTTTGGTTTGAAAAAAGTTTGGGCTCGGGTTCATTCTCCAGTGAAACTGTTTAGCTTAATTAGTCAGATCACTGTAATATCAGTTTAATTTCCAAGTGAAGCTGGTTTGTAATAGAGCAACACACAGTGTGTGTCAGTCTAAGTTACTGCAACATTCTCTGATAGGTCAAACTGAGTTTTTGCTTTGCATATATCTTCTCTTTTAGATTAATTTCTAGGAGCAATGAGCCAAAATATGCTGGATGCAACATAATTTCACACAAGTCACATGAAGTCACATGAAGTCACATAGTCCTGACCATAAACGATGTCTTTTGGTTCTGGGGGGAGTATTGCAAAGCTGAAACTTCGGAACTGATGGAAGGGCATCCCCAGGAGTGGAGCCTGCGGCAGTCCCAGGCCTTGGTATATCCAACTATATTAAATAAAGTTCAGTGTGAGCCTCTGAATTTTTAACACATTATTTTTAAATATAAGCACTCGTTATAAATACTGTATATATAATGATTACTGCAGCCAATCTCTTACTGGAACTTAAAATTGTAGAGTTGTTGTTGTAGAGTTGTAGCACAAAATGGATCATGTCTTGCATAGAGGCTCCCTCCAGGACAAGAACAATAATGTACATTTTTGTACATGTTTGTAGTTTAAAGATTAGGTTGCACCTACAGAAACTGTAATTGTTTTTCCTTAATGACTGACAAAGTCAGAGTTTAAACGGCCAGCTTTAGTTCAGTTAGGCTGTATAGTATATCATTTACATCACACATGAGTAGTGACAAATGGATATGTCTGCATCTCTGCACCATCCACTGTTGGAGATCATTCAAATTAAATTCGATCTAATGTAATTCCAGTGTAACAAATAGGAAGGTAAACAAGTCTAATAGATAAACAATATAATGCCAAGACTAACCACGGTATAGTTTTTTTTATCAATACACTACAAAACAAGTTAATTGTTAATGTTGTTTACAGCTCACCTATAGCAACAACTATCTGATAGCCTGACTAATGAAAAAGTACCACAAAAAGTAGTACATATACTTTAGCTTGCCGTGTGTATGTTATAGCCCTCGTAGAAGTAGAATCGCCCCTGCATGCAGACACACTCACGACCTCGCAGCTTCCCGAACACCAGCTGACCAAAATGGCCCGGCACTGTACAGCATCCAAACACTTACACTTTTCAAAGTTTTCATAAAGTCTTGACACTGTTTTGTGATTAAATGCCATCAACAGAAACAACCTACCAGTGCTAGTGGGGAAACGTGGGATGTCCTTATAAGGGAACACAGTTGATCCAGTCATCCAGCAGATCAGCCAGTCCGCCCAGGCCTGAACCACAAATGATGGCCACTTTAGGACGCTGCTCTGTGTGGGCCTGCAGCCAGTCTGCTGTCTCTTTGTACTCTTCATAACTGTAGCTGAAAGTAATGGAAAATATATTGATTAGTGCCAAATATTAGTAATCCACAGCTCAGATTGTGATAAATCAAATGCATGATTTGATAATAATTATCGCATTTAGCATGTTAGCTAAACATAGCAGTTAGCATTTAGCGGTGCAAGCAGGTTTTATATATATATATATATATATATATATATATATATATATATATATATATATATATATATAATTTTTACCATGTTCACTATCTTAGTTTTGTGTGTTAGCATGCTAACATTTGCTGATTAGCCCTAAGAACAAACAGCTAAGGCTTTTTATGGGAATGTCAGTAGTTTTGCAGGTATTTGGTCATTAACCAAAGTATTCGACAGATTGAAACTTTGACATGATGATGGTTTTAAATGAAAGTGGACAGTGGACAGTGGTTGTGGGCTTCAGAAAGAAACTAATTAGGCTATAATTTTTTTGGTGACAGTGCAAAATCCTGAACCATCAGCTGTGCCTGCTATGCCAACCACAAGAGCATTCAGCCCACCACTGGATGAAGGAGCTGTCCCACTAAATTCACCTTCAGCAGAGAGGCACGAAATGGCAAAAGACAGCACAGTGTGGATTGCTATACAGTTGGATGAAAAAAGAGGAAGGCGACAAAGTCAAAATAACATGACAGAAGCTGCAGGCCCCACAGCACACGCCAAACGCAACATTGAAGATACCCTCACCGCTTTTCTGTGTTTGGTTGATGATGGTATGTTGAAGCACATCAGGGACTGCACCGTAGCTGAGGCACACAGTCAAGGAGGACAGCTCATGGGATATGACAGTCAATGAGCTAAAGGCCTTTATTGCTCTAGTCTACCTTCGTGGCACCAAAGGTGGAAAAAGCATGGACTTGGCGAGCTTTTGGTTGGCTGACTGGGGCTATGCATTTTTCAAGGAGACCATATCCCAAAACAGATTCCAGGAAATCATGCAATTCCTGCATTTTGACAAAAAGGAGACCAGACGCACACACCTGCATGAGAACAAGTTTGCCCTGGTGAGCGAGGTTTGGGAAAGATTTGTCCAGAACAGCATCACATCGCTTGCCTGGTGCCGACATAACTGTTGATGAGCAGCTCTTTCTGACAAAAGCCAGGTGCAGCCTCATCCAGTATATAGCAAGCAAACCCGATAAATTCGGTATAAAGTTTTGGCTCGCTGCTGATGTCGAAACCAAATATATGGTCAACGATGTGTATCTGGGCAAAGACAAGACGCGGAGGCCAGGTCAGCGACTAGGAGACAGTATGGTGATGAAAATGGTTGAGCCTTATCAGAGGAAGGGGAGGAACATCACTACTGACAACTTTTCTACTTCCCTCGCACTGGCCAAGGCACTACAGGCCAAGAAAACCAGCCTGGTTGGCACAGTAAATAAGAGCAGACGAGAGCTCCCCTGTGCGTAAAGGAGCAAAGGGCGCTGTTCCCCACAGAGGTGCTGAAAAGTGATAATGCAACACTGACAGTCTATCAATGCAAAATATTATGCGTGATTTTCATGTTCAGGTAAGCCTGGAAAACAGCTCTGACCTTTGACCTCTGCCATTGCACTAAAAGTTGCTGCACAGATATAAGTTGTACAAGAAAACAAAGCTCTAAACTGTGTCTTTTAAACACAAGTGACCCAAATGTTCCATCCCTAACATCTGGGCCACACTGGCTGCGTGAGCAGCACGTGTACATCGCGGAACCTCTTAGTTTTCATTTCGGCGCCGATGCGTCTCGCGCGCCGCACCACCACGCTCATCTAGAGATTCGAGGTCTCGCCTATTTTTTCCACGTGCCACATGCGGTTCTCAGCAAAATAGACAGGGAAAATGATCTGTTGACAGTCATATTGACATCATACCAGCAACAATAACACCTTTCAATATGGTTTCAATGTCTATATGTGTAGAATATGTCACAGACATGAAGTGTCACCACTGCGGGTCAGCCTGCGTGCTGCACGCCAGGGCAGGGAGCCTCTCTGGCGGGGAACTCCAGCACGGAGAGTCGGTGACACACGAAGCTTCTTGTTTCGACTCCTGCTCGCTTTCTATGATATTAGCTCAAGGCTCCTGCCTGCTGTTTCACCTGGTTCCAGACATAGATTTAGCGTTGTTATTTTCCTTATTTGTTGTCAGTTTCCCTCCTGACAGTTTGGAGGTTTGTCGGAGTGTGTTTGGCTCGTTTGGGGAACTTGGTGTCGTCTGGGGGGATTTTCCTCACTTGGAGCAGTGACAGCGGGGGTTTAACTGTCGGAATAATCAATATAATCAATTAAAAAAACCCCGTCCTGTGTGAGGTGTGTATGTGACTGACACAGAAGTATCCCCAACCAGACCCTGCCATGCCCGTCAGAAAGAAAGCCGCTTTCACCTCAGTTATTATTGATTTTTCACAATTGAGCACATGCTTCTTAACCTTTATCTGTCTAAACTAAATATAGATAAAATTCATAATTAAATGATATGAAACATTCTATTATTGATGGCCATTATCAAAGTGAAACTCTATGTAGAAAGATAGAGCTGGCAGCAGCGCAGCAGCGCAGCAGCGCAGCAGCATAGATTGGCAAATTTGTGCCAATCATACGCCACAAATTTTGGAATTTGGCGCACATTTTGGAAAGTTACAGACAGGTGCCACAGTGAATATTCAACACGTGGAATAATCCTAACTTTTGCACAAAAAAAAAATTCATATAAAAATGTTTATATATTCTTAATCGGCTCGAAAAGTTATGAAAAATGATATAAAATCGTCAATGGGAGGTTTGGATGTGTGTGAATGGGTGAGACTTATCAGCACAAGAGATCATATTTCTCCCATTTTTGCTTCGCTACATTGGCTTCCTGTAAAATCCAGAATAGAATTTAAAATATTTCTCCTCACAGCTCTTAATGGTCAGGCACCATCATATCTTAAAGAGCTCATAGTACCCTCTTACCCCACTAGAACACTGCGCTCCCAGAATGCAGGCTTACTTATAGTTCCTAAAGTCTTCAAAACTAGAATGGGAGGTAGAGCCTTCGGCTATCAGGCTCCTCTCCTGGCTCCACCATTTTCCAGGTTCAATCCGGGGGGCAGACACCCTCTCTACGTTTAAGAGTAGGCTTAAAACTTTCCTTTTTGATAAAGCTTATAGCTAGGGCCGGCTAGGCTCGCCTTGGACCAGCCCGTAGTTATGCTGCTATAGGCCTAGACTGCCGGGGCACTTCCCATGATGCACTGAGCTCCTCTCTTCTCCTCCTCCTCTCCTCATGTAACATTAATGCATGTTACTAACTTGACTTCTACCCCGAAGTTTTTGTGCTTTCTCGTCTCACAAGAAGGTCCAGTGTATGAATGGTGGGCCATGGCTGTGGGGACTGTGGCATGGTCCTGTGGATGTCCTGCCTCCATTATTGCTACTGCTATTATTGCTATTATTATTACAAGTCACATCTCTATTATTATTTTCGTCATTACTGTTATTGTTGCTGTTGTTATTATACTTCTCTGTGTCTCTCTCCACCCCACCCCCCCCTCCCTCCTTCTTTCTCTCTAAATCCAACCAGTCAAGTGATGTGAACAAAATGTTCTGGTCACGGGCCAAAAGAGGTCCAGAACTTTTCTCAGCACTTTGTCAAAAATGCCTTTTTCAAAGCTACTGGAGTCACAGCCATCAGGAGCAATTTGGGGTTCAGTATCTTGCCCAAGGACACTTCGACATGCGGACTGGAGGAGCTGGGAATCGAACCACCAATTTTCCAATTAGTGGACGACCCGCTCTAAGCCACAGCTGCCCCATATAAATAAAATTGAATTGAATTGAAAATTGAAAATTAACAACTGACCTGGTTTTACAAGGGACCTTGCTGTTGGCCTTTGCCACTGGCTTTCTGAGGGTGTTGAGGAGGTCAATGTATGATTGGCACTTCCTGTGGAAGTCTGGATCCTCTGCAGCCAAGTTGAGAGCCAGTCTTCAAGTACTGCACAAACCTGATCATGTTCTTTATGTAGTTGAGAATGGTGGCTGGGCCCATTTTTGCTTCCTTGAATTTGTTCAGGAAGTCCTGTGTTGATGATTAGTTGATTAGGTTTTGCCTGTGATTTTCTGCTGTCTTATGTTGGTTGGGAAGAATGTTTTTTCCTCAAGAATTTCTACAGCTACAAATATAAAAATAAAAATAGATCTTTCCCAAACAAACACACACACAGGTGTATGTGTTAATGAGCCTGTTGTAACCACTATAGATATGCTAAAAAGTCTCCAGGTTGCAACACAGAGAGCAGCCTACACTCTGCCCTGCTATAGTGTAAGATATACATGGTTATATCTTACCTCCTGATGGCAGTTTAGGGCTTGCAGGGTATTAATCAGGTACTTCTTGATAACAGTCAGCATCACAGCTTCAGCTGGGAACCTTTCATAGAGTACCATGTTCTGCATGTTGACCCCTACAGTTGTGGTGTGGTATTGGGCGTTATCTCTAAAAAAATACAGACAGAGAAAATTAGTTCAAAGAAACTTTAGGTTTTTCACCGCTAAAGACCACTATTGAACTGATGTGTGTGAGTGTGAGGTGATGAACTTACCCTTTCCATGTTGGGTCACTTGTACCAGCATCATCAGAGCTGGAGCTTGGGCTTGGGCTCTCTTCAGTGCTGCCACCAGCCTCTTTGGCGCTACCACTGACCGAGGGAAGGATTTGCTCAGTGGCAGCCGCACTGGTTGATCGCTGGGTTCCAGGTCTGCCGGGTTGGGGACACTGTCCAAAAAAAACTTTCTTCTGTGCAGATCTTCAAGAAGAGTGAGCCTGGTCGGCTTGTGGGGGTACTGCTGTCACATCTCATTGTAGTCCCAGTTTCTGGCTTCATGGATCCATTCTTTCACAGACTCCTTGGCCCTCTGCAACTCCGCCTGCCTCTCTTCAGGTGTGCTCAGACCCGGTGTTATGGGCAGGCCCCGGGGGACCAGGCCTGCCCATCCAGGAATTTGGCCCTCCCAGGAGAAATCAGAAAGAATTATTGTTATTATCTTTTTTGTGATTTGGATATATATGTGCTTTATCCAAATGTTTCTTTTGTATTCAACATTTTGCAACAACAGTATTGCATGGAATATCATGTTTTTACTGTGGGATGAAACTTTCAGCTTTCAGGTCAGTTCTGATTCCCTCTGATGCTCCTCTAGACTGGTTTTGAGTTGAGTGTAACAACGTGAGTGATGTCAGTCAACCTCTCATGAGTTTTCTTTTAAATCAGTATGAAGCTTCACTTCAGCCAGCATCATCTGGCCAGTTTGGTTAAGTGTTTTAGCAATTTTATTTTGGTGTGGAAATGGACATAAGAAAGTGGCTTACGCTTACGAACAAGAAAAGCTCACCTAAGGATGGTCGCTCAGCAGGTGCAGCCTCCAAACTACAAGAAACAGGAACTGCTACGACCAAGCTAGCAACCGCAGCAGGGAGAAGTGCAGGTGCAGCGGCAGTCATCACCACGCCATCTCTCCCGCCATCTCCTCCTCTCTCTCCTCCACCACCTGGGTATAAAATTTAATATTTTACATTTCTCAAGGCATGGAAGAAGTTGTATGGTTTATAAGAAGCTCAAAATCTGTTTGCTTTCCTTTTCTAGAAAAAAGGGCTGTACCACCGTGCCATCTCTCCCGCCATCCTGTCCACTCTCCTCTCCTCTACCACAGTATAAAATGTTCTCTTTCTCAAGACATGGAGGAAGTTGTATGGTCTTTAGGAAGTTCAAAATCTGTTTATGGTGCTTTTCTAGAAGCAACGACCGTAACACTACCACCACGCAATTTCTCCAGTGTCCGCCATCATGACCACTCTCCTCTCCTCCACCATGATATAAAATTTAACATTTTCTATTTCTCAAGACATGGAGGAAGTTGTATGGTTTATAATCAGCTCAAAATCTGTTTGCTTGGTTTTTCTAGAAGCAACAACTGTACCACCTCTCCCACCATCGTATTCGTTCTCCTCTCCACCACGGTATAAAATTTTATATTTTCTGTTTCCCAAGACATGGAGGAAGTTGTATGGTTTATAATCAGCTCAAAATATGTTTGCTTGGCTTTTCTAGAAGCAACAACTGTACCACCTCTCCCGCCATCGTATTCGTTCTCCTCTCCACCACGGTATAAAATTTTATATTTTCTGTTTCCCAAGACATGGAGGAAGTTGTATGGTTTATGAAATGTGATTGTTTTGCTTTTCTAGAAGCAAGGACACAATACAAAATCACCTGGGGCCTGGATCGCTGTTTTCGCCACCAGCAGCAGCTACCTCAGAACTGGATGGCAGTTGTGCATCTGTTAGCAGCAGTATAATTCCAGATGACCTCAGGGTGGATACACCCAAACAGGTACTCTTGGATAGTTTTCCAGTTCGGCTCTTTTCATGGAAGAAACAGACTTTTTCCAGTGCATGGTACCAATACAGACACTGTCTTGAGTACTCTGTGAAAGGCGATGCAGCGTACTGTTTCCCTTGAAAACAGTTCAGAGCTCACGCATCATTGGATTTAACATTTACATTAAAAGACTTCAGAGACTGGAAACATGCCTTACAAAAGGATTAGGGACTGAACAGACATGCCTCTTCTAAGGACCATATAGTGAGTGAAAAACTCAAGAAATCACAACGCTTATGCACAAAGATCAGCTGGCTCCCAACAGATATTATGTGGGCTCCATCTTTGACATTTTGGCATTTCTCGATATGAATCATCTACCTTTCAGAGGTGACCGTGACTCTTTGGAATGTATGGCACAGTCTGGCAGTGGGTTATTGTTATCAGTGTTTGAGTATACCCTTGAAAAAGACCCAGACCTGGCAAAAATTGCCTCTACCATTCCCAAGAATGTAACCTATATATGCTGTGACATTCAAAATGAAATAATAGAACTGAGGAGCAAACTGGTTACAGAGCATATTGTTGAGGAAACAGGCCACTCTTTTTACACAATCAAAATGGATGGAACCCGAGACTCAATGGGCTGCGAAAATATTTCTATTGTACTGTGTTTTGTTGATGAAAGCTACAACATAAAAGAGAGGCTTTTGACAATCGCCACAGCAGATGCAGGTGATGCAAAAAGTCTAACACAGGCGCTTATTTCAGAACCAAGTTTACGATGGGGCCTCTCTTATGTTGGGAAGACGAGGTGGAGTTCAATGCCACAGTGCGGCTGTGGCTCAGGAGGTAGGGAGGGTCATCCACTAATCGGAAGATCGGCGGTTTGATTCCTGGCTCCTCCAGTCCACATGTACTGAACCCCAAATTGCTCTCAATGGCTGTGCCAGCACCCTGCGTGGTAGCTCAACTTGGATGTTGTTGAGAAGACATTAGGAACACAGGGGAGAACGAGGAGATCACAGCAACAGCGGCTGTTTTGCAGAGAGAAACAGCACATTCATGGAATCCACTGCTTCATTCAACCTGGAGAGCAGCTCCTTCCTGGACCCAGAAAAAGTGAAACCCTGCTTACACTGACTGGAACCAGGCTTCTTGATGCTGAGTTCGTTGTCACCTGACAGCTCATTCTCAGAAACACAGACAGCTCCAGACCTTCAGATGATGGGAAACGGACACTGAAAACTCTGCTCAGTAATTCCACAGGGCCAAGTGTCCTCACAGCATTTAAAGTTGCCCTAACCTTCAGAGCTTCCACAGTTTCATGTGAGAACTCTTTTTCCACTCTGAAAAATGTGTTCACTGAGCAGCAAAGAAGCATGTCACAACCCCAGAAAGCTCATTTAATTCAACTTGCTTTTGAGAAAGGACCGAACCAAAAAATGCAAGACAGAGTGGAAAGATAGGTTACTGAGGAGATTCCATTCATCTGTGAAACACCGGCTGCGGCTTTATTGGGGACAGCCTAGGCCACCAAAGTGTAGACCAAGCTATATCCACAGTTGCTCTGAATAAGGTCAATCACAAAATATTGGTGTCCTCACAATTTCATCGGCATCTGGTTCTCATGTGGTGCTTTTTTCTAATGTATTATTATGTTATTTGTACATTTTGCATTTGCTGACAAAACACTACTCTGTAGAATCCTCCTATAATAGCAGTTGTGTTTACTATACAAAAAAAAAAAAAAAAATGTTTTCTCCATGAACTACTTTATGAGTCAAATTACATGTATATGTGACATACAAACCATATCCACAGTTGCTCCTTGTCTACTCAACAACAGTCATCCAATTTCCTCTGTATCTGGTTCTCATGTGGTGCTTTTTTCTAATGTATTGTTATATTATTTGTACATTTTGCTGACAAACCACTACTGTAGTCTCCTCCTATATTAGGAGTTGAGTCTACTATACAAAAATTATATAAAGTTTCTAATAAATACAGAATGCTTTATGGTAGTCGTCCTGTTTAAAATTTTTATTGTTCAGGTCTTTCTCCAGGTACGTGCGTTCAGCAATGGATAGTCCAGAGAGTACTTCATATAAAGGCCATTCTCTGCCATGAGCTTCCTGGCTGCACATCTGAGTTACTGCAATATGGGGAAAGTGTTTTGTTATAATAGTGCATATTTGTGATTCATGTGACTCACAATCAAAAACAAACATCATCAGTGAAGTTGTGAAACTGAGGACTCTCACCATTGAAAGGTGTTGCCACTGCTGACAGAGGTGTCATCAGACTGCTCATTCTCGCCAGTCTCAGGAGTTGCACTCTCATGTGGCTGTGTGGTTGTGCTGGTAGAAGGTCTTGCCGTAATGTTGGCATTAGGCAGTGGTGGAGGGGCACCAGTCACCACCATGTGATGACGCTGCAGCTCCTCAATCAGCCTTTCAATTAAAAAAAAAACAATTTAGACAAAGACTGAAAAGCTCATCCACCAACCTGCTGAGTAGATCAGCATCATCCATAATTTGGCGAAGGACCATATAACTAAACACCAGGGTTTCCTGGGTTTTCCTGCACACAGGGCACAGCAGATAGTGCCTGTTGGGTTTACTGGAAATAGAAAAGGACATTCTTTACTTAATTTAAAGCTTACACAGAGAGAAGTTTGGGAGCCATCAGCAAATATGCTTAAAATCTCAGCTGACCCAATGATTTCATTTTCACCTGAATAGGGTCATTAGCCAGTCATTAAGCAAAACAAAAGATGTGACCGGCCAAGTTAGCATGTCCATAGTGTGTGCTGATGATGGGGGGATGAGCAGCTGAGATGTGGTGAAATTACTCTGAATTTTATTTATGTCCATGTTTAAAATATGTGATAAACTATTATTATGACTTTCACCCACAGTTATTCTCTGTCTTGTTTACCATTATGAAACACATATGTTTGTTTTAATTTGATTAGAAAAGAATGTTTTACTACATTCTGTTAAAAAAGGATTGTACAGGAGGCTTTTATTGTGAAGAATCTACAGGAAGTGAAACTTGTATCTCACTGAATTGGTGGAGCTTCATTCGTGGCGATAAAAACGGTCGAAACAACAATGTATGGACATATTTGAGGCTATTTGTTCAGCGGATAGGTTACAAATAATGCAGGGATGAATAGTACAAGCAGAAACAGCCACAGTGAAATGTTTGGTGAAGAGCTGCAGACGACCGGCACACCTCCAACGGGTAAACTACTTATTTTACTTTGCAGTCCTGTCTAATGGAGTCATGGCTCGGTGTGACTACCCCGGAGCGGAGCAGTGAACTTGCGTGTTGTGTGTGAAGCAGATGTCCATATAAAGAAATCCATCACCAGCTGACGTCAGCTCAGGCTGAAAGTAGAAAAAAACGTTGGAATCTTAGCATTCAGAGCAGCCTGAAGCTGGTGCTTCTTGCTCACAGGGAGTACTTCTTCATATGTTTACTTGACACATCAGCCACTTTTAACATCAACATCTGACACTGACATTATATATATGTCTGAAAATAAGGAAGAGCATAATAGGGCACCTTTAAATTCTTTGTTCATCACAAGGCTTTGTATAGAGTTCCATTTCATGACTTTTCTTATGTATTATGAATTTCGCCCACATGAATTAAGTTGTGTATTGTATGCAAATGTTGTTTGTATATATTTGTAAATAGTTGTATTTCATGAATTTATTTTTTTTGTGTTAATTTTCTTATGTATTGTTATGCATTTTACCCACATGAATTAAGGTCCAGTTCACAGTGTCGTTAATTAGTTTGCCCCAGCTTTGCTTTGAGTAATTTTTTTGCCACCCAGCACTTCAGTTTGATGTGACTCTTTATCATAAAACTGACAAATATAACAGAGGAGTCTTACTAAAACATCATAAGACTCCTCTGTTATATAAGTCGACTTGTAATTTCCGTATGTAGTTCACTTTGTGTCGTAAATTGTTTGTTCATCACAAGGCTTTGTAAATAGTTCAATTTCATGTATGTTTTTTCTTTGTTAACTTTTATGAGACACACTATTGATCACACTATTGATCCCTTTATCCCTTGAAGCCACCCTGTGAGTTGGTTTGTATGTTAATAATTTCTCATTCGTAATCATTCTCAGTTGATTGAAGCATTTAGAGGTGCAGTTAGTGAAGATCCTTTTTTTCTCTGTTGTGTTTTAAAGTATCAGGCATTGCCAGATTCTTCTGGAAGAAATGCTAGAGTGAGAAAACTATCACATTTATAACATTTCTTAATTAATAGATCATTTAAATCTAAA
This sequence comes from Scomberomorus guttatus, assembly GCA_038419695.1. Classification (NCBI taxonomy): domain Eukaryota; kingdom Metazoa; phylum Chordata; class Actinopteri; order Scombriformes; family Scombridae; genus Scomberomorus; species Scomberomorus guttatus. The sequence goes on from CM076453.1 coordinate 118,618, forward strand.
AAAGAATCATTCTCAGTTGATTGATGAACAATAGCCCTCTTCCCCCCATGTTGCACACACTTTTCCTCTCTCACACAGACAAGGAGAGCTACAAGTTCCGCTTTTTCCAAATTAACCAGGAGGAGGAGGATGAACTGAGTAATTGTACATTTAAATTAATGTTGTTTACAGTCCATAGTGTTTTGTTTAGGTTATCGTGCTGGTTTATTCAGCGGAGGAACGCGTTTGTGTCCACTACCTTTGATTTTGTATTCTGAGGCAAGCACTTTGACATTTAACCCTGGGCATTTGCGAGCCATGGTTGCCACCTGTGCCTCAATGTTTGCACTGTTTTGAATTTGTGGTGTGTAATTTTGAGCATATCGTAAAGTCGCTGCAGTTAAAAAGCTCGTAGTTGGATCTTGTGAACGAGCTGACGGTCCACCGCGAGACCATCTACAGCAGTTATGCCACTTTTAAAGGGGGCCTATTATGCTTTTCCTTATTTTCAGACACACACACACACACACACATATATATATATATATATATATATATATATATACACACATATACATTGCATTGCGCAAATAGCTTATAGACTTAGCCTAAAAAACGTATGGTTGTGTGGTTATCCTTGCTATTAGAAAATCTGATGTGATGTAGTTGCATGTTAGACCATTGTAGTCGCCACAACTCCTGGTTTGATGTGCTATAATGTTATTGGGGAAATCACTGCAGCATTAAATGAATAATTTTGCAGCTCGCCTCCACCATCTTATTTCTTGAGTCTATCATATGTTGCTAAGCAAAAGTAAACAAAACCAGCAGTCTGCTATCTATACAACGAATAGTAGGCAAATACTAATACTAATTAGATCTTAAAACAAGAGTAAAAAACTGTTATGGTTGATCTACAGATCAGTTCTTGCACACCTTATATCCCACAGGTACACCTAAATTAATATTACAGGCTACGCCCCTGCCTGAGCCATGACTCCATTACACAGCACTGCAAAGTAAACCTGCAGTTTACCTGCTGGAGGTGTGCTGCTTGTCTGCAGCTCTTCATCAAACATCTCACTGTGGCTGTTTCTGCTTGTGCTATTCCTCCTTGCATTATTTCTAACTGAGCCGCTGAACAAATAGCTCCAAATATGTCCATTCACTTCCTGTAAATTCTTCACAATAAAAGTATCCCATTACTTAATCATTTAAAGGCTTTTAATTTGAAGCAGTCAAGCAGGAAATGTTGGACATAACGCTGATACGTAAAGCTAAATCAGAACAGAGAGACAGGAGCTCAAATGGACCGTTTAGACACACGGTATACTGAGGGGCTGCATAAAAGTTTTTTGAATTGTGAATCATGCAAAGCTACTCTAGTGGAGTCAAAAAATAAAAATTTAGAGCTGAAATGAGCGTAATAGGTCCCCTTATTAAGGTGGACCGGGAAATTCCAATCGGAAGCTGTGAATTGGATGCCAACTTCAGCCTCGTCATTCATCTGTCAATTATTTTCTTGATTAATCGATTAGTTTTTTGGTGATGACAAATGTCGATCACTGTTTCCCACAGCCCAAGGTGACATCTTCAAATGTCTTGTTTTCAGTCCACAACCCAAAGATAATCAGCTTACTGTCATAGCAGACTAAAGAAACCAGAAAATATTTACATTTGAGAAGCTGGACTCAGAGAATTTTGGCATTTTTTTTCTTTAAAAAAATTACTCAAAATTATTAATTGACTATCAAAATACTTGGCAATTAATTTAATAGTTGGCAATTAATCAGCTAATTGTTTCAGCTTTAATTGAAATAAAAGACAGGAATGTCTGTTTACAAATGAACTGAATACCTGACTAAAGTACTTAATCACTTTGATGCAAAAATCCTGTAAATTCAATGTTGTTGTGATAATAAGGGATCTATATCTCAGTATAGAAAAATGTCTGACACATTTCTATCCTCTCAATGTATTGTTATATTTAGAGCTGAAACAATAGTGGATCTGCAACTTTAATTAATCTGCAACTATTTTGCTAATCATTTAATCTTTTTTCTCTATTATCTGATGTTTTATAGACTAAATGATTAATGGAGAAAATAACTGGCAGATTAATCAATAATTAGTTGTAACCCTCATTATATTGTCTAACCACAGACAAAAGTTATGTAAATTCCTTCATAACAGCTATTCACTACTACAAAAATTCTTTGTATCAGGTAGTACTGTATGTTTTTGTGAGTTAAGACAATTTGTGTAGAAAACTGTACTAACACCTCCCAATGGACTCAGTCACATTAACAGTTTGGTTGTGGTACAGTAAGCCAGTTTTAAAAAGTGCCCACCAAATGGTAAAATACTGTAATACTCACCTGAAAGTATCACTATGTCTATGATGCTGGGAATGCCCTGCTCCTACTGTTGTATCAGTATCAACTAAACTGATGTGTCTCTGTGTTTGTTGGTCAGGGTGAGCTAGGAATCCTGTTATGATGGCTTGTTGCTGAAGGAGCAGGAGACAGAGGGCCAGCGGCAGCTGCACAGCCTCCTGCTGCAGCAGCTCCACACTGACGTCAACATCGACCTGTCAGAAACCGTTTTTATCACCAAAAGATTCCATAAAAGTTACCATAAAAATATGACATGATACTGCAGAAAGTTAAACCAAAATCCATTCAAGACATTCATTGATAATGAAATATGGAAACATCAATTGGATCAATTACATAGCAGTGATTTACAGTCCAGCACAGTTTTCTTGTCCACTGGCCAGATTCTCGGTACTTCCAGCTAACTAGATATACCCTAAGAGCTGCAGACATCCACTGGGGGTCAGGACAAGTACCATGTTCAACAGTCACATCACTATAAGATTTCCTGCAGTACAGAAGCACCTGTATTGCAATACAGTTCTACCACAAACAAGCAAAACATTCTGTATTGAACTTTGCAGGTCCCGAGCAAAAAATCTATCAGTGGATGACAGTTCTTGAAGGTAGTATCAACTATGGGCACTAAAAGACATTATCTGACCTTACAACTGGTTAAAATACTTAGATTGAAGGCTTTTTAGCTTGATATGATCAAAAATAAGTAAGTAAGTAACATAATAATCACTTAAATTAAATCATTTGTCTTTTAATTCAGCTCAGTTTAGGAGATAATATCTGGAAATAGCACAAATGACAGATTTATAATTTGTGCAGAATAGTTACATATATTCATTACTACGTTCATTACTATACTATATGTTCTGTAGCATAGTGTAGTAGATAACAGTTTACATTTATTGAAATAATTAATCAAATCCTTCTCTTTTCTTGCGCAAAATATGAATATGTGTGAAGATCAGTTTGATTTACAAACATAGAGTTTAGGATGTGGTCTTGGCCCTGTTACTTCCAAAAATATTTGTAATTTAAATTCAAATTATGGCTAACCTCTCACTGGATAAATTTACCGTCACACAGTAACAATCAATAAAGAACAAGCGGTGCTAATAAAACCTGTCTGTATGCTCTGGTGTAGAAGAGAAAGTAGTCTCTATAGCTTTGCAGGTAACAGCTGGAGACAGCTGGGGTTGCTAAGAACAGGAGAACCCAGAGTTACTCTGGTTTTCTTTATGCAAACACATTCAGGTCATGTGGACTGGAAATGATGAGTGATTGTTAATTATTTTTGCCCTCCTCACTGCATTGAAGGCTTAGAAGTGTAAGGCCTCAAAAACACTTTTATGAAGGTCCTAGAGGTCAGCCCATTTAGACTTCTATGACCTCTGTATTTAGTCTTTATTCCATCCTCTGCTAGTGAAATGTACAGCTTGTACATATAAATAAAATCCGACAAACTAATGTTTTTATGTTTTTGTGTTTTGTGTTTTTTTACTTTTAAATTCTCCAAAATACTGTCCATTTGGGGAAAAGTAATGAATCATATGAAAACAACTCACCTCCAAACATAAAAGCAGCAAAAGAAAAAAAAAAGCTTAACAGTTAGAGACAGTAAATGATTTTCTTACCCAGAACAGTTTGAAACGACAATAGCAAAATTGACACCAGGTTTAGAACAGAGTTTCTAGAAAGGTAAAGTTATGTTAAAATAAATTCCAGGCCATAAATTATAGCCTTTATACCACTTCAGTTCAGTTTTCAAAGTCTTAGACATGTAGTTGTTTCTTCGTGCTGCCAGTGGGAGTTTAACTTTTGACATGCCAAATGTTTCTTTCATTCTCAAACTTTTTTAATGATGACATTGGCCCAATTTTCCAAAACATATAATGTCCCATATCAGTATCAACAAAAGAAGAAACTGATCCTGTCATCTTGGAATGATCACATGAGAAACCATGGATTTACGAAAGACTAGTGTTGAGGGAATAATCAATCCATACGGTGATGACATAAATAAATAGGATTACAGGAGAATAAATAAAACAGTTCGAAACCACATAGTAGTCAGTGCCAAGTCCCTTTAAGTTCCTGTCAGAAGATGCAGAAGTTCCTTCATTTTTGAAGATAACCAGGGGAGCCAGCAGGGGGCCTCGTCCTCTGATCCAATGGACTCTCTCTACAGAGACTCTTTGTGTGATTGACTCGTTTGGGGAACTTGGCGTTGTCAGGAGGGATTTTATTCACTTGGAGCTGTGGTGAAAGTAGGGATTTAACTGGCTGAATAATCAATATAATCAATAAAAAACCCATCCTGTGTAAGGAGTGTATGTGGCTGACACAGAAGTACCCAAGTCAGACACCACCATGCCTGTCAGAAAGAAAGCCGCTTTCACCTCACATTATTATTTATTTTCCAACAATTGAACACAGACTTCTTACCCTTTTTATGTCTAAACTAAATATAAATCAAATTTATAATAAAATGATATGAAACATTCTATTATTGATGGCCATTATCAAAGTCAAACTATGTAGAAAGAAAGTGCTGGCAGTAGCAGCACTGCAGCAGCAACACTGTGTGCCAGGCATAACGTCAGTCACATACATTAAGAGAGGAAGTTTTCATGAATCTCATAGGGTGGGCAAGCTGTCAATCTGCTGACTGACAGCTTGCCCACCTGCTGCAGAGGCTAATGGTCATCAGAAACATGGGGAAAGTGCGTTTTGCCAGAAGGATAGAGAAACTTAGAGAGCACCATAATATGTGTGTTACACGAGGAGGAGACTGCCATTAAAAGAGCAGGGAAAAACCCTATTACTAATCCAGGTAAGCATAACAATTTAGGCTGTTTTTGGTTTATCGAGGGCAACTGTGTTTCTTGCGTTTGTTTTTTTGACATGACCCATCCATAAACCATGTTGTGACTAAATCTCTGATTAATAGTAATCCAAACCTTCCGATTTGGCAGTAGAGGGGAAAGTTAAGGCAAATTAAGTTGCAATACTGAGAGACTGATTTGCCATTTTTTTCCCTGTTAGCCCACCAGTGTTTAGCATCTGTTTTCTCCTGGACCTGGTGGCATGGCCCTCATTTTGTGAATTTATAATGCTTTTATGCCTTCATAATGCTAGGTTAGCTTAATAAACACACACCAGAAATGGTTGAGTTTCAGTAATATTTAATTTTTATTTAATTTGTCTCTGTGGCCGTCAATCATTTTAACCACTTGAGAACTGATACAAATGGTCAATAATCCCTCCAAATTCCACATTAAGACACCAAGACCTTCAGGAACACCACAAAAATTCATGCTGTGATTTGGTATCAAAAACTCTTGACATTTGGAGATTTATGTAAGAATCGCATTTCTTGGCGATTGGATGGCGAACACTTCTGTTCTGGAAGTTGCTCAGAAACCCCTGTACTGTCAATATACCTAGGAAAGCTATACATCCTCTGAATGCCCTAGGTCTCTTGTTTGTAGTTGTAAAGTTTCATGAGGCTGTGATTATCCTAGAGGTTACAATAAGTCATTTTATACAGTGAGGTCAAGTTTCAAAAAATGGTCTCACTACAATGAAATGGCTACTATGGGGACTAACATCATCACACATGAATACAATACAGTCTCAGCTTTCCAGTCATACCAAATTTATGCAATTCAAAGACTGTTTAGGGACCCCAGTATGCAGAAATATTCAAATACACCATTTTTAGAATAGGCAAAAATAACACATTTATACTGCATGCAAAAAACGGCATGATTTTTGCCCCAAACTGCATGGGATTAGCATAAAGTGGGCAAGTCTGTAAAGGGGAGCTTCGTGGTACCCATAGAACCCATTTTCATACAAGCTAGCATGACATTGTTGGTACCAATGGATTGCTTAGGTCACTTAGTTGCATATGATAGCAGTATATTAGTAGCTTTAAACTGAGCCTGCTACAGCCTTTGAAAGACAGTAATGTCACCCACGGATGCGGGCGTCCTCAGGGAATGGAAAAAGTTAAAATAAATAAAAGTGTACAATTTTAATTTAAATGAATTAACTTTCTTAGTGGTGATCTTGCTTAAAGCTAATTGTTTGTTTTACAGATGATGGAAAGAAAGAGCAAACAACAAAAGGAACTGTTATGTATGAAATGAATGTGGACTAATAATTGTACCACATCTTTGTGGGTGTAACATTAAAACTTTATATCTGGTAACTTAATGTAACCACAGTTCCCCAGTTGTTAAAATGACATTGACACACAAATATCAAATCGTGAAGCTAACTAAGCTATGGACAAGAGAAATATTATGCCTGCTGTGCTCTAAATTATAATTTACATTTTAGATTTGTTAGTACAAGTAATCAAGGGTCTCCAGTGACAGGACTCAAGGTATGGGCATAATTTATGTAAAGTAGGGACAGTGGGGATATGTCCCTACCACTTTTTTGATTACCTAAAATTGTCCCCAACACTAATTTGATATTAATTTAATATTAATTGCATATGCCAAGTAATGTGGCTAAGTACAAGTTTCGATTTATTAGGGCTATTCATTTCATTTCTTGTATACATTTTTAGAGAATATTGGTTAAATGCACAAGAACATTCAACATCATGCAGGTAAATGCTAACACGGTCGTGGAAAAAAACAGGCTTAACAAGCGCCAGCACCATCAGTTTTGTGTAAACAGTTTTAAACATTAAGAACAAAGGGCTAAGCTGTCAGTCTGCCCTATGGAACACATCCCTATGTTAAACTGTGTTCATTTTACACTTGAAGCTGCAGACCGGTCCACCTTATGTTTAATGGTTAAAGTTACATGCAGCACTCAATTCATAACACAACTTGTTGTCAATGACTATTAAGATAAGTACATGGAATATTCAGGGCTCTTACAATGTGGTAAAGAGGAAATCTGTCCTGCACTCTTAAAAAAAAGATAAAATCCAAATATCTTTTTTACAGGAAATGCATTTGAATGATGAGGAGTACAAAAAATACCATAGGGAATGGGTTGGTCAGATTTTCTTCTCATCACACTCAACAAATAAGAGGGGAGTGATTACCCTAATAAATGAAAATCTTCCATTTACTGTCACAGTGTCTTGTAAAGACACTGAAGGAAGATACATCCTAGTTAAAAGCATGCTACTCGGCGAAAATATTGTGCTAGGAAATGTCTATGCCCCTAATGTTCAAGATGAAGCCTTTTACACATCTTTACTTAGTCTGCTAGCTGATATGGACTGCACTAATATGATAAAATGGGGTGATTTCAATTGTGCGTTATGCCCAATGATGGACAGACTTCCCTCTCAGACAAGCTAAGGGTGTCTTAAATATAAATAAGGAGTTTGATCTCTTAGACATATGGCGACACCCACTTCCAAAGCAATACACATTTCACTCTCAGCCTCATCTATCAGCATCATGCATTGATCATATTTTTATGTCTAGATGTCTTACTCATTTAGTTGAACATGTAGATATCGGCCATATTGCCCTTTCAGACGATGCTCCTGTAGTCATGTCCATTCAACCTCTTAGACCCAATGAACGCTCACTCTCCTGGAAATTGAATACAACCCTGCTTATAGATGAGAAATGTATTAAATTTTTGAAAGCTCAAACAGATTTATCTTTAGAATTCAATGACAGGGATGGAGCTGATCCAAGAAATGTGTGGGATACTTATAAGGCTTATATGAGGGGTATGATTATTTCATATACAAGCAAAGCAAAGAAAAAAAACGAGTAGCAAAACAACTTGAAATGGAAAAGAAAATAAAACAGTTAGAGGAAGCCTACTATGCAACAAAATTAGACAAGACTCTAACTGAACTGAAATCAACCACAACAGCACTGCATAATTTGATAACTAGGAAAGCAGAAAAGGATATTCTATTTGCTAAACAAAGATTCTTTGAATTGGCCAACAAACCAAACCGCCTCTTGGCACAACTGGCAAGGAATGCCCATGTAACATCTTTTATTTCAGTTATAGATTAGATTAGATTAGGGATTAGAATAACCAAAGGCAAAAATAATCTTCAGATTAAGAGCTTCAAAAGATCTATGCTAGTTTATATAGTTCAGAGAAACTATTGGAGTCCCCTATCTCCCAATTAGAAGTAGACAAAGCCATTTCCACCCTCAGTGGCTTCCCAGTTGAGTTGTTTAAAGTGATGAAGGGGAAAATAATAATCTCTTGCTAAGGATCTTTAATAAATCATTTGAAGATTCTAAACTCCCTACATCAATGTATAGGTCTAATATAACACTAATAGCAAAGAAAAACAGGAACCCAGAACTATGCTCCTCCTATAGGCCAATTAGCCTTCTTGGAGTGGACAATAAAATACTATCTAAGATACTGGCTCTCAGGCTAGAGCAGGTTTTGACTTCCATTGTGGTTGCTGAACAGACAGGTTTTATTAAGGGCCGAAACTCTTATTTGAAATATGGTACTGAGCTTTCAATGATTCAAATGTTTTATATCTCCCATTCTCCGACAATCTCCCAGAGATTGTGGAGTCTAGTGATCTGCTAGAGATGTTTTTTTTGGACTACAAAGAGCAAAAACATTTTATATCTAAATTTTATTCTGAGATATTAAGTTTGAATGCTGACAGACTTGCATGGCTGAGCACATCTTGGTGTACACTGCTCAAATGTGTGATGGATAATGATGTGTGAAGTGAGATCCTGTGGTTGCCTTCCAGAATTTCACAATCACAAACAAAACATCTATATATCACCGTATATTTATAGTACGTATAAAGCAGGAATTTTACCAAATTGTCCCAAATGTAATACTCAATTTAGGTACTAGGCTGCATTGTTTGTGGGAATGCAACAAAATTCAGTTATTCTGGAGGGCAATATGCGCAAACATCAGTACAGCAATAGGTCAACAGGTGTCAGCAAGTCTGCTTGGAAATGTCCCTGACTCTTTTAAACAATATGAGAAAGTGGTTCAGTCTCTCTTAATGCTGGTGAGGAAAGCTATCATGTATCACATATTATATATTATATTGAGACTCCTCAATGTTGTTTGTACATATTTGGAAATAGTTCTTGCTTATGTCCTAAATGTTCTTGTTCCTCACAAGTCTTTGTATATATTGTCTGATTTATGTATATAGTTCTGGTTGTGTCCTCAATGTTTTTGTTCTTTGTGTCTTTGTATGAATAATTGAAACAAAGAAAAACAATACCATCCCCTATTACTCAGTGTTGATTTACAATCATTCTATCAGTCAGTCATTTGTTGGCAAAAGTAAAAGTACAAATAAGCATGTTATAAGGAGGTGCTTAATTTATTCTTTATAAAGTCTAATTTAAGAATTAATGTTTCTTTTTTGTCTTTTTCATTTAATAGTATTTTGATCTTCTGGATCCAGGGCTCTCATTTAATTCTATTATTGAAGCTTATTTAGCGAAGTTTCAGAAGCAGGACCACACCTCAACTGCGCCCCTCCTGCATTCCTATAAATACGTTAGCCGTTTTTGTCTCAGATTTCTCGACAGACAAACCGTACTTTACGCCTAATCGCATGATTGCATTATAAAAAACTGGACAAACGCCGGAATTTCGATCTTAAAAAAAAAAAAAAAAGGCAACTCACCATGGATCACGAACTGCAGATCAACCCGTCTGATTCAGACGAATCAGCACCCTCCTCTTGATCCGGCTGTCTTTAAATCCACAATCAGAGCCCGACATCTGAGACTGAACCGTTGCCCGCCTCCAATGATTGCTGTAAGGGAAGGCATTCCCTTCAACCACAGTGACAATAAAGCCAGACTGTTACATCTCTACTAAGCGGCAACAACAATTACCGAACCTCCCGCGCTTCCGGATTCCTCGCCAGAACCAATCACAGCCAGAGCCGGCAAGCGTGACGTCACAGAACCTCCGCTGCCTCCACAGCCACAGCCTGCATCACCAGCACCCCCTGGTGGGGGCCAGGTTGTATTTCCCACCGCGCAGCGGACATCACTGGCACCGGGATGCCAGGTTTGCATAATCCGTCATTCACCTCAACAACCCCTTTTCTTACCAGATCAGTTAGTCATTACTGGCAGCGGGATACCAGGCACTAATTATTCCATCCCCCAATTATCTCTGGTTTCCGTGAGTGGCACCGGGTCGCTAATTTCGTATTCTATTCTATTCTATTATCGTTTATCATCATTTTAGAGGAGAAAAGTCAGCTATTCTCGCTACACTTCAGAAACATCCTGCCGTTTCAACTATAGACACCAGGAAGGTTTCTTCCCGTTAAAGGGGAGTTTTTCCTTGCTGCCGTCGCCAAGTGCTTGCTCAGGGGGAACGTTGGGTCTCCGTAAATTAAGAGCATGGTCTTTTACCTGCTCTATACGAAAAGTGTCAAGATATAACTTTAGTTGCAATTTGACGCTATATAAATAAATTGACTTGACTACCAAAACGATCAGTCCAGTCAACCCGTTTTACTTCAAAGTTCAATCTCTGCTGAATCCTTCTGAGACCATTGCAAACACTTGCAATTCCAGAAATCCCAGAGCTTATCATTGACAGATCCTCTCTTCATCTCTGAATACGGACAATTGGCTACTCATTCTGGTTCCACCAGTACTTCCGCCACGTACTCTACTTGTCTGGCATTTCTTTCGTTCATTACTCCGGACACTCCTTCAGAATCGGAGCCGCCATTTCAGCCTCCTATAATGGCATCCCAAAGCACTTCATACAACTCACGGGCCGTCGTTCCTCCCCAACCCATTATCGCTACACCAATTCAGATCTCAAAATTCCCAGATCTGCACAATCTTAAGTAACTGGAGGTTTTTGGGGGTCTGTCGTTGCCCGGGTGCTACGGCGGATTCCCTATGAGCTTCCCCACAACGCAGTCAGCAAGCAGATCTACGCACAATGATTGTTTTTCTTAATAAATCATTTAAACGCATTTTGTTGATGGTGTGGTCCTTGCTCGTGACCAAGCTGCTAATACTTATATACTTTTACTTAAGTAGGATTTTTCATGCAGGACTTTTACTTATAATGGAGTATTTTCACATTACTGTATTGCTACTTTTAATTAAGTAAAGGATCTGAATTAAGGAGCTGAGTACTTCTTCCACCACTAGATGTCATCAAAAAGACAGTTTCAGTGTCTACATTTGTTGGTAACCTCTGACAAGGTGCATGGTTTCATGCTTGTCCCAGGGTTACCACCATGACACCCCATGTGACTGTGAGTGTTGATTTTCCCTCAATCCTGCATTAACATTTTATAATATGTAGCCTGCATATATTCACTGATGTTATGGACAATTACGCCTATAGTCGCATTACAAATTACACAAAAAACTAAAGACAACATTCAAAATAATATTTCAAATAAGCACAAGCTCCTAACAAATCTAACAGAATACACACTTTCACTGTCAAGCCAAGAGTTTTACCTTGTTGGTGTTGGTGCTCATTTGACTCCTGCTGGGCTCTCTGCTCCAGTAGGTGTGATCATGGAGGTAAGTTGGCACATCACACATCTGTAACCATTAATGTACAGTTTAGGATGGGACTCTACTTAACTCAACACAACTCGACTAAACTGAACATTGAATAAATTAGTTCATCTTTTGAACCTGCTGAGCACACTGATGTTTTCCTAAAAGGATAGAGGTTTTACAATTTTTCACTAGAAGAGGTTTTCCTTGCTGTAATCATTCCTCCTGTTCATACTGGCTATTAAAAGGTCCCCTTCAAAGGTGCTTTCAATGTAAGTGATGGGGGACAAAATTAATAAAACGGCTTGAAAAAAGTCTTTGAATGATTTTAAACTTCCTAAATTCTCACGTTTTCCATGATGAAACAGTAAGAGAATCGAGTTGAGGTCACTGTGGGTCCGTATTTCGCTGGTCACTTGTATAGTTTTTCAGAAATCGTCGAGTGAAGTTTCTCCTCCAATGTTTCAGAGTAAAATGGTGATTTTGGAACTAGTTTCTGGAATATAGACGCTCCATAGCAACCAGAGTCCTACGTCAGCACTAACATTAAACTGCTTTAATTGGCAGTTTACAGTATTGTTTTTTATTGGCATTTTAAAATGTAATTATAGAAAATAATTTTTTAAAATGAATTCCTTCAACACGGATTCAATAACGTTTTGTAGAGGCCCAGTGCATACACTACTGTTTTAGTCGGCATCCATTTCGTCAGCTATAAGGCAACATTTTGGCAATTTAGTTTAGCATGTCTGTGTTTAACTGGATGTCACTGAAGACCTTAACAAGAGCAGTCTCAGTGCTGTGGTGTGGTCAAAATCCTGACTGGAAGACATCAAAATGGTTGTTCAGTGCCAAGAAGGTGTTCAGCTGTTGAAAAACAGCTTTTTCAATGATTTTACTTAAAAACAGTAGGTTTCATGTGGGCCTACAATTGTTCATTAGTGAAGTGTCTAGTTTCTTTTTTAAGAGTGGCTTGATGATGGCAGTTTTCAGGGCCTGTGGGAAGACACCTGAGAGAAGAGATGTATTGACAATCTGTTGAAGATCTGAGGCCATGCAATTTGAAACAATTTTGAAAAAGCTTGTAGGCAGAATATGAAGGCAGCAGGAGGAGGATTTCAGATGTTGTATAATGTCCTCCAGGTTTTTATGGTTGATCGGTTAAAATTGTGTCATACTACTTGAATTGATTTGAAGTGGACACAGGGCCAACACATACCTGTACCTGAAATGCAGGCACTGACAGTCTAATTTTCTGAATTTTGTCAGTGAAGCAGAAGGCAAATTCATTGCAGGCCCTAGTAGATAGAAGTTCAGAGGCTAGTGACACAGGAGGGTTTGTTAGCCTGTCAACAGTAGCAAACAAGGCATGTGCATTATTATTGTTTTTGGCAATGATGTCAGAGAAGGAAGACCGCCTTGCATTTCTCAGTTCCAAATTATAAATGTGAGGTTTCTCTTTATAGATGTCATAATGAACCTGGAGATTTTTCTATTCTGACCAGCGTGGCATTTCTCCATGGAGATCTTTTCTTACCAGAGACCACCTTCACCTTAGGGGGGGCAATGGCATCAATAACATTTGTAATTTTAGAATTGAAATTATCTACAAGCTCATTGACTGAGACCCAAGAGAGGGTGGGTGTGGAAGAGAAAGCCAGAATAAATATTTTACTGGTGTTTTCAGTGACATACCGTTTTGTGATTACCTGTGTTTGAAGATTTGTGTGCACGGAGATTGCAATTGTCTTAATGTGGCTGTTGAAATTCAGGTCTGAGTCCATGACTACGCCAAGATTTCTGGCTTGGTGGTGTGGTTTTTAACATTATTGACTGAAGCTGAGTGCTGACTTTTAATCATTCTTCCTTGGCTCCAAAAACAATTACTTCAGCTTTTTCTTCCTTTAATTGAATAAAATTCTGGCACATCCAATCGTTCAATGCACTTACTCAGTGCTTGTATTGGACCATAGTCCCCTGGTGATATAGTTATGTAATTTGTGTGTCGTCTGCATAATTGCGGTAACATATTTTGTTAAGCCAGTGGGAGCATGGAGATGTTAAACAGAAGAGGCCCTACAATGGACCTCCAGAACTCTGCATGCATTTTTCTCTACTCAGATGTGTAATTACCTATAGACACAAAGTATTCCCTGTCTGTGTTTGAAGATTTGTGTGTACGGAAATAGCACTCTCAAAGAAAACACAGGAATTATCAGAGAGAGCAACATCAGTTACCACAACCTTAGAAAATGTTCAGACCATTGTAGATGACTAAGTCCAGAGTGTGCCCCTTGTTGTGTGTGGGCTCTGTCACATGCTGAGTCAGCCCATAGTTATCAAGAACACAACACAGATCTTTAGTCCCTCTGTCCTGGGGGTTGTCAATATGGATTTTAAAGGTGTTTAAAATTAACTTCTAAACTAACTAAGTAACTTTTTAGCAGCATACTGGGCATAGTTTTATAAAATGTATTCTCTGGAAACATGCAGAGAGTGCAGGGTGACATTAAAAACTGCACACTGGCTATGCAAATTTCTCATGGAAATGTGATGACTACTTCTTTCAGTTATTGCTACCCAAAGATGGCAGTGAAGACTTGTTTGTTATAAAAAAAAATTAATTGAAGTTGTTGCAAAGACTGTAGTGTGTTGACTAGGTACTAGAAAACAAATGTATTCCCATTCCATGGGCATCCATAAGGCAGTAATGATGTAGCAAAAGAAAATGAAGAAATGGATATAAATGTAATACATAACTAAGAATTGTAGCCCTTTAAAACTGACACAAGTAAACATTGCAATTATGAGTAATAAAATATAAGAGACATACAAAAATAGAACCATAAGTATCTCTATGGATAGAACACTGACCTAAGGACACAAAGGTTTTCTTCAATGTAGTAATCTATAGAAAATAAAGGAGGGTCCTCTAACAAGGACTGGTTTTTAATTTACCTACAGGCTATGCAGGAAAAGGGAAATGAGAGGAGCTGCTGGGTATCTACTCCGATAGCTCACACCCTGGCTTCTACTCTCAGTTCTGCCACATGTGTGCAGGGTTTTCTGAATAAATGGGCCATGGATTGGATAATGAGCATTTTTTCCTCCAATACAATGTTTTAAAGTATGCATTAGTCTTAGTTTCTTTTTCTTATTTTGGGGGAATTTTCTTTTTATTGACTTTTAAAGACAGAACGAACAAAAAATTCTTTAAAAATGAACACCATTTGAACCTTTTCAGCCATTTCTTAGTTGGGCATTTTTTTTAAAAGCCACGAATAGTGCTCTAAACCAATATTTATCCTTTTGTCTCCACTCCATTTTCCTTCAGCTTAATCGGGTACATCAGCTCGGCTGCTTCATGGACTGTGAATTTTAGTCCACAAAGAAGCCACAGAGGGGCAACTCCAAAATATATATGAAATTATATGTAATTTAATATATATATATTTGGAGTAGCTCATTTTCTCCTGTCACATTTTTTCCCCAATATAAATTGGAAGTATCTAAAACGGTCTTGATTTTGCAAACTGAATTTATCCTTAAACTCCTGGAAAGGTACAATATTTAAATATTAAATATTTAAATATTAAAGTATAATATTTAAATATTATACTTTAATAAAAAAGTATAATAAAATAAAAAAAGTATAATATTTAAATATTATACTTTAATAGGTTTAAATCCCGGGTCATATGCAAACCATTTTAAAATGTCTGCTGCCTTACTAAAATGGAACTGTTTATCCATATCTGAAGTGAACTAATAATCCATGGGTTATTGTTATCTAGGAGCTGGTTTGATAATGAGGGATCACCAATCATTGCAATACACCAACCTATTAAAGTCCTCAGTTGGGCTGCCTTGTAATTGTCTTTCAGAACTGGAAGAGCTAAATCCCCTTTTTTGGTAGTGTGACGACACCTGCTGTTATTATGCAGCAGTGTTTTTGTATTTCCATGCATTGCATTTCATTGTTGAGCATTATGTTGATTAGTGCCTCCTGGTGACACCAGGGCCTTGTGTTCCCAGCGAGGTCCTGTTACGCCTGCCATGTCCTTGGTTTTGCTGGTTTTGTTTCTCACTCCTTCTCCCTCTTCTCTCTTACAGGCACGACTCAAGTCATGTGAAGACGGCAGCAGTTCCTCAATTCATGGCCTTAGCACCATACAAAATCCACACACTATCTCATCCCTCATGCACACCTTACACTACTGATTCCACTGATATCCACACTCTAGACTAAACTTACGTACCAAAATTTGTAATGATTGGACAGAAGGTTAATGGGTTACAGCCAATACTGGCTAAGCCCCGCCATTTGCGAAGAGATTTTGGTTGATGGCGGCCATGTTTTTCAACCAATCTTGCTCATTTATAATAGAAATGTGTATATCCATCCTGCAAAGCTGTTTACCAAATTTGGTGTTGAGTCAAAATTCAAAAAGTTCTATTCATTTTACTGTTTTTCAGTTTAAGCAAATTAGCAAAAACTCCATCATTGCGGACTTTTATGGTCTTAGAGGCCTTATAGTGTGAGGGGTGTGGCTTTATGAAAATTAAATTTTTGGGTCTTAATTACAGCACCACCATATGGTTCATTGGGCTCATATTTCTTGGGAAGGACATGCACATCATTTCCAGTTATTGTGTTATTGACAAATAATAATAATAAACCAGTACAATCTTAGAAGGGTTCTACCCCTTCAGGGTTTGAACCCTAGTAAGTGTCATTCATAGTATAGTTGTAGATAGTTAGTGATAGGGGGGGTTTAAAGATAAACATAGAAGCCAAAGCAATTGACGACACACCCCTGGTCTCATTGGTAAATTTTTGTTCTCTTCAAAACACAAAATGTAGGAAGCTAGTGAGCTGTGCTGAACAGATACTCATATGCCAAAGCATATGTAAGTAATGTGTGGAAGCATTTTGGATTCAACACCATAGATGGAAAAATAGTGAATAAAGGTAAGCCTTACCATAAGTAGGGATGGGTACGAATAATAGATGAATCATTTACTAGTATCTGACAGATCTTTTTTCTTTTAGCATGTACTGACTGTGAGTACACACATGTATGTTGTATATATGTTGTGCCCCATTGCCAAGACAGCATTCTAAAAATACTCCATTATCTCAAATACAAATTAAATTTTTTTTTTCTGGAAATTATATTTGAAAAAGTGGTGCTGTATTATATTCAAGGACAAGACAAATATCAAATCTACTAAATCAAATATTACTCTCATCAGATAATCTTTTTAAAATAATAATAATAATCTTTTTACTTTTGCTAGCAAATTTCTTCAAATGTATATTTTTAGAGTTAGTCCACTCTAGAAGTGTTCAACCTACAGGAGTTGGCTTATGTGACATGTTTTACTGCTACAGAGAAATGAATTACTGAGTGAAAACAAGTCCAAAGCGAGTCCAAACTCCCAATGTCGATTGCAACAACACACAGGCGACTGAATCATCCGTCAAGCAGCCAAGAATCACTGGTGTCACAGTAGATTGGAGCACAGAAAGACTTTGAGAAATGCTAACTGAAATTAAACCATTTCGACTACTACCAAGACTGACAGGAGAGTGTGAGTATGTGACTGATAGATAAGATACATTAATGTGGGATTTGTTTCTGCTTTAATGAAAGTATTTCATTTTTTACTTTCAAATCTTATTATCGGGGTCATTTCTGCTCTGTGAGATTCCTCGATTTGGAAACGAGTATTACACGTCCCTTCTACAACATAATTTAGGATCAAGCTACATGTTCAAATGCATTTGAATGAGTTACATGTTTGTTTTCATTCCTTCAAACTGGATTTTTTGAAAAAGTGACCTCTCTCCTGTGTGGAGTGTCATGTGTTGTGTCAGATGTCCCTTTTGTGTAAATTTTTTTATCACATATTGAGCAACTGAATGGTTTCTCTCCTGTATGGATCCTCACATGTTTTAACAGTGACTGACTCAGACTAAAAGTTGTGTTACACAGTGAGCAGCTATAAGGCTTTTCTCCTGTATGAACTCTCATATGCCTGGCCAAAATTCCACTACGGATGAACCACTGATGACAGACTGAGCAGCTAAAAGGTTTCTCCCCTGTGTGAGTTCTCATATGTCTCACAGCATCTCCTTTATAGCTAAATTGTTTCTTACAGACTGAACAGCCAAAGGCTTTTTCTCCTGAACAAGTTCTATTATGTGTGACTAAATGTGCACTCTGTGTGGATCTTTTAACACAAACTGAGGAAACAAATGTTTTTTTTCCTGAAGGATGTTTCATGTGGCTCTGCAAACAGTCCTCAGGGTCAAATGTTTCACTGCACTTAGAGCAGCTAAGAAACCTCTTGTCAGTATTACATTGTTGATCACCTACAGGAACACTTTTGTTTTTCAGTGTTTTTAAATTTGACTGGCATTCCCTTATCGCCTTCCAGTCATCATCACTGATTTCAGTCTCAGGCTCAGAAGAGTCTGACATCCTGTCAACACTAGCTGCTTGTCTGACAGACACACCTGTCTGGGTCTGTTTTGATTTCACTGTCTCATCATCACTATGTGGTTGTAAATATCTATCTGGATCTAAGTTCCTGGCTGGTTCTGATCCTCCGCAGTCCCCTCCGTCAGTGTCTCTTTCCATCTGTTGAGCTGAGCTGCTAGCTAGAGGTTCTGCCTCTCTGTTCTCTTCTACTTGTGTTTGATGAAGCTGTGAGGATTGAGCTTTCTCTTCATCATCTTCACTCTTCACAGGGACAGATCCATCCTGACTCCTCCACAGTTCCTCCTGTTCCTTTTTAATGTGTGGGGGCTCTGGGTCCTGCTGAACATCTGCAGATAATATTGAAATAAAAAAATGAATGTAGACACACTCATATATATTCAATACACCAAGTGCAAGCAAGTGCTATAGATCACTGTGAGCTGTAACAAACAGACGTATCTTCCCACATACTATCACACTCATTAACAGTTCATTCATGTGAGGTCTATAGTATATTATCTGTACAATAACTGGACATTGAGTCAAATATATCAATTTCGCTTTATTAAATGTACTGTAAGCAGAAATAATGAAACTCAAATCAAACCTGATGCTCAGGAATGTGTGTTTCTTGCTGACAGACATACACTATATAACAAAACTGAGTACATTCCTGTTTTGAATCACTTAACATTTTAGTGATATTCACTAAAATGTTAAGTGATTCAAAATTTTATCATCTTACAATAATTGTAGTATTTTCAGGGTGAAGTGCAGGGTATTTGATCTTACTTGAAATTGAAAACACACAGGTTAGATAGACTAAAATAATGAAAATACAGGACTCAAAGTACAACCTCAATGCAAGAAAAGTGACTACACCTGTGACTTCCAATTAAGACAAATTGCCTGAACCACAACTTTCTCAATTTTGGCCTGGGTTGTGTCGAATGCAACATGGCTCCACGTGGTAAGGAATTGCCTAAACAAGTAAGAAACCAGATCATGAGACTTAATGAAGATGGGTGAGAGTACAAGATCATCAGTAGGCTACTGAACAGAAGCCAAAACACAGTTGCAGCAGTGGTTAGGAGGTACAGGAGGACCCATACTACCAATAAAAAATAAGAATAAAAGAAAACAATAAACATAATAATAATAAAAGAATTACGGCACAATAGAACATGAAGTCAAGGCATCAAGCTCAACTCGAATTGAATGCCAATGAGAAGAGGTAGGTCTTCAGGAGCAAGTTTTTAGGGTTTCTAGGGCAGTTCTTATATGAACAGGTAAGCTGTTCCAGAGATTTGGAGCAGCCACTGCAAAGGCTTGGTCGCTTCTATTTTTGTGCCTGGATCTTGGAACATCCAAGAACATCTGGTTGGTTGACCTCAGTGCTTTAACTGGAGTATGATGATGCAGAAGTTCTGCTACATAAGGTGGTGCCTGCCCATTTAAAACCTTATAAACAAGCAATAAAGAGAGGCAAATATTGGTGTTATATGATCACCCTTTCTTTTTCCAGTTAGAAGATGAATGGCTGCATCTTGTACTAACAGCAGATGACGAAGAGATGACTGTTCTACACTCACATACAAAGAGTTACAATAGTCTAACCAAGAGGTAATAAAAGCATGAATAACTAACCAAGAGGTAATAAAAGCATGAATAACTGAACTAATCTGTTTATCGAATTTGAAGGAGCTGTCAAAAATCACACTAAGATTCTTAACACAAGATCGACATTAAGAGGCTTAAGGGCCAAGAGTACCATCAGAGTCATCCAATAGGTCAGGTCATCCAAACATAATGATCTCAGTCTTATTTTCATTAAGACTGAGAAAGTGTAAATCCATCCAAGTTTTGATATATTTTAAGCAGTTCAGCAAAGGCTGCATTGAATCTTTATGAAAAATGAAACCAAAATAAATTTGTTTGGATCAGATAGGGTCCAGCTTGTTTGGTGTGGACTTGGCCAGGACTACCACAGTGACTGCATAGTACTGAAACATGGAGGTGGGGGTGTGCTGATATGGGCCTGTAAGAGTACAAAAGGTGTAGGGGAAATGACATTTATAGATGGCACTATGAATGCAAATTTTGTATACATACCCAAATATTAAATGAAAAGATGACTCCCAATATCAAGAAGGGTGGCAGGAATGGAAATTTCCAACATGACAATCATCCCAAACACACTGCAAAAATCACACAAGAGTTTTTAAAGAAGAAAAAAGTGAAACTATGACCTGGCCAAGTATGTCTCCTGACCTGAATCCAATAGAACACCTTCAGAGTATTTTAAAGCGGAAGTTAGAGCAACAAATCCTCTCCAGCAAAGAGCATCTCTCCACAGATTTGGGCAAGACTGGTATCATCCATGCCCAGGAGGATCAAATCTGTCATAAAAAATAAAGGTGGTTAAATGAGTAGTTAACAAGCAATAAATCGCCAATCATTGTTTTGTTAAATTGTTGTTATTTTCAATTAAGTTTGGTGTCAACATTACTCGCTTCTTTGAAAAGTGCAGGTGAGGGTCTGGATGTAGCAGTTGCAAAAGTACGTCTGTAGTGACGGCAAAGGCACCACAGTAGCGTCCCCAACACAGCCCGAGGCTGCGAGGGTGAGACTGGACAGAGAGGCGGAGAGGGCAGGCACGGCTCCCGCAGGGGGACATATAGAGAGAGAGATATATCCTCTTGGTGGACCAGAGCTTTAACACCGACTCTACCCATCAACAGACGCTTCAGCTGGGTTTGAAATAACTCAGAAAATGGCCCCATTCACCAGTAACAGCTGATACTATGACACAGACGTCTATCAGCCTGGTTCCACTGGCCAGGAGAGAGTGTGAACAAATGGAGGAAGAGAGGAGCACATATATACATACATGAATAGTTTTAAGCCCCCTAGGAGGTATCGTTTATTTGCAACGTTGCAACCTCTGAGAAGGTCTTGTGGGTATTGCACAGGTATTGTGAGGCTTATATAGTGAGGCAAAAAAACTAAACAACACACACACACACACACACACACACACACACACACACACACACACACACACACACACACACACACACACACACACACACACACACACACACACACACACACACACACACACACACACACACACACACACACACACACACACACACACACACACACACACACACACACACACACACACACACACACACACACACACACACACACACACACACGGCTGATAGAATGCACCTATTTGCCACAAGTGCATTTGATCAGCTGATTGTTTCTTTTTGCATCACTATATAAGTCTCACAATACCTGTGCCCCTGGGTATTTGCCTGAGGAACACGTTCTCAGAGTTTGCAACATGGCAAATAAATGATACCTTCTAGGGGGTTTCAAAACTATTCAGTGTGCAGGTAATTCTTTGTTTTTCACTTTGAGCCCTTTTATCCAGCACCTGACCCTCTGGTTTGTTTGGATGTGTCTCATTCTTCTATGTTTAAACTAGACTTCTATCAGAGCAGCAAACAGGGCCCTCTCCAAAATCTTTGCAGGCTCTGCTGCTAGGTGTGTAAGGCTCCTTAGTTATCTTCAAACAGAAAGTGAAAATACTCCAGCACACACAGAAATAAGACTCTGCATAATTATTTGCCAGTTTCGGTCATTTTGGAGTTGAGCATTAATGCTTAATGTTTTATCTGTATTGTATGATTTGCTTGTCCTTGCTTGACAGTCAGATTTGAATGTGAAATCTAACATTTTCAGTCAGTATTAAAGACAAAAGGAGTGCAAATATAAATTGAATTTATTGAAATGTGAACTAGAAGTAGACAGATACATAGATTAACTCTCAAACAAATTTTTAAATAAAATTAAATAAAACACAAAAAGGTGGACTATATTTAAAACTAAAAAATAAACTCCACATTAGTAATGAGGTCAGGGCTATGTTTAGGCCTAACAAAATGGGTCCTAAAGATCAAATTAAAAAGCAGTGACAATGCCAACTGTAAACGGTTCACTGCATTTGGAGGTGGTTTTTATGGCAATTAGCTCATGTACTTAAAAACATATCATTTGCGCTAGGTGTGAAATGAACTCCATCTTTCAAAAATAGCCCAGGACAGTCATGTCTAATGTGAGGGATATCCGGCACGCTGAAGTTGCTTCCCTTAATCTCTGCATCTCTCTGGGCACCACACTGGACATAGCTGTCACCAATGATCCACGCTGTGAATATGAGAGGAAAATAAATGAGTGTAATAAATGCTTCAGGTAATGAAAAATAAAGTCATCTATAAAGGGTGGCTTGGTTTTTTATTTTGACAATACTATTATGCCACATCTTTAGGATAAAATGGAACAAGGACACAACAAGTCTGTCTTTACATGATCCCATTGGGAAGAATCATCCAAACTCATAGCATGTCTTTTCACTGTTACACAGATGATACTCAAATCTACCTCTCCCTCAATTCCCAAAATCAGGCCGATGTAACTCAATTAGAAAACAGTCTCCAAGACATTAAAGACAGGTTGGCTCATAACTTCCTTCAGTTAAATGAGGACAAGACAGAGATGATACTCTTTGGCCCCCCACATCATATCACTGTTATTGCCCAGAACCTCAATCACCTCTTCGCCTACATCAGGCCACATGCTAAGAACCTGGGTGTTATACTTGATAGCGACCTAAATTTCAACAAACAGGTAAATTCCATTGTCAGGTCCAGCTTCTTCCAACTCAGAACCTCCTCCAAAATTAGGCATTTCCTCTCACCCTCTGACCTAGAAAGAGTCATTCATGCACTAATATCATCCAGGCTGGACTACTGTAATTCCCTCTACCTAGGCAACTCTCAGGCTACCATTTCCCATTTACAACTAATCCAAAACGCTGCTGCCTGGTTATTAACAAGGTCCAAGAAACAAGACCCTAATCGCCCCTATCCTTGTATCCTTACACTGGCTCCCCATTCATTATAGGATAACCATCAAAATTCTTCTAATTGTCAATAAATCCATCCATGGTCTTGCCCTCACATATACAGGGGGGGAAATAAGTATTCAACACATCAACAATTTTTTTTCAGGAAGCATATTTCCAGTGCAGCTTTTCACATGCAATTAACCAGACATTGGTATGAACTCAATACGGCAACACAGCTAAAGAAATCATACCTTCCAATCAATAAAAAAAGTTATGTGCATTAAATTGGAATGACACAGGAAAAAGTATTGAACACACTAACTACTTTTGGGGTGGGGAAGCCTTTGTTTACAATGACATCTTCAAGGCGCCTTCTGTATGAAGAAAACTAATCTCTCACAGTATTCAGGGAGGATTTTGGCCCATTCTTCTAAGCAGACAGTCTTCAAATGTTGAAGATTCTGGGGGACCCGCTGGTGAGTCTTTATCTTTGGTTCCTTCCATAAATGTTCAATGTTCAATTGGGCTCAAGTCGGGTGAATGACTGGGCCCAGTTCCATTCTCTGGAACCAGTTGAGAGTCTCCTTTGCAGTATGTTTTGGATCATTGTCCTATTGGGAGGTCCACCCACATCTCATCCTCATTGTCCTGGTGGATGGCAACAGATTATTCTCAAGAATATCCTGATACATGGCCATTCATCTTCCCTTCAACAATTTGGATTCTGCCGGTACCATGAGAAGAGAAACAGATCCATACCATAATGCTTCCACCTCCAAACTTCACTGTAGGTATGGTATATTTAGGGTCACATGCAGAGCCATTTCTCCTCCAAACATTGCACATAGTGTTATTGCCAAAAATTTCAATTTTTGTCTCGTCTGACCACACCACATTCTTATGGGAACATTTAGGAGTTGAGAATCCAGCCGGTAATGCGGACTGGAGGAGCCGGGAATCGAACTGCTGATCTTCCGATTAGTGGACGACCCGCTCTACCTCCTGAGCCACAGCCGCTGTATATATATGTATATTTCTCACTTTCTCCCGCTGCTGTTGCACTGTGCTGCTCTGTCTTGTCTGCTATTAACAGTCCTAGAGCATAAATTACAACAGTCTGACACAAAACCTCCTCTCTACATAAAAAAACTGACAAAGTTGAAACTGAAAAACAGAAAGTTGAAACTGAAAACCAGTAACACTGAAAAAATATTGACAGCATAAAAAAATCTGTCACTGAAGACAGACATGAAGACAAAATCTGATTGACACTGAAAAAACACATCATAATGCAAAACATATCAAAATAAAATAAGATAATAAGATTGTAATTTTTTTTAATGTCAAACAGTGCCAAACAGATATCTCGGACCCTGCAAATAGCTTTTTAGCAGACATGCACGTGTGCATGTGTAAGCACCTCAAATACTTCTCAAAGTTTTGCTGTGCAACACATCTATGCGTGTTTTGTATTTTTCATACAAAAACCTTTTTTTTTTTATTCTTTAATTGGTTGAAAGCAGATTGTCCTAGAGGGAATTCCTCTGCCTATAGAATCAACGTCATTGGGCATTATAAGTTTTTAACAGGTTAGCAATGATGTGGGCTTTATCTGGGTTAATAAAAGTTTTGAAGGGTTTATTATTGAGTGACATATCTTCATACTATTAGTCATTCATGTTTGATATGAGTGCAGCATCACCCCGTCTCATGAGAACACACATAGTTCACCACAAGAAATAAGACCTGACGACTGTCAGAAGCTGTTTGACATCCTGGA
This sequence comes from Scomberomorus guttatus, assembly GCA_038419695.1. Taxonomy (NCBI): domain Eukaryota; kingdom Metazoa; phylum Chordata; class Actinopteri; order Scombriformes; family Scombridae; genus Scomberomorus; species Scomberomorus guttatus. The sequence continues at coordinate 143,679 of CM076453.1, forward strand.
GTTAGCATTAGCATTTGCCTGCTGTAGCCTCAGTGGAAACTGGAGCAAACTGCATTAGATGGAATTAAAAGAGCTCGTCTACAAGACTATCTACAAGAAGCTGTACTTTGGATGATCATCTTTTTCTGTGTTGTTTATCCTAATAAAATACTGTTGCACATCAATATTGTCCCAGTGTGTAAAAATTATGCATGTCTTGTATTAATTAAGATACTTAATATGTTTGCTGTGTGTTTGGTTACATACATTTTTTTATCAGGATTATCTTGTCAGGAAAGTGATACAATAAGATGTATAACAGACATCCGGGTCAGACAGGATGTTGGTTGGACCATTTCAGAATGTGTAGCATATTAAGTTGTTAATCTGGACATATAGGATGTATAAAGCTGTAGAATGCACACTGTCCATAAACTTTAGCAGAATAGCTAAATAGGCCCGTTGATGATGGTAACAACATATTTTGACATTGCTGAGACGCCTGGGTAGGACATCCAGCTGATGGCCAGGTACGTCCCGGATGTTGGCACAACTTCATTTTGGAACTATTTTTGAACCATTATGGGACATGTTGATGGGACGTTCGGACAACGGTCATTCAACGCATCAGTGTTTGCTGGGAATTATCACTGTAAGCAGGGGTGAAAAGTAACTAAGTACATTTACTCAAGTAAATGGTAAATGGTAAATGGACTGTACTTGTATAGCGCCTTTCTAGTCATCCGACTACTCAAAGCGCTTTTAACACTACGAGTCAATTCACCCATTCACACACATTCATACGCTGAATGGGTACAGGGGCTACCCTACAAGGTCCCAACCTGCCCATCAGAGGAAATCTAACCATTCGCACACATTCATACACTGATGGCACAGCCATCAGGAGCAATTTGGGGTTCAGTATCTTGCCCAGGGATACTTCGACATGCGGACTAGAGGAGTCGGGAATCGAACCGCCAATCTTCCGATTATTAGACGACCCGCTCTACCTCCTGAGCCACAGCCGCCCCTACTAGTACTGAATTTAAGTAAAATTCTGAGGTACTACTTTACTTTACTTAATTATTTCCATTTGATGCTACTTTGTACTTCCACTCCACTACATTTCAGAGGGAAATCTTGTACTTTCTACTCCACTACATTTATTTGACAGTTACTTTTCAGATAATATAACAAGCTTTTAAAATACAACACATTGTTAAAGATGAAACCAGTGGTTTCCAACCTTTTTGGCTTTTGACATCTTACAAAAAGCAGTGTGTAGTCGGAGTCACATTTCAGATGTCTATGAGTTGTTAACAGCTCCACCAAATAGTGATTTTTCCCTCTAAACTTCTCACATGGTTTCATTTCAATAAATGTTCAAATGATCCAATATTTCAGCAAAAATTAAAGATTAGAGAAAAAGTCCAAAAACTGAAAACAGATGTGTATCAGAACTTAATCTAATGATGTCATATATAATAATATATCAGTCAGAGGGACCAAACCACTAATTTTACTGCAATACTTTAACTACATCAAGCTCATACTTATGTACTTTTACTGTGGTAGGATTTTTCATACAGGACTTTTACTTGTAATGGAGTATTTTTACATTGATGTATTGGCACTCTTACTTAAGCAAAGAGTGTTTCAGTATCTGAGTACTTCTTTCACCACTGACTGTAAGTAAATAAAAAAACTAATTGGTGTAATAAAATATCAGTTGTATTTAGTATACAGCCTAATATTTTGGGAGGATAATAAAAAATGTATTAACTACCATTTGATACACCCACATCTGGTTAGTGTCCTGCATTATGGTGGTCTGAGAGGTGCACAACACCCAGTACTGGAAAACTCAAAATACTCGATACATTTAGAAGTTTGGACTTGAGGGTACTGAGACAACTCAAACACTGGAACTTCCCAGCACTACCTCAGGGCAGGAATAAGCGCTCTGGGATGGCCTCCATGATGGCGGACCATGTGTCAAGTGAGAATCGAGGAACAATCAGGGACCTGTACTACAAAGTAAGTTCAACATGCCCAGGATGTCTTTTGGTTATCTGGCTTCCCTGAGCCTAACATTGTCCGTCCAGATAACCAGTACTACGTAGCTGCTATCAACCAGCTTAGTCAACTTTGGGTTTTCCAGCTACGAGCGTGTTCATGTGAAAGAGGTGGGGTTGTTAATTACGAGCGACATCATCAGAACCATGAATGAAGTACTTCATGATATGAGATGAAATGGTGATACCAAGTACCTGCAGAAAACTTCGGTTTTAGGAACAGGAAAACAAGTGATGTGTAAACGAGCCTGTAATCATACACTAGAAATAACTTCCACATATTAAAAGTAGGCTAAGGCTTAAAATGCATGTAGGAATAATTATATATGACTTAAGTATAGAGTGAGTATTTTTTGCTATTTAGTTGGATGATGAAGAAACCATTCTGAATTTGTCACATAAGAAAAACTTGAAAGTAATGTCAGACTGTTTCTTCTGCTGAAGCAAAGAGTGGAAAAGTATGAGGTCTGTCTGACCCAAATGTTACATTTATAATCATAGGAGCCAATTAACAGTGTGGATTATTTTTCTAATAAAAGACAATCTTTGGTTTTTATTTCCAGTTATCATCACACAGTTGACCCATGTTAATCTGAGTTGCAGTGATGGAATCAGAGTGTAAAATCATCCACACTGTCAGCTGTCACCCTGGGAAGAAAATACAATTAAACTATTAAAATGCAGCTAAAATCATCATTATGTGTTTAGTGTCATAAACAATCTCCGCATTTGTTAGGTCTGTTTTAAAACCAGAGTGGATATAGAAGGCCTGGAACAATAAAATGTTTCTACTGACCTATAAAATATATATATTGATCTTTATTGTAAACTTTAAAAACCCAGAGTTACACCTTACCTCGCTAACCCCAAATCCTGCTTCCTAGTACAGGCTGCAGAGAAGGGAATTTGGATGTACAGATTCTATCCATGCAAATACAACACCAAGTGTTACCAACAATATGTCGCCATTTTGACTGTAACGTCACTTTAAAAAAAGCTTCGAAACAGTGAATCGTTTTTGACACAACTGCTTTATAGTAATTCAGCTCATCAGAAAGCGGAATCTATTAAATAGCACCAACCTGCTCTGTGTAACCGAACTTCTGGCTTTAAAACAGCCTGCAGTAGTTTGCGTTGTCGTTCATTCTCCCGCTTTGAACAAAAAAGTTCCTCTTCATAGTCTACTATGGTTCTTTCAAACAGTTCAAATATCTCTCCCACCACGGCCGTTAAACGCTGGTTCACCAACACTCTCAATATTTCTACTTTAGACATGTTTTAAACTGCCATACAGACACTTTCGTACCACCTATTTCCGCAGCTAAAACCACTACTGCTAGCTTCCGTGTTCTGTCAACAGCAACAACAGAACGACTTCCGGCCCGAGTTTTTCAGTATAAATCGCATCTCCAGAAACGTTAACTTTGAAGTCTGCACAGATGGACCAATTATGTGTCAAAATAAAAATAAAATAAAATAAATAAATAAAATACGGAAATGTTTGACTTTCATTTAATCTGTGTTGGACAAAAATATAGTTCCCATACACTAAAGTTAGTTTGAGACTATAGTGTCCATTGCACAATTCCCCATTGTTAATGTACTAATTATCATCTAGTGGATTGTACTAACTGTCCCAGAAGTTTGTGCTCCAGTTTTTGAGTGAAATTTTAGTATTATTTTATTTATATTTTAGCACTAATTAGGAGATATCAGTGTCTGCAGTCACCATACCTGGCTTGTTAGCTTAGCTCATTCTAGCAACTAGCCAGCTAACGAATTAGCCTTGGGTTAGCCTTCAAGCAAGATGCCACAGTTATTAAACTGGCATGCACCGAAGTCAAAACATAACAGAGGTATCTTAGAATTTAGGGTGATAATACTTATGAACAAAAGGCCTGTGTGAGGTTGGAAAATAAAGGTCCACCACGTTAGTGAGCTAACATTATGCATGTTGATATTAAATTTGTCACAATGTAACGTTTACGTAATGTAACGTAACATAACGCTGTCTAGGTACATTAAAAAACTGTGCAGTTACAATAAAGTGTGTAATGTCACATTTCAGCATGGTTCCAAAAATAACGTTAACCTAGATGTTGCAATATGTTATTGGCTGAGCTGGAGTTGGTTATTGAGGCTATACAGTGATGTAAAAATGTGACAAACCCAAACTTTATTATTTTTATTGATATTATTACTAAAACAGGCATGTTACACCTGCATTTCAGGAGGAATTGTCCAAAGTAGCTTAATGTTTACTGAGACAGATTATATTGAAAGTATTTGTTTTAAAAGGACGTAAGCGTATTGTGTCACTTCCAGTTGCCAACTGTGTTTACTGATAGCATTTTGCTGCTCTCAGCTCAGTTAATTTTGCTTTATTCTTCATCACTGTGGATAAATACCTGCTGTATATTTAAACTTACGCTAGTTCTGCTCAAGCACTTTCAGCTCTCCCCTTTCTTTTAGTGACCTTTCTCGCTAATCGCATAGTAGTTAGTTATTTTAGCTCTGCAGTTAGCTTAGCAGCTAACTTAGCTAGGCAGTTTGCGATGGCTTCTCTCTCTCCCTCGCACTCTCCTGCTCTCTCTTGCTCTGTGTGTCATATGTTTAGCTATTCCTCTGCCTCCTTCAGTGATAATGGTACTTGTAATAAATGTAGTTTATTTGCAGTTCCTGAGCAGCCGGGAAGCCAGGGTAGCTGGGTGACTGTCCTAAAGAAGCATAGCCCTAAGCAGAAGCTCACGGTTCACCACCAACCAGTTCACGTTTCTAACAGGTTCTCCCCACTCAGTGACACACCCGTTGAGAAACCAACTCTGATTATTGGCAGCTCCATAGTGAGAAACGTGAAGTTAGTGACACTGTGACCATAGTCAAATGCATTCCTGGGGCCAGAGCGGGCAACAGAATCAAATTTAAAATTGCTGGATAAGGATAAGCGTAAATATGGTAAGATTGTTATCCATATCAGTGGGAATGACTCTCGATTACGCCACTAAAATTAATTTTGAGTCGGTGGCATATAGAGCAGTTACCCACCCAAAACTACATAGAAACTGTGTCTGTCCCCTGACCACTTAAATCAATTAAATCTAAACTAAGCAGAAGAGAATTCATTCATAAAAATCTAATAAAAACGAACACCACCACTGTAACAGTATAACAAAACAGGAGAATCAAATGTGGACTCTTAAACATTGGTTCTCTGTCATCTAAAGCCGTATTAGTAAACAATCTAATCTCAGATTATCATATTGATTTATCTTGTCTTACTGAAACCTGTCTGAATCCTAAATAAATCCACTCCCCCCAGTCATATTAATACTCACATTCCTCGTGACACCGGCCGAGGAGGTGGAGTTGCAGCCATTTTCAACTAAAGCTTAATTATGAACCCTAGAACTAAATTTAATTATAACTCATTCAAAAGCCTTGTTCTTAGTCTCTCACACCCTACCTGGAAAACTCTACAGCCAATTCTATTTGTTATAGTGTACCACCTTCCTGGCCTGTACTCTGAATTTTTATCTGAATTCTCAGAGTTTTTATCAAACCTAGTCCTTAGTACAGATAAAGTAATTATAGTAGGTGACTTTAATATTCATGTGGATGTCGATAATGATAGTCTCAGCATTGCGTTCACCATGCGTATCTCATTATTGCACTCAATTGGCTTCTCTCAGAGTGTAAATAAACCCACTCACTGTCTTAACCACACCCTTGACCTTGTTCTGACTTACGGCATCGGCATTAAACATTTAATAGTTCTTCCACATAATCCTATTTTATCAGACCATTACTTATTAACTGTTTAATTCCTATTACTAGACTACATGCCATTAGACAAAATTGTCTTCACTAGATGTCTTTCTGATAGTGCTCTACTTTAGTCCCTCCAAAACTGATAATCTTGTTGATAGTGCTGCAGGCTCATTGTGAAAAACAGTCAACTCCATCGCCCCTTTAAAAAGGAAAATAATAAAACATAAGAAGCTAGCTCCATGGTATAACTCCCAAACCCGCAAATTAAAGCAAACATCGCAAAATCTTGAAACGATTCCACCAAACTGGAAGAATCTCGTTTAGTCTGGCAAGATAGTCTTAAAACATATAGGAAGGCCCTCTGCAATGCCACAGCCGCCTATTACTCATCATTAATAGAGGAGAATAAAAACAGCCCTAGGTTCCTTTTTGGCACTTTGGCCAGGCTGACAAAGAGTCATAACTCTATTGATCCATGTATTCCTATAGCTCTATCCAGTATAGAATTTAAAATACTTTTCCCACTAGAACACTGTGCTCCCAGAATGCAGGCTTACTTGTGGTTCCTAAAGTCTCCTAAAGTAGATTGGGAGGCAGAGCCTTCAGCTATCAGGTTCCTCTCCTGTGGAACCATCTTCCAGATTCAGTCTGGGGGGCAGACACCCTCTCTACATTTAAGAGTAGGCTTAAAACTTTCTGTCAACTGACTGTCACATAAAAAATCTTAAAAAATAAGTGTAGGAAATAGGCCCACAGCTACACAAGAATAGATAATGCAACAGACAGAATATGAGGACTGTGATGTCCACCACCTTTTATTTTTAGCTAAAATAAATTGATTATGACCTGTTAAACATTGAAGTAATATAAGTTGTGTTGTTTGCATGTAAAGAAGTCTGTGAAGGAGGTAACCTAACACATACAGTATATTACTTTACATATGTATTTGTCTGTGTAAAGTTTTGCTCTAGGGGATCAGGCTGGACCAGTGGATATTCAACATGAGAAGACAGAACTGGATTCCTAACAAGCCTTCTATAACTATAATCTTTAATGTAAGCTGCTATGCACACTGAGAATTGAACTGCAGATTTTTGAATTTCTTGTTTCGTATAATTCCTTAATAGGATAAAAAAAGTGGCAATAATAATTATTGCAAGCAAGTATCAAAATATTTATTGTAAGGGTACTAAATGGCTACCATCACATGCAACTTTTCTTATTAACATTAACTTATTAAAAGTATAATCAAGTGACATCCAAATAAACGACTCATAACTAAACTTATGAAGAAATCTAAATTCAGGTTTATTGATTTGCTTCAAATTGTTCATTAGATATGTATTAAATAAACATTGCACTGATTCACAGTAACACTGGCCAAATTTCTGCAAGTCTTGACAAAAACTAGTGTTCCAAATTACCACAATTATATACTTAAATGCGTAGAATTATTTTAGGCTTGTGTAGTATAATCTCAATAACATAAATCATTATATCAAGTATGATATAATGATTTGATATCATGATATGATATAAAACCTGAGCAAGACCACTAGCTTAGCTACAAAGCCTAGCTTGTTAGCCTAGCTTGTTAGCCATAGCTGGATTGGCAGCTTCAAGCTAAGTGGGCATGTTTCAGGAACCAGGCTTCATTTGGCCTGCCTCAGCTCCACCTCTTCGCCCATTTTGGATTAGCTGGGAATTAGGCAGAGTCAGGCACTGCCAAGATGGCAATGGTTGGAGCCTCCCACTTTGAGCTTCAAAACCGCTCTTCAGAAACCAATGGGTGATGTCAAGGTGGCTGCGTCCATATTTTTTACAGTCTATGCTTGTAGCTTGCAGTTAGTAGCTAGTAGCTAGTAGTTAGTAACAAAGTTCCTACATGTGTATGCAACACTGAGGTTACTCAGTGTTGCATACACATGTAGGAACTTTGTGTGTCCATCTCTCATGTAACTTGACTGTCGCACACAAAGGTAGAAAATTTGTGTGTCCGTCTCTCAGACTTTGTGAAACCTCACTGTTGAAAATATTCCTGCACAAATTTTAATTACACATACACAAAATATTTTCTACAGCTACAAAAACATTTTACACGTGCCTGTACCCTTACAATTATATCTGTGTGCACAAAACATTGCAGTGCGACGAAATGGTATGGTACAATCTTGTATAGACGATATTCTGGAGGATCTAATAGAACTTACTGAGCGAGTATACTCAAAGTCACATTGTGGAGGAGGGGCGAAACCATTAAAAATGTTAGAAACTACGCACAAATTTGAAAATAATCTAAAATTCTCAAAGCTCAGTAAATTGTATTTCTCCATTACCCTACAGTGATGGAAATGCATTGGCTTTTTGCCCAGAGTTTTTGGCGTATGTTTGTATAAGGATTTGAGGTCTTATGGCTGTTTCTCCAGCCTGCCCCCAACATGGTAAATACGCTGCACTTATATAGCGCCTTTCTAGTCTTCCGACCACTCGAAGCGTTTTTATGCTACAAGCCACATTCATCCATTCACCCACACTCACATTCACATTCACACACTGGGAGCAATTTGCTTCAGTATCTTACCCAAGGACACTTCAACATGTGGACTAGGGGAACCGGGAATCGAACCGCCAATCTTCAGATTAGTGGATAACCTGCTCTACCTCCTGAGCCACAGCCACCCCCTGTAACATGCAATGCAATAAGACATATGGGAAAGAATCATGGCTGTGTCCAAAGAGAGACAGTTTCTAATATGTCTAAAATTTGCTAATGGTTTTATGGTTTTAACCATTTTTTTAAACATGATTCTTAAAGTTCAAATTTGGATCCAGTGTCACACCAAGATATTTAAAATCAGTGACTATGTCAATCCTTTCACCTTTGATGAGAATATCAGTGTTAGGAGGTTGTACCATGGTTTTACAGAAAAACATACCCTTTAAACTCAGACATGATTGATCAAGCCACTGTGTGATCCTTTCCAACGCAATTGTTAGCTTAGCAGCGGCTAACTCAGCTGTTTTTGCATGCGTATATACAACAGTGTCATCTGCAAACATTTGCATTTCTACATCATGACACTGTTGAAGGAGAACATTAATATATAGGCTAAATAAAAGGGGACCTAACACTGACCCTTGTGGAACAATAACCCATATTTGATTCCATAGTTTAACAACATGGTTAAGATGCAAGGGCCTCCTACTTTGCCAATCTAATTTCCTCCAGTAAATGCAACCCTAAAGTTTTGTTTGATAACATCAGCAACATTGTCATTCCTGCACCTCCTGATGTGCCTGTTTTTTCGAATAAAGATTGCAGCAACTTTCTCTCTTTTTTTGTGAATAAAATTAGAGATGTCAGGACAAGCATCATCTCCTCTTCTACCCCCTTTTATGCCTATCCAACTTGACCGTCAATTTTGGACTGCTTCTCTCCTATTTCCCTTCAAGACCTCACTGATCTGGTGGGCAGTATGAAAGCTTCCTCCAGCCCTGTAGATATTTCACCAACATCCATGTACAGTCTAATCTTAGAGATCTCTCTATTTGATCAGGCAATGTACGTCAATCAACATATGAAATTGTTAACCTGTTCATGTTTCTTTCATTTAAGAAACATTGCCAAACTCTGGTCTGTTGTATCACAACCTGAACTAGAGATGATTATTCATGCTATTATATCATCCCGGCTGGACCATATTTGTGATTTGATTACCATGGCTGCAAACAACAATGGATTGAAGTACAGAGCTTTGTAGTGTTAGACTTTTTTCCTTCGAAAAATGTGTTATTTTAAGTTTGTACAATAGCGAGTGGCATGATTTCACAATATTTTCCCCAGTTGCAAATTCATGTTTGAAACTGCATTGTTGTGTCCTCTTGCAGACATGACTGCTTGTAGATGCAACCTGCCCTGTAGAGACTCTGGACATTATCACTGCCCTTATTGTGACAGAACAGTTATACAAAAAGAAAAGAAGACATTGAAAGACAGTGTCTGCACTGCCATTCCCCACAATGACATCTGCACCACTGGTCTTGACATGTTTTGCCTCAAGAGATACCATTATCTCCTTGTACACCTACAACTTTGCAAGAATCACAGCCTCAGCCACACAAAGTTGTTCATATATCAGCAGTCACTCAGGACCACTCTTACACACTGCTGACACTGCTTCAGGCTGCTCCACTCCAGTTCCCTCAGTATCTTATGAGGGCATCCAAACTGTCTGTTTTCGGATGCCCTCACAACCATGGGAAGGCGCAGCAGCCCGACTTCAGTCATGACTACTGCACTTTCCCATGACCCGATGGAGTTGCCTTCTTCACGTTACAAAATCGGTTAGGTGTCCTCACTGCATGCTTCTTCTTTATAAGAAGAACACAGATACATATATACAAAGGAAGCATTTAGGTTCAAAAGATATTAGTTCTGCATGCCATCTAAAGAGCATATGTGTTGATAAAGCACAGGGTATATTTGCTGTTCAAAAAGTTTATTCTCATGGCTTTTCAGTGTCAATATATGTTGAAGCCATAATTAGAGTTTTTAACTTAAATAAGAAAATTCTGTAGGATGCAGTATTTTGAATTTTGAATATTTATTAATTCAAGAAAACTGGTCATAAGGAGCCTTAAGCAGAATATGGTTGATATGGATGATATGATTACCTGATACTCACCTGTGTAGGTGCTAATTGTGTGACGTGATCCTGCTGTGTTCCTCCTGCTCTGCCAGTCTATAAGTAGGTCATTGATTTGTTGGCTGTCAGGTTAGATCACGGAGAGCAACAGTTTTCCGACCACACAATAATTTGTAATCATTCAAGAATCCTGTGTTTGATTTTATTGTTTCATTTGAAAAGTCAACTGGAGTACATAAATTAATAAATATAATTTCAGTTATTGAAAAGTTTATATCTCTGCGTGCTTTATAAGTGTGTGTGTCGGTTACTCCACCTAACCTCTGGTGGTGATTAGCCACTACATTAGTTGGAAAACTGGCTGAAAGACTACACTGTGTGAAGGACAGGACTGCAGATGCTTTGGAATGGAAGGATGCACTTACCAGCTTGATGAATGGAGGCATCGGTGGTGAGTAAACAAAAAAATAGACTGCATGCAAATGATGAAGGAAGCGCTGTTGTGCGCTGCATTAATACAATGAACACGACTTTGTGAATACATTCCAAACTTGTTGATGTCATGAATGGAAGCAAAGCATGGTACAAGAGACGCCTGTGCAAATAAACACACTGCAAAATAGCGGAGAAAAGCGTTATGGAGTGAAAGAGTGACTCAACCTAATTAAAAGGAAATAAAAACTGGATGCACAAATAGTGGCAGCAGATGCCGAAATTAAAGATCTCTTAACACATGATGATGCTGAGCCACACGGGGATGCCATGAATGCCTATTATGAGGAAGCAAGCAAGCAAGTAAGAATGGAACCCACATTTACTGACACCTCTGCTTTGGAATTTATTGAGGTGGCTGCTGTACCTAAGACCTTACTTCAGAGAACAATGGGACACATCCATAGTAGTTCTCAGCAGGCTACACGTGCATCTAGTTCACAATTGGAAAACCCTGAAATCAGTAACATCTCTCATGAGGGCCTCAGTACAATTGTGCAAAAACAAAAGGAAATTGCTGATCTCATGATTATGCAGCAAAAGCTATCTCTCCTTCCTAAAAGAGAAGTACCAGTGTTTGATGGTGACCCACTACCATATCAATCTTTCATTCATGCATTTAAACATTTGATAGGGAATAAGACTGTCAGGACAGGCTATATTTTCTTGAACAGTTTACGTCAGGTCAAGCCAGAGACTTGGTGCATAGCTGTCTGCACATGGAGGCCCAACGAGGATATGCAGAAACCAAGCGATTGTTAAAAAGACATTTTGGTAATGAGATAAAAATGCAAATGCTTACCTGGATAAGGCACTAAACTGGACAGCCATTAAAGCGGATGATGGGAAATCACTTCATGCATATGCTTTATACCTAAGGGAATGTTGCAATGCCATGCAGGACTTGGAATACATGGATGAACTGGATGTTAATTCCACCTTAAAACTGATAGTATCCAAGCTCCCATACAAGCTCAGAACAATAGCAGATTACAGCCTATAAGTCATTTCAAAAAACAAACAGGAGAGTTAAATTTGAATATCTTGTGGAATTCATGGAGACACAGTCCAACATCTTATTACACTCGGTGTTTGAAGACATTAAAGACCCAGCTACCGCCAAAAGGTTAATCTCTAGGAACAGAACTGCTGACATGAGGACACCTAAAAGGGGTAGTAGCTTTGTTACCACTGTGGCAACAGCTTACGAATGCAACAACAAACCGGCATTTAAAGCACAGCAACACACTAACACCCATATTGCCAGTTTGGCCTTATGCAGTTTATGTCAAGGCAAACATAACATGAGTAAAGACTGCAAAAGAAAACTGGACTGTCAAACATGTCAGTGGATACATCCTACTCTGCTACAAACTGTCACAAAACTGGACTCCCATAGAACCAAAGGAAACCTCCATCAATAGCGCACTAGTTTCAGCAGAACAAGCAACAGGGGCTGGTAAAGAATGTGCACTAGCCCTGGTTTAACTTAAAGTTGCAAAAGGTAGCAAGTCTATTTTAACATACACATTTCTTAAACTAGGCAGTATAGCCACTTTTTGCACCAAAAACCTCATTGAATCAACTGAATGTTAAAGGACACAGAACTGACATTTTCCTATGGACAATGGGACAGGAAAGACCTGTCAAAAGTTATGAGCTCTTGGGACTAGAGGTTGGCAATCTGGATGGTAGCGGATTAAATGATTTGCCTGAAGTATACACCCAATCCAAAAATCCATATTTACCCAGTCTGATCTGGAAAAATGGCCTCATCTCAGTGGAATTCAACTGAAGGAGATTGATGCTGACATTGAAATCTTGATAGGAATTAATGTTCCTAAAGCAATGGAACCCTGGCAGATTATTAACAGTCAAGGAAACGGACCATATGCAGTCAAAACATTGCTTGGATGGGTGGTCAATGGCCCACTCAGCACTGATTCTACTATTGAAGTGTCAGTGACAGTCAGTTGCATTTCAATGGATAATCTGAGGGATCTGCTAATCAGGCAATACAACCAACAAGAACTTCCCTGAAAAAGAATTTGATGAGAAAAAGGAGATGTTATGTGAGGACAGGAAATTCATGGACCTGGCAAAAAGTTCAATTGTTCTAAAAAACAGGCACTATCATTTACCTTTACCTTTTCGAGACAAGGATGTAGATGAGATGAGATGGCAGTGCAATGTACATTGAACCTTGCCAAGAGATTCAAGAAGGATTCTGCTTATGCTACAGAGTACAAAAACTTCATGGATGATGTACTAAGTAAATGCTATGTGGAAAAGGTGCTCCCCAAAGAATCACATTTTTCAGGGCCTAAACATACTTGAAAAGACATGAAACTTTGCACGTGCATCAGAAGTGGTGAAAAAATGTATATTTTATGGGTCTTGGGCAGAGGCATGGCAAAATGGCTTGATAGCGCCGCCTAGAAAATTTCAAATTTGAAGCCCCTCCTTCAGAATTGATGTAGATGAACGAAATTTGGTAGGCACCTGTATCATGTCCAAATGCACAAAAAAGCCTATTGCAGCCATACCCTAAGTCCAACAGGAAGTCGGCCATTTTGAATTTACTTTGTGATTTTTTTATGCAATTTTTGGCATTTTCAGGCAGTGAATTTTAAGGAACTCCTCCTAGAGATTAAACCCGACTGACTTTAAATTTGGTGAGTGTCATCTAAAGACCTTTGTGATGAATATCTTGAGTTGTGATAAAAAAATCTTGAGTTTTCATTGAACTCTGTTGCCGTGGCGGCACAGCGAACTTTGACAATTCGCATTGAAACAGGAAGTTGTTATAACTTGAATGTACATTGTCCAACCTGCACTAAATTAGTCATGCTTGATAAAAGTCCCGGCCGGAACATATTGAGTCATAGTCATAGCGCCACCTACTGACAACAGGAAGTCTTATATGACAAATATCATCCAATTTACATGGATTTTACATGGTGTGGTCTACAGATGATATGCAGCAACATGAAGTATAATTAGTGGGTGTTCTCTAGCGCCACATAGTGGACACAGAAAGTGATATTTAACTCCATCATGCAATATCCAAAAATCATTAAAATGCATATGCACTTCAGTCGACCTCCACTAAATATCTTGATATATTAATGACCGTCTTGTGTAGCACTGCCTACTGGCAACAGGAAATTCAGCCTTCTGTGACAAACATCATCCAATTCACATGAAATTTAGAAGGTGCAGTGTACACGTTATAGAGCAACAGGATGTATAATTACTGGGTGTTCTCTAGTGCCACATAGTGGACACAGGAAGTGATATTTAACTAGTTCGTGCAACGTTTGACAACATCACAGTACTGAACACATCTACATGCCCGCACTAAAAGCACTTCGACTGCGGTGCTCCCCAACATGCGCGAATGTGCGAGGGCCTGATCATCGCTGCTTGCAGCTTTAATTATTATTATTATTATTATTATTATTATATGAAGTGGTACCTATGATTTAGTTTTTCATGCTCAAAGTGCACCACAAATAATGTGGATACAGATCCTGTGTATTAATGTGTCAATATTATAACATGTAAGATAATACAATGTCGCTGTGTTGTTTCTGTAGAATTAAGCTTTTCTTGAAGTTGATACTGTTTGCTAGCGAGCCACACTGTGTACACTATGCTCATGGCATTATGGACAAGAAAATATATTTTTTTATCAATATGTTCACACACAACTTGTGATGTGATGACCAATGATAAGTCTCACCGGTTCTATATCTGCTTGTGCATGTACAGGCTCATTTACATACAGAGACACCCCCAGAATGGCAAATATGGTCAACACTTCCCTCTGACAGTCCCAGTAGTCTCAATGCAGTTACTTTTGTGGACAAAAGTAGCAAACAAGATAAATAAGGACAAAAAACATCACAAGCAATGCAGTGAAGATACTATAGCATCGCAGGAGCAAGTGTGCAGGAAAGCATCCCAGCATACACCGGGTCTTTTTTTTTTTTTAAGATTATTTTTTCAGGCTTTCTGCCTTGATTTGACAGACAGACAGTGAGATGGGAGGCACAGAGAGAGAGGGAGGGGTATGACATGTAATGGGTCCCCTGGCCAGGAGTCGAACTGTGTATGCGAATGTGGTATGCGTCTTAGTCTTAACCAGATTTGTATGTCAGGGACAAAGAATATACACACACACACACACACACACACACACACACGGTAAATGGACTGCATTTATATATCTTCCAACCACTCAAAGTGCTTTAACTTTTTATCAAAGGGTGTTAATTATGTCTGTACAAAAAATGTAAGGGTTTCTTCTCTTTTTTCTGACCTAATGTATATAGTTTTGAACATAGATTATGTAGATTCTTATATAAGGGATGATGAATCTGATATGTTTATATATAAGAAGCATGTTTGATATTTTTGTAGTATGGCCTTTGTATTACTGCTTTCTGTATGTATTTTTCTATGTACTTTATTGAATTGTTAATTATCACCCTGTCAGCCTATTGGTGTGCATGATGTCTAAAAATGGGTGTGTTCTCCATTTTTCAAATATTTTGACCTGATGTAGATCCAAATAGGATTGAAATGTCATTTTTGTGGCTTGGAGTAAGTGTACAGGTGTTACCTTTTTTCAATATTAAATACTCTCGTTAATGAGAGTATAATTAATATCCTGGTGATAGAGATCACCACAGTAATAAATTAAAATGCTAAACCAAAGTGTTTTGACAGTTCCACAAGTGGCTTGTCCAAAGATAAATAAAAAAAGATACAGTGTGGAGACAGCTAATTGACAGATGATTCACTTTGAAGTCAAAGAATTCCTTTTACATGAAATACACATTGACACAGTATAAAAGCAAAAAACGTTTAGAGCTTTTTCGGTGGTGCATTACAAAAGAAACAAGACAAAATAGAGGCATCAATGGCTGACCCCTACTTGATGATCAGGGAGGCAACAAAATGAATCAGATTAATTCACAGATGCTTACAAATGTAGCTGTCACACTCATGAGGTTATTGAAACAAACCAGTCAATAAAAATTTGAAATTTAAGTTCAACAAAATAGCATGTAGAAAATTGTCAATTACAGTTCTAACAAATGGAATCCTTCTCAGCAGTCACTCAGTAAGGCCATGTTCAAACTGACAGTTGGCAGCATCTTCATTCTTTTCAATGAAACCACTAGTCACTTGTGTCAGTGTTGGTTGGGGCTGAAGACTACAAGTTCAAAAACAATCTGGCCGCCTGATCTCATGCAGAGATACCACTAGCATAACAAATCCCAAATCTGTACATTTGAGTGAATGGAATGGAGTTGCATTGTGGGTATTGTAGGCACTAGGTTTTGACAAAAAAGAAAAATGCATTGAATAAAAAATAAAAAATACAATATCTCCAATTGTGATGCTTTGACCCTTAAAAAAACAAAATAAACAAAAAAAAAAATGAGTGCTTTCCTTATGCCCAAACTCTCCTTTGTGAAGGCAGTAGCACCCTCTGCTGGCTATAAAGAATTCCTGCACATATACACTTAAAAGTCCCCCTCCACTCTGAAATGTGTTTTTCTTCTTGTTCCTTCAGTTGGATGTTATTCTCTTCACTGTGCAGAATGTGTATGTGCAGTTTGTGTTCACATTCATGTGATGAAGGAGGAAAGTTTCTCTGAGCTCACTTTATATCTCAGTTTAAGGCGTGTACCTACGAGCGTGATTTCTGACATCACAACTAGTTGGGAGACAATTGTGGTCCAGTATCCAACAAGTGTGATGTGGAAACTTGAAATTTCCAGTGTACCTTACATGTACAATGAGAACAGACTTCATATCTTTTAGAACAAAAAAATATCTGCATATTCATAAGATATTCATTCTGGAAATTGCAATGAGGAAGCCAGAGAAGGTTTTCTAACTAGGTAATGTATTTTCATATGTCTGAAAACATGGCCAGTAAGGGATCTTTAAGGGGTCTATGTGCTTCAAAGGAAGTGCTTGTTGAATCATTGCAAAGGCAGAATTAGCAGAGCTGCGCCCAACAATCTTTGTAACTTTACAAAGCTGACAATTTGATCATTCCCAGTTTATGCAGTGATTTGCTAAGTGTGGACCAAGGATTTACTTCTTGGGCAAATGCAAAGACTAAAACATGACACTACATTTTTAGGCCTACAACAGTTGAGCAAGAATAAAGACCTGCACCACCAGTCATCATTATGCATATTTAAAAAATGAATGCTATCTTCTACAGCTACACATGGACTGTCAGTAACATCCACTTTAATGCAGAAACTGGAAGTCTGCGTTTGTGTTTAAAAGTGTTAAAAGCGTTTGTTTTTTGTACTTTCACCTGCCCCACTAAAGAGCACCTGTTGTATGAGCCATCAGAACCATGCAGCACTTCTTCCTCCTGATTTAAACAACAGAAGGAGGCAATGCTCAGATCAGTGTGTGGAGTCTTTCTTCAGTCTGTTCCTCTTGTAGATGTGATCTCTCGGTCCACTACAAGATGGAGTCAGCTGACCATCCTGAGTCACAACAGTGTTGTAAAATGTGGTGGGTCCAGACTGTAACTATCCACGTCACTGTTTACAGACTGCTGCAACTCAAAGCGACTATAACAGCCAATAATAATATTTTTGTGCATGTTGTAATAACTTGATTTCTACAAAGTAGACATTTTACACATCATGCAGTCCTAACTGAACCACTTACACAACAAGTAACCATAGCTCCCACACAACAGCGCAGATGTACACTGTTTACTGAGAAAATGCAAAGATCGATTTTGGGATTTCAAGAATCGATATTAGTTCATATAAGTAAAAATCACAATTAATCATAGATGAATTTTTTTAATCCAGCCCTATCAACTATAAATCGAGCTTTACATTAGGAGACCAGCTGTTTATTAACCTTTGCAACAAAGCAATATCATCCAGCCAAGCACTGCCTTGGCTAATCCAATACCTGCAAGTGCACATTCCTGGTAGATTCATTTGTAAAATGATTGCCGCCATGATGACTTTCCAGAGGTATAAAATTCTGTCTTATAGTATAATAAACCACTGTACAGTGTTTTGGCATCTGATAAGCCTTCAAACTCAAGGACTTCATGGTCTCACTAGTAGCTAGTAGCACTTTTAAACAGTGTTGTTCGGTGTCTGAACACAGCTTCATCCAAACATCAGTCTGAAAACACAAACCAGGCAGCTTCACTTGTTAATGCTCGCACCTGCACACTTGTGGCTTTTAACATGTGACAGCAAACTAAAGTTTCGTCCACAAACACCACAGCTGTATGGTTTCTCTCCTGTATGAACTCTGATGTGCCTCTTCAAAGTTCCCTTTTCACTAAAGCGTTTACCACAAAATGAGCAACTAAATGGTCTCTCCCCTGTATGGCTTCTCAAGTGTATGACTAATGTCTTCTTCTGACTAAAACTTTTGTTACACATTGAGCAACTGAATGGTTTCTCCCCTGTATGACTTCTCATATGAGTCTTCAGATTGACCTTTGCACTGAAACCTTTGTTGCAAACACAGCAGGTGAAAGGCTTTTCCCCTGTATGGCTTCTCATGTGGGCATGCAGATTTCCTTTGCAGCCAAATCTTTTATCACACACTGTACAACTAAAGGGCCTCTCATGGGTGTGGGATTTACTATGATTCACAGTGGTCTCATTTATGAGTGTGTCTCTTGTCTCCTTACAATCATCATTACTGTCTTCAGTCTCTGACTCACAGCAATACAAAGACAGTAGCTGACCACTGTCAGTGTCTGTTTCTTCATTTTTTCCTCTCTGTTGAGCAGAGCTGCTGGCTGGAGGCTCTGCCTCTCTGTTCTTCTCAGTTTGTCTTTGATAAAGCTGCGAGGACTGAGCTTTGCCTTTATCTTCACTCTTTACAGGGATGACACCAGTGAATGGGAACTTTGTGATATCAGCCTGCTCCAGTCCTTGAAGCTGCTCTCCATCCTGACTGATGCAGAGTTCCTCCTGTTCCTCTTTAATGTGTGGGGACTCTGGGCCCTGCTGGTCCACACTGGAGCTCCACTCCTGCTGCTCTTCTTTCCTGACAATTAGTTTTCGAACATCTGGAGATAAAACTGAAATACAGACAAACAGGTATTAATCATTTTTATCAGTAATGTATCAGTATTTAAGCAGATCAACCTATGATGACAAGCCAGGTAGCTGGTAGTGGAAGTTTTTCTTTCGTTCTTATAAATACTAAACAATATTACTGTTTCTTTCTTGATTCCAGCCTCCCAATTATGAGAAATGTTTATTTTTAACACTGTTCCTGCATCTCTGTTGTTGTTGTAACTTCTTTTTGCCAATTTGTTTATCTATGTAAAGCATCTGAGTGCATTTTAAAAGCGCTGTATAAATAAAATGTATTATTATCATCATCATCATCATCATCATCCACACCCTCCGCCTAGTTACAGTACAATCCAGCATACCCGCAGAGCAGCCACCCCACACTGACCTCCTATAACAGCCTACGAGTCTCATTTTACCTGTAAGACTCGCTTTTAATGCTAACGGTCGATCTGCTCTGCATCACACTGTTTACATCATCCCATCCCATTACATTATGTATTGATGTCATTTAGGGACAAGGCACTATGAAAGTTTACAGCATCATGCTGTCATCCTCTTGTTACTCTGTTTACGGTGACACAGCAAAAAAAAAAAAAAGAAAAACAAAAAAGGCAGCGATTCCACTAACAAGATGTGAGTCGATTCAGTGGCTTCTCGACTGATGCATCAAATCATCATGTTTAGGGGTGAGGCAGCACTATGTCTTTCAAATGTTTCCTCTCGCTAATTTGTTTCCTTCATAATAATACAGTCGGCCTCTTAAACATAGCAAGACCTGCAGACTGTATCAGGCAATATCAAATAGGGTCTGACCAGTACTGGATATTTGGGGCTGATGCCAATACCGATATTAGGGTGTAAAAAAATTCCGATATCGATATAGTGGTCAATAATCTTAAATATACAGAATATCTATCTACTAAAGGAAGGAATTTCTGTCTTTGTGTCTTTCGCGTATCTCTTGGACCGTTCATTGGATCTACTCCACACTTGGCAGGTGTATGGCTGGGAAAAAAGGGAGTGCTGTGTCAAATTTGGTGCAATTTGGAAACGCGGCATGATAAATAATAATAAATTTAAACTCTGAATAAACAAGCCATCAGCCGCTCCACTCTGCAGCGGCAGGGCGGAGCTTCTGGGCTCTGCTACCGCATGTCATGGTCAGAGATATACAACCCTGCCGTAAGAGAGACAAGCGGATGACACCTCTCTTTGTTTAATAATGTTAAAAGTTAGGCTTTGTTGTGGGTTTCCTGACTCATTTTAAAAAAGGACAAGAGAGAAAGAGAGTAAGGGTGAGCAAGCTGAGAGCACGAACGAGCGACAGAGAGACAGGCTGGAAAGCTTTCTCTGAGGGAAAGCCCATAAATGATAGAATTTTTTTTTTTTTTTTTTTAAATAGGACAACATATGCTGATACCGATATATCTGTGATAGGCCAATATCGACCGATAATATCAGCTGACCAATATATGGGCAAATGTTAGCACACTAATTCAGAACATGATTGGGGATGTGACGCAGCTCGCTGCTGGGGACTGTAATGTCTGTCTCACATTTGAGGACGACAACTCAGAATCTAATCAACACCTAACGGTGATTTCTCTGTGCACAGATCATACATGTTTTCTCTCTCTCTACTTATCCTCCAAAGTACAAAAAGGCCCATTACCTCCTCTAAAAATGAGTGACAGGGAGAGAGGCAAGCATAAAAGTGAAACACATTACTTGATCTATTTTTCATTGTGGTTACTGAATAACAACGTATACCAATAAAACACTGAGCAACACTCAGGTAGTAGCCACACAGCAAATTTCATTCCATCCCATCAGTGTGCAAAGAACAGGGGGTCTCCCATTACAAGATGCAGTACATCTCTGTGCACAAATAATACATACAAACAATGCATTTCAGTTCAGGTGAGTCCATTTCTCTATTTTATTTAGAGAAACAGTAAAAGAGTCAATTCAAACTGAAATGTTCAACAATTTTAGGTGATTTATGCTTCAATTTAACTTTAATTTACCATTTCCTACTGCATGTATACATACATACATAAATGCTTACAGTCTAGGTTACCCCAACGGTTGCAAATGATGTGCGATTGCATTTATTTAAGGGAAAACAAAATGGGACAATTCACACCACCCTTCCATCGATTACTGCATCTCACATTGTTACTGTGGGATGTGTTAACCCAGTCTCACATCAAAATGTGTAATAGCTACGTTGGTTCACAGCCTAAAACGTATTAGTTTCACAATATTGGTTATAAAATTATGAGATGCCTACGTCTTTTTGGCCTATTCTTTTCTATTGGCCTGCGTCCAAGTCACGTGACTGTCAAGATTCTGTCTGTGAAAACAAACAAAATGGCTACCATTCTTTTTATTCTCAGTGAAAAATTTCAAGATAGACACAATGCAAAAGACAATGATTCAAATAACATGCAACTATGTGGTTTCAGCGATAACAGTGCCCTTAGCAACCACCGTAGCAACGATAGAAAGCCTGAAAAAATATTTTTAATAAACTAAATATCAGTTTCGACATTAAAATGCATTTTGATAACATTTTTAGCAAGAAATGCGCATTTTATTTTCATAATCTTCATTCAGTGAATGTATATGATGTTTAGTTTGTCAGTTATTGCGAAGTTTAATTCAGGCTTTCTATCATTCATTCATCTGAAGGTATTTCCAGAATCCCCAAAGACTCTTCGAACTATCTGGATGAACAAAAAAATCTGCCTACTGCATGATAAAAAGATTTTTAACTTGCTTCCCAAATTGTGACCCTGTTTCCTATCCAGGTAGCCGGCGGGCTGCCATTTTTTGTTTTGGTACAGAAAAAGAGGGGCAACTTGGGAAATGGGTTAAAAATCTTTCTTATGATTCAGCAGGCGAAATATTTTTTCATCCAGATGGTTAGAAGAGTCTTTTGGGGATTCTGGAAACACTGTCGGAAGAGCAGCAATTGTAAACGACCTTCTGGATTTTTCCAAACATCACCAATGATCTTTTAGAGAATGTCACCAGAATTTATGCCGATACACAAACTGGGGCTAGTGTAGGACTGCAAGTAACAATTATTTTCATTATCAATTAATCTGCTGGTTATTTTCCTGATCTATCATTTGAGAATGTTTTCCATAACAAGTGTCCATACTGATGTCTTCAAATGTCTTATGACCAACAGTCCAAAACTAAAGATGTTCTGTTTACTATCATAGAAAAATACAAAAAAAATGTATTTGAGAAGATTCTGGGGCATTTTTTCTAAAAACAGTCTAAAAGCAAACAAACAAACAAACAAAACTTTAACAATTGAAAAAAATTAGTTGGCAATAAATTTTTCGTCTACTGAGTTTTTTGCATGGGTGAGACATTCTCTTCATTTCATTCATCAGTTGTCTCACTTCACGCTTTTATTATTAAAGTCTGAATCGCTCAACTTCAACCTGTCTGTACTTGACGCAGCTGTGGGAGGATAACTGCTAGTCTCTGCTGTTCAGTTAGTTGTTTTAAAGCTAGGATAGTGTGAGCGAAAGTGAAAGTGTTTTCCTGTCGCTTGAATTAAACCAGTGATCTCGCAGTGATAAAGAAAGTCCTACAAACCTGCTTTGCCTACGTGGCTGTCAGGCTTGACAACATCCTCCAGCAGCCTGCGCTGGCGACCAATCTCTTCTTCATAGTTACATATGGTTGTTTCCAGCAGCACAAAGATCTCTTCTACTACCGCAGTCAGTCTTTGGTTAACAAAAGCTCTTAGCGTTTGGATAGTGGACATTTTTAGTGTGCAGCGTGTCTGTAGCCACCTCTTCTTCTTCTTCTTCTTCCTCCTCCTCTTGATTTTTATGGCGGTTGGCAAACAACGTTATGGTGCATTACCGCCACCAATTGGAATGGAGTATGGATCGGGAATCTTGTCACTATACGATCCGAGTCAACCGTCGATGTGAGTCGCACATGCGCGAACTTGTCCGCCACAGCTAGGTACGGCAAAACTACTTGGACAAAGAAGAATTAAAACAGCCTGTCTCTTTATGGTTTGATAAACCAAAATGGTCATTCCAGAAAGTTGGAGGGATGGAATTTTTGTTGGGATGTGATTTTGAGGTTTCTAAACTGCCTATCAAGCTGTCAGATTTCCAGAAACAGGTAATTGCATTAATGGAAAAAGTTATTTACCCATAATTTAACTGCATGGCTCCTCCTTGTGGAATAATAGGAACCATTACAATTAACAGGATCACCATATTCAATCAAGTGTTGTTCAAATACCATTAGTTTACATTTTGTTATATTGTCAACCTCCCCAGGTATTCAAATGTTTTTTTCTCTTTTTCTTTCCACTGATTATGTTATAAAATGCATATGTGAGTATGTATATATACACACACACTAATCATAGAATATACAGTATATATATATATATATATATATATACACACACACACACACACACACACACACACACAATATTTTTCTTTTTGGCTTGTTCTTACTGTTTGCATGCAAGCTTTTGTACCCCTCTTGAGTTTGTAAATTGAAATTGTTCAATTAAAGTTTTTTTTTTTTTTTTTTTAAATGAAGAGGAAAGTGACTTAACGACTGAATTCATGGAGCAGTTGCCGGTGGTTTCTGCTCGGTACATAAACACATTTTACCGTTTGTTTTACCGGCTGGAGCTGTTAGTCTGCTGCTAGTTTATTCACTAATCTGCTGCCTGTTTCGGGTTAAACTGTAAGAAATGCTGCGTAAAGGTGTAAAGAAACAGCCAGTGTAACATTATTCAGTCTGTCACGAAATCTAATAGTTACATGTTTAAAAGACATTATGTGACTGTATAAAATGGTGCATGCGTGACTCACATCCACGGTTGAAATTTAGATTTCATGATATGTGGTTTTTTCAGGTGGTGTTGCCATACCTAGCTTTCCAAGATGGCGGACCTGCTTGTGCATGTATGACTCACATTAATGCTAGACTCAGATCATGCAGTGACAAATCTCTCCTCCTCCTCCTCATCTTCTTCTTTGAGCTTTAACTGCAGCTAGCAGCCATAGTGTTGCATTCCTGCCATCTTCTGGAGTTAGTTAACTTCTACAGTGTCTGGATTGTCAAACTTTTCCCATCATTACTGTTCTCCTTAAATAGCTGAAACATCTTCTGCCCTGTCCACTAACACCACACTCCAGTATGTTCTTTAATCCTGCTCCTGTTAGCCTGAATCATTTCATTTCCTCCATCATGTCCTTTCTCTCTGATTTATATTTCCTACAGTTAATGAGCACATGTTCCACAGTTTCTGGTACCTGACAATGTTCACAGAGACCAGTTGAATGCTTCCCCATAATATTAAGTGCACCGTATAGATTGCTGTGTCCTATTCTTAATCTAGTTATACTACCTCCTCTTTTTTGTTTCCTCCCCTATTTCTTATCCTACCCACTCTATTTTGAATTGAATGTCTTCCCCTTCTCTTCTGATCTCAGTGCTGCTGCCACACAATGCCCTTTCCCTCTGATTTTGAAAGTTTAATATGGATGACTATGTTTCCTTTTCTAACTGCTTGTTTGGCTAGTTTGTCCACTCTTACATTACACAGAATGCCTATGTGAGCAGGAACCCAATTGAATGTGACCTCAGTGCTTTGCTTTATTACTCTTGAATGTGCATTTACATTTAATAGTAGTCCTGACGATTACTGAAAACAACATAAAAGAAAATGAAAACACATAAGACAGGACAGTGCAGAGACTGAATCACTACAGAGTAGGACTCTGTTTGGTCTAATTTTTTCAATCCATCAAAATGGAATAGGCTACAACTCAACTGTATACACGCTTAAGATATTTTAAGTGTTTTTGCATATTTCATGTGACTTGGAAGTGCAACTGCGGAACCTGTAATATCTGTTGTTAGATCCTTTGAGCCTTCAGTAAAAATGTGCACAGTCTGTATATTTGCATTGCAATCATAAAACTCATTGACTACATCTGTACTTCTGTTTCTTGCCTTAAAGCAGCCATTCTCAACCAGTGGACTGCAGCCCACAGGTGGGTCTCAGAGCACCATCTAGTGGGCAGTGGTACTGCCAAATGGTTAAATTTTTTTTGGTAATTTACAAAGTTTACAAAGCTAGTTATTATTATATCTAAATATGCTCAAGAATTCACAAATAAAAAGCATCAAATTAAAATACATAATTTCAATGACTAGTTATTTTTTAATATCACCATGCCAATCATGACACATTATCATCAGGTAGAGACAAACTTTTGCTACAAGAAATACTGGCTGGGAGAGCGAAATCAGCTGAGCATGCTTGGTGTGCTATGCCCAGAGGAAACATCAAAAGTGGTGCGACAGGACGTGGAAGCAGGGCAAGTGTGGAGGAGTGCAAACTAGGCTAACTGCTAACCTATACAAACTGGCAGTTCCAACAATCATGCTGCCTTTGGACAGCAGTTCTCTGGATTATATAACTCCCCCATCAGGGCTGGTCACTGTTGACATGCAAGAGCTGTCTACATCAAATTGAGACATGTACTTTTCTCTCTAAATGCACTTTAATGAACTGTGCTGTTTGTACTTAGTTTTTTTTTATTTTTGTGGTATGGTTTGATTCATAAGATAAGCTTACCCTAACCCTAATGTTTAACAGGGTTAGAATGTGGAGCAAGCAGATGTGCAGTGAAAAATATTAATGTAGCACCGGTTAGATCAGTGTTAGACTTTGGGTGTCTTGCTTATGGATAAGCAGCAAAAACCTCATTAAAGAAGTTGAAGGTAGTGCAAGCCCAAGTGTTGTGGCTGTGTCTGACTGATGGTATCCACTCTTCAGGTTGAGGTGGGTGGAATGTCGCTGCATCTTAGACACAAACAGTTAATGATGAATTACTGGGCAAATCTTCAAGGGCATTCAGATGACTGACATCCAGCAACAAAGATACTCCTCCCATGTTGGGAGAGAGCCTTAGACATAGTAGCTAAAGACATGACATTAAGTCATAAAAGATATATCCCTACAGTACCATTACCAGTAATGCTGTTCCCCTCAGTGTCAATTGATTTCTATACTCTGGAAAAAATACAGGTACATAAAGGTTTTTTACATATTGCAGTTTTGGTTAAAGACAGGTTACAAACACTGTATTGTGCATTTGTTCCAATATATACAGGTGGACTCAGAGTTCTAAATTAAAACACCCGCCAAATGCGTGTAAATTTTGGGTTTGGTATAAAAATAAATTGGGGTCACCGGCTAGCTGGCTGGTAAATACTTTGGATTCACAGCGTATAGGCCAGCTTTACATCACTGTGTTTTTTATGTGCTTAGACCAACTGAGACTCATGTGACCCTTGCTGTCCACCGTACTTATTGTGACGTCAGCGATTCAGCCAATTTAAATCAAAGCAGCTTTGACTATTTGGTGCTTTTTACACAATGGCTGCATAAGCCAAGAGCATTATTAAGCAGAGATTGAAGGAAAGGTGGCAAAAGCAATGGGAGGAAGAGAGCAAAGGACGATGGTTTTACAGAGTTCAAAGGAAAGTGAGAGAAATGAGGTGTGCAGGAAGGAACAGGAAGATGAGAATAATTTCAAGACTTAGATTTGGACACACTGGACTAAACAGTACACTATTCAAAATAGGTAAACATAATATAGGCAGATGTGAATACTGTGGGCAAGAAGAAACAGAGCATGTTATGCTACACTGTAAAAAATGAGGCAGAAAGAAGGCATCTGATTCAAAACCTCAGAAAGATAAAAGTACACTTTGATCTAATGGATTCTACAAAAGAACTCAAAAACTGAGTTGTCAAATCCTATTTCAGGATCTTAGACTAATTTGATTGAGAAGATATGAGTTTTTTTTATGAATATTGTAAATACTAGACTCACTGGGTTGCACCAGCTATGTGAGCACTATGTGGCATCGTAGCAAGTTAATGTTAGATTGATATTGAAATATATCAATACATTAGGTCTCTATTGGATTACTGTGTTGTAAAATGGCAGCAATTAATGAGAAAATGATGCTGTGTGGCAGAAAAACTGCTGTTTTACCATTAGAGAGTTCTGTGACATTTTATGATTTACACTTACCCTAGGGGCATGTGTGTAAATATTTAGTTGTTACTCAGAGTTATGTTGTAACTTCTCTGTGGTGCAAGCTTTTATTTTAGCAATGCATAAATCACAACTTAGTAAAGAATTACATTATAACAAAGTTTGAACTTACACACAGCTGGTGCAACAGGCTGCAGCAGTTTGTCCTGCTCTGCAGCTACATGTTTTTGCTTGTAATAGGCTAATGTCTACTCTATAACTGTCCAGATGCACTCAGGAAATATTTGCAGAAGCCTCCAGCTGCTGGAGAAGTTACATCCGATCTCCCATCTACACCTCTCTCTGAAGCAGGTCAGTTCAGCCAATTTGTTGTGGTGTCTGTGTAATTGATAAGTTGTTGTGGTGTCGTTTGTACAGTGCTACTTTATATGCAGTAGAATGGCATAAAGGACTTAATGCAGTGGTATAACAGTATGGATGTACTCAATACAGCTGCAGGTCAAGCAACACCATATCAAGCACTCCAGCTACTTCCAGTGAGAAACAGCCTGCAGCAGGTGAGTTCTGTTCATTGTATGTTACAGCTGCAGTTATGTAACTAATGTCAATATGGCCAAATCCAGATACATTTTTGCTTTAATTCTATCAAATATTTACAATCAGTTATGAACATACGCAACTCATCCTGTACATCTGGAATATTTTGTCATTTGTCCACAAATTAATGCTTGAGAATCTGTTTTTATTTTGCCAGTACTTTGGCCAAGCCTTTAACCATTTTCTAACTCTTCACAATGACAGAAAGCCATGGGAACTGCAGCCTGCATTTCTTTCATTTTCATTCTTTTTTTTTTTTAGGCAATACCACCACCTACTGGAAGAAAAAAAAAAATCAAATGAGCTAGAACTACACTGAACTATGGGTCCAAAATCAAAATTATCTATTATTAAATGGTTTCTTACATACTTGTATTATCATGGTAACACTAGTGCAATAAAATATATTGAATCAAATATAATTTCTATATAAAGAAAGGGAACATAGCTAACTTAAATACTAATCAATATTAGACTGCAACCATCTATATTTATTCAAATTGTCTACAGGACACATTAAAGCTAGAATAATTTCTTCCCATCAAATATAATTTAAACCTAGATTCTTGACCTTTTTTCACTCATGTAATTGAACAATACTGAACTGAAAACTGAACTTAAATACAAACTGAAATAATTGGACAACAGGGAACAGGTGGCAACACACAAGGGTGGCTGGGAGTGATTGGCTGGGAAAGACACTGGGAGCAGGGCAGGACTGATGAGGCTGATACAGGACAGGTGTGGGGAAAACACAGAGCAGGGCAGGGCTAACAAGGGTAATACAGGGCAGGTGAGAGGAGGAGCACACGAACATGGGAGGCGTGAAGGAACACACAAGGGAAACAGAGAAAACCAAGTCCCATAACACACAACAGTCAAACCACAATCCAACTGAGAATGCAAGAAAGTCTTTCAAAGTCAAATAACACAAACAAGCTTAACTAAATGATTAGGCAACATAAGTATAACAGAAAACCCAAAGAACACAGAGTCCCAAAACCATGAGGTAATCAACAAAGGCAGGAAAACACAGGAAGGTAACAAAACACAAGGAGAAAACATTTCAATGTCTTGGCAGGATGTGACAAGTCTGCCATTTTGAATGAACTGCATTCTTTTTGCAAAGTGAAGCCATTGAAAGGCAACTTCAAATTTGGTAGGTGATATCTAAAGACCTTTGCAATGCTAAATTGTGAAGCTTTTTAGTTTTTGTGGAATACCCTTGGCATGGCGTGCCAGTAGTTTTGCCCAAAACATGTTTGGGGCCTGTGGTGACTTTTTTGCATCTTGTACTATTGATCAGTTGACAATTACATGATAATGAATCATTAAAAGGTAATTAATTTTGTGATCACCTACGTATGTGTAATCACATAAATTGTGTATTTAACCTATGTGTGAGGACTGGGTTCAGCTGTGTGTGAAGGCCTCAATACTCTGAGATACTGATGTGATAGGGAAAGAATCCAGCTGTGAACTAAGATAACGCTATCACAAAGCTCAAAATCCAGAGTCTCAAATGAGACTGGCAGTGTGTGTGTTTTGTGTGAAGTTGTTACTATAATAAGAGCTGGCTGTACATACATTTATGGTCAAATTACATGTGGATAATGTAATTTAAATGCCTATCCATTTGCTTAAAGATATTTATCATTTATTCATTCACAGTACCAGTGCCTCGCTATTAGATATTCAGGGAGAGGTAACAGGGCAGCTTAAACTAAAAAAACCAGAGGAGTAGGGAAATAGAACACAAGCAATGGGAAGAGTTGGCACGATGGCAGGAATTAATACCAGAAAAGGAGCAAATAGACTTAGAAAAAGAACGACAGCTAATGGATAAAAAGAAAGACGGCCCAGATCCCAGTAGCAGAGAAGGATCAAACCATGCATCCACACCTCACCAAAATGCAATGCAGGGGAGAAAGAAAAAAAAGAAGAGAGGAAAAAGTGGTGAAACAGACTGCAGCAGTGATAGCACTAGTAGCAGTGACAGTGACAATGATGATAATGATGCTGAAAGATTCATTGAGAGACTGGTGCATGGCACATTAAAAATGGAAAGCAACAAACAGGCTAAAAAGAGGCAGCAAGAAAAAGAAAAAAGGAGAAAGGAAGATATGGAAAGGTCAAGATAAGACCAGTGAGTTGTTACAAGAGTCTTTGCTACGTACAGAGGCTTCATGAAGAGAGTATGAAGCGATAGTGAAAAAATTGCAGTTACAGAAGGCATTAGTGTACAAAGGATTGCAAGAATCACACATGCACAAAGAAAGAAGATCACAGGAAGAGGGTGATGCATACCCAACAGGGAGACATGGTATGGAGTTAAGAAGTCATAAAAGAGGTGTACACAGTCAGAGTGTGAATCATCTGCTAGCACTCTATGATGTGGAGAAAAACTCAGAAATAAATGTATATGTCCCCTAATGACAAGGCGAGGCCGTGACCATTATGAGACATGGACATTCATGGACATGGTGGGGCCGGCAGGAAGACTCCCTTGAAATCACAGCCAATAAGTAGATACTAGCCCTGGAGGAAAGTACAGCAGGATTTAGGTTGACCCTTGGTGATATTAAAGCCCTACTGATGCATGCAGCAGGCAAGCATACAACAGAAGAAATTCTTGAGGCAGCAGGCCTACATCTACTGAGTATGGGAAATGATGTGGATGACCGGGAGTTTTGGCTCTGGAGAGGTAGAGTGTGGGAGCAGGTCAGAAAGCAATTTCCAGAACAGATAAACACAGCAAAGCTTGAAGGGCAAGAACTGACAGTGAATGCCCAGCCAAATTTCTGCGCGACTTCCAACACAGGTGGAGTGCATGGAATGCAAACAACACAACAGCAAACTTCTTTAAAATTATGGTAAAAAAGGCTCTGCCCCAAGAAGTACAAAAGCATCTGGATAACGTGGTAGGGCTGATGAAAATGGAGTGGGAACTGTACACTGAACACATCACACACATCATGTAGAACAATACAGAAAAGAGCGAAGACAGAGGGAAGAGCAGAGTAAGCATATTTCCTCTAAATTGGCTGATTTACAGTTAGGAGAACTGACTGACAAAAAGGAGAAAAAAACCAAAGGAAAGATATAAGCTCCAGTGGTGACAGCTTTAGCAGTGGTGCTTCCACAGACTGAGGAACCAAGGCTATAGAGCTATAGTTTTGGCACTAGTAGCAGTACTGTTCATAAATGGAATACAGGGTGCTCAGGCAGAAAGCAACACCAATGGTGATCCCTGGATAGAGGCAGGAGAACCACTTGAGCCACAGAACATGCTGAGAATAGAAATAGGGGAGCTAATGAAAATGCAAAGTATGCAAATGAAAAACAATACTGATAGGCAGACAGAAAACTGCCAGCACTGCACTGGCAGCAGGGGTGGTGTTAGCGTCAGAAGAACACCTACCATTAGGGGAAGTGATAAATTTGAGGTGTGATAGATCAACTCATCATCACAGCCTAATTATTAAGATACCAGGCCAAAATAAGATACCAGGAGTTGCACAAAATATGTAGAAAACAAGGATATGCCCAAATTACAATCAGATGTCTCAAAGACCATTGTGTAAATGTAAACACTAAAAGATTCATGACCATACAGAGGGTGAGCAAAATGATGAGTGTTCCCTGACCAACAACAGAACAGACATAGCAAAGCGAGAAGTGAGGAAAACAAGGGAAGAAACACAGGCAAAACAAGGTGACAGTAAGTAAGCTGCAAACCTCACAGTGGCAGGCGAATATGTTCTATCAGTGGCTAAAATACTAATACTAATACTAATACTAATAGAGACTCCAACAGGTGAGGCCTTTCCCTGGTAACAAATGGGTCCGATAGGCTGAATAGAACAAAGGAAGAGGAAGACTTCTTGGTGCCACCAGCAGTGCAAGTGTCTAAAAATATTATGTGTCCATTTTGTATAATAAGTGGACAGGAGTTAGAACAAGTTGTGAATTGTAACAGACAATTTGACAAACACAGGAGGCAAGATTAGTTGCCATATGGTACCACTAACCCAAAAGCTCTGTAACAACAGAATTTTTGGGGAGCCATAGGCACAGCGCAAGAAGTGGCAATGAGCAGTAGATAGGTAAATTATCTGTAGTATAACCAACAGTGATTTATCAACTACACGGTGCAAGCACTAGCAGAGATAAAAGAGCAACTGCATGCTACTTCAGTGATAGCTCTGCAGAATAGGTTCAGGAACAGGAAGTATGTTAGCGCATTGAAGAAGAATGTTGTACAGTCATCCACAGGCAAAGAAAGGGAACTTGACCAAGGCTTTAGAAAAGTTGAAAAGGTTGCGGAATTAGCATGTACAGAACTCAAATTGGAATACTGGCAATGATGCATGGTTGGATTGGCTGCAATCTTTAGAAAATAGTAAGAAAATATAGAGAAACCTGATTGGCAGATTATGTTTTAACTGGAAGGCCACTATGGAAGAACCCTATGTGCCCAGACCAAGAAAAAGGAGAAGAGATGAAAGAAAACTGCAAATAATCTTAAATCAATTGCCCTACCAACCACCAATGCACCAATCTTCAATAGTACACAAGCTAACAGGTTTTTCTCAGTCTGATGGCTACCCCCTATTGCCCCATCCTTATGAGATATGGATTGCTGATGTAAGCTGCTACCCCTACCAGGAGCTTTGACACTGGAAATAACAAAATTTGGTTGCTTCTGGTTATTTGATCAAGTTTGGAAAAAAGGAAAACATTGTTATGGCCTGCCCCTGAACACCATAAGGTGCCAAGAAATTATCATCATAAGACTGGGACATTTAATTCTGTTTAGCAATCACTTAAGTATTATACTAGGAGAAAGGGAGCGCATTGATAAAACCGGGGAAAAGTGCAGGGCAAAGTACATACAGCATAGAGACAAACTGCAATTGATAGAGACATGGGGACAAGACTGGGTATTAAACTATGCAACAAGTGCATTAGAGAGAAGGGAATAGTAAAAGAAAGACTAAGAGAATCAATGCTGTTTATGAGACTTATACTTTTGTATTTCTAGGTCCAGCCAGGGATTGAACCAAAACAAATCAAAGAGGATTACCCACTAATGCACAGTCATGGCCACAGGCATACAACAGATAGTTAAGAAAAAGAAAAAAAAAACTATACATACATATACTGAATGATCTGCCATATGGTCCTATATCACTGTATCAGTCACAGACAAGAAATTGCCTGACCATCTGCTCAGTACAGTCAAAAGATTACCCGCTGCTCCCAGAATCATCTGAAATTGTTTAATTAAGAGAAGAGCTCAGCACGATAGGACTCCATTATGACTTTGATCAGGTAGAATTTAGCCATAGATACTGCATGCCCTTAACAACAGAAGGGACTATGGAGGTAATCACATTAAAATTAGGACCCCAAGTACTGTTTAGCACTTATTGAAGTCTAGCAAGATTTGGGAAAAAGGGAATCAGACAAACATCAGAGAAGTGCAGAGATTGCTACAGCTATAGGGATGGATTTAGCATTTACTGCACGTCACTGATAATGAATTATGCACAGAGAAAAATAGAAAAGAGAAATGACTGGTTTGATTGGTAACCATTACTAATTATAGTTATAGTTTGCTGCCAGTGTCACACCAGATGCTAGAGATTAATTAGCTGTAATTTAACTTTGTTATTGTACCGATAGATAAAATCATGGAAGAAGAACTATATTTAAAATTACTTGTGGGATGACCTGGAGCCTGGACAAGTCATTGACATTCCCAGGGAATGCACATATAGGGATTGGTTTTGGAGATTGGGAGGAAGATGATGGCACATGGATGCCACTGAGAAAGATGGCAAGACCAGATAAAGTCCATAAAGCATGGAGAACAGTGGCTCCCAGTACAGGGCAATTGCCCCCCAGTCTGTCCTATGCATCACCTACAAGTTAAAGAAACAAGTGATATTTTACTGTGCATATAGCCACGGAGAAAGAAGAAAGCTTATTGGCTATATGTGGAAAACAAAAACTATTGTCAAAATATTTATGGGAGCAGACTATTACATGATAATGAATCATTAAAGGTAATTAATTGTGTGACTATGTGATCACCTACATATGTGTAATCATATGAATTGTGTATTTAACCTATGTGTGAGGACTGGGTTCAGCTGTGTGTGAAGGCCTCAACTGTGGATAACGGTAAAAGGACATGTACCCAGTAGAAAATAAATTATATAAATAAGAGTATAAATAAGTGTTTGTAAATTTGTCACCTAGTGCCA
Source organism: Scomberomorus guttatus (assembly GCA_038419695.1). Classification (NCBI taxonomy): domain Eukaryota; kingdom Metazoa; phylum Chordata; class Actinopteri; order Scombriformes; family Scombridae; genus Scomberomorus; species Scomberomorus guttatus. The sequence goes on from CM076453.1 coordinate 177,697, forward strand.
TATCCCATGGAATCAGCCTTGGTTTGCTGTGTTATGCTTATGAATCAGTAAATCTATTTTCACAATCTGCCAGATTCAGTGTGTTTCCTGGACTGTTAATTTTATATTTTACAGTATATATATATATATATATATATATATATATATATATATATATATATTTAGTCATAGTGATAGTGCCACCTACTGACAAGAGGAAATCAGCCTTATGTGACAAACATCATCCGATTTACATGGATTTTACATGGTGTGGTCTACACATGATATGCAGCAACATGACGTATAATTAGGGGGTGTTCTCTAGCACCACATAGTGGACACAGGAAGTGATATTTAATTTGTTCGTGCAACGTTCGATAGCATCACAGTAATGAACACATCTGAATGTCATCTAGACTTGATATAAAGCGACATGATGTATAATTAATGGACGTTCTCTAGCACCACATAGTGGACACAGAAAGAGATATTTAACTCCTTCATGCAATATCCAATAATTATGAAAATGCATATGCACTTCAGTTTACCTCCACTAAATATCTTGCTACATTAATGACTCTTATAATAAATACTCTTGTGCACTGCCTACTGGCAACAGGAAATTCAGCCTTATGTGACAGACATCAGATTCACATGAAATTTACAAGGTGCGGTCTACACTTGTTATACCGCAACATGATGTATCATAGTGCACACAGGGAGTGATATTAAATTCATTTGTGCTACATCTGACAAGAGCCCGGTCCTGAACAGATCTGTATGCCCACAATAAAAGCACTTTGACTACCGGGCTCCCCGATGTGTGCGAAGGTGCGTGCGGCTTTAAATAGGGCCCGAGCACCTAGCGGTGCAAAGGAATTATTATTAATGACATAAGAGTCCCAGCCTGAACACATCTAGATGTCAATATTGAGACAGTCATAGTGCCACCTACTGGCAAGAGGAAGTCACAAGCCCCATTCTTCTATCACCTGAACCAGATCCAACTAAAACTCAGTCAGCTAAGTTGTAAGATGTTGATGATGCTAAATGGTGAAGCTTTTGAGTCTTCATCACAAGCTGTTTCCATGGCGAACCATTATTCCCCATGAAACAGGAAGCTGTTTTTGAAGGGCCAGTGATGCTTGAATAACATCACGGTACTGAACACATCTGCATGCCTGCAGTAAAAGCACTTCGACTGCGGCACTCCCCAACGTGCAAGGACCCGTTCATCGCTGCTAGCAGCTTTAATTATTATTATTATTATTATTATTATTATTCCAAAAGAAAACCATTTTTAAAGGGGCTAAACATGCTTGAAAAGTTATGAAACTTTATGGGTCTTGGGCATGGGTGTGGCAAAATGGCTCGATAGCGCCCCCTATAAAATTTCAAATTCAAAGCCCCTCCTTCAGAATTGACGTAGATGAATGAAATTTGGTAGGCACATGTAAGATGTCCAGACACACAAAAAAGCCTCCTGGAGCCTTACCCTAAATCCAACAGGAAGTCGGCCATTTTGAATTTTATTGGCGATTTTTGTGCATTTGTGCCATTTCCACGCGTTGTATTTTAACGAACTCCTCCTAAAGATTTAACTCAACTGACTACAAATTCGGTCAGTGTCATGTAAAGGCCTTTGTGATGAAAAGTTATTAAAATCTTGAGTTTTCATTGAACACCCTTGACGTGGTGATGCATTGAATTTCGATGTTTCATCATGAAACAGGAAGTTGTTGTAACTGGACAGTATATTGTCCAATCTGCACCAATTTTCTCATGCTTGATGAGGGTCCTCACCTGAACACATTTATGTGTCAATATTAAGTCATACTCATAGCAACACCTACTGGCAACAGGAAGTTACTGGTGCTGTACTTTTATGATTCCTGCATAGCAGGTTGAACTGATCAACGTCAAATTTGGTCAGAAAAGCCTTAACACCCTTATGATGCTATATTGTGAAGATTGTAAGTTTTCATGGAACACAGTTGCCGTGGGGATGCGGCAAATTTCGAGGTTTCACCATTGAAAAAACAAACTGTAAATCGACTCCACATGGTCAGAGCTTTCCAAAATTTCACATTTGATAAGAGTCCTGGTCTGAAGACATATACAAGCCCATATTGAATCATAGTAATAGCGCCACCTACTGGCAACAGGAAGTTATATTCCCCATACTTTTACTAACTACTCGCAGGTTAACCAGATGCACCTCAAATTTGGTCAGCTAAGTTGGAAGACATTGATGATGCTAACTGGTGAAGAAACAGGAAGCTGTTTTTTTTTTTTTTTTGGGGGGGGGGCTAAGGATGCTTAAAAGCTCACGAAACTTGGCACATGTGTCAGAATGGGGGTATTTAAAGGTCTGATATGGGTCTTGGACTTGGGTGTGGTAAAATGGCTCAAGGGCGCCCCCTAGAATATTTCAACTTTGAAGCCCCTGCTTCAGAATTGACGTAAATGAACGAAATTTGGTAGGCACCTGTATCGTGTGCAGATGCACAAAAAAGCCCAACAGGAAGTTTGCAAATTTTTCTTCAATTTACTTTGCGATTTTTGTGCAATTTTTGCCATTTGCAGGCGTTGTATTTTAACAAACTCCTCCGAGAGACGTCAAAATTGGTCAGTGTCATCTAAAGACCTTTTCATTAAATGATCATGTTGTAATTTGAATGTACATTGTCCAACCTGCACTAAATTTGTCATGGTTGATAAGAGTCATGACTTGAATACATCTACATGTCAATATTGAGTCATAGTCATAGCGCCATGTACTGATGAAAGGAAGTTAGCCCTATATGACAAACATCATCCGATTTACATGGATTTTACATGGTGTAGTCTACACATGATATGCAGCAACATGACGTATAATTAGTGAGTGGTCTCTAGCGCCACATAGTGGACACAGAAAGTGATATTTAACTCCATGCAATATACAATAATCATGAAAATGCATATGCACTTCAGTCGACCTCTACTAAATATCTTGTGCAGCACTGCCTACTAGCAACAGGAAAGTCAGCCTTATGTGACAAACATTATCCGATTCACATGAAATTTACAGGGTGTGGCCTACACTTGTTATACAGCAACATATAAATTGACTACAGTAAGTTATAGGCCCCATACTTTTACTGATTACTCCTGGCAGGTTAACCAGATGCACTTAAAATTTGGTCAGCTAACTTAGAAGATGGTGATGATGCTAAATAGTGAAGCTGTTGAGTTTTCATCTAAAGCTGTTGCCATGGCGATGCACAATTCGCCATGAAACAGGAAGTTGTTTTTGAGGGGCTAGGGATGCCTGAAAACTCACAAAACTTGGCACACCCATCATAGAGGGTGTATTTAGTTGTCTTATATGGGTCTTGGGCCTGAGTGTGGCAAAATCAAAGTTCAAAGTCAAAGCCCCCACATTTAAATTTGACCTAGATGAACAAAATTTGTTAGGCATTAGTGGTGTGCGATACTGCATAATTTGGTATCGATCCGATACCAAGTAAATATGGGCCAGTATCGCCAATACCGATATTTTTCAATAAATAAGGTGGATGCATCATTGAATTGCTAAATCTCAATTAATTTTCATGACCTTAAGTGTTTTTTGTGATGTTTACTCTTTTATTATTAATAAGAAATAAGCCTTTAGCACATCTATGTGTAGTTTAAATGCAGTAATCATACAGTATCCCTTTGACAGTTAATACAAAAGGGCAATAATATTCAATAAATTCTGAGCCATATTATATTCAGTATGTGTTTCAATAGTAAATGTTTCCAGTAAATGTATTAATTTAAATAACACATTTCAATGGGATAAATGTATTACATCAAGGTCTTTTTGAGTTGGCTAAAGTAGAAAATAACAGTTTCACTTTGTTACTTTCAACACTATAACCTGCCTGGATATTCTCTACCATGCTGAAAGGCCTCTGCCAATGACCTCTGCCTCTGGACTGGGGGTCTTGCAGCAGGACCAGGGGGTGGGGGATTTCTCTCCCCCTCTCTCCATTTTTGTAGCTCCATGTTTTCTTTTGGATGGTTTTTTATATGTTTATATAAATTGGTAGTGTTTCCACTATACCTGACTAGCTTTTTACAAATCCCACATTTTGCTGTTGTCTCGTTTTTGGCTTGAAAATACAGCCACACGGCGCTCCTCTTCCTCTCTGCCATTCTTCTGTTGTATTTTCTCTGTGCGTATGCTGATGAACCTGAGCCGGCAACTTGCTTGTTTGTTTGCTTTGCACGTCTAAGTCACGTCACGTGACTCACGTGAAGGCGCAACATCTAAACACAAGAGGGGGAGCAAAGTGTGCCTGCTCTGCGCTGACACAGGAGCAGCGAGTCCAGTGACCTGGCTGTTTCCTCTTTGCCGAAACCGCAGCATTGCAAACAAGAGCGAAACTTAAAGTAAAGAATCGATCTCACCAGGCTAATATCAATCCGATACCAACTTGGTATTGATACTTGGATCCATCTGCCCACCACTATTAGGCATATGTACCATGTCCAGACACACAAAAAAGCCTCTTGGAGCCATACTGTAAGTCCAACAGGAAGTCAGCCATTTTGAATTAAGTTTGGAATTGTAGTGCAGTTTTTGCAATTAAAAAAAAAAAAAAAAGTGTTGTATTTTGATGAACTCCTTCGAGAGTTTTAACTCAACCAACTTCAAATTTGGTCAGTGTCATCTAAAGATCTTTACGATGTGAAAGTTATCAAAATCTTGAGTTGAGTGCTGTTGCTGTGGTGACACAACGCATTTTGATGTTTCACATGAAACAGGAAGTTGTTGTAACTTGATTGTACATCATCCGACCTGCACCAAATTTCTCATGCTTGATAAGAGTCCTGGCCTAAACACATCGACATGTCAATATTGAGTCATAGCCATAGCATCACCTACTGACAACAGGAAATCAGCTGCATGACAAACATCATCTGATTTACATGGAATTTATATGGTGTGGTCTACACATGATATACAACAATATTTATAATTAGTGTGTTCTCTAGCGCCACCACAGTGGACACATGAAGTGATATTTATCTCTTTCATGCAAAGTCTGATAAGAGCCAAGGCCTGAACTCATCTACATGCCCAGAATAAAAGCCCTTTGACTGCGGTGTGCCCCGATGTGCGCAAAGGTGCACATCTCATCTCTGCTTGCAGCTTTAATGATTATTATTATTATCATTATTATCATTATTATCATTATTATTATTCCCAAAGAATAGCATTTTTGAGGGAAGGGAAACTTTGCATGTGTAAGAAGTGGTTAAAAATGTGATATTTTATGGTTTAATTTATAATTATAAATATAATTTATAAAATGGCTCTATAGCCCTCCCCCCAAAAATTTAAAATCTGAAGCCCCTCCTTTCAATTTCACATAGATGAACGAAATTTGAGAGGCACATGTAACATGTCCAGATGCACAAAAAAGCCTCTTCAAGCCATACCCTAAATCCAACAGGAAGTCAGCTTTTTTGGCACACACGTCAGAAATGGTGAAAATTGCAAATTTCAGTAGTGATTGGGCTCGGGCATGTCCAGCGGGCTCCATAGCGCCCCCAAACGCAGAGTCATTTTGAGATAAAAGCGAGAAATTGTAAACTGTCCTGGCTGGTGTTCCTCTTATGCCTGGTTCATTTAAGAGCATAACAAAACAGGGAGGTCCACACACAGCTCAAGAGCTGTAACAGCTCAAGAGCTGTAACAGCTCAAGAGCTGTAACAGCTCAAGAGCTGTAACAGCTCAAGAGCTGTAACAGCTCAAGAGCTGTAACAGCTCAAGAGCTGTAACAGCTCAAGAGCTGTAACAGCTCAAGTAAAGGAATAATTTATTAAAGATAACTCAACTTAAGCAAACTAGGAAGTGTAACATCAAAAACATGAACCAAGGCTAAACTAAACAAATCAAAACCCAAACAAAACCAAATGGAGTGCCTGAAAGGCACCAGCCTTCCAGGAGGGAGAGAGAGGGAGCCATCTTGGAATCCCCCAGCTTATAAAGGCTCCAAGCAGGTGACAGCCATCCCTTAATGAGATGGGCAGGGCCAGACCATCTGGGAGAATTTGGAAGGAGGAAAGCAAAAGCAGGAAAGAGGAAAACAGAGGCAGGCCAATACACATACAGTCCTAAGGCCTAGGGCTGTCACAGTTCCTTACACAGATGACTGGGGCTAAGCCAAAAAACTCTTGGTTCAAAACACATTGGTTCCTGTGCAGCTATGATTTGGGTTTAGTACCAACAATGCCATGTGACAGTAAAATATTTGGGGCTTTGCTGAAAACATTTGTGGTAGATATAGTTTAAAAAAATAAATAAATGTCCCACTCATTTGGTGCCCCCAGGGTGAGGTGGTTGATAGAGTATCACAAGGTGGAATGAACAGAGTCCCTAGACTCTACCCTAGACAAATCAGTTGTTGCTAATGGAGATGAACTTAGAGTAGGAGCTTCAAATGAGTTGAATTTAATTTTAAGTTTGGAGGTTCAATTGAAAATAGACTTATACATTAAGACAACACCCCCTCCTTGTTTATTTGCCTGAGCTACATGGGCATTAGTATAGTCAGGTGGGGAAACCTCATTTAAGGGAAGGAAAATATTTGGTTTAAGCCATGTTTTTTTGGCTTTACAATAGTTTAGCTCCCTGTGCTTTTAAGGCACATTATTTGGGTGTTCGGTTTTACTGCTCAGCTTTAAGATAGTTTAACTACCTCAGCTCTGAAGACATAAAGTACAAACAAGGAAGTGGGAGAGAAAACTAAATTTCAGACCACAGAGATTCAGTTTCTACAAAAGTACTGAGAGCTGAACACACAGACGAGCTGGACAAACAGCTTTCTCTCTTGTCTCCACCACAGACACGAGTTGAGTCTCACTGTGCAACAGAGGAGGGGGAGAAGTGGGGAGAAGGGGGGGTCATCATAGGTTTGCCACGGTTGGCAAGACATCACCACAAACTGCTTGGCGAAGGGTCAGGCACGCTTTGGCCTGAGATGGTCCACCTCGGGTGTGACTTGGCACAACTCGGTAAACTGGTAATCGAAACACAAATCAGTGCATGGTTTGACTTGGTGCAGCAAAAAGTTCCAATGGAAAAACCCTACTAGTGGACTCCACATCCACACCAGCTTTAAACCTAGCAGGCTCTGTAATTACCTGCGATTTTCCGAATGCTAAGTCAAACTAGATGTAGACACGTGTCTATGTTTCTAGATAAAATAGTGGTGCCATTCCCCGTAGGATGAAGGGTTATTAACAAGGGTTATTAACAAACCCAATTAACAATTTAACAAACAAATTAACAAAGTTCAACAGAATGTCATTAACTACAGAACAGTTTTACTTATCTTTACTTATCCTAGTCCCACACCGACTGAAATCCACCTGGCGAAATTTACTTGCGTGGTGTGTGTGTGTGTGTGTGTGTTGGGGGTGGGGGGGTGGGGGGGGGTTAAATATAAACTGAGCAAGCTAACAACAACAGTCAACAAGGTGGTGAATTATGCAGCGTTTTATCAAACACTTCACTGTTATTATTCTCTGTAACTCATTACAGTCAACCAGCATCTTTTCTTGTATTATTTTGCAGCTCAGTTATAAAACAAGAATATAAACAAACAATATTTTCTAAATGAGAAGTCAGTCCCTCCCCTCTCTCAAACCAGCTGGACATTGGAGAGCCTTGTGAATCTGCGAGTCAAAGTTCAGATCAGACTGAACTCTGTGCAAAACAAAGGAGATAGGTCAATTTGCGACCAGAAGCGGATGTAATGCGCCCCGTTGCACACAGACACCAATGGGAAGTGAATTTTGGTCTAACTGCACCATTTGAGGACCTAATGATGAACTTCTTTCCACGATCCCTGATTGAGCAGTTGTCAAGTGTTCAAGGTCACCAATTTACTGGAAGTGATGTCAGTTGCCAGCAAAACTTTGTTCAACAATGGTGGTTAAAATCCAAGTTTGGAAGAAATGGGATGTAACCCTAAAAACTTAAGCTCCACAACAGGTGGAGCCATAAAGAGTATATAAGGTGTTTTGTGATCCTACATTAGGTTATTCGATCCTGGGACCAAAGCCTCACTGTTGTATTTGCACTTGATACACAGTAAAGCTAATTTACATTGAAGTCTGCCAGTTTCAGTGTATTTCTTCGAGTATGGATCATCATTTTTTATATTTGATACAATTGTCCTTGGGAAACCTGAAGATCTATTGGCCCAATCGGAGGGATTTTCCATGACACTGTTCCATATAGCACTACTAGATGTCAGAAACTTAAAGTAATTAATGACTTCTCAGCTGATAAAGATGCTTATTGTTACTAGTGACCACAGTCTGTGGAACTCTTCTGGAAGGATGAACAGCATTCTTTCTTTCAAAAGATATTCCCCTCATTTGGTGTTTTGATGAGCACTGTCTAACATTGGTGTTCAGTTGGGTTGGGATCTAGTGACTGTGAAGGTTATAGCATATAATGCTCTGTGTGTGTGTGTGTATGTGTGTGCGTATGTGTGTGTGTGCATGCATGGGTTTGTGCATGGAGTCCGTGTTATGCCCCTAAAAAACGGAGAAATAATCATGAGAGTGATAGGGTGATGTTTCCTCAGTGAGAGCACCAACTCTGGACTTCGATGGGAAGGAGCCCGGCTGGAAGGAGATCCAGGAGGTGGTCAAAAAGGCAAGGGCAAGCTCAGCCCCAGGACCGAGTTGGGTACCTTACAAGGTATACAAGAACTGCCCAAGATTATTCCACAGGCTCTGGAGGATCCTGAAGGTGATCTGGAGGAGGGGCATGGTAGCTTATCAGTGGAGGTATGTGAAGGGGTGTGGATTCCAAAGGAGGAAGAGTTGAAGAACATTGAGCAGTTGTCAAGTGTTCAAGGTCACCAATTTACTGGAAGTGATGTCAGTTGCCAGCGAAACTCTGCGAAACTCAACGAAATCATCTCACTGCTCAGTGTTGAGGGAAAGATATTCTTCAGCACTGCACCAGGTGCCTGACAGACTACCTCCTGAGGAACTCCTACATTGATACCTCGGTGCAGAAAGGAGAGATCCCAAAGGTACCGGGGTGTCTGGAGCACACAGGTGTGGTCACTCAGCTGAACAGGGAAGTCTGGGAGAACAAGGGGGACATGGTTGTGCTGTGGCTGGACCTCACAAATGCCTATGGGTCCATACCCCACATGCTGGTTGAAGAGGCACTGAACTGGCAACATATCCCAGGCAAGTTCAGGGACCTTATTTTGGACTACTACAACAACTTCAGTCTTCAGTCTACTGGATCTACAATGTCTACAACAGCTCGAGAAGGGAATTATTACTGGATGTACCATTTCAGTGATCCTTTTTGCACTATGAACATACTGGTGAAGTCTGCTGAGGTTCAGTGTAGAGGGCCCCTCACCAAGTCCGGTGTTCGACAGCCACCCTTAGGGCCTTTATGGATGACTTGACTGTGACAACAACATCTGTCCCAGGGAGCAGGTGGATCCTGAAAGGCCTTGAGGAACTGATCACCGAGGCTTGTATGAGCTTCAAACTGGCGATGTCCAGATCCCTGGTGCTTAAGAAAGGAAAGACCATCAACAAATTCCACTTTACTCTACACTACAGCACCCAGATACCATCCATCATTGAGAAACCAGTGAAGAGCCTGGGAAAGGTGTTTGACTGCAGCCTGAGAGACACAGCATACACCAAGAGCTGGAAGCCTGGATAGCTGCAGTGGATAAGTCAGGCCTACCTGGCAAGTTTAAGGCCTGGATATACCAACATGGCATCCTCCCACGAATTCTCTGGCCCCTCTTGAGGGCTTTGAGAGGAGGGTCAGCAGGTTCCTACGGAAGTGGCTGGGACTACCTTGGAGCCTGCACAGCATCGCCCTGTACGGGCAGAACAACAAGCTGATGCTCCCCACCACCACCGAATGAAGAATTCATGGTGACTTGTACTAGGGAGGTGCTGCAATACCAAGAGTCCTGCAACCCAAAAGTTTCTCAGGTTGGCATCGAGGTCAGGACAGGATGGAAGTGGAGGGCAGCACAGGCCATGGATGTCACTGAGTTCTGGCTAAGGCACCGGGTGCTGATGGGTGCAGTGTCTCGTGGAAGGGCTGGACTGGGTGGCAGCTTAACACCTCACTTTGACAAGGCACAGGGAAAAGGCAAGAGATCACTGATCCAGGATGAGGTGTGAGCATCAGTTGAGGAGGAGCGAGCCAGCAGGACGGTTGGAATGTGGCAGCAGGGAGCCTGGACAAGATGGGAGCAAGTGGTGGAGAGCTAAGTCTCATGGGCCGAGCTATGGAAAGCTGAGCCCCATCGAATAAAATTCTTAATCCAGGCAGTCTATGATGTTCCCTGGTAGGACCGCATTGAGGAGGCCAACGAGAGGTAGAGGGCAAAGTACACTGAGCTAGTGGAAGAATGCCAAAGCAACGGGTGGCGAGTGAGGTGCAAGCCCATTGAGGTGGGATACAGAGAGTTTGCAGGCCAGTCTCTGCAAGGCCTACAACATGCTGGGCATCAAAGGGGCCAGTAGGTGAAAGGCCATCAAGTTGGTCACTGAGGCAGCAGAAGTTCCATCAAGGTGGCTGTGGATCAGGAGAGGAGAGCCATGGGTGGGGTAGCGCTCCCTGGACAAAAGCTGGGGCTTGATCAACCCCGGCTGGGTCACCTGGGTGAGGGTGTCTGTTGAAATACCTGAAACACCCAGTGGTAACATCACTGATGATGTGTCCAGGTGCATCAAAAGATGATGTATGTCACAAGCTAAACCAGCTTAATGCAGTTCCCTTAATGCCAGTTAAATGTTCCAGTCTCTGTAATAGGGTGTGATGGTCAATTGTGTCAAATGCAGCACTAAGATCTTGCTAAGAACAAGACAAGTACAGAGATAAGTCCTTTGTCCGATGCAATTAGGTCATTCGTAACTTTCACCAGTGCTGTCTCTGTGCTATGATTTGCTCTAAATCCTGACTGAAAAACCTCAAATAAACTATTGTTATGCAGAAAGTCACACAATTGATTGGCGACTGCTTTCTCAGGATCTTAGAGAGAAAGGGAAGGTTAGATATAGGTCTATAGTTGGCTAAAATGCCTGGATCAAAAGGAAGGCTTTTTAAGAATAGGTTTAATTACAGCTACTTTAAAGGACTGTGGTACATAGCCTGTTACTAAATACAGGTTGATCATATCTAGTAAAAAAGTGCTAACTAAGGGTAAGACTTCCTTAAGCAGTTGGGATGGGGTCTAAGAGACAGGTTGATGGTTTAGATGAAGAGATTATTGAAGTTAGTTCAGGAAGGTCGATTGGAGAAAAATGGTCTAAATATATATCAGGTTTTACAGCTGTTTCTAAGGTTCCTGAGTTTGAGTGTAAATTGGTATTGTTTGAGGGCAGGAAGTGATGAATTTTGTCTCTAATAGTTCAAATCTTTGAAAATTTTTATCAATAAAGAAGCTCATGAAGTCATTACTACTGAGAGCTATAGTAATAAATGGATGAATAGACTTATGACTCTTTGTCAGCCTGGCCAAAGTGCTGAAAAAGAACCTAGGGCTGTTTTTATTCTCCTCCATTAATGATGAGTAATAGGCGGTTCTGGCATTACAGAGGGCCTTCCTATATGTTTTAAGACTATCTTGCCAGACTAAGCAAGATTCTTCCAACTCAGGGTAACAACAATCAGAGTAACAGACCATTAGTGTATTATCCTTTTAACTTGTCACATCAGCAGATGGTGAAAAAAATCTCAACCGCTCTCTGTTGTTATGACTTATGTGTGGCAAATGATTGCACATCAGACACAGAGTAACATCCCATCCAGCCAGTTGTGTTTCTGTTCACCTGATGAATGTAGGACAACTGTGGTGGTTTCTGCCTTAAATGTTGGTATAAAAAAGTATAATTTTGACATTTCTACAGAAATCTAACATCCCATGAAGACAAAGGGGAGTGGTGAATCATGAATTGCAATGGAATTAGAGATACAGGGCCCTATTTTTGTGATCCCAGCTGGCATGGTGCAAAGTGCAGTGAAGTGCGCCCTGCACAGTGCACCAGGGGCATGCCCAGTGTTGTTTTGGTATTTTTGTGCACCTGTGATGCAGTGGATATGGGGTGGGATCAGACAGAACACTTTACCATACATCATAGGGGCTTTCCCCGTCATGATGACAGTTTGAATCCTGCGGAGAGGTTTCCTCAGAGGAAACTTGTTGTTGTCTGGAATGTAAAGAGTTTCAAATATAAATACAGCACCTAAAATATGTTGCCAATAGCAGTTTATGACTCTTTTTATGTTGAATTCTCTTTTCTGGACCCGTTGATGATCCAGAGAGGACAGACTACACATACGCACAGGCAACTCACATCACACCATTCACATACACAGGAAGAAGAAAGACAAGAAACCACACCCCCAAGGGAGGGAGAGAAAAGAAAAGAAGTAAATAAAGAGTTTAATGTGGCTATTTTGCAATAGTCTGCTGCTGGTTTAACCAGCAGATCAGGTGTGCATAAGTTTGCCTTGACAATGCGCAACATCCTTCCACTTAGAGACTGCAGGTGGAACAGATATCTGCTGCCTTCAGATGGCTTTACACAGAGTCACCAGGGTAAAGAAAGGCTGTATAGGATGCTAGCTGTTGTGGATGACAGATGCTGGTAAGAATCACTCATATTTCACTTTAGTCAGTCTCGTGGGCATTAATGCCATAATCAGAATAAAACTGCCTCTACTGTGTCTCTCCTCCCACTGTGCTGCATGGCAAGTCACCAAGATACCAAACCGGCACAGTCGAGGAAATAACCTCAATGCGCCACAGGAAAATTCTGGTCTGACACCACACTTGAAGATAGGGCCCACAGTCTGTGGGGAAGGCTTTTCTTGATTTTGCGCGTGTGTGCGTGTGTGTGTGTGTGTGTGTGTGTGTGTGTGTCTGTGTGTAGCGAAACAGACTTAAAACCTATCATTTCCAGAAGGATTCTGGCATTCTGCACACTAAAGTGAATGTAGTGAATGGTGTGTTAACAATATCTCCCTGTCTATTCACATTCAAGTTTGATTGTGTCCCACTCTCCTGAAGTGGGTGAAGAAGCTGTAAATTTCACTGCTAATATTTTAAGTAATTGCCTTTATTACTGATGGTGTTGATGCTTTTTAAATACATTTTAGGTGTTGGCCCTGGCCTGGACAGGGTGCCAGGTATCAGGGTTTGACTGGGGCAAAAGTTTTATTTTAAAAAACGTTTGTTTTGTATTTTGCTTTTATTAGATAGTGTACAGGTGAGATGAGAGGGAGAGAGGGGTATGACATGCAACAAAGGTCCCTGGTCAGAAGTGAACTCTGGACATTGTGGTTATATGCTATCTGTGTTAATCTAGGCCACTGTGAAGCCAGGAATGAAAAGTACTAAAGAATTGTTGTTGCACTTAATCAGTGTTGCCTATGTTATTTGTTGGTATTAATGTAGTTGAAAGCCTATATTTTCAGTAGTTGGACCAATAACCTCATAGATTTTGCCCACACACCATCTCCTCTGCGGCTCTGTGTGTCACCCATTTAGAAACTGATGAAGCAATATCAAGATTGTGATCCCTGTACAAAAGGACATTGTTCTTTGTGTCACGCAAACTAGGAGTCAATCATCAGCAAAGGAGCCTGGAGCAGTCAGTGCAACTGCAAACTACAAAAGCATAGCAGTATGCTTTTTGTGCCAGCTTGGGCAGAACATTTTCAAGCTTTCTTTGAAGCTGCAGGCCCTCCCGTAACTCACCAGAAATGTTGTTGTGTGCGTCCCTCAGGAACTCCCATACAGATGGTAGGCTGGCAGGAAATTCATCTGTGGCCTCAAACATTTTTTAATTGTTCTTCCAAATCAGACTGTAATTCTTACCTTCATCCTTATACCTGACAAGAAATTAATGTTCTACTGGAATGGATAGCCTTTTCTCTATATGTAGTCAATAAAAAGTGACTTGGTAGAAGATTGTGAACAGTGCTCTGTGGTCCTGCAGCCTCTGTGATGGCTGACCAGCCAACAGAAGCAGTAAATTTCACTAATGACTTTACAATGGTCTTTAATTCTCCATTTAGGAGGAGAAGAAATGTCAGGGCCGATGGAAAGGTTAATGTGATTTCACCCACTAATAAACATGCCTTGATCAAAGAACAATGCAATTAAAAGCATTCTTTTATTCACTGGACACACATGTACACACACACACACACACACGCATATTCACACACATATGCATGTGCACAGATATCAACAATTTCCCAATTACAATTTCAATTTTGAACTAAATGGATGAAGTTAATGGTCTTTTGGAAAAAGACTGATTTTCAGAGCGAGGGTAAGGAAATCATTTAGATTGGTCTGAAAATGTAATATATTTAATAAGTGCAACAGATTTAAAAGCTGATATCAAAGATTGGCCAGAAAATGGAATGATTACACAACAAAACAACTGCAAACTGATGAAGGTGCAGATGATGATACTGATTACTAGAAGAGGCTGTTTTTGGAGCTTTCTCAGCCAAAGAAAATCTAAATAATTTTTGATGCCTTAGAGTTATAAAACATACTAGTTACTGTTGTTTTGTGGAAACCTACTAGAAAGAAATGGACTTGAAGTTTTGGGTCTAAAAAGAAAGAGACACATTCTTTTCTACCTCCTCAGGTCCAGGGCTGTAGGCTTCTTAGCTGTGTAGGTTAGTGTTTCTCAACGGGGGCAGTATCGTCCCCCAGGAGACATTCAGAGAACATTGGGGTGCGCTGGAAGCAACACAGAGACTCATTTCAAGAGTCTCTACCACGTTTTGCAGTCATTTTTGGCCGCAGTAGCTTCTCTGTTCTATGCTCTATTTGTCGGTGTTTGTGTTTAGCTTAGTTTGTAACATATATTAAAATTTGATAAATTCTTGTAAACTTAGCTACTGGCTCAAACCAGCCCCTCTCAACCAGCAGCAGAGGGAGGACAGAGGACAGAGGACAGAGGACAGGAGGAATGAATGATAGTGACTAAAGACTGTGTTCTTCATTCTTTCTAAACTTCACTCAGTATTTTAATGTCAGGAATATTATTTATTTACTGACATTTTTGATTTCTTTCCAGTGAGATATTATTGGATTTATACAGTGACTTTATTGATGGAAACATTACTGTTGCTGCTGTGGAAACAATATTTTGTCATATTTAAAATATAAATCTATTTTAATCCTGTTCTGGATTTATTCTTTTTTTAAAAAGATAATTAAAAAACAATTCTTTTGTAATGAAAAAGAACCAATAAGAATATTGATAAAGAACTGGGTGATAAGAGTTGTCTCAATGCAGGAGTGGAACAATAAACAAATTTGTTTTGGAATGGTAATCTCACATACCTCTGCAGCTTCTTTCCAATCATGAAACACTTGACAATGGTGAAGAGGCTGGAAACCACACAAATTCCCAACTCTTTTGTGTCAATAGGATATTTAAAGAAGTGTTCCATCTGTTTATAGTCATTGCCCACAATGTACACAATTCCTTTATCCTCAACAATGTTTTGGACTAAACCCAACTTGTTTTGATATAAGAATCTCTCTCTGTGGGCTTCACAACTATATCATCAGTAGCAAGCACTTTAAATTGATGAACTTGTGAGAAATACTCTGAATCGAAAATTTCAACAGCATTCAGCCTGACTCCACCATTACTGCCAGTGTCTCTGGACCATGGGTGTATGCTCTGGGCAGTGCTCTCATGTTGGTCTGAAGGCAGACTGGACGCTACAGTGACTCACTATCGCGCCTGAGGTATGAAGTGGTCTTACGAGACAGTAGGGGCCAGATGGGGCCAGATGGGGCCGGAGCTAGCTGGTTAGCATGCTAACTTCAGTGGATATCTCTGCCACACAATACATATAGGTCTTTGACATAACATCAAAACTGTTATTTCTTCACATTCTGTTGATAATTTCAGTCAATTTTGGAATGTTTTAAACTAAAATTCTGGCCAATTTTTACACATTGAACTTTTAATCTATGCAACTATCTGCTCCAGCTCTGTGCAGGCTAGTGTCTGGACTGTTTGAGTCTACAATATGCACTTAAACATGAGGTATAATAAAAAGGCACTGAATTAATTTATCTACATACACTTATTACACACTGTGGTAGTGACCTGAGCATAAAATAGCCACTAATACAATATTGAAAGGAAATAGCGCTGTCTAGAATATTGGCACCTTTAAGCAAGGTCAGTACTGTACGCATCATTATGCATGGCACACACACACACACACACACAAGCACACACACTGCACAGTTGGCTGTTGTCGGCTCGCTTTAGTCTTGGTCTTTAGGCTTGCAGTCTAGACAGCATAAGAAATAAGTGGCAAACAAAAAATAAAACGTTTTACCTTCAAAAAGTATGGTACTAGTGATGAAGGAGTCCTATTTCTCTCCTTACTGAACAAAAAACGTGTACTTATTTTAACCATCCAACTATAGTTAGAATAAAAATAACACATATATCTGTACTTATTGTCTTTATCAACTTTAAAGGCAACCATTATCTACATCAGTCAGTAAAAGAAAAAGGTTAAAATCCTTGTCTCTTTCATATTAACATATGTGATTGCACACTGACAATCTTTCAGATTAATTACTTTGTGTTACTGCTTGTCTGTACTTTTGAACCATTTAAAAATATATTATTTAAAAAAAGAATAAATTCAGAACAGGGTTAGAATTGATTTATATTACTGGTGAATGGGTGAATTGACTCGTAGTGTTAAAAAAAAAAGCGCTTTGAGTAGTCGGATGACTAGAAAGGCGCTGTACAAGTACAGTCCATTTACCATTTACCATTTGCTCCGGGTGTATGTGGAGGAGCTCAGCCCTGACACAGAGTGCAGAGGAGAGGCTTCAGTGTGATAATAAATTACACCAAAACGTTAAAGACTACAGATTAAATAATCTTTTTTGCATTAGCACTAAAAATAAATGGACAATGAAGGAAATCCATCTGTAGATGGAGCTCTTACACCCGTGTGTGATGCTATTTTTTAAGCTATGACCTTCTGCGTTTTGTTTGATAGACAAAATGGCAGACACAGACTCTTGTTGGAAACCCGGTGGTCACGTTCAACAGTCAGCATAGTGTTGGTCCCCAATGACGCCCACAACAAATGAGTGACCTGTAGCCTTGAGTTCAAATGCCAAGAACTACAATCTGTACAAACAGTTTTAGCCAGTTTAGGGCTGGATAAGAGATTTCACTGTTAGCAGTCCTATGAAATTAAATATGGCAGCAATTATATTCTATATAAAATATTGGCACCTTATTCATCTATTCAGTCTATTTAATGTGAAGCACTTGATGCATGTAATTTCTTTATTGTAAAGCACTTTGAGCTGCATTTCTTGTATGAAAGGTGCTATATAAGTAAAGTTTATTATTATTATTACTCAAAAATATCTGACATTACATTTTAACTGTGGGACAAGACTGGCCATACATATGTGGCCCACAGTTCTAATTTAGCATCTGTGCCAAATACTACGCTTAACAACCGGCCCATATCTTGTTTGCCGCTTTAAAGACAGGGCCACCTCTGCCACACCTGGGCCATGTTTGATTCATATGCTTTATGCCAGTGCCGACTGAATGCCAGCTGTGCCAGCTTCATGCCAAATCTGGGCCAAATGTCTCTGTACCAAGCAGAGCAGATACTTGTAGTATATTAGTAGCCACAAATGCGAGCCAAGTTATGTGCTTGGGCCAAAAAATACTTTTTCCCATACATAACATATTTAGTTTATTTCATTTATATCCACTTGTGGCAACTAAAGCAGAACATTTTAATAGTTCAGTTTAGGCAACTCAAACTTCTTGGTTAGGCTGTGTTCAGACAGACAACAGCACTGTGTGAAAAAACACAGCACAGCATTCATATGAATGAAGCCACTCCTTTGACACAGTGGGGGTACCAACACAGAAATTTCCAGCAAAAAACACACAAGGCTGTTAAACTAAAAAGTTGAACCTGGCTCAACTTTCACCACAATTGAACCAATGAGGTCCAGCCACTGGATTTAAACTCAGAGAAATACCACAGTGTTGTGTTTGAAGCATGGACATGTGAACAGATGAAATCACATTTATGGAAGTTATACCAAATCAATGACTGAAGCAGATGTTTTTGTGCTTGTGATGGTTCATACAGATGTGAAAAAAGTTAAAAATAAAACCAGAAAGAGTGTGTTCCAGACCTGGGCCAGAATGAGATGAGAGACAGGAGAATGTCATTACTGCTGACAACAGGCTGAGGCAAGCTGAGCTGAGCTGTTCAACGTCAACTGAAGCATGCCATTGACTTCCCTGCAATACAAAGCACACACACACACACACACACACACACACACACACTGAAATCCTGAGCACATGAAAAGCACCAACAGAAGGACTGCTGGAGCAGCTGGATGCCCACTGACCCATCGAGAGAGGATAGGATAACACAGAGTCAGTGGAGAGCTGGAGTGTGTGCCAGCACGCTGAACTGTCGTTACAGTCACAATCTGCCATTTTCTTTTGTCATCTTCAAAACAGCAGCACAAACAAAGCTGTGTGATGCTTTAGCCATTATTCAAACAGAACGTGATTAATCTATACATAAAACTGTTTTTTCTGTATCCAGACCCTCCTCTGGTGTCAACACTTTGTCACTGTGCTGTGAGAGCAGTGTTGCTTTTATTTTTTCCTGATAACTTATGATACAATGATTCTGATTCTGTTACAACACCAAATAATGCTCCAAAGGAAACGTACACCCACAGTTTTGAAACTCACATGTTAACTGGGTTTTACACTAGCAGATAGAAAATGTTGACATTTCTGGGTTCTGTTAGTCACCATAAAATCATAAGAATTTTAAAAGGGCTCTGGGAGTTTGCCTATCCAGTCTTCATAGGCTTGACTTGGAGAAGGCTTGTGACTGTGTCCCTTGTGACTGTATCTTGTGGAGGGTGCTGCAGCAATATGGGGTATCAGGGCCATTGCTACATGTCATCCTTTTATAACCAATGCAAGACGTGTGACAGCATTCTTACAAGTATGTCAAGCACATTCTCAATAGGTGTTTGACTCTAGCCAGACTGCCCTGTGTCTCAGTTTGTATGTTTTGTGTACAGAGTCTTGAGATAAAGCCAAGGAGTGGAGAGCATCTGGTTTGGGGATGTCAGGTTTGCATCTAGGATTTTCTAGATGATGTAGTTCCTCTGGCTTCATTGACCTGTAACCTCCGGCGAGCACTGGGACAGTTTGCAGCTGAGTGTGAAGCAGCTGGAATGAGAGTCAGGAGCAAAGTCTGAGGCCATGTCACTGTACTGGAAAATAATGGATTGTTTGGTTTGGTTTGGCTGCCTGAAATGAAGGACTTCAAGTATCTCTGGGTCTTGTTCACAAGTCAGGCTAAGATGGATTGTGAGATCAAGTGGTGGATCAGTACACTGTCAGCAATAATGAAGACTGTACCGGACGGTCTTGGTCACCTTTGGACACAAGTGTTGCATGTGTAATGGCTTTTTTGGATGGTGTCTAATAATCAGTTCATCCTTGAATCCAAGTGGACATTTGTGTCAGATGTAATGAAATTCCCTCCAGGCATTCCTGAGATATTGCGTTCACAAGAATGGGATGGACGTGAGGTCACAGTGACCTTGACCTTTGACCACCAAAATCTCATCAGTTCATCCTTGAGTCCAAGTGCACGTTAATGCCAAATTTGAAGAAATTCCCTCAATTCCCTCCCTGGGATATTGCGAATGGGACAGATGGACGTACAACCCAAAAAAGAATAAAATACAGACAGGATCTGAAACACTAGTTAAAATGCCAGTTTTATCATCAACAACAAAATAGAATAACCATTTTAAACAAAACTTCATAAGCTGATTCTCTCCAGCTGACTCTGTCTGTTGGTAGATGTGTGTGTGTGTGTGTGTGTGTGTGTGAATTGCTGACTTCATTAAGACAGGCCTCCTCTCCTCACTCATTTAATTACTAGAGAAAAGGTTAGTGCCACAACGCAATTTACCAAATGTGATTTCTTAGCAGCTATTAACTGTGTGTGTGTGCAGTGACAGAGAGGGGGAGGGGGATGGAGGGTCTTTTTGTGCTCTGTATGAGCATTTCCATGTGTGGGTGTTTCAATTCTCCAAATGCTATCAAGTTCACTGGCCATCATTTACTGTTTTAGAGGGTTTCTTAGTGTATAGTCTTTGTAGGTTGCATGGGTCGACTGAAATACAGTATAAATGTGCAGGATAAGAGGTCCAGAGTTAATTAACAATATACATTGTACATTTGCTTTGTGGTAGAGCAGCATGTCACAATGTAGAGAGGAAAAAATAAAACTACAATTTGAGACAAATGACTCAGGCAGTCACATTCAGGTGGGGATTTGTGAGGAAAAATAGTACAAGACCGCAGTCTGCATCGAGCCTAATCATCTTTTCTTGTCTTTGCTTTTGTACCTGTGACATGGGAGACAGTTAGAGTTGGATCATTGCATGCCTCATGAATGTAGTCCAGTGATTACAATCCAATCCTACATTATGGACAATTTATTTTATATTATACACTAAACAATAAACTTTGCAAAAACAAATCTTTTATTTAAATTTCATATACATACATGCTGTTAAGCTTTCTTGCTGTAAACACCCTCCAATAAAAAAAGAAAAACATCCATTTGAACATTCCTGGTCCTGTTAGTGTGTCAGGGTCTTCATCAGCTAATTGTTAATCACTGACCTGTAGTAAGTTGTTAATTGAGACTCTGTGAATTAAAGATGATAGTCATTAGAGTGAGGAGAGAGATCACCCATCACACTGAGACAGGAGATGTCACAGCTCTAAAGATGAATGATGGCTCTCAGTGTCAAGAGCACAGAGCATGAAAGAAGGAAACGGATGAACATGGAAATACACAATTCCAGCTGCTGTTTCATTCAATCTAGAAATAAAAAACTGAAGATACAGTATATAGGCACATTAAAGCCCAGTGCATTAAAATACTTGAATAAAATAAATAAAAGAGAGAGCTGTATGTGTAAATTACATGGAGACAATGTTGTAAGGGAGAAATCTGCCTTGATCTTAGACAGCCTCCTGTACAAATCTCTGCTGCATGTCTTTTAACTATAATTAAGATGGGATTACATTGCACATGTTTTATCTTGTTCATTTTAGAATTGATTTCAAAATCTTATTGCTCACTTGTGTGAGTATGACATGGCTATTCACCTACCTGCATTAACTGCAT
This sequence comes from Scomberomorus guttatus, assembly GCA_038419695.1. Classification (NCBI taxonomy): domain Eukaryota; kingdom Metazoa; phylum Chordata; class Actinopteri; order Scombriformes; family Scombridae; genus Scomberomorus; species Scomberomorus guttatus. The sequence continues at coordinate 199,025 of CM076453.1, forward strand.
TTATATAGTGCTCTTATCCAAGGGCTTTACAATGTCTCATTCACCAATTCACACACACTCACACACCAATGGCAGCAAGCTACCATGGAAAGCCCTGGCTTAACCTGAGCATCGGGATCAGTTAGGGGTTTAGTGGTTTGCTCAAGGTTGTGTGTGTGTGTGTGTAACTGTAACAGGTCAAGTCATTAAACATGACCATGACTCTTTCTTCTCACCTGCAGAAAAATAAATAAAAATACAGGCTAACCATGATTTACATTCAAATGAATATAACACAGGTGGTTCAGTTGTCAAACCCATCACTGTCATAATGATTTGAGTTATTTCATGAATGACATTCATTTTCTAAATGATGGTATATAAATCCAAATCTTCACTGTCTTCAGCTAATCCCCCCAATAACCAATTTACATTAATGGTTCAATTTGACCTCAAGTGGCTTTTATTCATATTCATACAGAAGAGCTTTAACACATCTGTTTTCCCTCAGGGGGTATTGGCAACATAATAGCACATAAATGATATGAGTAATTGCGTGATTGCATGGTAATCCTGCATACATTTCTAAAGATGGGTCACTAATAATCAAATTACTTCTCTGGGTCAGTTTGACTTGATTAGGCCCATATTTCATAGAGCTTGGTGAATATCTATGTATATGACTGTATGTGTTTATTACTGAAAGACATAAAATCTGGACATGAAATACAGAACATTTAAAAATGAGCTGACCAGTGCAGAACTGTCACCAGAAAATCAAACCTCTACTTAGTAGTAGTTCACTCTTGAAAGTTACAGGTTTCAAGAGTAAGCTACTACTAAATAGAGGCTTGATTTTCTGGTGACAGTTCTGCATAATTCAATGACTTAATAATGAGTTTGATTTCATTTAGGACACAAAACCATAAGGAGGTTTAATTCAAGAAAAATGACACCAACCGAACATTTTCACACAATGGTTGTTCTCTTTTAGTTTATTTCTACACAGAATAGCATGATGATAATGTGAAGTTTCATTTATGTGGATCAGACACAGGATGTGGTTGTGTAAAGGAATAGAATGACAGTGTTTAAATCATTCATGTGGGGTTTATGTGAAAGTTAAGATGCCTTTGTTCTTATTTTAAAAATAATGTCTCAGATATGTTGGATCAGAAAAGCAACCTGTTTTTAAAAAATGTGTTGTGTGTACGTGTGTCCTTTATGTTTCTTCTGTACAGTAAGTACAGCAGTACACACACAGAAGCCATGTTCACAGTAGTAACTGTGATCATGGAAATGCTCTGGTTAGCTTTAACTAGCCTATATGGCCTCCTTGAGGACTTAGATTGATCACCTCTAATGGTTTGAGTGTTAGTGTCAAAGTGGGATCTTTTTTCCTAAGTTTTCTTATTCACTTGATCCCAGTATTTGCATGTTTTTACTTTGTTTAGTTTGAGCTTTATCAGCATATATATTTATCTATATTTTTATATTTGGTTTTGATGTTTACTGCATGGTTGGACTTTTATATTATTTGCTTGGTTTTATGTTGTTTGGGACTGAGGATCAGGGTGATGAGAAACAGCTGTGTTTAACTGGACCACAGGATTGGCAGACACAGGACAGTGTGCTTTTTAAGTCAATCTGAGATAGGTGAGGAGAGGGCAGGAAGGGAGAGAAGTGAGGTATGAGGCACCAGTGTACTGAGAGCAGCGGGGAGTTTGAACCATGCCACAGAGTTTGGATGGCAGAGTTGAGGTGTGCCACCAGAAAAATCTGCGGAAGGAATATAGGATGATAGAGCCAGAGCCTGAGATGAGGTACCGCATGGACAGCCGTGGACAGCCGTGGACAAGCCAGACATGACATGGAGGTGGAGAGATTTGGCTTAATGCCCACTATACAATAAGTAAAGGAACGTGAACCAAGCAAGCTAACCCTGTGTGTGTGTGTGTGTGTTTGTGAGCTGTTGTTGGCGTGAACCCACGACTGAAGGTGCTTTTTTCCTCTCCACAGTGGGTGCAGCAACTTTGATGAGGAGGAAGGACAGCGGGACCGGAAACAGAGCAGCCATCACGACAATGGCCATAGGAACTCCCTTCTCCTGTGCTGCCCCCAGGAACTCCCCTTTCTCAACTATATTCCCATTAGTGGATATTTGCACCCATTTTAAAGGACAGATATAAGCTGTGTTTTTACCTTTGTACCATTTAATCTAGTATTTGATGGTATTTTATTAGTTTTTTTATTAAATCATTTAAAGTGCTCCTGTGGTGTTGTATTTCTTAACAGTGGAAAGACTTTTTATTGCTGGTAAAAATAGAAACCCACACTAATGTGTGACATTAGCAGCGGCTGAGCCAGATGCTGCTAGTTGCATTTGCGTATTAGCACGGAGCATGTTTGGGGCCTAAAGGGGTGGAGATTTGGTGTGTAATTTTACTTTCATGCAAGAGACCAGAATTAGATCCTGCCACAGACCTGTAATTATGTTTTTGTTTTTTTTTTAACTACAACCATGATCACAGATACTGTAGTGAGAATTTGTCAATAGATGTAATCCAGGGTTTTTCAGAATTCTTCAATATCAACATTGTTGTCTGGAGAAATGGTTGCTATAGTTGCTGGCATGTATATAATACAGAAAAGCCTTAAAACGTAAACCAGTCCATATGCAAAACAAAAACAGTCCTTGAATCTTGAAATAGATTTTTTTTTAAATGGACACATCTGCTATTAGTTGATATACATTTTCATCACATCACCTGAATACAGAAACAATACATTTTTTTATAGCATATAGGATGTATAATATTTAATTGTGTGTTGTTTTTGTGAAGCAACTTGGATCAATTATGGTTTGTATGATGTAAACCTACAAAGATTGCACATGGCATGGGGCCCCTTGATTATCTCTGTATTTTGCACACTGACATCACATACAGCAACTGTGGGGAACACTACATCTGTGAGACAGCAAGGACCCTGGACAACAGACTGAATGAACAGTGGAAACAGACATTACCTTTCAGGCTGAAACAACTCACAACATTAACTGGGAAGAGGTCACAGGTCTTTGACCACAAGTCAGTGGACAACTGGAAAAAGATCAAGGAGGATATTCATATGTAACACCAGAGACCATCTTTGAATAGAGACATGATTACTATCTCCCCCTAAATATGATAAGTGCTTGTTTTCTACAGAGTGGCCAATACACAGCATGTGGAGGGTCTTTGGAATAGAGTTCAGTGTCTGGAAAGCGGGAAGACAGAGAAAGCGTAGGCAATGCGTTAGCTTTAAAAACTTGCAAAAGATAAAAAAATTAAAGATCAAAATCTCCAATTATCTGGGGGCCGTTACATTGTTGAAACATTATGACCCTGTTGTGACGACAGATACAAATCTGTAACCTTCCTCCACAACTCCTACTCTTAAAGAGCATCATGATTGCCTGTACAAAGTTCTCTTCTGGATTATAACTGTTTGAACTGTTGTCAAGTTCAGCTTCGACATTCTGGGTTCATCTGATTGATATTCAGAAAAGGCAAAGTTGATCTAATAACCCACTAAGACAAATAATTTATTATTTTGAGATGCTGAAGTGTTACATGCTTGTAGTTGATCGGTGAATAGAAGTTATAATGCTGTATGTTTTGTGCTGGTCAGCCACTGTGCCATATTCTGTGTTGGTCTGTTGCCGTTGTCAGTTATTTTTTGTGTGAGAAAGTATTTTCAAAGCAAGCATATAAGACATGAGACAAATATTGCATTGGCTCTTGTGTCGGGTTTGGGTCTCAAATTCTGCAGTATGCGTTCAGTTGGGTCAGGTCTGAAAGGCCTGGGTATGGGCAGCGGTTTCAGGTCTCGGTATTAGGCCTGTGCAAGACTCTACTTTGGAGTGGAGTGTTAGAAGTGTAAAAGTGGACATAAATTGGCGTCCCTAAAATTCAGTGTAAGTCGAAGAAATGTTCCTGAAAGTGACATAATCAAAGCAGTGTCTGTCTGACTGTCTGTGTGTGTGTGTGTGTGTGTGTGTGTGCGTGTGTGTGTGTGTGTGTGTGTGTGTGTGTGCTCTGCTGCTGGGTTAAGGACATACAAAAGCAAGTCAAGAACTTGGCTCCAGCTCACAATATTGTAAAGACAAACTCCAGCCCCTCCCTCCTCTATGTAATTACTGTCCATTTAGATGATTACCTGTAATTACTTGTTAGCTGTCAGCATCAGACAGGAACTCAGCCTCAGACACCAGGAGGAGGACAGGGAGGGCGTGATGGTGGAGCAAGGTAGAATTGGAGGAAAAGTTGGCGGGGGACAGAGGTTGTGAGAGAGATGACAGAGGGAGGAGGACAAAGAGGAGGAAGTGATGAAAAAGGAGCAGGGAGTAGTGGGGGAGAGGAGTAGAAGGAGATGGAGGAGAGGCAGAGGAGGTGGAGGAGAAGCTGAGTACAGAAAACAGTGTTGACGTGTGTTTCTGGCAGTGAGGGTCAAGCGGCTGCTGTCTCTTCTTTCAGCTGCTGTCCATCAGAGCCTGCCAGTGAATTAATCTCCCTTCATTTGCAGAGATGAAGCAGACCTCTGACCGCAGCAGTAATTGCAGGGCTACTGATCTGCCCTCTGATGACAGTGATGCTGCTTTTCCACAAGTCATATGACAGTCTAGTAATGGTAAAAAGTGGCACACTGTCATTTCCTGTTTTTCTATATTCTTTTCTGGTGGTACAAGTACTTGTTGCTGTGTAGTTGTTCTTGCTTGCTGCTGGTGAGCATTTCAAAATTGTCCTTTCATAATAAGTATAATACATTCTCAAAAAACATAAAAGCAAATTTTCAACTATTGTCTGAGTCTCAAATAATAGCTTGGGTTGTTGCCAGCACAAGAAAATGAGGGCCAAGTCCCTAAAAGCTTGGTATAAAACATTGAAGGAGATGGAATTATTTCTTCTATAATGGCTTCTGATTTAGCATAATGTCTATTTGCACAGCACAAATACCATCAGTACAACAACTGTTATGTCATACTCACTATTGTTGCTAAAGTTTCTATTTTTTAAAGACATACTAAGTCAATTCAGCTGCTTCTACTTTGCCATTATTTTGTTTCGTGTTAAGCTGCTAGCATGAAACTCAACATATCCTGAATATATTTCTAATTAAAAACCTTGTAGAAACTGATGATTTCATAACTGTATGTAATGTAATGAAAAATGGCAAAAACTGATAATGTAATAAAAATGTACAGTATGTAACATAACTTTTTGTGATAATGTAATAAGTCATTATATTTTGTAATTGAAATTACATTATGATTTTGAATAAAAACTACTTCTGTTAGAGAAGAGAAACTCAAGCAACAAGTCCTCCAAACTACAAAATAGTTTTATAATGTGACAATGCTATGGTTAAGGTCTGGTTAGGAACGATTGTGGTTCATAATAAAATAAGTACTTAGCTAAGGTTAGGGAAACACTGCTTATAGTCACAAGTTTTAACTATCAATACCAGGTTTAAACTTTTGCAATATAAGTGGTTAATGAGAACCTATATAACTCCTTGTAAACTACACAAATTCAGTCCTAATGTTACAGATCAGTGCATTAAATCTAACAAAGACAAAGAGACACCATACCTACATATTATATTGTTCATGGGAATGTCCTGTTATCAGATATTTGGAAAAAGTGATATTACGTTTCCCACATTGTTAATTATGGTCTTCCTTTGTGCCCCAAGTTATGTTAAGTTCAAACAGGAGAGACAAGTGAATGGAGAAAAGATAAAGTTTATTATACAGATAGAAATGATGTTCATAAAAGTCTTTGGCACTTGGACTCCACAAGGCTCCTGAGCAGCCGCGAGATAGATCCCCCCATGGAGTCCAGACACTGGTGGTGTTGGTGGCTGATGACTTCAGATGAGACTGATAGCTGATGAAGTGATGACACTGAAGATCCTGTGGAGACTGGGTGGAAATGGGGAGGTGGAGGGGTGCGCATAACAGCTGCATGCCACACTAATGCAGAGGGGGAGAGACATATTTAAAAAGACAGAAACCAGATGATAGACTAACAATGAAGGTGTGTCACTGTGCTATTGGATAGAAGTGATCAGCTGATGACAGCTGAACCTCGATCTACGCCTCCGGGCATTGACAGCTAGGAAATAGAGTGAGCAAATGTGAGAGATGAGAATGACAGGACGGGATGAGCAATAACACTATCGGCCAGGGCATACAAGTCTTCCTGACTGAACTTTTGCTAAGCTCCATTTGTGTATGGATTTCCTGAAAATGAGCACCATGGAGGATTTTTCAATAGTTGAGTACACCGTTAATACATTAGTACACCAATTTTTGTTTTGTTTGTTTTGTTTCATTGACATATACTATATTTGAAGCAGAATAAATATAATGTAAAAAAAGTTAGGGAAACATTGTTGCTATGGTTAATAAAAACACAAACATTAATTGCAGGTCTGTGACAGGATGGGGACTTCAGTCTCCTGCATGAAAGTCTGATGCGCTACACCAGACTTTCTCACCAGACACCACTCTCTCTACCACTCTCTACTCTACCACTCTTCCTTCCTCCTACATAAAAGACACATTAATTCCTGTATTGACACTGAACAATGGCATTCAATATAAATCATGTGGTGCTGAATTGTCCCATAAGAACATAATCTCAGGAACACTGGACTCTTCCTCAGCTGCAGGGAAACAGAAAGTGCTGAACAACATGAAGTAGCAAAACACTGAATCTCACATTTTCCATAATGCAACTTGATAGCACCTTTAATTAGACCTTGCCTGCCTGGTAAACATCCATGTCTTTCAACTCCACACCTCCAGTGTGGAGTTTATAACAGGCTTACTGTTATAAATCTTTAGCCTCCAAGCCAAAACTGAGATATGACATCACAACGACATCACCAGGGTTATTTTCTCACTTGAAGCTCCTCCAGAACCACAGAAGACAATATACAGTACAACTGTTTTACAGGCAGAGTGGAAGTGACTTTGACCAGTGAACTGAACTTGTGTGTGAACTTGTGGTGAAGTGCTGCTTCCTTGAGGTTACACAGGAAGTCAAAATGTTTTAAAAATCTTATGTTGTGTCATCTAAATGTTTTCTTAGCCTATAAATATGAAGTGGGACTGTACAGTATTTGTTTATTTGTTGCCACACAAACAAGTACGTCAATTTAAAGTAACCCGTAGCAACGCTCCCTTTCTCTATCTTTCATACCAAATCATGACCTAGACAAATCCAATAAATACACACATGAAAAAAAAACAGAATTTTCTTTTGTATTTACACTTTACAGGTTATTCCATTTCTTTTGCCTACCTGTTTTTTTAGCTGTCAGTACCATAAAGCTAATATACAGTATCTGCTGTGCAACAGCCTTATAGCAGCATGAACGGACATATACAGAGATATCTCAGCTTTACAGATCCTGATGTAAAGACTCATACAAAGACAAGATGAATGGAGAGAGGGAAGGAATGATTCAGGAAGAAAGGAGGTAGGTGGAAGAATGAGGCTGGGGGAGGGGGCTGGGTATCACCCTGTTACAGACCTGAATTTGCAGATATTAACAAGACTAATAGAGATTGAAGGACATGAATTTAATGTTCAGGTCAGCAGCATCTGATCATACATTAGCCTCCATTGCTTTATTCTCATTCACTGCTGAAAGACAGACAGCTATACGAAGGCCACAACTAAGTGTGTAGCTGACATGAACTGGCAAAAATATGAACACACTCACAAATGCCAATTATAGTAATGCTTTCAACCCTGCTACTCTGAAGTGAATTAACCACAGGGCCAACACTTGTCATATGCAAATGCTATAGTATGTAAAATGACTGTGTGGAGCAACAGAGGGCTGCTCTTAAAGACTACAGCTTAGACCTGAGACTACATTTACATTCAGCTGGCTAAATTCTAAAACAAGCAAAAACAACATGAGTCCACAGCAGGAGTTTCAGCTTGTTTCTGCAAATACCTCCGTCCACATTAAAACACCAAAACGGGTAATTCTCATGGATGTACTATAAGAATGGGATACCGGACTCAAAGATGGTGCCCGCTCATTCCTTTGCTGTAGTCAGTGTTTCACTTGGCATATAAGTTTTAAACTGATATATTTTAAGAGCTTGTGAGTAATACAGCCAGGGGAGGGAGACAGTTTCAATATTATAAATTGAGCTATCAGTCTGATAATCTATACTATGAGAAATTCCCTGGCTGCACACAACTAAACTATTGTACTCCACATCTAAACAAGCTTTAAACCTAGCAGGCTCTCTAATCACCTGCAACCTGCCAAATGAGGGTCCCTAATGTCAAACTAGATGTAGACGCCTGTCTATATTTATAGATAAAATATCAGCACCATTCCCAATAGGGTGAAGGGCTATTAACAAGGGTTATTAACAAACCCAAATTCCTACTCATTACAGTAACAAGCAAGCCTATTGTACATCTCATCATTAACCCTCATGGGTAAGAGACCAGAGACAATTAATTTATGCCAACACATCTTTCTGGCAGACTCAAACATCCTGACCATGCTATCTTTTGTGATCTCTGACTATTTCATCCTAGCATTATTGGTGCTGACATGAATTACAATGTTGTTGACACTAGTGGTGTTGTGTGCCTGGGTTCCCTCATTCTCCCTGCATGATGCCAGCACCCTCAGATTAGCCTCTATGTCAGAGGCTCTGGCCCGAGGTAAACAGTAAGCTGTGGCTGGCGAAGCTAACCCAACATTGTGGGTAATGAAGTCTCCTATCACTAGTGTGTGTTGTTTAACCCTGTTTGGCAGGGGTGAGATGGGCACGCTGGCCTGTAGGACCAGCAACAGGACTGGTGAGGGTTGAAAACTGGTTTGCAGTCAGGAGAGGTGACTGCAGACCAGGCCACACGAATATGTCTGATCTTAGAGACATTTCTTAATTGAAGAAAGCATGACTGCACAACAACGAAAAATGAAGTGCAGATACAGTCAGAAGAGTGGAGATACGCTAATGTGATGTGATGTTGACTGCTGCAACATCTTCCTCTACAGCTCTAGGGCCCTATTTTCGTGCTGGGCACGAAGTGCAGTGGCCACCTGGCATACTACTATTTTCGTGCAGGTGAAACGGAGGAGATAGGCTGAGTGAGAGAGAAAAGGGTTCACCTCTGTGAAGCCCCTGAAGTTCCAAAATATATATTCAGGACACCCTAAATATTAATATACATCAATCCAAATATGCTAAAAACAGTTGTATGCCTCCTCTGCATATTTAAAGGTTGTCATTTATGCTTTTAAGTTTATACAATATCCTTAAATTAACATATAAAATCGGGTTTGGAAATTTGCTGGTTAGTGTTTGAAAGGTTCTATCACTGTTTCGTCAAACTATTGAATGATGAATGAAGGTATCCACGGTGTGCCAGTTATGCGTAAAAGTAAGCAGAACTGTGTTTAAACCTGTTTTAAAATGTTTTCACGAACATGTTCATGGCTTATAGGATGTTGATGTAGGCCTACTTTGTTTAGGAAGGAGCGCATGGCACAGGACCTCCAACTGTCAGAGGTTATTTTACACACTGATTATATAGATACACGCCATGAAAACTCACTGTAATGATCCTCGTGACACGACAAAAAAAATATTTTGAACTTTTATTTAGTAAAACTGTCCGGACAGATTTGATGGAGTTCAGGACGCATCCTGAGGACAGTTGCGTTACTTCAAATTTGTTAGACATGAAATCTGTGAGTAACAGCTTTCCAGTCTGATGTTCAGAAAATACAGAACATTAATTATCATAAATCTTGATCAATCTTTTCGCTGTGTTGGAAGATTTAAATAATTAATGAAGTTTCCTCTGCTGTGCCATCCGTGCCTAAATTGACTGAGACTGTAGATGAAACACATGCATGTTGCTGCTGCCGACAGAACGCATTTCTGAACTCCGGGTCACGCTCATGTGGATGATATTATTGGTAAGAATCTTCCTTAAAAATAAAATTGTGTTTTGATTCCTATGTCAATCTGCAGTAGATGAAAAAACTTGTAACAAACTGAAAGGGGCAAAACTTAACATAAATGAAAGGTATTTTGTGATTTTGGAGACGTCTGTGTGCGTGTGCCTCTGCCAACTGAAGCCATGAAAATTGCCCTGCGTCTGTGTGTGAGAGGTGGTCTGAGCAGGTTTTATCGCAAACGCAATTTCATGCCAAAATGAGCACCAAAATTGCACTGTGCTGCTTCATCTGCATAAACACAGCCTCAGCTGTGCCTCTCCTCCCACGCCGTCCCAAGCTTGCTCCTTTGATGCCCGGAAATGACCAAACAGTCACAGACGCACAAAAAGTAGACTTGCGCCTCAAGAAAATTGCATTAAGACTGCGTTTAGACCAGTGCTGGCCTTGCGCCTGTGGGAAAATAGATGCAGAACAATAATAAACGAATATTTTTAATATTAATAAAAAACATTTAAAATGTGCAACACAGAGACTCATAATAGAAGATATGCAAAACAATAAATACATTAAGATATTAATGTTAATAGAAATATAGATATAGAAAAGACTACATTATGCTGCATTGTTAAACACTAACTGAAACATGCAATGCAGAAGCACAGACATAAAAAGCATGTACAGTATATAAAATACATAAATCAGCAAGACCACAATAAGACATGCAAGATAGCGACAGGTGACAGCAGACAGCAAGGGAAGTTCAGCACAGACAGACTGAGGACAGTAAGGTGCAATTGAGTTTTAGTGCTGACAGTGCTGAGTACTAATTAACAATTTCTTTAAATTAGCTCTAAATGAACTGTCCATGTCCAGTTCTCTAATAGTTGCTGGGATGGAGTCACATTCTAGAGCAGCTTTAACAGAGAATACCGACTGACTGAAAGCACTTTTTCTGAGTGGGATGATGCAATCGCCTCTTGCTGCACCTCTTGTGAACCCATATGCAGGTGTTCTTATGTTGACAAACTGTCTGACATCTACATATTTACATATACATACAAATTTAATCATGTTTTCCCAACTCAGCAAGTATTATTTTTTTAACACTGAACAATGATGAAAATGTACTGGTTTCTTGTCAAGGATTTTAAGTGTTCATTTATAAAAAGACTGTACGGTTTTAGAGTAGTGTTGCTAGCCTGTGACCAAGTTGTTAAACAGTAATTGATATGGGAAATGACCATGGAATGCATGTACATCTTAGCCGCCTCTGTTCACATGTAATCTTTAATGAACCTGAAATTTGAACCTTGAACCTTTGAACCTTTGAACCTGAGCCTTGAAAGAAAGTTTGGAATCAATCTAGCAATATGTTGTAGTGATGTACAAACACAACACTTTGACACTGAAGACCGGGTTTGCATCTTGAGTGTGTGGTTAGGTTTAAGCAACAAAAACACTCAGGGTTAGGGAAAAATGTTATATTTGGTAAAATAAAGTCATGTCTCATGCTTTAAGTCACTGTTGACTTTTTCCATATTAAACCAAGAACATCATCTTTCCTTAATGTTAATCAAGTTTCTAAACATATCCATAAAAAAGTTGAATTGCCGGAACACAACACAACTGGATGCTGTGTTCATAGTTGCTACCAGAGATGATATATTGAAAGAGTGGATACTGTAGAAAAACAAATGAAAAACCTTGTCAATAAACATTTTACTGATACAATTAGTATCAACATTTTGCGCCTTAAATTAACAAGGTTCCATCATGATATTCATAAAAAACACAATGTGAGTGGCATTGCTGTTGCAAATAAATAGAACATAAATGTAATTTCTAGGAGACAGGTATTATGTTACACAGGTTACCTGCTGTCATTGCCCTGCCTTCTTACTCTACCCTTTTGGATTTGTTTACCTGTACTGACTGCCTACCTGTTGGAAAACTGAGAGTCTGTTATGTGACCTTATCTTAGTAAACGACGACCAATGTTGTTGTTTTGTGCTTCTTGTTAGGACAGTCTTTGGTTCCAGGCCGTATGAATATGAGAAAAGTCTGACTGACTCTTGTAGACAAGCTTCTTTATTTGTGAAGACATTTTTAATGGTACAAAATCCCATTTCCTGTTTGTTTGTCTTATTGTGATGTGTTTAAAACATGATGAAAACATAAGTAAATAAACTTTTCTGTTCCTGAAAGGAAGCAAAGACAGTGGCACAGTGTGCTGGAGATTATATTTATATCATATAAAGACTATTTGTAGGGCTGACTGTAATGTCATGAACATCAAGGTGAATGTGTGATTAGTATGAACAGAAACAGGCAGTGGAACAGGTATTATTATTTTGTCAGCTATATAGAGAAGAGAGGGAAACCTTTTATTTAAACTGACGGTGAGTTAAATGTAAAAAATAGTTTCTGACATGAAGTTAAAAGTGATCAGAAGAGGTTAGTGCCAGTAGAGAAGAAATTCTTAAATCAGTTAGTCAAAATATGTAAAATTTTTGTGTGATATTTTAATTTCCCAGAGTTCCCTGAGCAGTACAGTGTAACACAGTTATTCAAGAAATTCATTGTGTGAGTTCTGTTGTTCAGTATAAACACCACAAAATATGCAACTAAAATACATTTGTTATATATTTTTTCAGCTTATTACATGATACAATTTTTTGGACTCATCACAAATATGTATTATTGTATATTTACACAGTTACCACAGAGATATAACACTACAAAGGTGCTCCAAGGAATCAAAAGGTTAATGACTTATTGTTATCAATTGTTGTGGACAGTACACGTCATCAAACACCATAGAAAAAAACCCAAATTGTATTCAAAAAAAGTTTGAATACATTTGCATAAACAGACTTGCACTGATGCCCTGTGTCATTTTCCATTGCCCATTATTTGTGTCATATCTAATGTCGTCATGATGAGAATAAAACTCTGACATGGTCCTCCAATCACAATACATACATAATACATTTGCATAAAACCTCTTCTCATCATGCATTTACTTGAAAAAGGGAATATTACATTATATTACTGATTACTCCCTGTATCACTACAAATATTTGCATAAAACATAAAGTCATGATTTATGTTGTTGGGACTCAGTTAGGAACAGGTTTGGTTATTAGCAATAAGTAATAATTACTGAAGATAATGATTAATGATTAAAAATCAATACAATTATTAATATGGATTAATAAAAACGGGGCACCACGTTGAGGTCAGGAACCAATAACCATACAGTGAATATTGTCTCAAAAAGGACATCTGGGTGATATAAATATTACCAGATGAACAGTTAAGGTTTGAATTCAAGCACTGACCCCGTCACCAAACTCTTATCACAGTATGTGTGCAAACAATCACTGGAAACATCTCTTTAAATGCACAACAGAGTTTATTAATATTAGCAATATCAATTATGAATTAATAATGCTTAATTAACAAACATCTATCATACAACTAACAAGCAATCATAAACAACAGCGGTTATAAGCAGCAAGACAAACACCAGCAGGGATGTGTGTGTGTGTGTATGTGTGAGTGTGTGTGAAGGGGGGGTGTCAGAGAGAAAGGAGGAGGAACAAATGGCGGACGTGAACTACGTGGGGTTAAACCATGCAACCAAAAGCTCCAGTCAAGATGGCAGACATGAACATGCAACAGTTTCGATCAACAGGGTTGACCACGAGATTTGAACAGAGGTTGTGATTAAATGGCGACCGCCAGTCAACATGTGCCTGTCATCACTAAGATGGAGTCAGTCAAAATTGAGTGTCTGTGTTGCCTAGAAACATGTGTCTGACTACGAAATAGTGTGTGGATGAGCCTCAGAACTTGTGTGTGTGTACATGCAAGTGGGGTTAGTAAAGGAAAGATGGTGAAAGCACCAAAGAACAAAAGATCTCAACAATCGTGGGGAGAGCTGGTGCTTGCTTTATTCCTCACAGAAACGTGGCATGCAAACGTCCTTATTTGCAGCCGTGGTCTGATTACAATGAATAAAATACAATCCATGGCCTCTCACACAATGGTGAACCATCACAAAGCAGTTCAAGCAGTTGGACAAGCACCAAAATCATTTTAGCGTGATAAACACAACCAAAACCAACAGCAGCAGCAATAGTACTTCAAAAGCATTAACAGTAGCACAAGCGGACGCACAGTCCGTCGTATCACAACAATTAGCAATCAAGCTTAAAATAACACACTAACAATAACCTATTATTGCCCAGATGTCTTAATTGTACCATTTAGGGGAGCAAGTAGGTGAGTGTGTAGTGCATTGGTTAGGTCCAAACTCAATTCTCTGGCTGGATGCTGATGGAAGCTGGTATCCTCGCGTTGTCATGTTGTGGTGGCTGGTCTTCTCGGCAGGTGAGTGGAGAGAGCAGCAAGTTGACTCACTTAAAGACGGGTGGGGCACAGAGGTTATCCTTCTCCTTTCTTCTGTAGGAAGGGGTAAGATCACTGGGTTGCACAGCAGTCTTTCTTTGGATCCAGGGATTATGTCCAGGATGAACACAAAGAAATCTCAAGCTCGACCAGTGAGGAGAGATTGTAGGCCTTACAAGAACAACAGTGTACATGTTTTGCTTCAAGTTGGTGCGCGTTTGCTAAGCCTGCTGGGAGGTTCTGACTCTCGTTGTCCAAGTTGGCACTCTTTTAACTGGTCTTTGGCAGTGGGAGCCCATGAAGGCCTGGGATCATGGTGCTGTGTGGACACACAGGCCTGGCCCTTTGTTCTGGCCATGTGCGTGGCCCAACATTCCCCCCTTTGATCTGAAGAGTGGGGTGCAGGCCACAGTCTTTAGACCAACCCAAGGGCCAAATAGTTCTGTGAATTTGGAGTAATTTGAGAGTTACTCACAGTCCATAAATTCTTGAGCCCAAGGAGGGTGGAGGAGGTCCATGTATTCCTGAGAAAAGGGAGGTGGTGAAACTGTTTTCGTAAATCTCTGGACCTCAATTTGAAGAAGTCCCAGCAGATGTCCAAATCAGCTCAAGAAAAATCACCAGGAGTCAAAGTTCAGAGCAGCAAAAAGACTTTTATGCAGGCAGTAAAGGAGAGCTTGTTCAAAGTGCAAACAAGTTACACCAGAAGAACTCTGAGTTACATTGGTTTGTGCTCCTTCATTTATACTCTATGGCCTGCATAAGGTCATGCCTATTGACCAGCCTCTTTAACATTTGGCTAATTACACCATTATAACTCTCCTTATGTCAGCTGTTGTTGGGCCTTCAGGTACATTCCAGATGCCTGTCTCTATGTCATTACATGCCCAGACATGTCTTATTTTTTTAAAAGGTTATTCTTCATTCATTTTACACTATTATTTCCATGATTCCTTTTGGCCTTAATTTTTTAAGTTATTCTTGCCTTTTTTACACCCTTATTTCTTCACTTTCTCTTGTGGTTATTTTTAAAAAATAATAAGGTTTAATGCAAACTTAGAATTTCATCAAGTGCAATGAGTGTGATTATCTTTAACATAATACATTCCTGATCATAATTTTAAGACCAGTTGAAAAATTGCAAGAATTTACATTTTGCACTGTTGGATCTTAAGAAGGTTCTAAGTAGTGCTTCAAAATGCAAAAAGAAGAAATGGTAGTGAGACAAAAAAAATTTGAGTAAGCAATTTATTGCAAACAACCATTAAACTGAAATAGGCTGTTCATCAGCTGATCAAAAGTTTAAGACCACAGCCTTTAAAAGCCCAAATCTTCGCAAAAATGTGGATTCAGTGTCATTTTCTGTCAGGTACCCACGCTGTCATGACCTCCTGATGGCAAAGGCAAAAAAGCTTTCTCTCTTTGAACACAGTCGGATTGTTGAGCTGCATCAGCAAGGCCTCTCGTAGTGTGCCATTGCTGCTGAGGTTGGATGCAGTAAGACAGTCATTTTAAACTTCTTAAAAGATCCTGAGGGTTATGGGAAAAAAAGTCAAGTGGTAGACCCAAAAAAATTTCACCGGCCCTGAGCTGGAGGATCCAATTGGCTGTCCGTCAAGACACGGGATGATCCTCGGCCCAAATTAAGCTTGTCACTGGTGCCAACTGCAGTCTCATAACCATTAGACGGCAACTGCGAGAGAAGGGTTTTAATAACAAAAAACGTCTTCAAAGACCTCGTCTCCTTCAATGGCACAAAATTGCCCGTTTGGAGTTTGCACGAGAGCACCAAACATGGGACACTGAAAGGTGGAAGAATGTTTTATTCTCTGATGAGAAAAAATTTAACCTTGACGGTCCTGATGGCTTCCAACGTTACTGGCATGACCCACCTGAGATGTTTTCTACATGGCACAGTGGAGGGGGCGCCATCATGATCTGGGAGGCCTTTTCCTTCAATGGAACAATGGAGCTTCAGGTTGTGCAGAGGCGTCAAATGGCAGCTGGCTATGTGGAGATGTTGCAGGGGGCATCCCTCATGACTGAAGGCCATCGTCTGTGTGGTAATGACTGGGTTTTTCAACAGGACAATGCTGCAGTTCACAATGCCCGCCTGACAAACGACTTGTTCCAGAGAAATAACATTACTCTTTTGAACCATCCTGCGTGTTCCCCTGATTGAGAACCAATTGAGAACATTTGGGGTTGGATGGCAAGGGAAGTTCACAAAAATGGACACCAGTTCCAGACAGTGGATGCCCTCCGTGAAGCCATCTTCACCACTTAGAGCAACATTCCCACTAGCCTCCTGGAAACACTAGCATTAAGCATGCTGAGACGAATTTTTGAGGTAATTAACAAGAAGGGTGCAGCTACTCATTACTGAGTCCTTTTTTAAAAATTTTATTTCTATTTTAGGGGGTTTTGGGGTTTTTTTAAGACGTGGTCTTAAACTTTTGATCAGCTGATGAACAGCCTATTTCAGTTTAATGGTTGTTTGCAATAAATTGCTTACTCAAATTTTTTTTGTCTCACTCCCATTTCTTCTTTTTGCATTTTGAAGCACTACTTAGAACCTTCTTAAGATCCAACAGTGCAAAATGTAAATTCTTGCAATTTTTCAACTGGTCTTAAAATTTTGATCAGGAATGTAGGTGCCCTTACATCAATCACATAAGATGTTGTGAGGTGTACATGAGATGATTGGTACAATGTTTCATAATAATAATTCAACATATTTCTGCTTAATGCCTATCGTGTAATATAACATATTCTATTACATATATTATTTGCCATCATCCAAGAGGCGATGGAGCTGTTGGATACCCGTCCTTCCATCAGCTGCTGGCTGTTCAGGAAGGTGACAAGCTGGTGACACGTCTCGATGATTACCTTTTGGGAAGTGTTCCACAGCCCATACAGTGGCAAGGAGAGCTTTCTCGCAGTTGGAGAACTTCATCTCCAGCTGCTCAGGGGTTGGCTTGCAAAGGCAATGACACGCTTGTCAGTGTCATTTTTCTGTGCCAGGATGGCACTGAGGCAGTGGGAAGAGAAGCTTGCCTCTAGGTAAAACTCTTTGTCCTTGTCTGGGTAGGCCAGGCAAGGCTCAGAGTACAGATTGTCTTTCATCCAGCGAAAAGACTGCTCTTGGGGCTCTCCCCACTTGAAAGGCTTGTCTTTTCAAAGGAGCTCTGTGAGGGGTCTTGCTATCTCTTGGGAGTAGTTACAGATGCCCAGGAAGTTCCTGAGCTCCGACGCCTGTCGGAGCTTTGATGTTGTGGATGGCTCGAACGCTCCCAGCTTGGGGTTCGATGCCATCAGCACCCACCATTAGACCCACGTACCCCACCTTGGTGTGGCACCACTGGCCCATGGCAAGTGCCAGTTTGGCTCAAGCGGTGGAAAGCTGGTTGAGCATGCTGGTTGAGCATGCTCCTTAAAGGTTCTGTTCCTCATGAGGATGTCATCCAAGTAGATGGCTTTGTGGAGAAAGATGTTGAACTCGTTCGAATCTCTAAATGGGACCAGAGTGCTAGGAGTGCGTCTGGGACCAAGATATTGTTGAGGTGTACACCTCCAACTAAGTGGGGGCTGCACAGTGCTGAATTCATGTTTTTCAGTGATCAAAGGAAAGAATCATGGTCACAAAAGGAAGTTTAGTGGCCAGCCGGCAGCTGTGGGCTCACAGGCGGCTTGGATGGATCAGAGCCAGGATCGGGCTCTAGAAGAGGCATGAACATCAGCAGGGGTCCTCTGGACTCCTGAATGAATGGGGTGTCAACCTGAGCCCATATGTGCCCACAGTGGCAGTCAATGAGTGAGGCCAGTCGGTCCACTAGGTCCTGGTGGCTCTGTATTGAGGATACAGATGTAGATGGGATGCATGAGAGTCATCTCAGTCATCATGAAAGGTTAAGTCGACCCACCCGTGTTGTGTGATGGGCGACTTATCCTGCGTGTAGCTGGTGATGCTTATGTTGCAGGGTTCGATTTGTAGTGGCTTGCTGAGGGTGAGCATCACTTGAGCAACCTCTGCAAAGGTATTAGAACACATAAAGCTGATTTCAGAGCTGGAGTTGAGTAGTGCGAGGGTGTTAATGCACCCCCCTACCACCACAAGGAGAATGTGAGGTGTCAGGGGTGATGGTTTTTGGAATTGACCTGGCCTTCTCTGGTCCTCTACCCCAGCCTACAAAGTAAACTTTGGTTGTTGAAGGAAGGGGTACCCAGCCTAGTCAGGCTGACATGGGGCTGGTGCCAGAGTCACCTGGGGAGCCCTTCCTTTTGGCTGAGAAATATTCTGCCACTTTGGCAGTGACCATGCTTGGTTCATGGCCTAGCACTCACCTTAATGTGGGGCACTTCACTGCCTTCTAGCGTTAGGCTGGCATTATCTGAGACTTGCATCCCCAGGACTCTGGCGTCGACCTTGTGTCTTTTGGCAGGGCTCTCCTATGCCAGCTGCACATACTTCTTGATCTCCTGCATGGTGGGGTTACCCATCTTGTGGTGTATAGTGACATCATACTGCACACTCTCATGGAGGTTGTGGAGAAATAGGGACTAAGAGAACCAGTCTTCCTCAAGGCCTAGTGTGTTGCACCCCTGGAAGTATGTGGCTCTTAGGCGCTGGTAATATTTACACGGAGGCTCATGTTTCCTCTGCGTGATGGCGAAGGTGCCAAGGGTGGTGGAGACTTCATCTATGTATGGCAAATATTCCTCCTGCAGGGCTTTACAGAGTGTCAGGTAATGGTCCTGTGTGTCGGCTGGTAGTGTTTCCATGAATACATGGACACTACTAGCTGTGGTTTTCCACATGAGCTTGAGCTTCTCATGTGGCGAGGGTTGCGGTCGATGAGGCAGCACTCGATCTCCTGTAAGGTAGTCGTAGATGTTAGAGTCTCGACTACTCACATCTATGCTGCTCCAGGGGCAGGAGAAGTCTGCCCCCCCTCATGGAGGGGATGGAGTTTTGTTGTAATGCAGAATAGTACAATTAACGATGGACTGGGGTGCGCTGCAGGCCCCTCGTGTCTGCTACGTGAGCCGATGGAGGCTCTTGGTAGCTGTCAAGGAGGATGAGGTTGCTGGGCTCCTAGTGCATGTCTCTCAGTTAGCTGGGGTGGCCAGCTCCTTTAATTGGACGACTTTATACCTCTGCCGCAAGGTCGCATCCCTTCCCTGTGCAGCCTGAAGTTCCAGGTGCAGCTGAGTGGACTTGTCCAACTTGACTGGCTCTTGGTGGCAGAGGAAGTCTAGAGGGGGAATCTCTTCAAGGCCCAGGGCTGTGCTGTGGGTCCCTTGGGTGGCTGTGTTGGCAACCATACTTATCTAAAAGGCCTGGATCTTGGACCCATGCGCGCAGGATTTCAATACCCTGTTGCATCCGGACCACCTCAGCGGCAGTCTTGTGCTTCTCATGTTGTTACTCTGCATGGCATGGCAGCTGCGCTGCAGCTGGATGTACCACTCTTGTTCCCCTGTGGCTTGCAGCTGAGCTCTGCAGTGCTGCAGGAGTAACAATTGGCCCAGCACTTCTGTGAGGGGGTGCTCTTTCTTCCCCATTGGCTGGTTGAGGTAGACAACCAGCCCTTTCAATTCCTCCTCACAGGCGCTAACACTGTAGCTGTCGAGGTTGCCCTTTTTCTCTGTGGAGAAGTGGAGGAGGGTGGTGACCACATCCTGCAGGGCTAGGTCGTCTGTTCCCTGAGGAGCTTCAGCTCCGGCTACATGGGTGTTCTGTTCCTCTGGAGGTGGAGTGGACTTTACAGCTGACTCTTTGTTGAGGATATCAAAGCAAGCATAGAATGAGTTAAGCTCATCTGGCAACATGGCCTCACACATTATGGGGGTGCTCCTGCTTTTGTATCCTGTGATGTTCTGGATCGTCTGCCACAAAACTTTGGTGTTGTTGGTGTTCAGGTCTCTGCTGATATCTCCGCTTTGCCTCCTTGATGCTAGCTGTCAGTCTTACACTGGTGGTGTTGTATGCTTCCTTGTCACCTGAGTGACAGGCAGCTTCTATGACTCTGGATAGAGCCCTCACCTTTCCATTCAGCCAGTCTCTCTGGTTGGGGAATGATTTTATTGTCTTTGTGATCACCACATCATCAACACATTTGCTGATGTATGATGTCACTGTCGATGTATATTCCTCAAGGTTGATGTGGTTCTCCTGGGTGATGGCATCTCTGAACTCTGTGCTGTCGGTGCACTCAAAACAGTCCTGTTCACACTTTAATAGTTTTTACTAATGGTTTGCCCCTCTTTTATCAGCTGAGAGTAAGTAGGCAGAAGAAGCAGGGGAATATTGTCTGATAGACCAAAATGGGAACGACGGAGGACTGCAGGGTATTACTTCCCCTGTAATAGTAGATTCAAAATGGCTGACTTCCTGTTGGACTTAGACAACCATACCAGACAACCAACCAACTCTGACCATATGGAGTTGAGTTACAACAGTTTGTTTTGCAATGGTAGAACACTGAAATTCGCTGCATTGCCACAGCAATGGCGTTCCATGAAAACTCACAATCTTCATAATATGGCATCATCAAGGTGTTAAGGCTTTTCTGACCAAATTTGATGTTGATCACTTCAACTTGCTATACAGGAATCATAAAAGTACAGCACCTGTAACTTACTGTTGCCAGTAGGTGGCACTATGAATATGACTCAATATATAGATAGACACATAGATGTGTTCAGGTGAGGACCCTCATCAAGCATGAGAAATTCGTGCAGATTGGACGATGTACTGTTGAGTTACAACAACTTCCTGTTTCATGGTGAAACATCTAAATTCGACGCATTGCCATGTCAAGGGCGTTCAATGAAAACTCAAGATTTTGATAACTTTTCATCACAACGACCTTTAAATGACACTGACCAAATTTGAAGTCGGTGGGGTTAAATCTCTAGGAGGAGTTCATTAAAATGCAGCACTTGCAAATGGCAAAAACTACGCAAAAAATGCACAGCATATTCAAAATGGCTGACTTCCTGTTGGATTGAGAGTATGGCTCCAACAGGCCTTTTTGTGCATCTGTACATAGAACATGTGCCTGCCAAATTTCATTTATCTTCATCAATTTTAAAGAAGGGGGTTCAAATTTGAAATTTTCTAGGTGGCGCTATTGAACCATTTTGCCACACTCATGCCCAAGACCCATAAAATATAAATTTTTTTTTTAAGTTTTCAAGCACTTAAGTCTGGCTGATGTGTTGCATATTAACATCATTGCTTGGGCCCATGTTAACAGTGTTATGGTATATATTTAGATGCTTTTGAAAACTTGCAAAACTTTTGAACTGCAATGAGCATCCTTCTTGAGTACAAAAAAGAACAACATTTTTGCCAGGATATAATCCATGCAAAGACGTAAGGTGCTGAATTAATGCACTAGGTGCATCATGCAACGATCTACAAATGTCACACCTATACATTGTTCAAGACCTTGGGTCTTAGCTCTTGTTCATGAACTTGGCTCTTAATTCTTTCACCTTTGGGCTTTCTTTAGTGGTGTCGGCATCGATACTGTAGACTGTTGTCTGGAGGAATGTGTAGAGGATGCTCAGAGGATCATCATACGTTATGCTGAAAATGAAGAACACTTTAAAAAACTTATCAAAAGCTGCCAATAAAGTAGTTCCCTGGCAGGGGAACCCTGCTTGCCAGTCCCAGCAGCAAGCAGGTATGGCTGCTGATGCCCCTTCTGGTTCTCTAGGTGTTCTTCTAGGCTCGTGTGGGACTGAAGGGAAAAAAATGATATGTCGTAATGTGTTCTTTTAGTTTGACTATGTTTCCCACTTAAAGCACATACTGTGGCCCAGTACATACCTTATGAAACACAGCTAGGTGGCCCATAGTGTGGGATATGCTGATCTTCAGTGTTTTCTTTTTCATGGGATGAGGTGGTAGGATATGCAGTAGGAAAGATGACATTACTGTCTCACTCTGTAAGAAGCAAAAAAGTCCAGTGTCAGCTTTATTTGCATCACAACTATGTTCCCTTTTAAAATTTCAATTTAACCTACTGCCCGTGACCTCTGCAAGCTTTCTGAGCTGTGTTAAGTTCCATTATAAGAACAGTGTATGAACTGATGCATTCAAAATAATTTAATTTGGTCTTTAACTGAATACCTAAATGATCCTCAGAGGATTCATCATTGTGCTGATTCCTGGCAGACTTCAGCAAACTCTGGAGCACTGGGGTGGAAGTAAGGCCCTTTGCTTCTTTGATCACCTTTCCGTTATATGCCACTATATGCCACTTCTCCAGCAGTTTGGCGACTATTTCTGGTCCAAAGAGGAGGCCAAAATCTTGAAGTATCGGCAGCAACACAGAGAAAAGAACATTTTTTGTTTAATATATATTATCTGACAATCAAACAATAAGCTTTTAGCTATGAATTGTGGCAACAGAAAAGGATGCTAATACTTAGCCCTTTAGTATCCAGCAGCCTAGGAAACACTGAGAGTACAGTGTGTGATTCATTGGGGTTGTTGATGTGGCGCTGCCTATACTCAAAGGTCTCCTTCATCTTCTGCAGGATGATTTCTCTGTCACTGGTGTGGTTCATCAATATATATGACAATATATATGATATGACTTCTTTACAATGCTCTATATCTAGCTCACCACCAATCAGAGGCAGTTCCCTTTCCTGTCGTGGACCACCTCCTCCTGTGGTTTGTGTTTTCAGTTCCTGGGACACAAGTTTCATCTTTCTCTGAAATGTCAGAATTTAGAATTAGAAGAATCAGAATTTAGGGTGATTCTGAAATAGACATCCCTCTGTAATTGCTGATATATGCCACTTTTTCACCTGATATCATCCCCCCTCACAGAGTGGTCAAACAGAGTTGCTATGGCTGCTATGAAAGGGGAGAGCTATGCACCTATCTAAATCTAATCCAGTCCAATTCAACAGTCCGGCAGTAAATTCTACCTCCATGAAGGTTATAATGTTCAGTTTTTGTTGAAACTCATTTTGGAGGCTGTAGTTTGTTCTGCTGTTCAATTGCATTATGTAATATGGGACGTATTTCTAATATTTTGTCCACCCCATTTATATCAGTGAGGGTAGTCAAAATATTAGAAACTCCTCTCTATATAACACAATATCATTTAGCACAGTACTATAGCCTCCAAAATAACCAAAAAGTTGAGAGCACCTCTCCAAAATAGTCAACTTTAGAACCTTCATAAAGGGAGGCTTTATGAAAGACTGTATTAGACTGCCTTAGTTTTATCTAGGTGGACCTAATAAACTGGTAATTGAGTGTATTTGAGCATTAATAATCAAAGGGGCTCTATACAGTGTCAAGTGCATCTCTAAGTAATCTTGACACCATAATTTATTAAGGCAAAAATAAATTTAATGTAAAAGAAAGACTAGGACAGCACTCCAAATGGACTTTTTAACTGCCACACTAATGTTTGAAGCAAGACACGCTTCTTTCAGCATGTGTATTGGCAATTTCACAATCAATAGATACATGTGAGGTTAATTATAGATGTCCACAACTGACAAAACAGGTTTATCCCAGCAGGAGGAGCCACAATCACATGATGTAGGTTACTAAAACATAAAACAATTCATAACAAAAGTTAATACAACATAAAACAAAAAAACTAATAACTAACAAAAGAAGAAACAAGCAAATGAATCTCCTCATTCAACCCATTATGGAATGAGGGTGCCAAGGGGGTCCCTGTTACCACCTCTCCGTGGCATATTCACTGTCTCAATGCCCATGTAATGAAGTTCACTCAAGCTGTGGTTATGACTATTAAAATGCCTATAATACAATATATAATATATGAGGCGATTTGGGTAATACAACTCAAGAGTTTCATGGCAGAGCCACAGCAATGCTCAAACCTATTTTTCAATCATGTCATAAACTTCAACTTGTATTATTTTTAATTCATAAGGATAGATCTTTCACTAGGACATCAGAGCAGTAAAGATGTTTTCAATTCTGCTATGTTTGAAACATTTAAACTATACTAACCGCTTCAGATTCACAATTGTTCATCACCTAAGTTACTCCACTACTACTGCTAGGCTGCAGCTAGTCGAGAATACGTTATACAACTTGAAGTTGAGGGTTGCCAAATTATCATGTCAGTATATCCCCCTTCTCCCACCCTTTCTCTCTTCATCATAATAATCCTCTTTCCACAGAAAACACACAAACCTGGCAACTCTGTATAACTCTTACCGTTAACATTATGAGTAGTTAAAATGACAAGGTTGTTTGAGATTGATTTTAAAAAAATGGTAGGGACAATTTAACAACATCTTGACATTATCTATACCCATGCTGGACACAGCCATGTCAGATAAAACAGTGTTTAGAGGAAACATGTAGAATAAAAATTACTATCTTCAAGACCCAAAGCTATTTTCTAAAAGAGTTAGCGTTATGATAACTAAGCTAGCTTAACATTAACCCAGAGTGTCTGAGAAGCTCACTCTAAAACACATCACTCTAAAATAGCCTAACACTAGGATTTTGACTCTAGTGAACTTGCTGTGTGGTTATTTGTCAGACCTGAAAGGTTTCTCATTACAAATGTACCATTCATCCCCTTGCTGAGTCACTGGCAAAACTCCAGCACTGTGACAGAAAACCCGCTTAAATATACACACTGCAATACCTTTTAAATCATGTTGAGGGCAGCAGAGAAAAAAATCAACACAAACACTTACACACAAAGAAAACAGATTTTTCTATCTCTGTGCAGATTTTTAGTGGGAGCCGAGAGCCACCAGGCACATCAGGGGAGTCTCTAGAACTACCAGCATATTGGTCCTCACAAAGTTTTCTGACCCACAAAGATAGAAAAACAAGAACACACACAGACACTTTTCTCACACTCATGATCAAACTCCCAGTTCACATTATTCTAACTCAAAACCACCCTCCCCCTCCTCTCTCTCTCTAGCAGTCTCTCGGCCCTCCCACTTGCTCTCCCTCCCTCCTCAGAGGACCAGCTCTGTGTCTCTTTGCACTTGTCTCTTCAGTCAAGGAGAAACTAATTGGAGGAAAGAATAGAATAAAGGAGCTGTTGGAAAACTAAACGAACCAAAACTTTACTTCTCTACAGCATGCCACAAAAAGGTAAGCTTGCTCTCTCTTTTTTCTCTCTCTCTCTCCCTCCCTCTCCATCTCTCTCTTCTCCCTCTCTTATCAGTCTGATGATGGAGTTAAAAAGTTACTGTTTGTTAGCAGATGAGGCCAAGTTGGTAATACATGGAACCTGAAAGAAAGAAAGTGAACATTCAAGTGTGTCTGTTCAGAAAGAAAGTTAAAGGAAATCAAGAACAGTTTACAATAACTGAACAACTTTAAGAACAGAGAAACAAAAGAGAAGGAGAAGGAAAGAAGGAACAGTTGACAGGTTTGAAGGACAGAATGACAAAAAAGGAACAAGGAAGGAAGAAAGAAAGTTTTCTGATCACTTTGTCTGCCTCTCTGGTGCCGGAAAGGTTTTATGAAGACAAACAATCAAAAAGACAAAGAGAGCAAAAGTAGTAAACATTTGGATTTATCTCTAATGTATCTCAATGCAATGTGATAAAATGATGTAATAAATATCTAACAACTGAATTATTGATCAATTTACCCCAAACCTGGAATTTCCTATTATCAAAATGTAAGAGAGAAATGCTGAAGTTACATTGAATCACAGGGTCCACCTTGAGAAAAAAGTAAAAATAAAATACATACATTACCTACCTAAATAAACTGCTTTGGCCAATCTTTTACAATTGTTGTGTTAACATTCTGAATACTGAATAATTGACTTCAGATATATAGTTTTGCTGTATATGCAACTTCAAGCCCTAGAAATGTAGCATTTATAGACTAGCTATAAAGACATTGATTTGTGTATGAACACCATCTTTAACATTTACCAAGTCTTGTTAGTGTTACAATTAAACATTGTGAATCAAAATATAGACAGTTTTTCATATCCTTCAGTAATTTCAGTGATTGATTTTTCAAAGTCAAAGACCTTTGCCCAGTTCAGGGCCGGGCAGCAGAGCTTAGTTTCCCGCGGAGGAGAGAACGTGCTGACTGAATTCCGAGCTAAAAAACAAAAAGTGACGCTGCGCCGCCGCCGCCGCTTTGAAGCGCGTGGTGAAGCTGCCGCTCATTGATCTCATTAACTGTGAGTAATGCAGATTATTATCAACTCTGCTGCTGGATCATGGCAGCGGGCAGGGAGAGGACAATATTTAGAGAGTTTCTTGAGATTCAATAAACTAAAAGTAAAAGAAGGTACACTTTCTTTTATTTTTAGTTTATTGACCATCTCTGTAATCTACTCTGAGAATGCTTGGACTTAATGATCCATTCAGACCTCATCTATTGTATTACACAACTCATTATCATGGCTAAATTCTGATATGACAAAATTGTGGATGTTATATGAGCAGGCTGAGCCCTAACGACCATAAACTTCAAATGAACACTTTTCTTAAAGTCGTTTTCAAATATTCTGCACCAGCTTGTGACTTTCTACCCAAACGGTGTGGATATGAACTTTATAAAACATTAAATTTGGTCATCTTTATTTTATATATCGTCAGGTTTCATGCTAAAAAAATCAGAGGGTTTGCAATGTTAAAATTAGAGGATCAAACAGGTCATTAATTTAAAGCCAGTATATGTTGGTTCCATTAATGTTGGCTTCATTCGTACAGACACTTCATTCTATAGAGATATATTTTGTAGGCTTAATAAAATATAAGTGTTAGTTGTAGAGTAGTTGTTTCTTTAATTGGTATTTAAACTGAACATAATTCACGGTATGTGGCTGTAAATGACTTACCCTCATCAGCTTTTCAAACCGATTAAATGTGCTGGTTATCCAGTGAAGGCCCTCCTTAATTTCTTTGAGTTGAACTTAAAGGAGGCCTAGACTAAAATTAAGCGAGTCCTTGAAAGGCCTGCATGCTGATTAAATCACACCTCTCATTGAAAAAAGAAAAAAAAAGTAATTTTAATATTGAATCACATTCATAAATTCCTAATCAGAAAAATCCGCCTGCTTTAAGTGTAAAATAATACATGCTCTTTGGAATGGTGGCTTTTTAAATTTCAAAGCCAGCCTATATACAAGACAATAAAGTTCGTCTAAATTGATCATCTAATTAAGTCAGGCGTTAATTAACGCCGTAATTAAATCGAAGCCAATTAACCGCACGATTATTCCGACCCCAATGAATCCATCCAACATATGAATTTGGAACATTTTATTTTTTGTCAGAGGGATGGGGCCGATAGCGGAGCGGGCTGCTCTCATATGCCATATGTTCTCATGGAGAGACGAGATTTACTCCACATGCACAAACGCCTCTGTATCTGTCGCGCGCGCACCTAAGTCACACACACACACACACACACACACACACACACACGTATAAATCCTAATGTAATGCTATTACATTAGTGAGCAGGCGGTGTGGAGAAGACAAGCCATACCACTGAGAATGTTATATTATTATTATTTTAATAAACAGAAATCATAATTGTTTTATTTCTTTTTGATTTTTAAAAAGTTCAGTGTCGTTAGGAGCTGTATTCCCTACATACAACTTTTTTTTGTTAAAGCATGTCACAATGTGGACAGCGTAAAGTTGATCTCTTCATCTAAACATACACCCTCTTACTGCAAACTTTGAGCTCCTAAAATTGCTCAATTTCTTAGTTATTTTTTCCTACTTTGTAAACGTAGTAGACAGGCCCCCTAAATATATTGATAATAGCCTATATATAATCTTGAATAGGATGTAAGAACAAACTGTAAGAACAAACCCAGGAGCATAAGCAACATTTAGAACTTGACTTTGAACTTCTGAGGGTCGAATTTAGCTGATTTAACTTTTATTTTTGTGTAAAACGTTGGTGCAGAGAAGGCGGATAAAGCATACTCATAAAATTATCATAATTAAATAGACATTAAAATAGGCCACACAAAACACCACAAATAAACGCTACTCTAATATAGAAACGGACAGTTTCCCAGAGTTTACCATTCATTCTACTGAACCGCTCATACTTATAATATAATGTTGGCTAACTGCTTCGAAATATTCTCTCTTTGGCATGAGATATGAAGATATGACAATTTTATCGAACAACTATCAGAGATGGTGATATTGATGTGTTTTCCAAATCCCCGTTAAATATTTACTACGGTTATTACATATTATTACAATAACTGTATTATTGATATAGCCTAATAATAATAACATACTATTGTCTTAATAATAACAACAACAACAACAACAATAATAATAATAATAATAATAATAATAATAATAGACTAATATATTTTATGTTCTCTTCTTCTTATTATTATTATTTGAACACGCAGTGTCTGTAGTCTCAGGCGCTGAGTAAATCAACGGCACTAGCTGGAGTTTTTGCTGCAGCAGCACTCTATCTCTCTCGGCCCTTTTCTCTTCATATCAGCGCGCTGAATGCCGCTGAATGAAACTTTTATATTGTCATCAGTGTGTTCAACAGAACTCCTTTATGTCAGTTGTACTGGTCAAATTGGGCTCCCCGCCGCGGTTTTGTATCGCTGGGTTTTTAACGAGCCGCAACTAACGAGGCAACGACACCAAAATCCCGCCGACACACAAAGGCTGGCGGGTATTTACCGAGCAGAGCTGTTGCTCCGCTCCTCCGGCTCTTTGTCTCCTTTCAAACGGAGAAAAGCGCTGAGTTATAGCGGGGGATAAGGTGCCTATAGCCGGCCTGGGTGTGTGTTTGTTCCTGTGTGGAGCTGCTTCATGTTCATTATGCAGGTTGTTAATGACAAGAGCTTTAGAGAAGGAGAAGCTTTGAAGTCTTTTTGGTTAACTGCTTTTAAACTAACCAAAAGGCCTTGGTTTTGAGAATTGGGATGAAGTGAGAAAAATATATATGTCTATACATAACTGAATGTCATGTACTTTCTACATTAATGATGCCACATAGTTAAACTAGTCATCATGCAATGCCTAATCATCTCTCCATAACAATACACTGAAAAATTCTGTTTTAGAAAACTTGGAAACATGGATTATTATTATAAGGTGGTGGTCAATCAGCAGGATGAAGTTTCACCTGTTTCAAATACAAACATTTCAAAAATTGCCATTTTCCTTGATTGTAGTGTATATGATCTACATTTTCTGCTATATTATGATACTGGCCAAATTCAAGTTGAGTTGAAAATAAATTAAAAAGAAAGGAATGTAAAATACAATGACTCATTAAATGATTTGTAGTGTGGTAGCCTTATAGAAATTACAAAATATTGTGTTAAAGCACCAAGCTAATTAAAATTTTGTTTTATATATGTACACCCAAGACTTTACATAAAGTTGTATTTACCATTTTATGCACAAAAATGTTTGAGATTAAAAGATTATTAAGAATCCTTACTGCCTTACAATTTATGTCTTAGAAATGCATTATGACTGGACGTAGTTTCCTCTCAATCATAATAATAATATTTTTTGCAGTGACCAGAATACATTTTTTAAAAAGTGATTAATTTGGCTCTGAACAGTTCCTGCAGACTTGGGCTATGTCCAGCCCCCATGTAGCTCCACCAATCAGAGGTTTAGTTCAGAAGTGAACCTCAGATGTCAAGGTTGGGGTTAGAGTGTGTCTTTTAGTGTGAGGAAACACTAACAGTGGAAATGGATGAACCACAGTGTGTCTGGATTTCTCTCATCTGCATTATGCAAAGCACACAGAGTTTACAGTTTACTATGAATGGAGTCATTTCTCCAACATCCTCCTCAGTATCTTTAGAATATTTCTTTGAGCTCTGCAGAACTGCATCCTTCAGTTTATATTATTGCAGCTGAGAACAGCCACATTCATTGTCCATCAAATGCCTCACAAATGTCACAACTCGTTGGACTTGTGGCAGTGCCCATTCAATGATACTCTTCATAGATTTACATACATAACAACTGCACATTACATGTTTTCATTCAAAGTAAAACTGCTCTATTAACTATTACGGGGAAAAAATAACTTGGAAATCTGTCCCTCTTTCACCTGTAGTTTATGCAATGAAAATGGATTTTAGCCCCAAATTTAATGATTTAGTTCTCTTCTAAATGTCTACATATTCTTGCAATAACTGTAATAACTGACATTGTATTATGTTATGTAGGCAGTGCACTGTTTTGGCAGTTAGTGTACTCAGAAATCAGTCTGCTTTGCCATTTTGGACTGAGAAGAAATCAGAACTGGCAGATGTCAATCAAACTGCAACTTTGGAAATGTAAAAACCTAGAAAATAGCATTTGTAGCTCCTTGGACAGTGTCAATAATAATTTAAACACCCACAGTTTTAGATAAGAGTATACACAGGTGATATGATCATTTATTGCTAATCTGAATTTGGAGACAAATGAAAATTACAGTTTAAAATCTCTGTGCTGGCTACTCACCTTTAATGTGTTCTCTATTCAAGAAGTTGTAACGGGGGAAAACCCTCTGGTGTGCGGGATCCAGCCTTGGCAAGACTCCACACCTGTATCACCACAGGCCAGTTCTGTGGCCTTTAGGAGATTTTCCCTGGTATAGGGTTTTCGGTCATAGACCTTCCACCGCCATGCAGAGAAAAGCTCTTCTATAAGGTTGAGGAAAGGGGGGTATCCTTGGTTGATGTTGAAGCACTCCTGTGTCAGGAGACCGCGGTGAAAACTTACGTTGTCCCAAACTACAACATAGACAGAATGCTCTGCCTGCTCATGATCCTGCTGGTCATGCCCAAACAAGACATCCCGAAGACCACCCAGAAATGTAAGAAGATGTTGGGTGTTATATGACCCCAAAGTGGCATGACGGTGGAGAGCCCCACGATTACTTATGGCTGCACAAAGTGTCACAGACCACCACGCTGGCCAGGGACTTCGACAATGGCCCGTTGGGCTCTCATGGGGTCTTTCCATGGATTCCGATTCAAACACTATACAAAAAAATAGGCATAGCTTTGTAAGTGTTACAGAAAGACAGCCCTATGGTGTATAGTGTATGCACTCCTGATTTATATACATTACAATATAGTGCAGCTTGACAGTAGTATGTAGTATAGTATTGTATTGTAAACAATCAGCACTGAATGTGTCTGTGTCTGTTTGAATGCACACTTGTGCATACTGAAATCGTTGATCTTTGACCTTTTCTGAGTTACGCTCTAAGGGTACTCTGTACACTTGCTTCATGTGAACCCTGTTGCGTTTTAGGACACTGAAAACGCAACAGCTGACACTGTTGATTCCTTCAAAGTTTTCATTGTCTTCAACAACTCAGTGCTGTATTTCATGCAGCCTAGTGGCATTGTTTTGAAGGACCATGTCAACAATGAGAGCCTCTTGCTGTTGGGAGAACATAGGAGTCCTTCCACCTGCATGTGGCAGTCTTGCAGTTCTACAAAAAGGGAATGTGCAGTTACAAAAATATACATGCAGTGAAAACAGTAATAGACTCTCCTCCCCCACAAAGTGATGTACTGAAACATCTGTATATAGTAAATTTTCAATTACCAAAAAAAACCAAAACAAAACAATTAGTTCTCTTCTCTGAATCTCCTTATTATGGTGGCCACAGAGAACCTGCTGAGATTGGGTTGGACTCTCCCTCATTGTCATTCCATGAACAAGAACATGGTCTATCACAGTTGCTCAAATTTCATCTGAAATTACTGTTCTTGGTCTTAGACTTGCTCTTCCTCATCCTCCTCCTCTTCCTCCTTGTCCACCACCTCTTACACGCACTCTTCCTCCTCTGCCTCTCAGATTGTTTCCCTCCGTTGTTGATATCAACCATCAACTCACCTGTGCCACCTGTGCACTCTGAACTGTCTTATATTGGTTTCATCGCATCATTAGCAACAAGTGTGAACAATTTAGAGTCGTTGTGTGTAAGCTATGACAGCTGTGCTGTAATTGTATTTAACTTCTGCCACCTGTGGTTACAATTATGCATCAGAAGTGTATCTTGTGCAAAATGTGTTTTAGTGAGTGAGAATGTGTTAAGAGTTTTGCAAAAAGACTAAATGAGATTTGCAAATTGTGTCTTACTAGGTGAAAATTGTTTAAGGTTTTGCCGAAAGAGTGATCGATTCAATAAATGGGTTCAGGCCACTGAGCATTAGGTTCAGAAAATGGGGTGTAGTGTTCACTTCCATGTTAAGAGGAGGATGGTTCGGTGGTTAACTAAAAGGTGGCACAAAGTTGCAAAAGCATCAAAGCAGCAGAGACCACGGCTCGCTTCCCATTTCAACCGACAAAACTGAATATTTTTAGCGAGATGTTGGGACATTTGTAGCCATTTTTCTGGCGACACAACCGGGTATTTTAGCCCAAACCGCGATCTTTTCCGAACCCCAACCAAGTGGTTTTTGTGCCTTAACCTAACCAGACCTTAACCACAGCGTTGTCACAACATAAGACATGATGATTCAACTGAGAATGGCCTTTTAATGCAGCGTTAAATGACACGTGAAAAGCTTAAAATGCAATCAACATTGAAATGTAGAGATTCAACGTATCCATGGTTTGCAGAAACGTACAATGCCAATGTTTTATTCTGGCAACTGGGTTGAAATTGCACAGAATATGGAAATTGTGCATCATTGTGACCAAATATGGGATAATTATTATTATTGAATTCTGCAAACAACATTTTTATTTAGTACTATCTCAAGCCCAATTTTCTTTTTTAATCGCCTTGCCAGTCTTGTCTATCAAGTTTGTGCTAAGTTTGTATGGAGAACCAAATTGCCAAATTGTTCAAAATTAAATCAGCAAAAAAAAAAAAAAAGAAAAAGAAAAAAAAGACATTAGGTAGGATAGGTTTGCTTCAATTTCTTGCAGGTCATTTTTACTTAATCCAGTCATTTTTATTTCAAAATGTTCTTATTCTAAAGACAGTTTTTAACAGCATAGTTCATCATGTTGATAAAGCCATTGATCACTAAGTTAAGTATTGCTCCATCAAGACAAACAGGGCAGAGCCAGTTATGCGACTGGCTGTTGTTTTGGTCTGAATGAACGGACAGGTGTAACCTGCATTAAAATATTATTATGAAAGTAAACAGGGTGAAATTTCATGAGAATTCACAATTTCATGGTTATATTATATAGAATATTTTATCTGTATTCATTCATATGATTATATATTTATTCCATTTTGAACACTTTGTTTTTTCCTGAGAAGTCATAGAAAATACAGGCAGATTCTCTCGCAGCTATCCACAGAGCCTCAGAGATCATGGAGAAACTGAACTGCACCCAATAGCTGGTTTGCAATCCTGTAAATTTACAGGGCTGAAATTATTGAGAACCAGACTCTCTTTTCAATATTGAAGTCTGAATAATCTTGAATTAAAGAACTCTGGATGTGATCTGACTTTCTTCCCACAGATCATCAATAGATCTATTGTTTATATTCCTACCTGAAACATACACTCCCTGATATACTTATAGTGTACAACAGCTATCCCCCCCCCAAAATCCCAAAATGTCTTTTTAGCAGGTGAGTTTCTATTTATCAGCAATGAGCTGGAGAGGCTATCAGGAGGTTATACCAAATCAGATATAGATAGAAATCACTTTTTTTCTTTATTGCTTAGTTTATTTACAAAAACAAGTCCTCCACTGTGTTGGATGTGAAGCTGCACTGCTTTTCAGTTTGAGTCTGCAAGTCTGAGAACTGGACTCCCAGTCTGCTCTCATAACTTTATGGACATTGGCATACATTAGCATATGAACCAATCACAGGATTGCTGGTTGGCATTCAACCATTCTGTTCAGGCAGTGTCTCAACATGTTTTTCTATAGTTTCACTATTTTCTCCATATCGCTATAAACACATTTTAAAAGAAAATAATTTATGTTTTCTATTTCTCATTGTTCAGGAGGATACTTTCTCTAACTTTACTCTTCAGTACAAAAACAAACATCAAATGCTTCTTAAAATGAGGGACTATGTGGGAAAACACTGACCAGAAATTATAATGCTTATGATTTTTTCCAGGTTCCACATTTAACTTATTTAGAAGTTGTAAATGCCCACATCGAGGGACAGATTGTTATTGTGTGTGTAATGTCTTGTCTATGCATGTACTGTCCATTATAACACATTGAAAGAGGATTCCTCTGTTTGTACAGATTACAGAAGTCAAACAAACTGGGAGACTGGAGTGGCCTCCATGATGCAAAACAGTGAGTTACATCTCAACATTATATTGTTACTATCATGTATGGTTTTACTGTTACTGTATCTATACCTATAAGTGCAGTGAATACATGTTTTTCATATATCATTAACAGCTTGTAACCAGAAAGATTTAAGCCAAAATGTTTAATAAATGTATGTATATAAACAAACAACACATTCTCCCATACCAATCCACATAAAATATGCCAGCTGAGAACTCTCATGTCAAATTAAATCAAACATTAACCAAACCAATGTTTGTGTGTGTGACCTTCAACAAGCCCAACACATACTAGCAAACCATTTCTAACATTCTACCAACCTGAAACTTTTGGAACCTGAAAACCCACACTGACCATTTAATGGAGATTGTTTGGAGTGCTTAACGGTAGAGGTCTTCAGGGGCCTCATCACAAACAGACATGAAAAAAAACCTAAATTGTGCATTTATTTATTTTACTTTAGATTAAATAAAAAAATCTTGGAGGTAAACACCAACCTGACAGGCTGAATTCAGAGCAAACAAACCATGCCACATTTACCTAACAAACTAAAATGTGGAGTAAAATGTTTAAAGATCCTTTCGACACTCACTGGAACTGATCACATATTACGATTATCAGTGAGTTCTTTAAATACGTTCTTGCTAATCTTAAAAGCTACGTATAATGTGCATTCTGTATATTTTTGTCTATTTATATTGTTATTATTGCATATGGTGCCATGATGTGATTATGTATAATGCTTAATTCAATGAGTGATGTCAGTCTGCAGTGTAACCTGATTGGTCCACGTGGGTCAACCAACCTATTTAAGATGGACTCTCCTTTTTTCTTCTAAAATAACCTGATGAAGGTCTGTGTACCAAAACGTTGTCCCTAATAAATCTTCTCTAATGGCAAGTGAAGAAGACAGTGTGCGGGAGTTCTTTGTTCTACTATAATCTGGAATTTTTGAAAATGAAACAAAAACAAACAACAGCATAGCTACACTTCAAATCACAAGACTGCAATCATTCCATTTCATAACTGACATTTTGGCCCATCTGAAATAAAATGAATAAAATCAAATAAAATGTATTGGTATTAAAGGATAATTCCAATTTATTTCAACTTTGGTATTTACATGCCAAGATTCCAGATTTACATGCAAGATTTATGTATTTGTGTTGCCTCTTTCTTGAACACCCCACAAGTTGTAACTTTGTGGGGTGGAAACATACTTTCAGAGATGTGTTGTTTCTTCTGAAATGAAATCCATGTCTATTTAATGACATTACAAGATTGAGGGTGAGGCAAAAGCATGAGTTTGTCATCGCCTACATCTTACTTATCTGAGTCTGAATCAACAACAAAAGCTGTCATATGATGGTGAATGACAGGAGCAGGAGAGACAAGATTTTTAAAAAGTTGCTCAAACTCACCATCCTCCAGTCTTCTCACAGACACTCCTCTTGTGTTAAGAAGCGGGAAAAGCAAAATATCATTATCACTGCTTGAGCCTGGAATATTGCTAACCAGATGTATGAAAAGAAAATGAAATATAACATGAAGTTTACACTTTTGTCTCTGACTTTGCTTGCATTGTTCTTGTGTGCGACTTAGGCTTTTTAAAATTTTTCACATTTTCATATCGTAATTTCAGATTGGACCTGCTGTGCAGTCCATCATTTTTATCAGCAACAATAACATACTGACACTATACTCACCATTTTCATGGTAACATGGTGAATAAAATTTCATTATTATTGATAGGAATTATGGACAAAACTATAAAAAATAAGACCCACGTTCTAATAAACCATAATTATCCTTTAATGTTTGCTGTAAAATGAATCAATACATTGAATTAAGATCTGTTGAGACACATTCTAAATGCAAATTTCCATCAAAAACTCAAAGACACTTATGTGTGTAAATATACCTCTAATGTAATAATCATCAAAGTTACTGATTGCACCTTTAAATATGATGCATAAATGATGCAATAAAATCAAACTGCTGCGCTGTTTAAATGGTACGTACAGTATATTGACTGTTGCGTGGGACTGACAATGAACTCCACCTGATTTCTTCTTTCTTACTGCGGGACAAGAGGTCCATGCTGTCTGCAGTGAAGGTGTGTGGATTTCTTCTCTCTCTGTTTTTGCTTGTTTCTTTGTCCTGCGTCTCTCCTCTGACCAATATCAATCCCAGACTGCATTGCTTCTACCTCCTGCACTCATCTCACCCTGGATGTTGCTGTTGGATGAAAACCTTTCAACTGATCTGAATGACTGAATGACTAATTTTTGATTTGATGTGAAAGACAGCGGTGTGGTGGTCTTGTAATATGCTGGTGAAGCATCCAGGATCACACTTAGAACAGTTTTTGGTTTGTGTTGGGCAGTAGCATTGGGTTACAGG
Organism: Scomberomorus guttatus; assembly: GCA_038419695.1. Lineage (NCBI taxonomy): Eukaryota > Metazoa > Chordata > Actinopteri > Scombriformes > Scombridae > Scomberomorus > Scomberomorus guttatus. The sequence goes on from CM076453.1 coordinate 236,075, forward strand.
TAAAAGACAGACTAAGTGCTATTATCACATCAGCTCCACTTTAATCAATTCTAATTCCGAATAGTTAAAATTGGAGCAGCTGGAGGTTATAGAGCAGTACCTGAAGGTGAACACTAATATTCATTTACTAAGATCATTAGTGAATGAAGGACAGGTTACTTTAGGAGCTGACTGAAATGAAAGTGTGTTTCATGAGTGCTGACATTCTGTTCAGCATCTAACTTGACCTCTCTTATGTGTGTGTGTGTGTATATATATGTGGGTGTACAGTATGTGTGTGTAAGAGAGATAAGTGACGACCTATAAATGCACACTAGTTTGTGTAACAAGAGCAGCAGAGTGGAGTGTACTTTCAAATTTGGCTGGGGCTTGGCTAAACAAAGGACTGTGGAGATAAGAGACTTGTAGCTAAGGGAGCGAAGAGAAGAGAAGAGAAGTTTTTATAGCAGCTCAGCAGGTTACACTCTCAGCTGTTTCTCAGGCTATGTCCACACTAACTTGAAAAACACATCTTCACAACTATAAGCAGACATTTTTGAAAACACCCCAAGTGCATAAATCCAAAAATGATGGCCTCTTACGACTGGGCCACACAGCCTACCTCTACCTGAGCAATGCGTGTGTGTCGCTGAACTGCTGCAGCGCGCTTGCCTGCGGTGTCCACACAGACAGCATTGCTACTGCGAGTGTTATCTTTCTACATAGAGTTTGACTTTGATAATCGCCATCAATAATAAAATGTTTCATATCATTTTATTATAAATTTAATTTATATTTAGTTTAGACAGAAAAAGGTTAAGAAGCGTGTGCTCAGTTGTGAAAAATAAATAATAATATGTGAGGTGAAAGCGGCTTTCTTTCTGACGGGCATGATGGGGTCTGGTTGGGGCTGTTTCTGTGTCAGCCACATATAGTCCTCACACAGGATGAGTTTTTTTATTGATTATATTGATTATTCCGCATGTTAAACCCCCACTGTCACCACTCCAAGTGAAGAAAATCCCCCCAGACGACCTCAAGCTCCCCAATTGAGCCAAACACACTCTAACCTCCAAAATAACCATCAGGAGTGAAACTGACAACAAATAAAGAAAATAACAACACCAAATCTCGATCTGAAGCAGGTAAAACAGCAGGCAGGAGCCCCGGTTTGAACTAATATCACAGAAAGCGAGCAGGAGTCGAGAAAAGAATCCGTGTGTCACCGACTCTCCGTGCTGGAGTTCCCTGCCAGAGAGGCTTCCTGCCCTGGTGTGCACTGCGCAGGCTGACCTGCAGTGGTGACACTTTTTTTTCATGTCTGTGACATATTCTGCAGATATAGACATTCAAACTATAGTGAAAGGTGTAATGTTGCTGGTTTTTGTCAATATGACTATCAACAGATCATTTTCACTGTCTATTTATTGCTGTGTACCATGTGCATCGCGCAGAAATAAAAGGCGAGGTCCCGAATCTCTAGATGACGCGCCGCACCAACTCACACATGGCTCACGCGGGCTAACTGCTCTAATCTGTTAACATGGGTGCTGATTTACATGAAAATTTATATGGTTTGGTCAACACATGATATACAGCAACAAGACATATGATTAGTGGGTGTTCTCTAGCGCGACATGGAAGTGATACTTATCTCCTACATGCAATGTCCAATATTCATCAAAATGTATATCCATGTCAGTTGCCCCCTGGTAAATGTATTGCTGCATTATTATTTCACTTATGTAGTATTGCCTACATGCAACAGGAAGTGAGGCCTAAATCACACATAGTTCATCAAATGTATACATAATTTCTAATATGTCATCTCCAGTGCCACATACTACACACAGGAAATAATATTTTACCCATTCACACAGTGTCTGATGATCCTGAAAATTCAGAGCCATGTCAACCGACCTCCAGTAGTGATGAGGGCTGCTGCTCCCTACGACGTGTGCGAGATGCAAGGGCTGTTTGTAGCTTTAATATATATATTGTTGATTGTTGATTATATGTTATAAAGTAATCTACCAAGATTGTGCACTTGCATATATTTGATTGGCCGATGCAGCACCTCACTGGATAGTGTTGTATTGCAGTCTGGCAAGTTAAGCCAGGACCTGCCTTTTTGTTTCCAGAGCTCCCTGCATTGGCACCCCTTTGTATGAGCCAAAATTATCTCCTTATATTTTCATGCAGGGCTAAAGTCAGTCTGAAGGCAGTCTGAGGTGTTGAATGGTTTGTGGAAAGTGCTAACACAGTTCTAAAATAGCAACATATACCTGCTCATACACTGTCAGAGGCGGCATGGCATGTGTGATCACTCATTTTGAATGTCAGTATTGCTGATCACACAATACAGTTTTTGTCATTCATCTACATTTATTGTATGTTTCTGTTCTCAGACAAGTTCACAGCAGAGCGGAAACTGTTGACCTGGTTAACAGGTAGATTCTGTCACCTGTGATCAAATGACATTCTTCTATGGTCATTCAGTTGTCTGACAACAGAAACAGAGTATGTCAACTAAACACTGAGTTGGTGTGTATTAGAACACAGTGATGATCACAGAGACCAGGAGGAGACAGAACACAGGTTTAACCTGCTGAGACTCAGCAGAGGAACCACACATGTTGGCTGCTGACAGAAAGAGGAAGAAGAAGATGAGATTTGGCCATTTTAATGTTGTTCAGGTGTTTCACTGTCACTTTACTTAAATGACTTGAAAACACTAGTGTCAGTGCAAATTGTTTCCACAAACCAAACTTTCATATTTATTCAATGTAGAGAGATTTATCCACCAAGTTAGATGGATTGAGATACATACTGTATGTCACTGAGCATTTAAAATGTCTCCATGAGGTCACTGTTTGCTATTTTGTTTCAATGCACAGAACTTTGCAATAATCCCAGTGTTGCTAGAAGTATGATAGTGGACAGATTCCCCCTTAAATTCTAAAAAGTTTCTTTGAATGTAATGATTTGCAGCAAAGCTCACTTCCTGCTAAAAGTTAATTCCTTCCTTTATTCATTCATTATACTAAATTCATTTTTATATAATTTGTGATTTAAATTAAACAGACATACATACGGTATGATGTAAACAATAAATATCAGCATATTAAATGTGGTACAGTATAATATCAGTACATGGTTGAAGGAAATTGAGATGAAAGTTCATTAAAGTCAAGTTCATTTTGAATGAGCTGATTTAATGTGGAAGCTCTCATCTGCCCTGTGTGTGTGTTTGTGTGTGCATGCGTGTGGGTGTGTGTGTCGCAGAGGGACCACAGCCAAATTGACTCCATATGTCTGTCTATTAATTGTGTGACGGCAGGGAAAGCCTGGGTGTTCTCCTCTGGGAAATGACACTGTGATTAACATTTCTATGGCAAAACAATTGAGCCTAAAACACAAAGTGAACATGATGGGAGGCAGCATGAGGGAGAGTTAGGGGGTGAAATAATCCACTGTCACACTGAAAGTCAACAGCAGCTTATTCAGGGGCCAGAATGACTCTAAAATTTAGTTAACCACAAGAAAGGTTCAAAGCCCTGACAGTGTTAGGCGTATTGGAAGGTAAACCCTCTGTGGTCCAGGTCATCCGTCGGTTTATCCGAGTCAGAGAGGGTCTGCTTTTGCCCCTCCCCTCTGTCCTCTATATGCATATGAATGAATGAAAAGCAGACCCAGAACAGGTCTGTCTTCCTTGTTCATTGAATAACTAATCTTTTCATTAATCAGTAATTAAAGATATGATTATAAAGACATACAGGAAACATTCACCTTTAGCTCCATTTCACCGCTGGTATATTACTGCTGCTAATGCTGCCTGGTACCTGTTTTTGTGTATGAACATTCTCCTCTGTTACTGTATGTTCCGTTCTTTGCTGCAAAAATTTCAGAATGTAACCTCTGTCTTCTTTGTCTTTCATCACCACATGACTGTTTTCAATATGCTCTCTCTATGGTTTAGGGCAGGGATGTTCAATTAAAATTCAAAGAGGTCCTGAGAAAATTTCCTCATGTAAAGGTCCGGAACATCATAATGTCTAACTTGCATGCCATATATATTGAAGTAGTCTAGTAGTTGCATCAACGTCTGGTTAAAAAGGTTAAAAAGAAGTACAGTTTCACCAAGGATTTACATTTATATCTAATTTTCCATAAGGCCATTAATGTATACCACCCACTTCTTGTTTGCACCACTGCTTACACTACAAAAAACTACTTCTTATCAAGTCATTTCTGTGTGTAATCAAGTCTCATTTTTATAAAACAAGTGAAAAAAATCTGCCAGTGCAGTAAATAATAAGTAAAATAAGTACTCCCTACTTGAGTACTTGAATTTAATTACACTGATTTTTCTAGATTCTAGTGCAGTGTCTTGAGATACACTCAACTCTAGAAAATGCTGTTTGTGTCTGTTTGGAACAGATTTTTTAAGAAAGTCTCTTGAATAAAATGAAAATTTTTGCAGTGTGTTTGCCACCCAGCCTATATATTTAGTGTGCAAGAAACGTTGCTATTCATCCTTATGCTGATGACTGAATGGAGCATCTAATGAAACCTCTTCATCCAACCTCCTCTGTGTTTGTGTGTGTTAGCTGGTTGTATGATTTATTGATGCCCCGTTGAGAGGTTTATAAATCTGAAATATGCTTTCCCCCACAGAGCCATTAACAGACAATAGACAATTGATTCAGTATAAATCCCTACTTAACCTGCACTGTGTCACAGCAGAGACTGCTGCTGCTGAGGGGAACATGTCAGACCTAAACAGAGCATTTTAAGCTTAACACAAAACCCTACAGGACTGCTTGTCTGCAGCTTGATCCTTTCCATTTACAACAGCTTTTGTCCCCCTTCTTATTAAAGCTGGAGTTTGGCCTAAGTGCTTAAACTGAACAGTGTACCCCTAACTGCTCAGCTGCCAAAAATTTAGATGACCAAATGCTCTGACATGATTATTTAAACCCACTTATCTGAGTTTACCAGGCCTGGGAGTGTTTTGCCCCTAGTTAGGTCTCTCAGGTCACACTTTCTCTCAAGCTGTGCACAAATCCCCACACTCCTCAGGTGGGACTGACAGAACCACCAACACCGTTGCACTTTTGATGACAGCTGTTTGATGGGTGGATCATGTTGGGGGCTGTATGAGCATGTGTAATTATAAAAAACACCAACGGTATGGGTCTGTAAATTTCTGATTATTCCAAAACAATACTATTTTAAAGGAGGTAAAATAAGATTTTTCAAACTGTATATTACATTAAAGAAAACAAAACAAAACAGCTATTTTGATTCAGTGTCTTGTCCATGAAGTTAAATTAGATTTTCAGTTGTGGTAATGAATTAACACATAATCTGTATTTTTGATGGCATTTCTGAAAAAGAGAGCCTCATTGTTAGTGAAAGTTATTTGGTTAAATAAAAGTTACAAAAATGTCTTTTTTACATACTGTATATGTATATAAATGAATAGTGGTTTGTCAGCAGTCTAAAAGTAGATCATATTGCTTTATCTGAGTAAAGATCATATTTATTTATAGTTGTAGACTTCAGTGTAGTCAGAAACATCTGTCCTTACATTTAAAAGGCGTGGGCCAATGGCATCAAAGCATCAGTCAACGTCGTTGTGATAACCAGTAAAATTCAGTTTATTACTGTAACACATTCTTGACATCTTAGGAAGCCAGATTATAACATATTGCAATTCTAAAGTCTTGTGTGTAAAGACAGAAAGATATTCCATAAAACACATGTGACATGTTTTTGGCCTTTGTTCTCTTCATCACACTATGTTCACTGCTGTCCTCACCCCTCTTCTAATGCATGTGCCTGATCAGTGTAGCTAATCAGCTCATTGTAGTTAGACTTCTGTGTTCATTACCGCTCAGATTTCCCTGCTTTAAGTGGAATCATTTCTAAATCAGTGTAGAGTGAAATATAATTCAATAAACCAGTCGCTGAAAACTTGTTTGTTTTGTGTGTGTGTGTGTGTGTGTGTGTGTGTGTGTGTGTGTGCATGTAGGTCACAGTGGAGTAAACCAGCTGGGAGGTGTGTTTGTGAATGGGAGACCTTTACCTGATTCTACCAGGCAGAAGATAGTGGAGCTGGCACACAGTGGAGCTCGACCCTGTGACATATCCAGAATACTACAGGTAAACTCATCACTCTCTGCACTTCACTAACAGTGGTAGTGGGGTCAGGTGTTCTGCATCCAGTTGAGTAAGTCACTGTACATTAAGACTGTCTTCACAAAAGAAAAATTATGGCATCAGCTATTTGCTCTAATGTGACCTATGTTTACATTTAACTGACAAGCTCTGGTGTGAATTATGACTGCTGTCTGTCAGGAACAAAGGAGAAAATGGTGTGACATTGACACAAAGCCACTATGCCATGTAGCGAGGAGGTCCGGGTGGATGATTAGGTTGACAAAGCGACTTTAACATGGGAGACCACTGCTGGTTCTTACCATTAATCAACAAAGTATGAAGTGTTAAACCATTGCCATGATCGTTCTCTACCAAACTTGGTACTTCACCCCACTTCGCCCCAGTTATAAATAATGCATGTGCTGTTTTTGTGTCCAGGTGTCTAATGGCTGTGTGAGCAAGATCTTGGGCCGGTATTACGAGACAGGCTCGATCCGTCCTCGTGCAATCGGAGGGAGTAAACCCAGGGTGGCCACTCCAGAGGTGGTGGGCAAGATTGCTCAGTACAAGAGAGAGTGTCCGTCCATCTTTGCCTGGGAGATCAGAGACCGACTGCTGGCAGAGGGAGTCTGCACCAACGACAATATACCCAGTGTAAGGTTTTTCATCTTCTGTTCTTCATGTCAGTTAGAGGTCTGTGCAGATGTTAGCTGGGTCATTTTTTATTTTTTTGCAGGTTGCAGGCAGGCACGGCTGGTCAAACTTTAATGCACGGTCATGATGCCAGCTGTATAGCCTTATGTAGCATGCCACAAATGCCCTGTCTTGCTAACTGCTAGGTTGTAGGTTGTAGGCTTGCAGGTGGGCTTGATACTAGCAGTTTGTGGGAGTGGGCAGGTGTGACACAAAAGCCAGTATGAACAGGCCAATGTAGTCTTGACTACAGTCTTAACTCCACGAAAACAGAACCAATTTGAAGATCTGTGTTCCAGGTCAACCTTTCTTTTAGTTACAAAGAGACTTTTTGGTGTCCAATGTGCTGCAGTAAATCAGAGTGCTGCTAATTAATTAATTAAATGAATAGTTTAAAATAAAAAACTGTTGAAAAACCATAATTGGAAAAAATGTATTTCACGGCCAGATATAACAGTATTGTATATGTGCACATGTGGGGGCCTATAAAATTGTCTCATGGGCCTTGTAGTGAGTGGAGTGACAGCACAGATACACCCATCATTGAAAGGCTTAGTGAATGCAAATGGACTGCGAAACATGACACAAAGCTAACTGTACTAACTGCATAAATGGATACATGGATACATCAAAACAGAAAAACAGCAAATGAAAACTCCATTAAACATGCCTCACAACATTATGGATTATATCTGTAAAGGTTCTACACAGTTCATTGGCTAGATGAGAGGATTTATACATTTGTGCTTTCAGGCCAGCTGCTCTCTTTTTCTTTCAACATTCTCTCACCATCCATGACTCTTTGAACAAAAGCAGAGACTACTTTAACCTCCACAGCAGGGTATTATTGGAAAAATGCTTATGGCTAAAGTTTGGTGGTTGAAAATATTTTCATCTATTACATTTCTAACGGTGTCAAATCTACCACATCAGTCATACCAGTCAGACAGATTATATGAGCCCAGTTTAAAAGGACACTTTAGTTTTGAACTAGACCTGATCCATGTGTGGGAAATCACTCTATTAAATCATAGTAGACTCTAATGATTAATAGTGTAATGTAAAATTAATTATGTCATGTAAAAATAGAATTGCTGAGACACTGACATGACAGGTGTAGCTTCTGCAGTACACAAAGCCTTTAACATTACCCAGTGATGTGGAAGTAACAGACCTCATTAAATCTCTGTAGTGTTTCCTTTAATGGACAGAATGAGGCTGGCTGAAGGTTGAGTGGGCCATTAATGCTTTAGTTTTTGACACTGATTGGTTCCTCAGCTCCTGTCCAGCAAATATCCATATCTAACAAAATAGTTGTAATTTCTTTAATAAGCATGTTGTTCATTACCAGGTTTCATCAATAAATCGAGTGCTCAGGAATTTGGCCAGTGACAAGCAGCAAATGGGCACAGTGGGAGCTGAAGGGATGTTTGACAAACTCAAGATGCTCAGTGGACAAACTACCTGGGGAGGACGTTCAGGGTGGTATCCTGGGACTACACTTACTACCACTGGTAAGACACTAACTCATACTGCTTGGAACAATAGTACTACTGCTACTTTACTACTACTACAATACTAGGGCAACACTCACTACTAGTGGTAAGACACAAAGGGCCCTATTTTCCTGCCGACACAAAGCCAATGCAAGGGCAAATGCAATCTTGCAATTTTCCTTAGGCACAAATTTTTTGCGTCTGGTAATTTCCTGGCACCACACAAACGTATCTGCGCTGACGTGGTAGGAGAGGCGCAGCTGAGGCTGTGCTTATGCTGATTAGGTGGTGCAGTGCAATTTTGGTGCTCATTTTGGGATGAAATTGCATTTATGTTAAAACCTGCTCAGACCAACTCTTAGCGCACAATTTAATTTTAATGTTGGCAGAGGTGGATGCACACAGACATCTCTAAAATTTCAAAACACCTTTCATTTATGTTTAGTTTTGCCCCTTTCTTTTCAGTTCAGAATGATACATGTGTTTCATCTACAGTCTCTGATTTGAGAGAGAGGTTGTGTATAACTTATAAAATAATTTGAAGTAACGCAGTTGTCCTCAGGACACGCCCTGAGCTCCATCAAATCTGTCTGGACATTCTGATTAAACAAAAGTTCAAACTCAGTTTAGAGGATCAAAATATTTTTTCTGTCATGTCACGAGGATCATTACAGTGAGTTTTCAGTTTTGCCACTTGCAGTCAAGTCTCAAAATATTTGCAGTCATGGGTTCTGTGAGATAGTTATTTTCTCTGGATTGAGTCTAGCATGGTCACCTTACACCTGCAAATCAGGAACTGATCTGTTGCACAATTAACTCTAAATCAATTCTGATCTGACCCGTTAATATAAAACCTAACCTGACCTGTGATCAAATACAAGCTCAAAGCTGCTGCTGGGCAGTACTGGCAAAGGCTTGGAGCACAGGATACTGTGGGAGCGCACAACTGTAAAAATAAACTATAAAAATGAATAAATTAAATGTAAAAAAAAGTTGACAGATTGTAGAGGCAGAAGCACCATACATGTTTTCGATGGATTGTTGTCATTTAAGTATTTGGATGAAACAGTGATAGAACTTGGGTGCTTTTCAAACACTAACCAGCAAATCCCAGTTTTGTATTTGTTTGTGATATTGTATGAGGCCTGTGTATTTTTTTTCTGTAGGATAAATAAGGACTGATAATTTGCATTTGGACTCCTTTTTTCTTTACATGACTTAAAAGCATAGATAAGGACTTTCAAATATGCAGAGGAGTAGAACTGTTAATTATTTGCACAAAATACACAGCAGAACACATAAGAACACATCAGCTATATTTTGTTTCTACCATTGTCAGCATATTTTGGATTGATGTATATTGAATTTTTGTTTTGGAACTGGAGAGCTCAGTCTCTCTCCCCCATTTCACCTGTTGCTGTGTTTAAAGGGGATGTGAGGAGCTCATGTCATTACTGAAGCTCACCCTGACTCCACCTGCTGATTCTGTATTCCTCCCACTAATAATGTATTCAGTCTCTCCTCCACATTATGTCTAGCTGTGCCAGGTTAGTGCCAATGCTGATGGTCAGGAAAGCTGCAAAAATGTGTTGGTCACACCCACATGTGCCATGCGCCTGGACCTAAGACCTGCATCTGCACCTGTGTCCTATTTCAAGAAAATAGGGCCCTAAGGGTCCTCTTTTCTATAAGATTCCATAAGACTCCTGGCACAAGTGCACATGGGTTGGCTTAGTTGTCATCACCATCATACACCACTCCAATTTTCCTCTCCGGTGCAAAAAACTGTTATGATATGACGGAACATTTAGGTATCAGGATGACAACTGAGCCAAATCCATCCACTGATGCAGACCATAATATGCAGTTGAAACCTCTAAAAAAGGTGAATGGACCTTGAGTTATTTAGTGAATTTTTTGTTGTATATTTTTTTTCTCTTACCCACAATCTGATGTTGAAATAAAAAAGACCAAAGAATTCTACACTTTCTGAAAAGAAAACAGCCACATCCAATTACGCTGTCAGTTGTATAGCAAAAGGTGTTCTCATTACTGAAACCACTTGGACGCCATAATGTGAACTCAACCTCCTGTACTTGATGGTAACAGAGGCATCTTTGTTTGTAGGCCATGGATTATTATGATACTGATGCACTGCACACAGTGTTCCAATACCTATTCAGCGGTGCCCATTCATTGCAGTGTAAGGTCACCTTCATGTTGTGTGGTCCACAGGTGTATTAGTGTCACTTTTCCTGTTCCTGCCTGCAAAGATTTTACAAATTTTAAACCTTTTAAAAAATATTGTGCACACAATTCAGATGTTCAGGGGCATCCACAGCACGAAATGAAGGCATAGAATAATAGCTATTAAGGTTGCAACACTTTAAAACTGAAATTATGCTTGCTCATCTAAGATCATATCCAAGATTTTTATATGACTGCTAAAGTTAGGCATGATTTATAACAAATGTAAAAAATGTCTGCTGATCACCCTTGCATCTGTATTTATTTGTATTTCATTTTGAAAGTGACAGCTTTTCATTATTTTATGGCACAGAGAAAATACTGTATAGAGTGGACATCTTCCTTCCCCTTTTCCTGCAAAGTGTGGGCTGTTGGCCCCATTTGCTCTGGGACGAGGCTCATATGCTGCTGCTCCTCCTCCAGCAGCACCCTGGGATTACAACAGTGAGACAAAGTCAAGCTATACTACCACGGCTGCTGCCTCTCCATCAGTCTACAGCATGTTTGTGCCTGTGTGTGTGTGTGTAGGGGAGGGGAGAGGAGAGGTAGCGTCTGGTCTTATTTGTGTCTCTTTCTGCCTGATTGACTGTGACACTGAGCAATAGCTTCATTCTGTTTTGCAGTCTGTGTCTGCTGGGGATAATGAATAATTAGGCTAGCACCACAAATAACATGTGTTCCACAGGGAGCTGGAGTCAAGCTCCCCTCTGTTTAGAGATCACATGTTGGAGATCTCCACTTTGAAGAGCCCGGTACCTTCACTCATCCTTCACTGACTTGCATGGTTTGATTGCAAAGCAATCATGAACATCATGGATTTGAGTTTTACATATTGCATTGTCTACTCTGATCAAGGCCAGAGCTTTACTCAAACAAACAATATTATTTAAAAAAGTAAAATGTTTTTTCAAGTATGAGCAAATGTTCTGTAGAATGGTCAGAAAAGGTGAAATGTAACTGGGAACATAAACTCAAGTAGTGTACTAAAGCAAACTTTACTGGAGCATTTCCACTTCATAAACTTTCTAAATGAAATGTACTGTACTTTTAATGCCACTATATTTATCTGATTGACTTGCAGATTCATATTTCTAATTCTGTGTGTTTGATTCTTCCCTCCTTCCTTGCTGCAGAGTGTCCACAGGCAGAGGGAGGGGAGAACACAATATCAGTGAGTTCCAATGGTGAGGATTCAGAGGAGACTCAGATGAGGCTTCAGCTGAAGAGGAAACTGCAGAGAAACAGAACATCATTCACACAGGACCAGATAGACGCACTGGAGAAAGGTGTTGATCAGTACATTATACACCATTTCTCATTTCTCTTCAAAATAAAGTTAGCAATTTGTGCTAATTATTGAAATGTATATATAGTCTTTCATTCTTATGGATATTAATTTGAGTGTCCAGATTATAGTGTGCACAAGTTCTTTTTTGTACTTACAATGTACAAAGGAAAAAATAAGGACATTTCCAGAACAGCTCCCACACTGACACAAAGCCCAATGACAGCTCAGAAAGAAATTTGACTGTGTCCAATCAGGACTGGTAGATGCTAATGTCTGAGTGAAGAAGAGACATGTCTATCATATCCTTTCTGCTGTCATACAGTACATGTGGTAGCATGTTCATGCTTGTACATGTATATTATTGTGTTCATGTTCACTGTCACTGTCATCCAGTGCATGTTGTACTTGATGCTTGCAGCATTTCACATCATCATGTTAACATCTGAGGTTTGGTCTGGTGTGACTGGGCTGAACTGATTCTCACTTAAATCTTATCACTAAACCTAAGAGACTGTAAATGATTGGGGTGGGGAGAGAGGGTGTTCATCTAACTCTCAGCAAGAAAGCAAATATGTAATATCCATAACGATTCATTGTATTCTCAGTTTCTTAAGATGGAATATTAGTTCTATTACCTAGTTGATTGTGATGAGAAAATTAAAGCCCTGAACAGAAGTATGGCTAGTCCCTTGCATATAGCAAAACGCACATTAAACCATCACTATAACTATTTATAACTATTTGATCCATTTTTTATAATCTTGTAAACTGATATAAAATATAAATCTGGGATGAGAAAGTTAATAGACACTCTTGTATTTTCCTCCAAACCACCGTCTCTTCAGCAAGCACACAAAATGCTTTCGCATTTCTCTCTTTTCACATTTTGCTCATCATTTTTGCAAAGTCCTTAAGTTCTCAAGATCATATCTGCCTGTGCAAGGCATATTTCCACTGTTAATTATCAGAATTAGTTGAATTAGCACAAAATACAAGAGAGTACATGTAAAGTCATAGAAAGAGAGCACACACACTCAAAATCATATAAACATGGCAGAGGAATAGCTGTATTGCAAAAAAACAAAGAACATAACTTTTACTCAAGTATTTTCCTTTGACATGGCCTAGCAGTGAAAAGTATGTGATGAGTGATTTATCATGTACAATGCTTCTGTTATCTGTGGCAACAGCTCACAGCGAAGTACAATTTGGAGATTAAAATCTTAAGAATATAAGGTGAAATGGTTTGGTGAAGAAGCATAGAAAAGGAGTGTAAATGAGTACAGTTTAGTATAGGCCTATATTGTTTTGATCATAACATGATATGTGCATTTATCCAGCCAGAAAGTAATGGGAATACTGAATGTGAGAACTGATTCAGTGAAACATCTGTTAAAGAGCAGCAGCCACTCACAGTACTTCATTACTGCTGATGATGGGAATCAATACTTCACTATCTTCACATCACTCTAACCTTAGTGTCCTGATATCCATGAATTAGACACAGCACAACTAATATCATCATGTAATGACACAATGTGTTTTGGTTCCAGAATTTGAAAGGACTCATTATCCAGATGTGTTTGCCCGAGAACGCCTTGCCAACAAAATAGACCTACCAGAGGCACGGATACAGGTAAGCTCTATCATTTATAGGCATACAGCTCAGTGTGTTTGTGTCTGTAATGTCATAATGCATGGTTTGTGTACAACCTAACATTATTAAAATGAAATTAGTCATGGTAAGCTGCCTTTACTTTGTAATAACCATTGTTTTTCCTCTTCTGTGGCATGTGTAGGTTTGGTTTTCCAACAGAAGAGCAAAGTGGAGAAGAGAGGAGAAGCTGAGAAATCAACGTCGTCAGGCCTCCAACTCCTCCAACCATATTCCCATCAGCAGCAGCTTCAACGCCAGTGTTTACCAGCCTCTACCACAACCTACTACACCAGGTACTGATTAGGACAAATACTATAAGTACATATAGCCTACTACGCATTTGACTGAGCATAATAACTGTATCAATATTATTTTTAAAGGTAGTTTTTCGTATGTATCTTTTACCCAGATGACATTTTGACTTGTCATAGTAGGAAAAACACAGGTGTTACTAATAACAGGGATAAAGTTTCAGCCATCATTCAATTTATTATTTGCACATGCTTTTCCTACTGTGACATGTCAAAATGTTGTGAGAAAAGCCTGTTGATAGTAGCTGTGTTCAGTTGGTTGCAGTGGATTCCTATAGTGACTATAGTGATCGGCTGGGGTGGTATCATTTTGTATCATGCCACAACTGCCTTAAATTTTTTAAAATGCTGTCATTAAATGTTTGGTCAGATTCATAATGTTTACTTATTCCCTGATCAGATAGTTCCCGATTTAAATCATCATTTTGACAGTGTTCGACTGTATTCTATTTAGACGATAGAGATAGAGATAATGTATGGCTGCTTCTATTTATACAGCGTTTAACATTTGATAACTTTGGCTTCTTTTGCTCCACGAAAAACAGGTTTTATAGAAAAACATATTGATATTTCTCAAAGTCAGGTATCAAAAAGTATCTTTTGGTATCATATTGGCAATACCCATATCAAACAATACCATAATAGTGACCCAGTTTCACAGTAAAACAAGTTGATAAAAAACTCTCAGACCAATTGCATTATAATCTACTTCTCCTCTGCCACACCATACACACCATATGTTCCAAAAACTCACGAAAATATGCCATGATTTTGCTAAATATATAGCATGGTTAGCTATAAGTCACATGCATCTCTGTTGCCATTGTTTGCTGGAGTTAGCTAGGAGTTGGGCAGGTGGAAATGTGGTTCGATCCCCAACTCCTCCTGTCCGCATGTCAAAGTGTCCTTGGTCAACATACCAGCACCTTGCCTGGTAGCTTGCTGCCATCGGTGTGTCGGTGTGTGCATGAATGGGTGAATGAGCAGCAAAAACATTATAAAGCACTTTGGATAAAAGCACTAATATAAATGAAGCCATTTACCATTTTCTTCATTCTCTCCATTTCTAAATCCCTGTATTTCTAGTGTCCTTCTCATCAGGATCCATGTTGGGAAGGTCAGATCCAGTTCTGTCTAACAGCTACAGCCTTCCAGCCATGCCAAGCTTCAGTATGGCTGCCAGCTTGCCCATGCAAGTAAGATTATTTTACAAGACAAGACAAGAAACAACTAATCCACATAATGCATGCAAGGGTGGTGTCTCAGCACTGAGCACTGCAATACCTGGAGTTAGAAATGACAAAATCATGTGTGCAGCTCTGGTTGGCTGAAAGATATGTGAATAGTTGATGCATAGACCTCAGTTGCTTAGAACGTGTGTGTGGATGTTTGTCATGGGTGAAGATCTGTGGAAGTGTTAGTGGCTTGCTTGTCCCCTTGAGCTAACAGGAACCTGAACCACCACCCCTGACAGTAAAGATGACACGCACAGTCCTGACAGAGGTTCTGGCAAAAGAACACAGAGTTGTCTAGCAAAGATCAGCCAACTTTTGCCGCAACATATGGGACCATATGGAATCACACTGCAGTGGCCAATCAAATACAAGCAAGCACAAATTCTTAATAGAGCACTGTGATGTGTGCATGTTATCGACTCTTTACCTTATGATCGTCGTGTTGGAGGATAAAACGACTCCTGCCATAAAAACTTTGAGTTGTAACATCAAACCTCATTAGTATCATAAACAGCTGTGCAGTGTTTTGGTGTCCGATAAGCTTTCAAACTGGTAGATGTACAATATTTCTTAAAGTGGACCTCCTGGATTGTATTTCATCATTTCACCTGGAGCTGTAGGCAATGGCCCATACCAAAGCAGCACCTTGTATGATTTTAGTGTAGGGCTGTTTTTCATCTGAAAACCTGTCAGTTGGAACCAGAAAATCTACATGTTATCACGTGTTGTGGATATTCCGGATAGATCTGAGACAACTAGCATGGCTGACTATGCAAATGTGCCTCAAATACTCTTAATATATCTTCAATGGAACAATGGCTCATTAGAGTGAAAGGTGAATGCCTAGTGGGAAAAATATTCATTTTGAATTTGGAGAGAGTTGTTGAGACTTATTGAAGATACTTATTTGCAATTTGGGATTTGTTGTTGCCAGTACCATTTGGCCATCTGAGGAATTGCAGATTAAAACTCTTTTGTGCTGACTTCACTCAGCTGTGGTGGTTGCCACTTGAGTAAATTGTTTAAAAAGTCTGAATACAATGCCTTTTAACCCTCGTATGGCTTGTTCCCATAACCCTTCCTGTGTAGAAATAAGGGCTATTAATTGGGTGATTCATTATTAAAGTTAAATGACTTCATAAAAAAGACCATCATAGTTACAAGGCTGTTACAACACTGTTATTCAAACATGACACCTACTGCACCTAGTGGTGAATGGCTCATCAGGGTGTTAAATGTTTTAATGGGTTATATTCATTTATGTTTTCAGGCATCCAGTCAGACCTCTTATTCCTGCATGCTGCCCACCAGCCCAACTGTAAATGGAAGAAGTTATGAGACATATACCCCTCCTCACATGCAACCACACATCAACAGCCAGTCAATGACCTCCTCTGCAACTTCATCAACAGGTAGGAAGTTACTAACTGCCTACTGTTTGATACTCTTCATCCCCTCCTCTTCTCTCTGCCTGCACTGATAGGATGCATGTAGATACCTAGTGAAATAGAGACAAGGCAGGAATTAGTTCTGATATTTTTTATGTAAGAAACTTTTATATCACATTTGTTACACACAAACATGATGATCAATGATGTATCCATTTCCAACATGCCGTCTGTAAGAATGTAAGAATTATGTTCCTTTAAAGAATTCTTGGAATGAGTAGATAAGTCAAGTCAAGTCAATTTCATTTGCATAGCCCAATATCACAAATCACAAATTAGCCTCAGGGGGCTTTACAGTCTGTACAGCAATACAACATCCTCCCTAAAAATCCTTTAATGGGGAAGAAATGGAAGAAACCTCAGGAAGAGCAACAGAGGAGGATTCCTCTCCCAGGACGGACAGATGTGCAATAGATGTTGTGTGTACAGAATAGAACACAAATTACAGAATACAGCATTGAACAGGATAACAAAATTATAATGGATTTATAATATATATGAAGAATGTGATAAAGAGGATGCCAAGCATTTTCCAGGTGCCACCAGAACAGAATAGGACCTGAGCCACAGGCTCTGGCAGGAGGACAGACTACACATGTGCACAGAGGAGACTCACATCATACCATTCACATACACAGGAGAAGAGACAAGAAAAGACATTATTCACACAGGAGCGAGAGAAGGATAAAGACATCATTCAGAGAGAGAGACATGAGGCGAGGCTGAACTCCTGCTGGATGGGGAACAGATCCAAAACCTCAGGAAATGGCACCGACAGCCAGGGAAGCAGAGTGGTTCCAAGATGGGTGGTGGTCCAGCAAGAGATGCCTGAGAGACAAGAGAGGACAGGAAGAGAAAATAGGGAGAGAGAGGGAGAGAAGAGAGAGGGACACATAGCTTGGATGCTCATGTACTTTTGGAACAAACAAAGAAGCTTAGAGAGATGCAATGGTTATCAGAACAGTTTGCAATAATCAATAATCTTGTCAGCCGGACACTGGTAGTATATTCATTGAGACAGAAACCGACCCGCTGTGCAGTACAAGCACATGAAGTACTCAATTAAAGGCAGCTCGTTGAAGGTTAAGGCAAGAAGATGAGTTTCAAGTTTAGATGTAAAGGACTCAACAGACTGGGATTGTCTGATGTCAGCAGGGAGGTTATTCCATAAGAACGGGACCCGATAGGAGAAGGCCCTGCTGCCTGCTGATTTCTTTTTAAGTTTGCGTACACACAGCAGCTCTGCATTCTGAGAGCTTGAGATGGAATATAAGGTTTAAGGAAATCAGACAGGGATGATGGGGCATACCCATTTAGGATTTTATAAGTCAGCAGAAGCACGTTAAAGTCTGATCTAACATGGATAGGAAGCCAATCAAGAGGCTACAATTGGTGTAATATGGTCAAATTTTCTTGCTTTAGTTAAGTTTTTAGCTACAGCATTTTGAACCATCCGAAGACTTTTACTACTAGCATATGACAGGCTTGAAAACAGAACATTACAGTAATTGAGTCTGGATGAAACAAATTCATGTACTAGAGTCTCTGTATCAGCCATGAACAGGGAAGAAAAGGCAGTCTTGGTGATTTCTTTAATATGCTTATCAAAGGAGAGGCTGGGATCAAATGTAACACCAAGATCCTTGGCTGCTACACTTTGTGAAATCACATGGTTGTTGAGCATTACTGTTACTGGTGTCTGTGTCTAGCAGGGCCAATGACCAGCATCTCAGTTTTATCTGAATTTAGAAGCAGGAAATTTAGTGACATCCAATTTTTCACAGCAGCCAAGCAGGCCTCTAATTTAGTCATTTGAGTATGATCATACAGCTGAGTGTCATCTGTGTAGAAATGTAAATTTAGTCTGTCTAGTAGTATACAGTGATCAGTGGTGTCAAAGGCTGTTTCCAGTTCTTTCCACTTCAATTTCTGAAAAAAATTCCACCATGTCCCTTTTACCCATAAAAGTAGCAGGGACCATGTGCAACTTTCTGTCCTCTAAAAATCTTCCTGTAACTCACAAGGTCAACAAAGGTTTCAAATGTATATATTACAAACATTTGCAAATGTTACTAAGACAACATTAAAAATCCATATGTAAAAAACTTGTTTAAATCTGTAGCCACAGTGAAACAACTCCTCACGAAAAAAAAAATTCTGACGTCATTTCTTAAGCCCACTACAAGTAAAAAAACCAAAATTCAAATCACTGAACTTGACAATATACTACACACTGTTATTTCCTTGAAACAAAACAGTCTTGGTAATCTAAACATGGACATTCAAAAGAGTAACCTAAGTACCTGGTGACTTGGGATGGCTCTAGCCCGAGCTGTACTCAAGAATGGTGTTTGTGAATGTGTACTTGTCTGTAAAGAGTCCAAAAGCCCACCTCAGTCCACTTTGGAACACAAGTCCGCTGGTCCAAAAGGCTTTGGATCCTTGCAGGTCAGGATCCAGGTGATTTCGCTTTGATCCTCCAATGCTGTTTCATGTTCTTCAGCAAATTGAATGACAGCTACCGAAGATGACAAAAAAACAAAAATACATCAACGCATACATCAACAAAGGCTGGTGCACAAACTGTTCCTTGATTAGCAGCCATTGCTCTGTGGCAGTAGAACAGTTAACAATAAAATGCCAGCCACATTATTTGCTATGGGAGTTCACAGCAGTGTTTATCGTTGCTGTACATCCCCCCAAGTGCTAATGCTAGTGACGTGCTCAGAGAGCTTCACAATAACATCTGCTCACTCCAAAACAAGCACCCACAGGCATTTTATGTGATTGCGGGTGATTTCAACCACATCAACTTGAGAGATATTCTACCAAAGTTTCACCAGCACGTCACCATTGCAACTCTTGGAAACAACACTCTTGATCATGTGTACACAAACAGATGGGGGACATATATAGCTATCCTTCGCCCCCACCTCGGCCTCTCCGACCACATTTCTATCATGCTGGTCCCTGCCTACGTTCTGTGCTAAAGGCCAGTGAATCAACATAAAAGACCATCACTGTGTGGCCCATTGATGCTGCCTCTAAGCTTCAAAGCTGTTTTGAATGAACTGACTGGCAGATCTTCAGAGAGGCAGCAACACACACTGGAGATGTGAACCTGGAGGAGTATGCATCATCCATCATCGGCTACATCAGTAAGTGTGTCGACAATGTTATCACCACCAGAACAATCACCATCCACCCCAACCAGAAACCAGCAGAGGTCTGTTCTCTTCTGAAAGCCTAGGACTCTGTGTTCAGGTCTGGTGTGCATCTGCATTTAGAGCAGCAAGGAGAAATCTGACTGCAGGTTTTAAGAAGGCTAAAGCCACCTATGCTCTCAAAATCCAGGGTCGCTTCTCCACCAATGACCCCCTGACTACAACAAAAGAGACGCAGAATGCCACAGGAACCCATATCTTCCTGATTCTGTCAACACTTTTTACATTCATAAACCACCAGGTGAACTGCCCTTCAGTGTGACTGCAGCAGATGTGAGGAGGTCCCTGCAGAAAGTCAACCGCCGCAGGGCTGCAGGCCCAGACAACATCCCAGGCCGAGTCCTTAGGGACTGTGCACACCAGCTTTCAGAGGTGCTGACGGACATCTTTCCCAGGCAACAGTACCAACATGCCTCAAGACTGCCACCATTATCCCTGTCCCAAAGAGCTCAACAGTGTCATGCCTGAATGATTATCGCCCAGTAGTACTTACCCAGGTAGTCATAAAGTGCATCGAACAGCTGGTCATGGCCCACATAAAGGACACCATCAACGTCACAGTGGATCAGTACGCATACAGAAAGAACTGCTCCACTACTGACGCCATCTCATCTGTGGTTCACCTGGCCCTCACTCACTTGGAGAGCAAGGACTCTTATGTCAGACTGCTCTTCTTGGACTTTAGCTCTGCCTTCAAATACCATCATCCCACAAACTGTCTTTACTTGGACTGAGCTCATCCTTATGCAACTGGGCATTAGACTTTTTAACAAACAGGCCTCAGTCTGTTAGTATCCACAACATCTCATCCTCCCCCATCATCCTTAACACCGGTTCCCCCCAGGGATGTGTCCTGAGCCCCCTGCTGTACACCCTACTGACCTATGACTGCTCAGCCAAGCATCCAAGCAATCATATTGTGAAGTTTGCAGATGACACAGCAGTGGTGGGACACCTCAGTCCTTACTTCCTTCTACAGGTGTGTGGTGGAGAGTGTCTTCACTTCCTGTATCACCATGTTGTACAGCAACTGCTCTGCTGCAGACAGAAAGGCACTGCAGCAGGTAGTAAAGTCTACACAGAAGATCATTGACAGCAGCTTACCCACTATCAATGACATTTACATCAGCAGGTGCAGGAATAAGGCTTCTTGCATCATGAAGGACTCTGTCGACACTGCAAATTGACTGTTTGCCTCCCTCCTCTCAGGCAGGAGGTTGCACAGCATCAGGGCCAGAACCACCAGGCTAAAGAACAGCTTCTTCCCAGTAGTTGTATGACTGATAAACTCTGCATCACACTGAGATTGCTGTACCACACTAAGAATTAGTTTTTAAAGCCTGTGTAAAGGAGCCACTGTTTAATTCATTATTGGTGCCAACATGAATGACAATGTTGCTGAAAGTAGTGGTGTTGTGTGCCTGGGTTCCCTGATTCTCCCTCCGTGATGCCAGCACCCTCAGATTAGCCTCTATGTTGGGGACTCTGTCCCCGGGTAAACAGTGTGTGTGAGTGCACTAGTGTGCGTTGTTTCACCCTGTTGGCGGGAGCAGGAGAGGCATGCTGGCCCGCAGGACTACCAACAGGGCTGACGAAGGTAGAAAACCGGTTTGCAGTCAGGAGAGGTGACTGCAGACCAGGCCACACAATCGGTTGCTTGTTCTTGCAAGCCTTCCCACACTGCCAAACAGGGACAAACTCTGCCGCATCTGCCAACGAGACTACACTACTGCTAACATTAGCAGGCCTGCTGTCAGGCCTGGGGCTACAGCTGTCTGGAGGGCCTGTCATGTCTAATGTGGCCCCAGCTGAAAAAAGCTGCTCTAACTCACAGACGCGTCTCTCTAGTAGAGACATTCAACCTGATGTCACCGAAATACGTGAAATGACCACGTCCTCTAAACACTGCATTATGTGGTGGTGGCACATACTGCAGTACAGTCATCACACTCCATCGTTTTAAGAAGGCTGCTTTGACTGCGAATGCACAAAGCTAATTGCTAAGCTAGGCTAAACTCAAAGTTAAGTATACAGAGTAACAATGAAAGGCTACCCACTAACACTAGTGTTGTTTCGGCAGGAAAACTAGCAGATGTAGTGATATGTGAACTAAGCACAGAAAATAACGTAGCCAGTAAGATAAATGGAGAGATTAGAGCAGAATATAGAGGAGGAGAGAGTGTCAACAGCAGTGATCGATTCACAGAAGTCAGAAGCAGAGTTGAAAAGATACTGAAAGTACCATACAATAAAGAAAATTCATCCATGCATTTCCCAAACTATCAATTCTTTTATGGTTGCAGTCACAAGCTGCCCAAGAAGAAATTTGAGAAACATATTGAGAACATTAGATAGGTTAAACCCTTACCTGATCATACTTGATCCCTCCCAAAACTCTTAAACCCTAAACAGGGATTCAATCTAAATTTTCACTTAGTGTGATTTGGTTTTTTAAGACAGCAGCCAACCTTCAGTGATTGGAGCATCAGACTGACAAAATATAAGACTGTTCTCCCACCTAAGCTCAACAACAAAAATTAATTTTTGTGGATCCGTCACTTTTCAAACATTTGATTATCAGCACAAAATATAATGTTGTGTGCCATGTTTTGCAACATTCTATCCAATGGAAATATTGTAAATGTATTGTGCATCTTTTTATACATGTTTTAACCAAAATTCAAATTTTCATATTTGTTTTGTTTTTTGTTTTTTGTTTGGAAACTATGGAGTCTCCGCTAGTATGTTAAATAAAGTTTTGTGGTTCTGGACAATGCTTAGCCGTACCACAAGTTTGTAAAGATGAAAGGTCCCGCAGAGGTTGTGAGATTAAAACTAAAACATGAAAACAGACAACTTTAAGAAAGTATATAAAAATAAGCTTGGATCAACAAATCTTAAATTATACTTGAACTCAGTTTAATTAATTGATTGTTGGTGCAATCTATCTTCCATCCTCTCGAATGTTGGCTTTCTCTTAGCTCTTTCCATGACATCTGCACAGTTTCTTTTGTTGTAATGCAGACTCTTCAGTATGGAATGACTAGCATTGCATTGTGGCTTTGCCTCAATATTATATGCAATAAAACATTGTGTTTGTTGTGTCATAGCTGTCTTAAACTGTATTCTTATGGCTTTTTTGTATTTCTTCCACCAGGTCTAATTTCCCCTGGTGTCTCAGTTCCAGTCCAAGTTCCAGGAAGTGAAGCGGACATGTCACAGTACTGGCCACGTCTGCAGTGATGTCATCTCTCACAGCAGTGGTTCTTGCCTGCAGTGATCATCAGCAGTGACTGCAGTAACAGGACTGTATGGGTCATAATTGTATGACCCATCCCTACTTCACAGCTTGAATGTCATAAAAGGACTTGTCATTGTCAATGAAGCAGACTGCACCACAGCAAATGAATAAGGAGAAATGCTTGCCAGAGAACTTTCAAATCAAAATCTTGAGACAAACAAGACAGATGGAGTTTGGAGGCAATTCCTATTGAAGGACTTCTACAGTATTTACTGGTTACTATAAACCAGTATAACTTCAGCTACAAGTGGATCAAAGGTCATCACATCATCTCCATCAGCTGCCATTCAAAGTCTGGCTGCAGAGGACACTTCGGCACAAGCTCTAGCCCGAGCTGTACTCAGGAAGGTGGACTGTCCTTTGGTAACAAAAAACTACAGATAGAAACAAACTACTTCATGTCCATTTGGACATTCTGTGGGAAGACATATTACCTCCACTTTCAGTTCCTAATTTATATCATGTTGATGTTTTTGCAGCAAAAACAAAGATGCTGATTGAAATGTAAAAGGAAGAACTTGAAGTGAACTGCTGTAAATTGTTTCATCAGCAGATTCCAAAAGCACTGGCCTAGAATTTGTACAGAACTTCAGAATATGGTGATATGTGTTTGGTATTGTAAAAATCCTGACTGGTTTGAACTGCTAACTGGCATGGATTCTGATCTTCAACTGAAAAACTATGCGTGTTTGGGGGGGGGGGGGGGGGGGGATTTTGTTTGGTTGTTTGTTTTAATTCCAAAGCTCTGTCCAGAAATGTTTACAGTAAACCAATTTTTGAAAGACTGGAAGCAGAACCAACACATGGCTAGCCTATAAAAAGTGAACATTAGATTGTGTCTTGGGTATAAATCTGTTTCTTATTTCAAAGTGTAAAGTATTTGTCTTCTCCAGTGATCTGGGAGGGTTTCCATAATAAAGTTATTTCAATTATAATCCTTGTTACATTTGATATAATTGTCATGAAATTATTATTATAATTATTAATTAATTATTAATTAAGTTTTTCATTTGTTGGATGATCCCTGGTGCACCTGAATATGACAAAGAGTGTACAGTATGAAGATTTTCAGTAATCCAGGTCATAGATCACATATAGGTCACATATAATAATTACAAGATAAGTGGATTTTTGGTTTTAGTCTTAAAGAGGTTATACCACTCCAGAAAGATCACTTCTACTGATTTGTGTCAGTAGGCATTTAAAGCTTTCTGGGTCATTCAAAGACAAAGACTTTTGTCATATGATAGTTGTTGAGCTCACATGTGAGTTAAGGTCACATGGCAGTTATGTGTGGGTTGTTGTAGTTAGTGCTCACCAAAAAGTGGTGCAACAAAATGTATACAAAATACTTCCAGCATCATTATTAGTTTTGGCAAGTCAGTTAGGACATCTATTTTGTGCATGACGCAAGTAATTTTACCAACAATCGTTTACAGACAGATTATTTCACTTGTAATTCACTATATCACAATTCCAGTGGGTCCGAAGTTTACATACACTAAGTTGACTGTGCCTTTAAACAACTGGAAAATTCCAGAAAATGATGTCATGGCTTTAGAAGCTTCAAAATGATGTCATGGCTTTAGAAGCTTCTACCTTCAAACTCAGTGCTTCTTTGCTTGACATCATGGGAAAAGAAGTCAGCCAAGACCTCAGAAAATAATTGTGGACCTACACAAGTCAAGACCAATTTCAAAACGCCTGAAGGTACCATGTTCATCTGTACAAACAATAGTACGCAAGTATAAACACCATGGTACTACATAGCCATCATACAGCTCAGAAAGGAGACATGTTCTGTCTCCTAAAGATGAACGTACTTTGGTGCGAAAAGTGCAAATCAATCCCAGAATAACAGCAAAGGACCTTGTGAAGATGTAAAAGTATACTATACTATATACTAAGTATACTAAGTATACTATACTATATCCACAGTAAAACGAGTCCTATATAGACATAACCTGAAAGACCACTCAGCAAGGAAGAAGCCACTGCTCCAAAACCGCCACAGTACAGTTTGCAACTGCACATGGGGACAAAGATCTTACTTTTTGGAGAAATGTCCTCTGGTCTGATGAAACAAAAATTGAAGTTTGGCCATCATGACCATCGTTATGTTTGGAGGAAAAAGAGGAAGGCTTACAAGCCAGAGAACACCATCCCAACCATGAAGCACAGGGGTGGCAGCATCATGTTGTGAGGGTGCTTTGCTGCAGGAGGGTCTGGTGCACTTTACAAAATAGATGGCATAATGAGGAAGGACAATTATGTGGATATATTTAATCAACATCTCAAGACATCAGCCAGGAAGTTAAAACTTGGTTGCAAATGGGTGTTCCAAATGGACAATGACCCCAAGCATACTTCCAAAGTTGTGGCAAAATGGCTTAAGGACAACAAAGTCAAGGTATTGGAGTGGCCATCACAAAGCCCTGACCTCAATCCAATAGAAAATGTGTGGGCAGAACCGAAAAAGCATGTGCGAGCAAGGAGGCCTACAAACTTGACTAACTTGAATTTACACCAGTTCTGTCAGGAGGAATGGGCCAAAATTCCAGCAACTTATTGTGAGAAGCTTGTGGAAGGCTACCCGAAACGTTTGACCCAAGTTGAACAATTTAAGGCAATGCTACCAAATACTAAGTGTATGTAAACTTCTGACCCACTGGGAATGTGATGAAAGAAATAAAAGCTGAAACATTCTTAAAATAAAGTAGTGATACTAACTGACCTAAGACAGGGAATGTTTACTACAATTAAATGTCAGGAGTTGTGAAAAACTTTCAATGTATTTGGTATAGTGTATATAAACTTCTGACTTCAACTGAATGTGTTTTTTACGTGCATCTAACTCGTTTTCACTGATTCAACATTCAACAACAATAATACAAATCTTACCGTTGTTTGATCTGTCACTCGGAACTATTCTAAAGTTAATCTAAAGTTCAGTGATGCTCTGTGTTTAGATATTCTGCTCTGGTCTGTGTCACGCGCACGCACACTTTAACACCATTGAAGTCCACAATCGAAATAGAGAATGAAGAATGGGAAGTTACCTCTCTCTCTCTCTCTCTCTCTCTCTCTCTCTCTCTCTCTCTTTGTCTCTCTGGCCCAAATGACGTAAATTAGTTGTAGCAATGGAGAACTTTAATCCCTGTAGATGTTTGTTTTTGTTGGCTAACTTCACTGATTCACTTGTAAGATAAGACAAAACTGTCTTGCATATTGAGTTTTTTGTAACTGTACAGAATGGCAAAATGAAAGTCTGAGATCAGCAGATGTTGCTCACTTTGACAATTTTTTTTTATACCAAAAACAAAATCTCTTCGTATAACATTGTGTACCACATTGATAAACATAAAATATTGGACTGCACCAATATGCTTTGATAATACTGGTTTATTTTATGGAAATTTTGCTCTGGCCTCTTCTCTAAATTTGTATTCAACATAATACCTCATTATGTCAATGAAATGTACTGAAATGAATGTATACATGACAGGCAATTTATTATTTTGGCTGGTAAAAATTTGCTTGGCCGGTGGATTTTTTCATCTACCAGCCCCCATGGCAGATGAGTCAAAATGTTAATTTCAGACACTGGATGGAAGCTTGGTGAGGTAGTTACTACTTGCAGGGCTGATTGGTGAGATACTGTGCCTAGCAAGCTAATCAGTAACATGCTAGTACAAGCCAGGCACAACAGCCCACCAGTTAGCTGGAGCTAGCTTAGTTTCTAGCTCTAAAGTTAACACAGTTTATTTAAGAGAAATGTTTAACCAACCATTCCTTTT
Source organism: Scomberomorus guttatus (assembly GCA_038419695.1). NCBI lineage: Eukaryota > Metazoa > Chordata > Actinopteri > Scombriformes > Scombridae > Scomberomorus > Scomberomorus guttatus. The sequence goes on from CM076453.1 coordinate 262,916, forward strand.
TCTTTGTGGAGAGTGCATCCAGAAACGTTACCTTGCAGAGGAGGACCCTGACATTGCTTGGTAAGTATAATAGGATGAATAAGTGGCAAAGAAACTGTGGTGTGCTTTGGACAAAAGTGCTATATAAATGTAGCCATTCATCAGACCTTGATATCAAATAAGTAACTTACTTGATGAGTACAATATTATGTTTCTCAAGTATATCTCAATTTTGACTCTCAAAGTTTTCTTTTCTTGATCTTGATCTTTCTCAAAACAGTCAGGAGAAACCTATGAGCACTGCATATCCTAAGTAAGATCTACCTCATTTCTTGTGCTTCTCCAGTTCCAGGGGTGAGTGGAGAAAACATTCAGAATTCAGTAAGCTCAAAATAAGAATATGATTTACTTCTCAGAAGACACTGTGAGTAGCACAGTTTTCCTCAGGGCAAGACCAACCAAAATTGTTCTTGTATTTCCTTAATGTTTCTGCTTTTGCTTTTGTATGTGTTTAGTCATGAGGGCTATATGTCATAAATAATGATAGGCAGAAAAAAAGCTGTCTTGCATCTAAATAGAATGGGGCTGGGTGTTGCTGTGTGGTCACTATGTTATACTCACATTTTTAATGAGGAATGACAGTGTTCACACTAGCCTCGACAGGCTGAACCAATATGTACTGCACCAATCAGATGAACATACTCATTTGAACGCACACAGGATAAAGCAGGTACAGAAAATATATGGATGGATGGTAACAGCAGATGGAGAAAATGCATCTATCCCAGGGAAGTCTCCACATCCTGATACCGACTCCCTGAGATACACAAGAAGGGATCCTCACTTGGGCCTATCAGGACTCCAGGTTTGAAAGTTAAAACTAGACACAGATGAAAATAAGGTGTGTACTGACCGCTGAGAAAGTAAAGTTCATAGGAAATGACTGCAATAACAACAACAACAACAACAACAACAATAATAATAAACTTTATTTATACAGCACTTTTCAAAATAAAGTTACAAAGTGCTTTACATGGTTAAAACATTTAAGTACTACAATTAAGTAAATAAAATCAAATACAACAGAATAAAATACCCCCAGTATAAGATTAAAAAATAATAAATAAAACAATAACACAACAGTAGTAATAAAACAGATAAGACATGTTGGAAATAAAACAGTGTGGTATCAATTAAATAAACATAAGTTTTGAGAAGTGATTTAAAAGATGTCATTGATTCTGCAGCCTCAGCTCTTCAGGCAGGCAGTTCCAGAGCTGAGGGGCCTTGACTGCAAAAGCCTGGTCACCTTTAGTCTTGAGCTGTGACTTAGGAATAGCTAGAAGGGCCCTGCCTGAAGATCTGAGGCTGTGCTCCGGGTTGTAGCGGAGTAATAACTCAGCAACGTAGCTGGGTTCTAAACCATGAAGTACTTTAAAAGTAATCAGTAAAATCTTAAAATCAATTCTAAAATTGGCTGGTAACCAGTGAAGAAAGGCTAAAACAGGAGTGATATGATCTTGTTCTCTAGTGCTGAAATAGTAAAGGTATTATAGGATGTGTTGATCTGTTAAATGTGATAAAATGGTTGCTTTTCTGTAGAGTTGGGTTAGAAAATATGTAAAAAATATGAAAATATGTGTCCTGATACAAAGAGAAACGTCAAGACGCAGCTGGTGCATCTTGCCATGTAGACAGCATTCTGAGCCACCATCATCAAAACAGGAAGTGAGGGAATATGTTTTAGAAGAATGCTGTTCATCCCACCAGTAGAGTTCCTTGGAGAGTCTAAGACAAGGAGACCTGAAGCTGTTCTGGAGGCACGTGGTGAAACAGCAAATTACCATCAACCCATCATGTGTCAAAATGAAACTGCTGTTCAAGTGCAAATTTCTGGTTGCAAAGGGAAATATTTACAACTGTATGAGTCAACAAGGACTGTGTAGAGTTAAGTTCTCTATGATAGGATAGGAATGGAAACTGGCAATGAACTGGCAACCAGTGTTCAGACCAAAAAATACAGAGAAAATTGCAATATTAGCGCACACACAAATACACAAACACACTATAATCAAAGGTACTACCAAAAATTTCATACACTGCAAATTCAGAAGGCTCTCTCTCTCTATGTCTCATTCATTCATTCAGCCAGTCATTTCTTTCTGTGTTCCATCGGCCAGCAGGTGGCTGCAAAATGAGAATAGGGTCAACCTCTCCTCATTTACCTAACAAAAGACTGAAAAAGAGAAAGAGAGAAAGAGGAGCTGATGGCAGTCTCAGAGAGAAAGAGAGCAGATCTAAGGCAGATGACCTGCAGCTTCACTCTAAAAAGGTTCATTCCATTACATCTTACACAATCCACATCATGTCAGCTCCTGTCAATTACTGTCTGCATCAAACAACATTATGGGAACTCTAATCATCAAGAGCATTTGGAGAGTGATCAATGATGGCTTCCTACCTTCCATCACTGAAACAAGAGTGTGTGTGTGTGGTGATGCACCACACCTTCGTAGGAGAAAAAGGTTTCTATAGGCTTTTTAACAGCAGCAGCATTCATCCACACCTGCCTGTTCTGAGTTACAGACATACATTTACAGTTACATTTGGAAACAGACATGTCTATATTAATCACAGTTGTTTTGCATCTTTTTTAGATTAACAATAACTGTAAATGGCGGCTGGCGTGAACTTCTGTATTTTGATCATACTGGTGATGAAGGCAGGCTGTCTAACTCATTTCCTCAATTACACTCATCCCCACACATATTATACCAACTAAGCAACTATACAAAATATTATAGAAACCACCAAAGGAAAGATGGTGGAGGTTATATTTCTTAAAGCACCATTGTTCTGCTGTCAAACAAATTGCTTTACTAATTTTAATGTCGGCTTATTGTACTCCAGCCTGTGGAGCAGCTCTGGCCCTCCAGCAAATGTTTTTGGCGCCTTAGCATTTACATAATTCTAATCTAATAGTGCTTCCATGTGAAGAGAGGTATGCAAACTCCAGCTACTCTGCCTCTTTTTGGGCTGTGCTATTTGAAGTCTTTACAGATAAATCAGTATGTTCCCATTGTATTTTCCTCTAATATTTGCAAATTACAAAGGTTCAATTGTAGACACTTGTGTCAAGGAATTGATCATTTATTGCAAAGGGTTATATGGTTAAATCTAGCAGAGAGGGCTCTGCTCTTTGAGGGAGCTCTGAAGAATCCGAACAGCAACAAGAATCCTGCTTCAAAGCCAATCCCTCCTTAACACATACATAGACATAAAGGGTCCTGTTATAATCACAAAAAGTAAAGTGACCAGGACAAAGTGGTAGGTCTTGGGTGCATGAACTGTTAATAAATACTCTCTCAGCCAGTCACATCACTGGTCTCATAGCTCTAAAACAGCTGAGCCAATTACAGTAAAGCATGACAACAATACCCCAATAAAATGAAGATCATATTATTGTCTAGAGGGTGTCATGTGCACATGATTTAATGAAGGTAAACACAGTGAACAACATATGTAATAGCACTGTGCCCTAGCACTGTGCTCTGGCACGACTCTTCTCAAATCAGAGGCTGCAGATTTATCAAAATATCTGTCTTGCTGCCTTCCGATTCTGCAGAGATTTTTGATCAAAGTCACAAAAATATCAAAGTGTCATAGTGCTGCTTGTGATGATTGTTGCGCCACCACAAAAATAGATCTCAGGTAAAGGGGCACTCCACCGATTTTACAGGTACTACTCAGCTTGTGAAAACATTTGTATAATGTCTTATGTCACTGTGGAGGAGCTTTGTCATGTGTGAGAAAACAACCCTGATGATGTCATAGTGATGGGTTATCTTGGCTTGAGTTTGGAGACTACAAATTTTTAGCAGAGGGTCACTGTTAGCTTTCCTTGCATTGATGTGCATCAATGCTCCAGGAAAACAGCGATTTTATTACTTTGGCTCCCCAGATTGCTACATTCCAGTTGCCATACTCTAACTACTTAACCTCTATAACACAAATTAGGGTTATTTGCTCGACTGCCCTGGTTTGGTATCTTGGTGTGGCACAGTGGGAGGAGAGGTGCAGCAGAGGGTGTGCGTAATCTTGGTGCCAAGAATGAGTGCAGCTTGTCAGAGCAGGTCAAAACCTCGGTGCACTTGTGTTTCATAATACTTTGTCACTTTATTTGGTGAATGTGCGCCAATATAAGCCTCTCTGAAGCACACAAACCCTATCATGGGAATGCCCCATAACCTCTAACTTAAGTACGACACAACACACAGTGCTGGTCCACCTCAGTCAATTTTACATACCATCTAGCCCCCAGGTGTTCTGGTTGTTTGGTAATCAGTACAGATTAAGGGTTGAAACCTGTTAATTGTAGTTGTGTTATGTTTGTGCATTGGTGCCACAGTTACACAGACACATGAGATTTTTCAGGATGAAAGCCTGATGATGATATTGTGTATTTTAACATCTTGATTTGATTAATGTTTGTGTTTCTCACCTCTCCTTTAGACTGCACTTGGCCATCCTCTGGTTTGGACCCAGGAACTGCCAAATTAATCCCTGTCATCTGGACTCCTTTTATGGTCAAGTTCCTGGGGCAATGTGCCACATGTGGTGTGATGAAGGGGAGATTTGGGAGACGTTTACAGGATCTGTTGATTATGAGCAATTTAAGATCATTTTTACTCTTTTATTAACATGTTTAGTAATGTTTTTCCACTATTGATGTATAATAGTTATCTATTGGGTAATGGATGGATAAATCACTGCTATAAGTTAATTGATTGTCTAATTGTTATTTCCTGGAGTAGGAGGAGCTACTGTTTATATAAACAGGTGTTGGAGCCTCTCCCAGGAGTTCAGACCATCCTGGCATGAGCAGGGCACAGTGGCTGTCTACTGCCAGTGGCTCAAACCTAAATGTGCCATAGCCCAGTGCAGAGTGGTTATCTTGTTTGTTTCCTTTAATTCTTTTTCATCTTTAATTTGAGTGTCCAGTTATTTTTTTCAGTTTTCTTTTGATTTCTTTGGTTTTGGCTGACCCGCACTGTAAATATGCTGCACTTACTCCACTGCTGAAAAAAATGATGATAATAATAAAGAACTTGGACTGCTGAGAAGTATAAAGACCCTTTTTTTGCTTTCACTGCTCCACCAACCATACACACCCATTTATTCATGTTTTGTTCATCTTTCCACTAATTTTATTCTGATTATGGCATTAATGCCCACAAGACTGACTAAGGTGAATAATGACTGATTCTTACCACAACAGCTAGCATACTATACTGACAGCCTTTTCTTTACCCTGTTGACTCTCTGTAATGCCATCTGAAGGCGGCAGATATCTGTTCCAACTGCAGTCTCCAAGTAGAATGATGCTGCACATTGTCAAGGCACAATTACACACACCAGATCTGCTGGTTAAACTGTGTGCAACCAGTAGCAGACTGTTGCAAAATAGCCACAGAAGCCTCTTTATATGATAAACAGTCAAATCAAACAGATTTATACTTTTAAAATAATTTAAGATTGTGAAGATTGAAAATATTGGGACCTAGAGGGAAAAGAAAAACATAAATAAATAATAAATAAAGTAATGACAAGAATTCACTGATAAACGGAATGTTCAGAAGGTAAACCAGATGGAACCAATCTGCCTAAGTGCTGCCCAGATCATTTAAAAGCAACACAAAGTATCCAGAGCAGTCCAGAAGAAACGTGCTGTGCTAACTAACACCGTGCTAGGAGAACATGCTGTCAAAAGTTTCTTAACAGTATCGTGATCTGCGGTAAGACAGGACTCTAGTGCAGGACTGATACATCTACATAGTCCATAAAAGCAGCCGGTAAGATGATGAACTTTAAAATAGCTTGTCTGTCTGTACTAAACAAGTTTGGGTTTGTGCTAGCTTTATGTGAGGTGTGTCAGTAGCCCACTTAGGATTTTAAGTTTTCGGAGATATGAGCTGAGCAAATGTTTGCTGCAGCTCGACTCGCAGCCACTAACCGTAGCGAAACACTGATTTTGAATGAGAAACTGTTTTATTCAGTGTTTTTACCAATTTTAAAATGGTTTACTGGGTTTTTTCGTTTTGGAGTGGAGGAGACCTCTGTGGACAATTCAGCTCCCAGCAGTGGTCTAGTGTAACTTATCTCAGTTGGGTATTGTACATTTGAGTGACTGAGTCTATGTGTTACAGAGGCAGACACATGGAGAAACTGTATGGCTGTGGGACTGGAATTATTACACCAAATATGGAACACCCTCATCCTGCGAATTTCCTCTTTTCCTGGGTATGCAAGCTATCTCCGTCTTAGCCAGAAAATCACAATACTGGGACAAAGAATATCCATCTTTATCAGATTAAAGAAGTCGGAACACTTCCTCAAATCCCTGGTTAGCATTGGCCCTGCTATCTCTACCTTTCAGCAAATGTAGCCCTGGATGACCGTCTGTAAGAACAAACACTGCAAAAAGAGTCCCTGTTCAAATTCAATTCAATTCAATTTTATTTATATAGCGCCAAATCACAACAAATCTTTATTAGTTATCTCAGGGCACGTTAGTAACTTGCATTAATGGTGCATGAAAGAATACAAATGGAGAGGAGGAGGAGAATAGAGGAGCCCAGTGCTGGCTCCATCCAGGCCAGCCCAAGCTCCAGTCCTCACCAGCAGCCACCAGCATGTTAGCCACCAGTATGATAGCCATCCAGCCTCCAAGCCTGTTAGCCACCAGGGCCACCTGTTTCATTTGAGCCTGTCACTCCAGCCTCCAGCCACTTCGGCCTGCACCTGGGACAGCTAGCCTCCAGTCTACCTCTGCCCCTGAGTCCTCCAAGTCCAGCCCCAGTCCTCACAGACACTGTCAACAGTATGGACTGGCTAGACATGGACCCAGAAGACATGCTGAAGGAAGTAAAAGAAGTTTTGTATGCTGTGGAGTGATTCTCTGCCTACCGCCTTGAGACATCTGGCAGAGGGATGCAGCTTTTTCTTTGATACTCCGTGCTTGTTCATCCAAACAGTGGCTGCTGGAACTACTGCGTGATATGAAAGAGATTGTGAACACTTGCGTTGCTAATTCTGTTTTGGCTCTGGCTGGTACCCTGCCTGCATGTCCTGCACCTGATCTGCCATGCTCCATGCCTAGATCCCCTGTGGTCCCACCTTCAGAGTCTCTTCTCCCCAGTGCTGCAGAGTCTCCACTGCCCAGTGCCACAGAGTCTCCACTGCCCAGCACCACAAAGACTCAGCCCCTGGTTCCCAGCTTTCAGCCCAAGCACCAGCTCGAGCCTCCTGAGCTTGTGCTGAAGCAATCTGTCCTGTAGCAATTTCCTGTCTCTGCTGGGTCACAGCAATCTTCTGTCCCTGCTGGGTTGTGGCAATCTCCTGTCCCTCCTGGGCTGCAGCAGTGTCCTGTTCCTGCTGGGCTGCAGACTCCCATCCTTTGGCTAACCCTAACCCTGCTGACCTCCTCCCAGAGCTTCAGCAGTCAGACGCCACTGGCGACGTACTACCAGATCTCCAGTCAGCAGTCTCTGCTGACCAATAGCCAGACCTTCCAGATCATCAGTCAGCTGTCTCCACCAACCCACAGCCAGACCTCTGAGATCATCAGTTAGCCATCCTCACTGATGCCAAGCCAGATTTCCAGTTGCCTGCCTCCTGCTCTACACCCAGCGGTCTGCCTCTCCTGCGCCCTGCCCTGACCTGCAGCTGAATCTTCTGGTGCTGGCTGCTCTTCCTGGCCTCCAGCTTCATTGCCGACCTCCAGAGTGGCCCAGCCTTATTCACCAACCTCCAAAGAAGCCCAGCATTCGTCGCCGACCTCCAGAGCATCCCTGCCTTCCGGTCATCCTCCTGAGCAACATTGGTCGTCTGTCCTGCCTTCCAATTGCCCTCTTGAGTGACTTTGCCCATCTTTCTCAAAGATCATTCTTGAAAACAAAAACAACCTCAAAGTCCTCTTCTCCATGATCAGCACTCTTTTGAACCCATCTTTCAGTTTAAATGATCAAGCCCCAGTTCTTAAGTGTCAGGAATTTGCATAAATTTTAAAGAAATAATTGACATCATTAGATCCAGTATTATAAATATAGATTCATCAACTGTTTGGAATCTACTGGTGGGTGACCTATAACATCCTTTAGTATGACAACAGATAATGAAATTGGTGTCACTGCCAACAAAGTGAAGACATCCATATGTGCACTAGACCCCATTCCTACAAAACTTTAAATCCAGCTTCCAGTGCCTCTCTCATGAAACAACAGGAATAATCAACACATCTCTGCAATCAGGTACTTTCCCATCTGCTTTTAAAACAGCTTTGGGAAAACCTCTGCTTAAGAAGCCTGATCTGGACATTAGTGACCTTGCTAATTACAGGCCTATCTCAAATCTTCCTTTTCTTTGTAAACTTCTTGAGAAGATTGTATTTGAACAACTACATGATCATTTGAATACTAATAATATATTAGATAAATTCCAGTCTGGCTATCAGACCAACCATAGCACTGAAACCGCTTTACTAAAGGTAGTTAATGACAATGTGTGACAATTCAAACAATGTGGTTGTCCTCGTGTTAGATTTAAGTGCTGCATTCGATACAATTGATTATCGCATTTTAGTTTAATTTTAATTTTAAAATACTTTGTTAAAATGTAATAAAATAATACATTATCTGATGTAAAGCCAAGAGTTATGACAGCGGTGGGCATTAGCTTTAAATTAAGTGAAATAAGGCACTGATGCTTAATGTTTTCTTGCAATATTTACAAATACGTATGTTTTTGTTGTCGCCAATGTGAAGGATTTGTGATGGAGAGCCGGTTAACCAAAGTGAAGAACTTGTCAGGAGACCAGGATGTCTTACACAGGAACATTTATTGAAGCTCAATCAAGGAGAATTGAGTTACAGTACAAATGAAAACAATTCTGCTGTCTAATTCCTTGTTATTGAACTATAAACAAGACACTATGCTGATTAAAGTTAACTTAAATCACGTAGTCTGTACACAGGTTACTTGCTATCCATTCTAAGAGATGACCAGTCTGACCATCTGCACAAAGAACAGCATATCTCCACCTGATCTTGGTAGGATAGAGCCAGCCTTATCAAGACTGCTTACCAAAGCCAACCTCAGTAGACAGAGAGACGAACCGCTCCAAAACAGGTCATGACCTACTGCTCCCTGGATAGAAAATGACCAGAGAATGACCTGAACACAAATATTTCCCCCACAGTTCCCCCGTTTTTGATCGTGAGATCAAACTTAATTACCTTAAGGAACAACTTCAGAATTGAAGTCGCACACACATACAATAATCTATCATAAACACTCAACAAAACAAGTAAACATGAATCACCATCAGTAATCAAAAATAATCAATATTTCATAATGTTATAATAACATAATTTTAACCTTCTATAATAACTAATAACAAGTAAATATACAAACACATCAGAATCATCAATAGTGATTTTAAATAGTTAACATGTGTCATCAAGTAAAAACATCAGTCATCACACATCAGCCATCACCTACATTCATCACCAACATTCATACAATCACATAATATAATGCATATAAATCAGATACACTTCAGAACTTCTATATAAACCTATAATCAATGTTAGGAATACAAGGTGAAGACAGCATATTCCAATAAAGCAGCTTAATGCCCGATTCAAATCAAAACATTCAATCACTGTTACACTGTTCTCATCACATTCTGTTCTCCAGTAATTATTGCAAAAAATAATCAATACATTTACACACAAACATCATAATTAACACATTGTAGAGTCTTCAACCCATGTATTTTGCGCAGTAAAGGGTCACCAGCATGGAGAGGTTACTAGCACATACGATGCATAGTGGTATGGAATCCATCTCTTGAATATCTTGTGGTTGATTACCCTGCTGTTGGGGAATAAGTCTCTTATGTTGCCCATCATTACCTGCATTACTTACCATCCTTTGAGGTGCTTGAATAGCAGCTTTTGTGACTCTACAAACAATCAGTTTAACTACTGCTACCAGGCAAGAACACAGGAGAATAAGGACGAACACAGACACTATGCGAGTGATCAAGAATTTAACTAAGCCAGATCCCCATGACCCAAACATACTTGAGAAATCCCCAAAGGCAAATCCATGATTACTGTGTAGCTCCTTGATACCTTGTGCTGTGTCATGTACCATGTCCATAACTTCTGTTGTTGCATCAGAGATATAGGAACAACATTCAGTACCGATAACAGGTTGCAGGTTCCACCCTGGGCTGCTAACAGAAGATCAAGTGCCATACGATTCTGTAAAGCTACAGTTTTAATCTCCTGTACCTCCAAATGCTCAGCTAACACTGTTTTACTCGAAGTAAACTTGAGTTAAGGTGTTTCTCTAGGACCTTTTGATAATAAGAGTTCCTGTTGGTAGACATATACACCATACCATGGCAGAAAGACTCTAGCTACCTGCTGTACTGGTGGGATCTCTCTTCTGTGTACAACACAGCTATTTCTGCAGGCTCTGCCTCCTAATCAAAGGAATTAGATATGCTGAATAACACATACCATGTGATCCATCATAAGGCATACAACTTTAGGCTTTGTCCCCACAAACTAAATACACTCTCTCAGGTAAAGGGGACTGTTTTAGAGTGACCTCCGCCACTGTGTTACAGCTACTCTGTCTTAAGTCTTCATCCTGGCCTTTCCCTACTCCTTGGAAACATAAAGAAACATTTCTCAACTTGTGCACTGTCACAGGGGTAAATGAGCTGAACAGTCACAGAGGTGTTTGTTCACCTTGTAGTGCTGTGCAATCATGCACCCTTACTTTAACTAACCCTACCGACTTAGCACCAAACCATAGTTGAATATACACCATAGCTTCGGCCAGTACCATAGGGGTATAAGGTTGGGGTGTGTATACATGGTCTTTGAAGAATTTTGAACAATTGGTTTGGGCCAACAATTGGGCCAGAGCTACTTGGATCCTGTACTCAAATCCTAGTTTCGCATATACATAAATGTACATAAATTATGCGTAAAAGGCTAGTGTAATTAAGTCCAGTTGGCAGATACTGGTTATTGATTGTCTATGCAATGAAATTAGCAATGTCTTTATTTTGTGAGTATTTAACTGAATCCATTGGGTAGGTTGGAATGTAACAATCATCAGCTCCCTCTTCCATTGTAGAAGCGATATCGTTCCAATTGAACGGTTTATAATCAGCTCTGGTCAATTGAATTGGACTAAACATTGGAGAGTGCATTGATTTTGGCATCTTCTGACATAACCACAATTGCTTAGATTACACTCATGTGAATAGTCAATCATTAAGCTAATAGCTGAATTTATTTTTTTGCTATTTTAGATTGTTGAGCACTGTGTGTATTTTCACTCTGCTTTAATGCTTCAGTTTCAGTTGCCACTGCATTTTTAGATGTAAAGGAATTTTTAGATGTAAAGGAAGCAAGATGGAGGCACTCATCAATTTCATCATGTTCAATAAACTTCTTACCTCACCCTGAACCTCTTGTGAATTGTACTATTAGGTACAATTTACAATCTGGATGGCTCTCCAACTATTGTTTGGTTCTCCGGAATTATGGAGTTTCACTAATCAATCTCAATGGTACATAACGAGTGTATTTCACTTTCATTACTTCTGTGTGTTGTACTAGCTCAACTGATTTTGTATCATGAATAGGACATTGGATATGCAACATAACAATCATTCATCTTACATCTATCAATAGAACATTCAAAAGTGATGGGATCCATTTTCCTTTGTGTCCGTGTGAAAGCTGGAAAAAAAGGCCATCAGTCTTTTCTGTGTCATTCTTTTCATACTTTATCAGCACAATATTGTCCTTTTGCCTTTGAGTTTTTTTGTTGAAACAGCCCAGTGGGTTGTCAACCCGCCAGATGAGTTTGCTCTTGGTCTTATATGTCTGTGTGGAGAGTAGACTTACTTTGCTGTCAAGTATTAAGGTGCTTGTCTGTCCTTTTCCATGTTCAGAGTTTAATTCAGAATTCAACTGATCCAGAACGTACAACAAAGAGCATCCCAGGTGTGACACATTGCTCAGCGACACTGCAGGTACACTCATTCTCTGGATTACCTGGGTTACCTTGCACGTCCACCTGCCCAAGCTCACTCAGCAGGAGAAGGAGGAGGAGGAACCATCCTTTGCTCATCCTGGCTGTTCCCTTCCTCGTGAACAGACAGGGGACCCATTGTGCTCTGCCCTCAACCTTAAGGGCTGTTCTGGTTGTCAGCTGCACCTGGAATGGACCTTTCCACCTAGGAGACAAAGGCACTTTGTCCAGAGATTTGATTAGTACAAAATCGCCCATTTGAAATGGATCAATAGGCTCTCCTGATGGTTTTGGGAGTCACCTTACACCTGTAAATGAAACTTTCTCAAGGTTTGTGTTAGGTTTTTTTAACATGCTCTGTCATGTACTCATCAGTCCAAAGCAGAGTAGTTTTGTGGGGTGTCAAAAGTGGGCTTGCCCCTATGGACATCGGCCTCCCCATCAACACTTCATGAGGACTTAGTCCTGTGGTTGCATTAGGTGTGCTTTGAATGAGTACAGCACAATAATCAGGCCATTTCATAGTTTTGGTCAGTGTCTCTTTGATAGTAGAGTTCATTCTTTCAACCTGGCCTGAACTCTGTGAATAATAAGGGACATGCAACTGCCACTGATATCCTAGCACTGTTGCAAGATTCTGAGTTATCTTTGCCACAAAAGCTATCTATATCTATTCGCTGTGGTACACCGAACCTAAGACCAATGTCTTTCAGCAGGCACTTGACAACTGTCAAATTTATTTGCATATTTACAAAGGGACCCAATGGCGGTTCCAAATGATCATGCTTTATCTTTTCTCCTCGTTTGTTGACATGTCATACATCTGACCACTAATGTTTGTGAGATTTGTGTCATGCCTGGAGCAAACCACTATGAACGAATTGCCTCATTTATTCACCCTTTTCACATGCCAGCACATGGAGGAGGGAACGAGGACAAAAGGCCAACCACCAGGATGGAGCTACAAGCCAGACTCCAAATCATGGGGACACAACCTTTATGCAACCAAATGTCTTTCTCCCTATCATCAGCTCAGTTTTGCATTTCCACAACATCATTAAAGGATAGGTACACAAATTGGATTTGTGGGTTGTGTGGAGGTACATTGGTGCACCATGGAGGAAGAGGAAATGGCAGCTTGTTTGTCTGCAGAATCAGCCCACGCATTTCCATGTGAAACAGGATCAGATCCAGTAGTGTAAGCAGCACATTTGACAATTGCAAGTTGGGACAGGAGCAAAATGGACTCTAACAAACACTCATGCTTCTAACATGTCCCAGTAATGCACTTCAGCATAGCCAGGTGTTTATCAGATGGTCTACAAGTTGAACCATCAGTGTAAACAATCATGTAGAATTAGGTATTGGTCTCTGCAACAAGTCTGGCCTTGGAGATGAGCTAATTTCAATAGTGTTAATGCAATCATGGTCATCTTCTGTATCAATTAAAGGAAGGTGAGTAGCTGAATTCAAGGGTGTTGAGTGCTTCAATGATATGTGGGGACTGGAAAGATGATTGCCTCATATCCTGAATGAGGACACTGAATGAGGAACATGCACAACACAGTCATGAGCGTGAGAAGAGTCATGACAAGATTTTTCAATCATAATGGCAACTGCAGCCACTGACCTCTGACAGCCTGGCATACCAAGGACCACAGGTGACAGTTGAGATGAGTAGTACGCAACAGGATAGTAATGTGACCAATATTTCTAAACCAGGATGCTGGTAGCAAAGCCATCCCTCTCATGTACATGTAAATGAAATGGCTGATGATAATCCAACTGTGGCGAGATTTTGTGCGATTTTCAGATCCTGGAAGGTTTTGTGTATATTCTCAGTCCATTGCACAGTGGGAGGAGCTTATTGCACTGTGGCTGCTGTAAGACAGAATCCATAGCAGCATAATCAAAGATCCAGTGCTGGCAATAATTTGTCATCCTACGGAATGAGAGCATCTCCTTTTTGGTCTTAGGAGGAGGCATGATAGTCAGGAGTTTCTCTCTGGGGATAGGAGGCACTGTCCATCCTTCAGAATGTGGCCCAAGTGGGTCACTTCAGGCAGACAAAATTGCAGCTTAGCCAAAATAGCTCTGTGACTGCACTCAGCCAGTCTTTGCAGGAGCAAAATAGAGTCAGACATTTTACCACTGCTGCATACACTGTAGGACTCTCAACAAAGCCTTGTACCAGGTGTGTCCAAGTATATTGTTTACCTTGTGAATGAGAGCAAAAATGTGAATGGAGGATTTGAAAAGAATGAGAAGAAGAAAAACACAAATCAACAACTGTGTAGTAGGGGTGGGCCCAAATCCGAATCCGTTATTTGAAAAAGCACAAACAGTGGGTTTTTTAGGAATATTTATTTTGTACAAATATTTTTTAGATTATTAGTTTTTAGGAAGAAAAAAAAACGTCAAATAACAGCGCGCAGGTCGGTTACATCGCTATTTTAGTCTCTCTCCTCTGCTCCACTGTTAACGTCTATCAGCAGGTTTCAGCAAGGGGAGTCACATCCACCTGCTGCATGACGCACATTTCCTAATTTGGACATCACTCCTGGAGTGGGGGGGTGTTCCCCAGAGATAAAGCTGAGCTACTGACACACACTGAGTGCTCTCAAGGGACTCTCCATAACCTGTTATTCCCGTTCTCCTTTCCACAAAGTTAGGTTGTAAAAAATAGACAATAAATGAAAACTGCAAAAGCAATAATTGCCCTTGAAGTTCTTTCCTACACGTTACATGCTGTGCTGTCTCTGTGTTATGGGTATATAAATTCCCAGAGGTCTCTCTGTGCAGTGGCGATATGCTAGGTTTTAGCTCAGTAGTCAGCACAGTCATCTATGAGCTGGGAGACTCAAGTTTGAGACCTGGCGTGGGGACCTCCTTCATAAGCTTCTTTATTCATGAACACTTATTGTAACACAATTAAAAGCGTAAAATTAAAAGCGTAATAAAAACAAAAACAGGATTTTTAAGCCTATTTCCATTTTTATTCAAATACAAATACAAATACAAATTATTTTGCTGCCTGAACAAATATAGATACAAATACTGGGCTCTCTCCACATCCCTACTGTGTTGTGCATGGAATTTGAGGGCAAAGAAGTAAGAATCAAATTGGTGTCTGGCACAATTGGAGCTGTTGGTACTACAATGTTAATAATGGCTTGCAGATCATAAACAAATCACCATTCATTTGGATGGTTTGGTTTTTGAATTGGCAAAATAGGAGTGTTGCATGGGCTATTGATTTGTATCAACAAACCTTGATCCAGGAGGGACTGAATTACAACCTTAAATTCCTGTGATTGCTTTCTGAGGCAAGTGGTATTGTTTGATCATATGCAGCTTGGCATTAGCCTTGAGTGTCACTCTGTTAGGGCGCAGCAGAATTTACAAATCCCACATGATTTTTATGTTTAGCCCATACTGAAAAAGGAAGCTGTTGCAACACAAATGTACTTCGAGGCAATGAAATTTGATCCCTCAGTTGTAACATGTACAGTCCATCACCCAGGCTTGTTATGTGTGTTTGAGAGCCTCTCTCAATAAGCCACTATTTCCCCAACGTGACTTGGCTCATAACCTGGGGTGACTGCTATAGTAACATGGAAACAAATTATTGACCTCAAACAATTCACTCTGTGTTGGTCAGTTGAATTGGTAATGCACAGCCTTGTGGACCTACAAACAAAATTTGCTCACACTTCAACCACTCTTGTGTATACAAAAATGCATCAGCCAATTGTTTGTAACCATCTCAAGGATTAAATGCAATGACAATAACAATGCAAGGCAGGTCTCATCGCAGACATGACCGTCTGCACAAAACAGCATATCTCCACCTGACCTTGGTTACCATACAGCCAGCCTTATCAAGACAGCTGCTTGGCCCAGCCAACCTCAGTAGACAGAGAGATGGACCGCTCTGAGACGGATCATGACCTACTGCTCCCTGGATAGAAAGTGACCAGAGAATGACCCAGAGAACACAAATATTTTCCCCACAGCCTATTTACATTTATTTGCAATAGCATGTACAGTATTGTGCAAATGTTTTAGGCACCGTATCCATAATGCAATACCAGGCTGATCAGGGAGGCATCTGATCGGCCCCAAATTAATTCTGCAGCATCACAGTGACCCCAAACATACAGCCAGAGTCATAAAGAACTGGAACAAGGAAGAACAAGGAATCCTGCAACAGATGCTATACCTGCAAGACCGGTAAACTGGAGAACTGGGAAATGTAAAACCTGGGAACTGTGAGCTGGAACAGCAGAAGCAATAACCTGGAATCCTGGAAAAGCAAGACAGCCAGGTTAAGATAAAGCAGCATAAAAGCAGCATTTAAAAACTGTACCTACCTTCTCATCCATGAACAACCTGCAGATTGAAATTAAACATAGCTGATCAAGCTATTGAGAAGTCAGTTGAGCAAATCAAGGTGGAGAGAACGACGGCAAAAAGATTATTCTCTTGTCTGGTCAACAGTATTACCACAACCTATAAAGACATGTCTGAAGAAGAGCTGAGACCGTTTCAATAAACTCACAATAGAAGCAGAGAAAGTCATAGAAACCAATGAAGATGTAGAGGCCGGATTCATTGCAGAACTGCAGGTGGAGCACGGCACAGATGAAGTAGCTGTGTTAACTGAACAGCAAAAAGTCAACCTAACAAAGACTGTGAATGAGTGTGAAGAGACCAGGGCACCCTCCTAGAGCCAGGCTTGGGACAGCCCGAAGAAATAACATGGATACTCACAGTCCAGTCCTCAGCTGAGCACAGCAGTGTTGGAGTTCTCCCCACGGAATGAGACTTGTGACTATGTGTTGCTGGGAGAAAGACTCTGACTGTTGTTTGTGTGTATGCGCTGAACAGCAGTTCGGGGTATCCAGCCTTCTTGGAGTCTCTGGGTGGTACCCTGAAGGGGGTGCAGCCCAGCGAGTCCATAGTTCTGCTGGAGGACTTCAATGCTCATGTGGGCAATGATGGAGAAACCTGGAGGAGGGTGAATGGCCTACCTGATCTGAACCTGGGTGGTGCATTGTTTCCAGACTTCTGTGCTAGCCATGGATTGGCCATAATAAACACCATGTTTGATCATAAGGTTGTTCATAAGTGTACCTGGTGCCTGATACCTTAAGACAAAGATCAATGATCAACTTTGTAGTTGCGTCATCAGATTCATGGCCACATGTCTTGGACACTCTGGTGGTGAGTTGGATCAGGTGGCAGGGAGGCTGCCAGACAGACCTGGGAGACCCAAACAGGTAGTGAGGGTGGACTGGGAATGTCTGGCCAAAGCCCCTGTCCATGAGGTCTTCAACTCCTCCCCTACTGGAGGAATTTCTCCTGCAGGGGAGGTTGGGGACAGGGAATCTGAGTGGGTCATGTTTAGGACCTCAGTTGTGGAGGCGTCTGCTCAAAGTTGTGGCTGGAAGGTCACCAGTGCCTGTCAGGGTGGCAACCCAGCAACCTGCTGGTGGACACCAGCCAAAAAGGAGGCATTTTAGGTCTGGCTGGCCCAGGGGTCTCCTGAAGCAGCA
The DNA here is from genome assembly GCA_038419695.1 of Scomberomorus guttatus. Classification (NCBI taxonomy): domain Eukaryota; kingdom Metazoa; phylum Chordata; class Actinopteri; order Scombriformes; family Scombridae; genus Scomberomorus; species Scomberomorus guttatus. The sequence goes on from CM076453.1 coordinate 280,576, forward strand.
GATGGGTACCTAAGGGCCAAAATGGCAGCAGCTCAGGTGGTTGCTGAAGCAAAAACTTGGGTGTGGGAGGAGTTTGGGGAGGTCATGGAGAAGGACTCGAGGAAGTTCTGGCAAACCATCAGGTGACTCAGGAAGGGGAAGCAGGGCTTAGCCCAGGCTGTTATCAGCAGGGGTGTAGATCTGCTGACCTTGATTGGGGACATTGTCGGGCGATAGAAGGAACACTTTGAGGATCTCCTAAACCCAACTGACATGCCCTCTATGGAGGAGGCAGAGTTGGACAACTTGGGTGAAGCCTTACTCATATCAGTGGCAGAGGTCTTTGAGGTAGTCTTCTCAGTGGCAAGACACTGGTTGTGGATGAGATTCGCCCTCACATGCTGAAGGCTCTGGACGTTGTTGGGCTGTCATGGCTGGCACACCTCTTCAGTGTTGCATAGAGATCAGGTACAGTGCCTGTTGACTGACAGACTGGGATGGTGGTTCCCATTTTAAAAAAAGGGGACTGGAGGGTGTGCTCCAACTATTGGGGATCACACTACTCAGCTTCCCAGGGAAAGCTTAGGCCAGGGTGCTGGAAAAGAGGCTCCGGCTGATTGTCAAACCTCGGGTTCAGGAGGAACAATGCAGATTCCATCCTGACTGTGGAACAATGTACTAGCTCTTCACCCTTGCAAGGATACTTTAGGGGTCATGGGAGTTTGCATCCAGTCTACATGTGCCATGTGGACTTGGAGAAGGCTTACGACCATGTCCCTCAGAGTACGGGGTACCAGAGCCATTGCTGCAAGCTATTTGGTCCTTATATAGCACAGTGAGAGCTGTGTCCGCATTCTCGGCAGCAATTCAGACTAATTCTCAATCGGTGTTGGGCTCCACCAAAGTTGTCCCTTGTCACCGATTCTGTTTGTGATAGAATCTCCAGGTGCAGCCCGGGGGAGGAGAGAGTCCAGTTTGGGGATCTCAGGATTGCTTCTCTGCTTTTTGCAGATGATATGGTTTGGTTGGCTTCAACACACCGTGACCTCCAGCAGGCACTGGGACGGTGTAGCCGAAGGGTCAGCACCTCCACATCTGAGGCCATTGTGCTCTGGACTGCTTGGGAGTGAGTTGCTTCCCCAAGTGAAGGAGTTCAAGTATCTTGGCGTCTTATTCATGAGTGAGGGTAAGATGGAGCGTGAGGTTGTCAGGTAGATTGGCACAGCATCAATAGTAATGTGTGTGCTGGCAGTACAGCTGCTACTCCTTTGCATCAAAAGGAGCCAGCTGAGGTGGTTTGGGCACCTGGTTAGGATGCCTCCCTCTGGAAGTGTTCTGGACACATCCAACTTGTAGGAGACCCCGGGGCAGCCCAAAAGATGCTAGAGGGATTACATATCTCTCCTGGCCTGGGAACACACCTTGGGATCCCCCAGGAGGAGCTGGAGGGCACTGCCGGGGAGAAGGATGTCTGGGTTTCCTTACCTTAGTCTGATGCCACCACGACCCAGTCCCAGATAAGCAGCAGAAAATGGATGGATGGATGGATGGACAACAGGCAGCAGAGGCTGAGTGTTAACATACCGCTGCTATACAACCCAATGGCAACCAGAAGGCATATGACTTCATGCTCAACCACCCGCAAGGACTAGTAAAGACTGCAAAGGAGGTGCATGGTCGGTGGACATGATGGATCCCACCAGATGATCAGAAGAACCTTCATAATCACCTAAAGGGGTTCACGAAAGGCCAACATCATACAAGCGAGGATAAAGGAGGATGCTGAAAGACTAACACTGACGGTGATTACCTCCAATTATCCCATGCCAGCCATCAAATTGAAACCAACAACCTTTTCCGAGTTCATTGGCAAAAATGTGATTTTCACAGATGGAAAAAGGATTGGGAAGCACTCCAGAGGCAGGGTGGGCTGACTGGTTCAAGAGAGGTGAAAAAGGTTCAATTACTAGACAGTCTTGATGACAAAATCACAAGAGACTTTCACCTCACTAATTATAACACTGCAGATGACATCTTCCGTGTCCTTGACTGCTATGGCAATCAAATGTCCCTTGCTATGGAAATAATGGAGAATTTACAGAAAATGTCAGCTGCCAGAAGTCATCAGCCATGGAAAATAGTGGAATTAATTCAAGCTGTGAAGAAGGCCCTTCAAGACTTGAGTGACCTTGGAGACACTGGTGCTATCAGAAATCTGATGGTTACAAAATCAATTGAAAGTAAACCCAGAATCTCTCAAAAAGGAATGGCTTGTCTATGTCGCTGAAAGGAGAGATGCTGTGGCACCAGACAATTGGTTTAATAGTCTCTTGACGTTCTTCAAAGGGCAAAAGAGCATATATGAGCAGCTCAAGCAACTGAGGGATGAAGAGCCGAGTAGAAAAGAAATCAGGACTGAACCACGTAGGGTGTGTAGTCTATGATGATGGAAAGCACAAGAAGAAGCCCTACTTTAGCAAACAGTTTTGAGCGCTAAAACTAGCAGAAAAAAAGGATGCAGTAAGAAAGTTGGGGGCATGCAAGAGGTGTCTCGAGGTTCATGATGGCAGTTCATACTGCAAACCCATCTATCTGTTTAAAAACCAAGACTGCAAGTATAAGCATACTCCTGAGCATCATTACTATCTGTGTCCCAATGCTGAGATAAAGAAAAGCGACACAGGTCAGAAAAAGAGCAGATTTGGTCAGGCAGGAAGAAATATACAGAGGAGCAAGAGGAGTTCTTCAACAAACTTTGACAGTGTTGATGTATTTTCAAACACTGCATCGAGAGCCTTCAGCTGTAAAAGTTTAGCCGGGCCTTCTAGTGGAAAGTGGATTGCAAGAGCTACCAGTGGTTATGATGCTTCTTGAGGTCATGTTAATTGATTTGGCTTCAGACACCAGAGGTGGGGGACTCACATGACTTGACTTGAGTCAGACTCGAGTCAAGTCATGTGACTAACACTGATAAAAGACTCAACTTGACTTTGACTTGATATTCATGACTTGAGAGTTGACTTAGACTTGAAACAGATGATTTGAAAGGACTTGACTTTTTTCATTAAATATTTGCACTTTTTTAGATATTAACAAGTTACTTATTGTTTTTGAAACATGATTGGGTGATTTCTAGTGCAAACCTGGCAACCTACTAGGATGTGGCAGACCAGCAGAGGCCAATGCAGGAGGTGGCTATCATAGAGGGGGCTAGTCTAAAATTAATATTCCCCCAGAAGCTGAAGACAACTAGTTTGTTCCCTCAATATTCAGTGTAAAACTGACTCCAAACACATTGATATTTATCATTCACAGAAAACCTCCTGCATCTTGTTTGTGTTCATGTCGTCAACAACAACAGTGAATACAACAGCTGGTGCCAAAGCTTTGGGGCTGTCCTGTCCCTAGTGCTGCCACTGCTTCAGCTCTGAATGTTTTAAGCCAAGCCCCACATATTTATGCTGCTCATTTATGCTGGCATTTTCATGTAAAAGAGCGAACTTAATGTGGATTGTCAGACAGAGGGGGAGAAGTATGGTGCTTATTACAGTGAGCAGAAGGGTTTCCAGTGTTTCAGGCTTTTCTCCACATTTCAGCACAAAGATCGGTCCATTATGAAAAGTGCAGAAAGTGCAAACGCCACAATTTGTCTTTAGTCAACAGAGAGGCACACATACAGAGCTATCCAAAACCAAATCAACTTTCATTTATTTAGCTTCTTTTACTTATAGTTTTTTGCATCTATAACATAATCTACTGAAATGTCCATCAGAATACCTACAACTATTTATGTGATTCAGGCAGGTCTGAAATGTGTTTAATGTCTGAATCTTACAATAATGTTGTTCAAGTGTCACTGAATGTATCCGAGATGTTGCAGAAACATCAGTACTGATGTTGTTTGTAGTTAACAGCTGCTGTGTGTCAGATTCTTTCCTTTGACTTTGAATGCTTGATTCTCACCACAGTAACTTGGGACTTGCTTGAGACATGAAGGTTAAGACTTGAGACTTACTTGTGACCAACACATGTGACTGGCGCCTGGGCCACACTGGCTGCATCTACCTCAGCAGCGCGTGTGCGTCGCTGAATTGCTGTGTCTCCCACGCTTGCAGTGTTCACACAGGGAGCGCTACTGCTGCTGTGGCGCTGCTGCTGCTGCTGTGGCGCTGCTGCTGCCAGCCCTATCTTTCTACATAGAGTTTCACTTTGATAATGGCCATCAATAATAGAATGTTTCATATCATTTAATTATGAATTTTATTTATATTTAGTTTAGACAGATAAAGGTTAAGAAGCGTGTGCTCAATTGTGAAAAATCAATAATATGTGAGGTGAAAGCGGCTTTCTTTCTGACGGGCATGGCGAGGTCTGGTTGGGGATACTTCTGTGTCAGTCACATACACACCTCACACAGGACTGGTTTTTTTTATTGATTATATTGATTATTCTGCCAGTTAAACCCCTGCTGTCACTGCTTCAAGTGAGGAAAATCCCCCCACTGCGGGTCAGCCTGCGTGACACTTCATGTCTGTGACATATTCTACACATATAGACATTGAAACCATAGTGAAAGGTGTTATTGTTGCTGGTATGATGTCAATATGACTGTCAACAGATCATTTTCCCTGTCTATTTTGCTGAGAACCGCACACGTCACGCGGAAAAAATAGGTGAGACCTCGAATCTCTGGATGAAGCATGGCTGCTGCGGCTCATGAGACGCACATCACACGCGTCTCACACGGGCTGTGTGGCTGCTCTAATGTGTTAACATGGGCACCAAAATGAAAACCAATAGGTTCCGCAACGCACACGCGCTGCTCACGCAGCCAGTGTGGCCCAGGCATTACTCCCACCTGTCAGACACTAATTATATAACCCACAATACTGCAAGCAGATTGAACCTCAGAAGTGATCATTCTTGTCATCCATGGGGTTGGGGGGATGAATGTTCATGTGGAGACAAAGTGGTACCTTCTAAAGATCTGAGTAAACACTACCAAGGGCACTCTCAAATTGTACCAATTGGTTTGCTATGGACTAGACAGCAATGCAGATGTTCACAAAAGTGTGACACTGAAGCAACTGCAGAAATTCTTTCCAGACATACCGCTTGATGAACTTGCGAGACCCAGAGAAATAAATTTGCTCATAAGCCACAGAGAAGGTCAGCTAGCACCTTGGAGAAGTTGTTGAAGACCTCATGCTGTGGGATGGACCACTGGGAAAGACGGTTGGGGAAACTCATCTTGAGCTCTTTGAGAAGCTCACTGTGTCAGCCCACATGTCCAAAACATATTTTGCAAGGTCAATGAGAGCAACTGCTGTAGAGTACGAGGAGCTCACTGGTAGGGTCCCAGGGCAGCTTCTACCAAACAAACAGGTTAGCATCAAGTTCCAGGAGTCAAGTTCTTCAACCACCAACCAGGAATTCCTAGAGTGGTGGAGGTAGGATAGTAGTGCAGAATGTGAGCCAAAATGTGGGGGTTGCCGCTGAGGAAACTGCCAGCTGGGTGGTAAAGAAATTACTCTTGCTGAGGAGAAGGAACTCGAAGTAGTAAGGCCTCACCTATGTCACAGATGACCAGGAAGGTCCAGCTTCCTTGCCAAATAATAAAAGAACAGTCAAGGCTACATTTCTCAGAACAGAAAAGCAACTAGCCAAAGAACCTGAATGGAAAGTTGCCTATGCCACTCAAGTGCATGACATCAAAGGGCTACAATTACATTGTCCAAGGAAACAATCATCAACTGGAATGGGCCAGTGTGGTATGTGAGTCACGTTATTTCTCCTAACCCACACTCTGTCACAACCACAGTGAGACTCGTGTGGAACAGCCTCCAAAAGTTCAGAGGCATGAGCTTAAACAACCTGCTAATGAAAGGTCCAGATGTCCTCAATCAGATTTGCACTATCCTTCACAGATTCAGGGGTCAAGTATATGCTGCTCTGGGTGACATATAAAAGATGTACAATTCGGTTTGGCCTTGACCAGCTGAAAACCATCACAGCAAATGTGGAGCCTGAAGACTGGAGTTGCCTTTAAAGCTGGCGATCTCCCTAGTGTTTCCATGGGAAGATCGGATGGAACCAATCTGCCTAAGTGCTGCCCAGATCATATAAAGGCTACACGCAGCATTACAGGGGAGAGGAGTCCAGAAGAAACAAGCACTGTGCTAACAAAAATCATGCTAGGAGAAGATGCTGTTTATTTGTTAGATCCCCATTAGGTGTGCCCTAAAGCACAGCTAGTCTCCCTGGCAAAAGTTTCTTATCAGAATTGTGATCTGAGGTAAGACTGTGCAGGACTGATACATCTACAAAGTCTGGAGAGGCAACCAGTAAGATGCTGAACTTTAAAATAATTTGAGAGACTGTTTCCCTGGTGAAGATCACTGCTGCTACCAAACCAGTTTGGGTTCGCACTATCTTTATGCAATGGGGGTCAGTAGCCCATTTACGAGTGGCTCAATAATTTAACTCTTTAGTATTCATGTGTGCAAGATGGGTTCAATTCAATTCAATTCAATTTTATTTATATAGCGCCAAATCACAACAAACATTATCTCAGGGCACTTTAAACATAGAGCAGGTCGAGACCGTACTCATTTATTTACAGAGACCCAACAATTCCCCCCATGAGCAAGCACTTGGTGACAGCGGCAAGGAAAAACTCCCCTTTAACGGGAAGAAACCTCAAGCAGAACCAGGCTCTAGGTGGGCGGCCATCTGCCTTGACCGGTTGGGTTTACATAGAAAGAAGGAGGGAGGGGGACGGGGGAAGGGGAGAGGGGGGTGGGGTGGAGAGAGACACAGAGAAGCATAATAACAACAATAACAATAACCATAACAACAATGATAGAAGTAGAGCTATGACTTTATAATAGTAATAGCAATAATAGCAGTAGCAGAAATGGAAGCAGGACATCCACAGGACCACACCACAGTCCCCACGGCCATGGCCCACCGTTCAGGCACTGGATCTTCCTGTGAGACGAGAAAGCACAGAGACTCCGGGGAAGAAGTCAAGTTAGTAACATGCATTAATGGTACATGAAAGCATACAAATGGAGAGGAGGAGGAGGAGAGAGGAGCTCAGTGCATCATGGGAAGTCCCCCGGCAGTCTAGTCCTATAGCAGCATAACTTGGGGCCGGTCCAAGGCGAGCTTGGCCGGCCCTAACTATAAGCTTTTTCAAAAAGGAAAGTTTTAAGCCTACTCTTAAACGTAGAGAGGGTGTCTGCCTCCCGGACTGAATCTGGGAGATGGTTCCACAGGAGAGTAGCCTGATAGCTGAAGGCTCTGCCTCCCATTCTACTTTTAGATATTCTAGGAACCACAAGTAAGCCTGCATTTTGGGAGCGCAGTGTTCTAGTGGGGTAATAGGGTACTATGAGCTCTTTAAGTATATATAGTGGCGCCTGACCATTAAGAGCTTTATAAGTAAGGAGAAGTATTTTAAATTCTATTCTGGATTTTACCGGAAGCCAATGTAGTGAAGCTAAAATAGGAGAAATATCTCTTTTCCTAGTTTTTGTTAGTACAGGTGCAGCTGCAATTCTAGACCAGCTGGAGAGTCTTTAGGGTCTTGTTAGGGCAGCCTCACAATAAAGAATTACAATAATCCAACCTAGAAGTAACAAATGCAGCAAATGGACTAGTTTTTCTGCATCTTTTTGAGGCAGGATGTGCCTGATTTTTGCTATATTATGTAGGTGAAAAAAAGTCCTTGAAATTTGTTTTATATGATGGCTGAAGGACATATCCTGATAACCAAAGATAACTCCCAGATTCCTTACAGTGGAGCTGGAGGCTAAGGTAATGCCATCCAGAGTAGCTATATCATTAGATAATGTGTTTCTAAGGTGTTGAGGGCCAAGCACAATAACTTCAGTTTTGTCTGAGTTCAGTAGCAGAAAATTGGCGGTCATCCAGGTCTTCAAGGCACGCTTGAAGTTTAGTTAACTGATTTAATTCATCTGGCTTCATTGAGTGTTTCCGAATAATATTACCTAACGTGTACAAACTGAAGTCGATCTGAAAAATAGGATTTAAACCAGCTTAATGCAGTCCCTTTAATACCAATTAAATGTTCCAGTCTCTGTAACAGCATGTGATGGTCAATGGTGTTGAATGCCGCACTAAGATCTAACAAGACAAGTACAGAGAGAAGTCTTTTGTCCGATGCAGTTAGGAGGTCATTCGTAACTTTCACCAATGCTGTCTCTGTGCTATGATGCGCTCTAAAACCTGACTGAAAATCCTCAAATAAACTATTGTTATGTAGAAAGTCACATAACTGATTGGCAACTGCTTTCTCGAGGATCTTAGAGAGAAAGGGAAGGTTAAATATAGGTCTATAGTTGGCTAAAATGGCTGAATCCAGTGTAGGCTTCTTAAGAAGAGGTTTAATTACAGCTACTTTAAAGGACTGTGGTACATAGCCTGTTACTAGGGACAGATTGATCATATCTAGTAAAGAAGTGCTAACAAAAGGCAAGACTTCCTTAAGCAGCCTAGTTGGGATGGGGTCCAAGAGACAGGATGAAGGTTTAGAGGACGAAATCATTGAAATTAATTCACGAAGGTCGATTGGAGAGAAACAGTCTAAATATATATCGGGTTTTGCAGCTGTTTCTAAGGTTCCTGAATTGGAGGGTGAATCAGTGCCTGTTGAGGGCAGGAGGTGATGAATTTTGTCTCTAATAGTTAGAATTTTGTCATTAAAGAAGCTCATAAAGGCATTACTACTGAGAGCTATAGGAATACATGGATCAATAGAGTTATGACTCTTTGTCAGCCTGGCCAAAGTGCTGAAAAGGAACCGAGGGCTGTTTTTATTCTCCTCTATTAATGATGAGTAGTAGGCAGCTCTGGCATTACAGAGGGCCTTCCTATATGTTTTAAGACTATCTTGCCAGACTAAACGAGATTCTTCCAGTTTGGTAGAACGCCAAATCCTTTCAAAATTTTGCGATGTTTGCTTTAATTTACGGGTTTGGGAGTTATACCATGGAGCTAGCTTCTTATGTTTTATTATCTTCCTTTTTAAAGGGGCGATAGAGTCGAGTGTTGTTTGCAGTGAGCCTGCGGTACTATCAACAAGATCATCGGTTTCAGAGGGACTAAAGTTAGCATAAGACTCCTTTGTAGTGAGTAGTGTAGTGAGACATGGCACTGAATTTAGTACTAGTGGGATCGCTTCTTTAAATTTAACTGCAGCACTATCAGAAAGACATCTAGTAAAGATGTTTTTGTCTAATGGTGTGTAGTCTATTAATAGGAATTCAAAAGTTATTAAGTAATGGTCTGATAAAATAGGATTTTGTGGAAACACTATTAAATGTTCAATTTCAATGCCATAAGTCAGAACAAGGTTGAGGGTGTGGTTAAGACAGTGCGTAGGTTCATTTACACTCTGAGAGAAGCCAATTGAGTCTAACAATGAGATAAACGCAGTGCTAAGACTATCAATATCGACGTCCACATGGATATTAAAGTCACCTACTATAATTACTTTATCTGTACTAAGGACTAAGTTTGATAAAAACTCTGAAAATTCAGATAAAAATTCAGAGTACGGGCCAGGAGGGCGGTACATTATAACAAATAGAATTAGCTGTAAAGTTTTCCAGGTTGGGTGTGAAAGACTAAGAACGAGGCTTTCGAATTAGTTATAATTAAGTTTAGGTCGAGGATTGATTATTAGGCTTGAGTTAAAAATGGCTGCAACTCCACCTCCTCGGCTGGTGTCTCGAGGATTGTGAGTATCAATATGACTTGGAGGAGTGGATTCATTTAGGCTAACATATTCTTCATGACACAGCCAGGTTTCAGTGAGACAAAATAAATCAATATGATAATCTGAGATTAGGTTGTTTACTAATACAGCTTTGGAAGACAGAGATCTAATGTTTAAGAGTCCACATTTAATTCTCCTATTTTGTTGCACTGTGACAGTGGTGGTGTTAATTTCTATTAGATTTTTATGAAAGAATCCTCTTCTGTTTACTTTAGAGTTAATTGATTTAAATGATTTGAGTGGTCAGGGGACAGACACAGTTTCTATGTGGTTTTGGGTGGGTAACTGCTCTAATGGAAGCACAGAGAAGCGTGTAGGACTGCAGTTCTGCCTCCTGGTCTCATGGTGCCTCATGGGTTGTCATGGTTTTGGTCTAATAAACTCAGCCATATCTCAGCCATTGTCTATTTTCTATTGTCTATTTGTTGTAAATATATTTGGAAATCTGATGATGCTGGTCAAGTCAAAGTATAGGGAATGGTGATGACAGAAAGTGTTGATTGTTAATTGCATTTTAAGTATATTCTGGTTTACATTTGATCACAAATGTGGTGAGATAATGAAATGATAAAACTATGAATAGTAGTTAGTTGCATAGGCTTTTAGCTAAAGCATGTTATGGGCTTATGGTGGCCTAAAAAGGGTTGTTTAAAGGGACTGTATAATTTAATATTACTTCAAATAAATATGATTCTAAAATACTTTGTGTTAAAATGCAATAAAATACATACATTACCTGATGTTAAGCCAAAAGTTATGACAGCAGTGGGCATTAACTTTATTTGCCTTTAATGTGAGAAAATGTATAAATTACGTGAAAAAAGGCACTGATGCTTAATGTTTTCTTGCAATATATATACATGCATTTTGTTTGTTGTTACCTACTTTACATTTATTTGCAATAGCATATATGTATATATATATTTTCAGTTTTTTTTTTCTATTCAAAGGTTTTCACCTAACGACTAATGGAACTATATAACTGAACTATAAAACTAAAGGTGAAAGAAAAGGAAAAGCTATTTGGTCATTGAGTGGAGTCCATTTGAGTAGATGCATCAATCTCTTTCAAGTGGGGAAGCTGCACATATTTCCTAAAACATAACTTGACACATACAAAATATTATACCACATTTTAAGTTCTACTTTTATTTAATATATGGCACTATTTAACTGTATTTAACTGCAGATGGTTATTGTATGGATCATTGTGATGCAGAGTAAAATCACAAACTATTACACACAAAAAAAAAACATGGTTTGTGGTTACTGCATGCTAGTGAGCAGCCACTGATTTGGGAGAAGATCTCTGACAAGATCCTCAGAATCATTAAAGACAGGTTTCTGGAACAGACCCTTCAGGTGGTATAAAGCTCTCCAAAGGAACTGCTGGAGGAGGTGGAATCTATCGAGGAGTAGGTGCTGGAGCAGGAGAACTGTATTAGCTGCTTGGAAAAGGCATTCTCCAGCCTGAAGAATGAAAACAATGCACTCAAGTTGGATGACCTCGAGGGTCAGTCACACCGCAACAATATCAACATTGTTGGCATACCTGAACAAGAAGAAGGGAGTAAACCAACGGAATTCAACTTCCAATCTTCAGTGATTATCAATTGGGCACAACGGACCCGATGTTTGCCACCCCTGGAGGGAGCCAAGCCCCATGCCATCATCGCCCTGGTCCACTTTTATTGGGAGAAGTTCATACTGCAACTCCAGAGGGCAAGAGAGCTGGAGTATAAAGGCAACAAGCTGCTTATTTTTCCGTACTACAAGCCAGAGGTAATGTGGCAGTGATGCAAATTCAGCGAGGTCCTGAGTGCACTGTGGGAGCTCAGGGTGGAGCACAGTGTCCGCTTTCCAGCGAGGCTTTGGATCAAACACAAGGGCCAGTTCAAGGTTTTCACTACCCCTGGTGAGGCAATGTCATTTGTGAACACTGATTTAAAGAAGATGACCTAAGAACTTTGATGCCACTCTGTGTGTTTATACAGAGGGTCAATTATATTATTCTGACATGACCGGTCAAAGGCAAATGGCCACCCACCTAGAGCCTGGTTCTGCTTGAGATTTCTTCCTGTTAAAGGGGAGTTTTTCCTTGCCGCTGTCACCAAGTGCTTGCTCATGGGGGACTGTACTCTGTAAATTAAAGAGTACAGTCTAGACCTGCTCTATGTGAAAAGTGCCCTAAAATAAATTGAATATAAATTCCCTTCCAATAACAATGCTTAATATTTATGACCCAAACATTTAGAATCCTGATGTCTTTCAAAGTTTTTGATATGATACCAGCTTCCAGAGGTGACTTTAACTGTTATCTGGATCTGATTTTAGACAGACTCTCAAAAGAAAAGAAAAATAAAGCCTCCTGCCGTAGCCTCAATGCAAACCTTGAATATTTTAATCAAAGCAAGGAACATAGTTGATATCTGGCAATTGAAACATCCTATTGACAAAGACTTTTCTTTTTACTCTTATGTCCATAAGTCCTACACTAGGACTTCAATTTAAAAATACCCTGCCTAAACAAAAGTACAGCTGGCGCTTTAAGATCACTCTTTCATTGAGCATACGACTGCATGAATAGATGAGTTTCTTACCACTAATGATAACAGGGAGGTTTCTGATTCTACTTTATGGGAGGCCTTTAAGGTTTTGATGAGGGGCCACATTATCTCATTTGAATCATCTAAAAGAAGGGAACTTAATGGTCATCTTATGGATATGAATATAATATTATTCTTAGCAAACACGTTAGCAGCCTTTGACTAAAACTCAAACAGAAACATTTTGAGCTTGAGGATAAACCAGAGAAATTATTAGCAAGATAGAAGCGAGCAGGCAAAACAAGCAATCCATAGGCTTAAATCTAAATCAGGTAAATTGGTTACTAACCCAAAGGAGATACATGCTTGCTTCAGGGACTGCTATAAAGAGCTATATTCCAGCAAAGTAAAGGCCACAGAAGCAGATTCTTGCAACTTTTTTACTAACTTAAATATCCCCCATCTAGATGACGCTTCGAGAGATGACATCAACACCCCGTTCTGTAAGGCTGACCTGTTGGCTGCTATTTGAGCTTTCCTCTCTGGAAAATCAGTAGCCCCAGATGGCTTTGTCTGTGAATTCTACAAGGTGTTCCATGAAAAAATAATCCCTCTCTTGTTAAGGATGGTGAACGATTCAATGAAAAATAAGAGGCTCCCCAGATCACTCTACGAAGAAAATATTTGCTTGCTTCTAAAGAAGGGAAAGGAAGAGACTGACCCTACAGGTTGCAGACCCATTGCTTTCCTAAATTGCGACCAGAAGGTAATATGTAAAGTTCTGGCCACAAAATTGGGTAACTATACCTCAAAAATTTATTCCTGATTGATTCTCATTCAGTAATGTTTGTCTGCTTTTAAATACTCTATATTCAGATCATGAAAAGGACCCACAAGCTGCCATCTTATCTCTCAATGCCCAGGAGGCATTTGATCAGATTGAATGCCCTTATATGTTTGAGACCTTGAAACAATTTGGGTTTGGGGTGAACTTTATACAGTGGGTCAAAATAATTTCTTCCAATCCAGTATCTTCTATTCTGATTAATACAGACAAACCTTTTGATTTGATTTGATTTCTCCTTTTCTTTTTGATATTGCTTTAGGACCTCTTGTAATAGGAAGTAGAGGTCACTAAGATATCCATGGTATTAAATTTTATAATGTTGAAAACCTTGTGAATGTATATTCTGATGATTTATTGATTTGTTTATCTGATCCAGTAGTTACAGTTCCCAACCTCCTAAACTACATTAAATTAGTAAATATGTCAGGATATACAATTAACAGGGATAAAAGTGAATCCATGCCTCTCATAAATAATCTGAGCCCTGTATTTTTGAAATCTTTGCCATTTAAATTAGTTACCACCCACTTTACTGACCTTAGATCTAAGATTTCCAGAAACACCAAAGTTTCCTTGAAATAAAATTTTTTGGTCATGGTGGATAAGCTAAAAGCTAACATCAGGAACTGGAAGTTGGTCATTAATTGGCTGCATCAATGGTATAAAAATGGTTGCACTTTTGCACAGTTTCTTGTATCTTTCCCAAAACCTTCCTATCTATTTACCATTATCTTTCTTTAAAGAACTGGATTCCTCTCATTTGTCCTGGCATTTCTAAAGTCCACTTGCAGAAGAATGTAAACATGGATGGCCTCAGCCTTCCTGTATCTAGGCATTATTACTGGGCTCTCACTTTCTGGTCTGCTGTCTCCCCACTCTGGTTAAAAATCGAATCCATGTCAGTTTCAAAAACCTCTCTCCCAGTGCTACTTTTCTCAAGAGTACAGCCTTCCTATTAATAACTTTTAATTTCATTCTTAGAAACTCACTGAAGATTTTAAGTCAAATAAAAAAAAATCTTTAGATGTCTCAGTAAACACCCCTGTAGCATACAATCACTTGTTTAAACCATCACTGATGGATAGAATGTTTCTGGACTGCAGGGAGAGGGGACTGTGCTGTATTAGAGATCTTTATATAGATAAGAAATTTGCCTCATTCCTTCAGCTCAAAACCAAATATCACCTTCTTGAGTCACATTTTTACCACTATCTTCAAATCAGGCATTTTGTATTGGTTGAGTTCATAGGACTTGGTTTTACAATCCCGCATTGTAATTGGCAATCATTCCTTAGTCAGGGTAGGGGGTAAACACATCAGGTGGGCACCCTCTTTCCTTTGTGTTTCGTTGATAATGATACACTGAAGCAACTGAACTTCAAGAGGATCAGTCGAGTCCGGCCTTCTCCCTCAATTATTCAGTCTAATCTATGCGACCTGTAAATCGTAACTGAGCTTCAGGAGGATCAGTCGAGTCCAGGTTTCTTCTGTCAATGTTTCAGTCTTATTTATGTGTACTGTAAATCATAAACAGTAGCAACAGAAGGAGGATCAGTCGGGAGTGTAACCCAGAATTCACAAAAAACAAAAAACAAAGGGCCACATTTTTTATGATTTGCTTCTTTCACAGCCAAACTCTAAACATTTGATTTTCCACTTTGTCACTGCTATTATGGTACCAGTAACTGCCAGTCATCTCAGGGAGGCCTGGGCCAAAAATTGGGCATTCCAGTGTCAGATGAGCTGTGGGGGGAAAGGTTGTCCACTATACAGAGCTGTTCTATTAATTCTAGATAGAGATTAATTCAATTTAAAGTCCTTCACACACTGCATTATTCCAAAACTAAACTTAGTAAGATATTTGAATCATGTTTGATAGACGTGGTACTGCTGAAGGGTCACTATTGCATTTACTCTGGCACTGTTCAGTAATTTCTGGTGTGACATATTTAATTGGTTTTCCAAACAATATAAAATAAACATGCAGTCAAACTGTAATTTTGCAATATTTGGTTGTTTTGACAGGACAAGGGCTCTTCCTTCTCATCAAAAGCAGACAGCTAAGAAATTAATATTACTAAACTTGAAATCTCCATATTCCCCTTATTTCAGGAGATGGCTCAACGAAATGCTTGCTTTTGCTAAGATGGAACAGATTCGATTTAGCAAATGGAAGTCACAAAACTATTTTTTGAAGATGTGGAAGCTGTTTTTGACATTTCTTTATGAGACCTACTGCTATGCTGTATCTTTAATTTGCTGATATTGCTGTTGACTGGCAGCTTTGTGTGACTCTCCTGTCTGGTATTGGGTGTTTTAAGTGTATTGTGTGTATTTGTTTTATTGTGAAAAAAGAATATAAGAATAAAATAAAATAATCCAAAAAAAGCATCATCATGCTCTTGGCAGTATATATTAGCTGCTGTATTCATATTTGAAACTCTGCACATCCCAGACAACATTAAGTTTTCTCTGAGAAAAACTCTCCACAGGATTCAAACTGTCAGGGCGTCATGACAGGGAAGGGCCTGCGTTTAAAGGGCATGAAAGTAACGTAGATGACAGGCCATGATTGTAACAGCCTCCAATACACCCACCTATAATGTATGATAATGTATTCTTTCTGATCCCACAGCATATCCACTGTGCAGGGCACACTTCACTGCAATCTGCGCTGCAGCACTGGGTTCATGAAAATAGGGCCCATAGCCTGATCATTCATAGGCTTCATTTGTCCAGAACATCATCACATGAATCAGGTCCACTTTTTTGTTTCAATCCTGTTGATGCTAGTATTGATACTCACAACAAGACTATTGGTAGTATCAATACTTCAGGTACTGATCCCCCTCCCTGTAATATGAAACATAGCCATTAAGATTTCAGTTAGACTCTAGACTACAGACCATTCTGTATGTTTCAAGCATAAGTCTGATTATATTTTTGACTTTTCTCCTCGTCAAAAAATCTCATGTGCAGAACCAAACCAACAACGCCCTGATCTACTACCAAGTATTGTGTCTGATATATCTTACTGTATTCTTCTGTGCTAAAGAGCTCTATTGTTGTTCACTGTGTGACATTACCATGAACGCACACACACACACGCACACACACACACACACACTGTCCTGTTGCTGGAAATACTCACTAGAATACCAAATGTGTATTAATTAATTACCTACCGCTAAAAATATTCCCCAACACATGCACCATTTCCATTTGCTAAAAACTACAGTGACCAGCTGTTTTAGGAAATTTTCAAGCCTTTTTGTCAAGAGTGAAACTATATATCTGTGAGCTGTTTTAAATAATTTACAGCATGTCTTCAACAGATTTTGTTGACAATGAAAAAAATATATAGAATCACCAGCTTACTTTAAATTTCAATATTCAAAAACCTTTAGTCTAATACACCTTATTGGAACCCAAACTGCTGGAATTAGTTTTAATCCATTCATCAATATAGTGCAAGTAAGTAGCATTCAGTGAATGAAATAACTTTGTATATATGAGTATGTGTGTGTTTCTCTAAGATGAAAGCATCCATCCATCCATTCAGTCAGAGAGACAACAGCTCCCTGTCACAGTCCTCTCCCACAGCTGCTGATATCTTCATACAAATAATCATCATTTACATTCTAATTAAAAATCATCATAATGTTGATCATTTACATCCTAATGAAATACATTTGCATGGTAATCACAGCAGGATGGTATTGTAACAGGGAGGCATTTTGCCTTTTCACAGACAAATAAAGAGACAGACAGACAGAGCGATAAAGGAAAACTGAAATGAAGCCACACAGAGCAGATGGGAATCAGCTCAGTGTTTGATTCACTTTGACATCTCTATTTCAACCAAGGGGTGCTTTTTTCCACAGAGACCTCTGTACGCACAGGCCCTAATAAATAAACTGGTATTGTAATGAGAGCTGCTGTCCTGCAGTCTCTGATAACAAATAAATAAAAGAGCTGGAGGTTGTGACCACAGTAGAAGCTTGTCAACTGTCAATAGAGAATTATTTCATCAATGGAGTAATCCTATCAAAGCAATTATTCACTCATTCAATCTCCCCCACTTAGCTCTTCACTCTGACAGAAATGAAGTGATTTCACTTAGGGTGGTGTTTCACTTGGTGATTTGTCTGAGCATTCTCACAAATTGAGCATCCACAGATGATTGATTTTTGCTCACACACATGCCATATATATATATATATGTGTGTGTGTGTGTGTGTGTGTGTGTGTGTGTGTGTGTGTGTGTGTGTGAACATCATTTCCATAGGAATCAGATATCTGGTGATGCCACTGTCATCTAAAAGCACAGATGAGGATTTTCAGCACATTGTGATTCTCTTGAAGGTGCTCTGCTTTTTTCTCTCACATATAACAGAGAGGGGTAAACCTATGTGAAACGAGAGAAAAAAAACAAAAAAATTCCCATATCTCTGGAAACAAGTATCACGTCATTCAAACGTTTCACAGCAGTGGGCACAGAAGACCTGCCGTGGAGCATCTTGGCATCCTTAACCGCCCACTCGACACACTTTTTAGATTTCTAAAAACATCAAACAGGGGATGACCTTCAAAATGAAGTCTGATCTGAATATGATACCACTAGTATGTTGGTGTACACACATGCTGTTTGTTGACATTCATTTAATTCTATCAGTGTTTCAATTTATCTTTACAGAACAGTTCACCGAACACACTGAAGACAGTTTTAATAAGAAATGTTTCTTTGGAGCAAAGTAGTTCAATGAAAACTGTTGACAGTATGACAAAATGATCCAAATTCAATCTCCACTTCCATCTTTTTCTGGTGCTCTCAGCTCTATCATACAGTCTTCATGTAGTATCAGTGGATAGAGTTTGCTCAGTTGTCATGGAGATGGATCTGCTGACATGCAAGATCAGTAGGTTGATTTCAACCAGGACTTTCAGGACTTTTTGGGACTTTTCAACTGCTGATGAAGACAGTATGATCTGCTTGAAAGCCCTTAAAAAAGGCAGTAAGTGCACCTTGAGTTGGACTATTCCTGAGGTCAAGAATACACTTTTTATGCTGTTGACAGTGTGTTCTGTTGCTATTGTTTTCATTTTTCAAAGCTACATGTACCAAAACCTAAGTTCCAATCACCTCCATAGTATTGACGTGGTGGCAGAAATCTTAGAGATCTCAAAACCTGGACACATAAAACTAAAAACTACCTTCATGGATAGATACCATATAGGGGAAGTGAAGATATGTTTTTTGTAATTTGGGTGACTCAACTTTTGGTACACTGGCTTACTTTAACTGCACCTTGACTTACTCAGCTTCTTTATTCACTGGATGTAGACAGTAATGATGTCTGAAGGAAGATCAAATGCTCCTTCTGATAATAAGATAGAAAACAACTAATGAGATATTAGACTGCCTAATGGAGTGATAACCAAATGGTCATTCATTGTGAACATCAGGCTGAGGTTTGGTGTGTTGCACTAACTCCTGAGTGGGGCCATGCAAAGGTCTTTGCTCTCAGTATTAGAAGGTTTTCTTCAGGACAAAAGAAGGGTCAGGCTGCTCTGCACATCAAATGTGGAGGTCAAACTGATCCACGTATCAAATAGAGGGGCTGGCCCAGGCCACACATCACACAGAGGCTGGGCTGGGCCACACACTGGACACATTCAATCTGAGCTGGCTCTCCTATTGGGACAGAGAGCTCAGACAGACAACACACAGCCGAGCAGACTTACATCACCTCTGGCAGCTCAAGTACTCCTTCTCTTCATGGCTTTTCTCCTTTTCTTACCTTCTTCTGTGGACAATCTCCTTATGCCACAATAGCATGGAGGATCCCTTTTAACCACAATGCTATGCTGCTGCAGTATGGACAATCCCGTTCAGCTACAAAGCATGACATTCTCTGCTGCTCATCTTCAATTAGCTGTGCTCTGATACATCTCAATACAGCTTCAATACAGCTTTGGTACAATTTAAATATGGCTCAAAACATCTCAATTCAACCTCAATGCTCCTCAATGCAGCTTCAATACTCCATCCCTACGTCTTAATACGGCTCAGTACATCTCAATACAGCTGCAGCAGATCTAAATACAGCCTCAGAGCAGGTCTATGAGACCATTCAGCAGCTCAGATTCACTACCTGAAGCCCTCAGCATGCTGGGCTCTGTTGTAGATGAATGAGTGACAGAATGGAGAGAATTCCAGTTGGGATACTCAGTCAAGAGTTCAGCTTGACTCATAACGACGGGAGTTAACGGTGACTTAACAAACTGAATGGTTGTCAGCGCTGGCTAACTGAAGTATGTAGACTGACTCTGGACGTCCTGAGAATGACCAACACTGCCTTGGATCAACATTTATCCCACATAAAATGTGCCAGTGTTTGCTGTCCTCTCCTGAGTTCTGAATAGAATAATAAACACTGTAACTTATGTAATTAATTAATCTAATAAATAATACGTACACTCTATATCAACATTCACCAAAGCTGTCTAATTCTTGACTATCCTGAAGTAAAGTTGTATTTTTATACAGCTTTTGGGCATAACTGCTATCAGTTATAATAACATACATGGCATAGCCAAATGTATGTGGACCCTAACATTCCAGCCATAAATGACAATGCCATAGGCATTAATTAATGCTTTTTAATTCTTCTGGTTTCAGGCTTTCCACTAGATGTTGGAACCTGGCTGCAGGGATTTGCACACATTCAGCCACTGATATTGTGTGATAAGGCCTGGCTCGGAGTCTGTGTTCCAGTTCATCCCAAAGGTGTCGCATGGGGTTGAGGTCAGAGCTCTGTGCAGGCCAGTCAGGTTCTTTCACACCAAACTGGGAATACATTTCTTTATGGGGCTGGCTTGTGCACAGGGGCGTTGTCAAGTTGAAACAGGAAAGGGACAAACACAAACTATTGACACAAAGTTGAAAGAACGCTGTTGTCTAAAACACAGTATCATTGTATGATGTAGCGTTAAGATTCCCTTCATTAGAATTAAGAGGCCCAAGACTAAAAATAAGCTTTTCCACCAAAATAAAAGTCTTGTGGCAAAATGCACTGAAATATCTATCCAAAATTCAAACTAAATAGCACTGAAATCAACTGAGATGACAAAATAGACATTTACAAAACCGGGCAGATATATGAGTTGCTATTACATCTACAACCACTGCATCAGAACTGACACAATTAATCAACTCATCCAGGGGTAAATTAAGTACATGAGTATTTATTTGTACAAATAAGCCAGCGCTGATTTATTCACTTTCTCACATTAATTCTCACCTGGATAGACATACAAACTTGCAACCCATCAACACACACACACATGTACACACACACATGCACACATAGTCAAATCTGCCATGATTACACTTAAGGCTTCATTACTGTGATGGAGATGTCATTAACAAAATGGAGGGGGATTTATTCAGCAGGAGTAGGTGCAATAAAGATTAAAAATCACCAAATCCTTGAAAATTTTTGGGACTGCAGGAACTACATGCACTGTAGCTCATAAGAGAAAGACAGAGAATCATCAACAAAATGCATACTGGTGCTACACAGAGAACATTTGATGTGGCTGCATCCAACAGGGATGGAGGAACACGTGGGTAGAGGCTTGTTGTGTACAGAACAACCCTGAACATATTAATTATTTTCATATACAGCTGCTCTGCATCAGTGATTTCTGTTCACTGTCAGCATTCAGTACCAGTGCAGCAGCAGTGTGAAGATCTTATCGTGCGTTTTAGTTCAACACCAGCCTCCTTGGTTTGCATCCCTTGACTTACTGGTTTTGACATTTTTAATTTTTACCCATGACCACCATGTCTCCCAGAAGGCCCTGGGTTAGAATTGAGTTCTTTCTGTGTAGAGTTTGCATGGTTTCCCTGTTTCTGTCTGCATGGGTTCTCTTGGTTGAGACTCTAAATTGCTCATAGGTGTGAATGTGTGTGTAAATGTGACCATTAAAGTAACATCATCTTGCTGTTTAGCCGTCTGCTCTTCTCTGCTTGCAATCCTCCTGGCTGTGACTGACTAATCATTGCCACCTTTGTTTCCTTCGTTGTTTGATGTAGTGTCTCTGCTCTTTTTCTCTGACAATTCATGTTATCTAAAGTTTTCCACACAACAGAAATTGTTGTTGTTTTTTTGAACCTGCTCCTTCCCTGCAGAAACATAAGTGGGTGTTCAGACAGAAAACAGTCCTTTGTTAAAACAAGACTAGGTCAAAACATAGTATATGTCTGGACTGTGTATGACACACTGGAGGGCTTTTAATTTGAAACAA
This sequence comes from Scomberomorus guttatus, assembly GCA_038419695.1. Classification (NCBI taxonomy): domain Eukaryota; kingdom Metazoa; phylum Chordata; class Actinopteri; order Scombriformes; family Scombridae; genus Scomberomorus; species Scomberomorus guttatus. The sequence continues at coordinate 302,066 of CM076453.1, forward strand.
CAGATACAGGAAGCGGTGACACTCGGCCGAGGCAACTCAGTCAGTCAGTCAGGGACAGTCTTTTGTGTTTATAGGGTTGGTCCCACCAAAAAATGGAAGGTATGTGAGGTGTGGGTGTGTTGCTTTGGGTAAAGCTACGAACTCATTGTTTAATTGTTTAATTTTATTCTACTTTAACTGACTTTCTAAATCTTACCTTCCTTATTCACTGTGTTTTTTTCTATGGCAACGTTGGTCAGTCAGTCTGGACTGAAATATCTCTAAACTATTGGGTGGACTGCCATGAAATTGGGCCCGTTTCACGAAGAGATTTGTGAGCATTGCTTACCAGCAATAGTACCAGCATCCTGTTTCACAAATGACTGTCAGTCACAAATTGCAGATAAATTTATGAGTCCTACAGTCCTCTCACATGTTCATACATGAGCCTAAGTGTGGTGTATTGTTTGATTAGCTGTCAAAATGTTGCAAGTCACAGCTGCATGTAAATTTGGTGAAACAGAATAGTGACCATGGCAGCAACTATTTTAGCTTTTGTCGCAACGCAAGGTAAAGAGTAGAAATATGCTGTTCCCATTACAAAGTAACTTACCAGAAATGTGTGCTTCCATGCTTGTGATTGGCCAATGAAGCTCCTTGCCAGATGATGTCAAGTTGAGCTAAGTTTTTTGCAGGACAACCATGTTGTTGGTTCTCAAGGAGCACGGCTGGTTATTAGCAATAATTAATGATTATCAGAGGTAATTATTAATTATAAAACAAATAAAATTATTAATTTTGATTTGAATTACGGGGCACCACCCGGAAACCGGGACCAATAACCAGGTAGAAAGGTAGTCTCATAAAAGTGTTCACCTTGGATGTGAGAGTCTGAGTGACATCCACATTTAAGGTGAACAAAGAAGGTTTGAATTCGAGCTCTGACTCTCTCAATCAGCCACTTATCACAATACAAATACACAATAATGACAGAAAGGCTTCTCTTTAAAGCTATAACAGTATTTATTAATCTCCACAAAATCAACAAAGTTAACGAATGTTTCGATCAATTAACACTGCACTACCAGCTAAGGCTACAACAAATACACAGATAACAGCATAAACAAGTTCCACATGTGTAAGCAAAGTGGGTGTGTATGTGTGTGTGTGTGGGTGTGCATGTGTATGTGTATATGTGTGTGCGCGTGTATGTGAGTGAGTGGATGTGTGAGTGAGTGGTCGTGCAGGACCAGGAATGGTGGGCGTGATCTGACCAGCTGACGTCGCGCACCTTACGGTAGCGGGCGTGACCTGGGGAGATGACGTTGTACGAAATTGAGATGGCGGGCGTGGCCTCGTGAGGAAGTCACGTCACGCGACAATGAACCGGTGGAAGTGCCGCGGTATTCAAACAGTACAATGGCAAAATGGCGCCACCTAGCAATCGGCGGCTCTGCACTCACCCAATTTATGTTCACAAGCACACGTGTCTGATGGCGGATAATGAGGGACAGAGCAACTCTATGTCCCACGTTATCTTACCTCCAGATGTGTAAGAGATGTGTGGTTATGTAGGTGTGCGTGTGTGCGGGTTAGTAGGAGAAGAGAGAGAGGGGAAAGAGAGAGAAAGGGAAAAACCGACTCTCGGCGGAGTCTCACGACCGTGGGGGGAAGGCAGCGGTTACTTTATCTACAGAGAGCGCGCGCACGGATAGCAATCTGTGCGCCCGTTGTCTGGTGGTTAGCGGATAAAGTAACTTACTCTCCTCTCACGGTGGCACAAACACAGTGGTCCCGATCGGGACAAAACAACAGTTTAGCGTGGTAAACACTAACTAAACAGGCAGCAACTTCAAATTACTCGCTAGAGTAAACAGACAAGGACTCGGCGGTCCGTTAAACATCAACAACATACAATAAGCACTAAGCTTATGAAACACACACAAAATATTATAGTCTCTGCCCAGACAACCTCTTACTTGTGTCGCTCTTTATAGCGAACTGATGTGTGTTTAGTCCGTCGGCGTACACCACGGGGGGGTTCCGGTGTGTGGTACTGGCGGTGCCGTTCAATTCCTCGGGAACAACGGCGGCTGGTTTCTCGGTGGGGCAGCAAGGAAACTCAGGGTGGTCGACTTGGTCGGTAGATAGCGGGGCATAGAAGTTATCCGCTTCTCCGTGACGAAAATCCCTCTTCTTTCAGGGTGGTCGACTTGGTCGGTAGATAGCGGGGCATAGAAGTTATCCGCTTCTCCGTGACGAAAATCCCTCTTCTTTCAGGGTGGTCGACTTGGTCGGTAGATAGCGGGGCATAGAAGTTATCCGCTTCTCCGTGGCGAAAATCCCTCTTCTTTCAGGGTGGTCGACGTGGTCGGTAGATAGCGGGGCATAGAAGTTATCCGCTTCTCCGTGGCGAAAATCCCTCTTCTTTCAGGGTGGTCGACGTGGTCGGTAGATAGCGGGGCATAGAAGTTATCCGCTTCTCCGCGAAGAAAATCCTTTCTTCCTTCTGCAGGCAAGGTGAGAGGGCTGGGTTGCACACAGCGCTCTCTGTGGATCCGATGATTGTGTTCTGGATGAACACGGGTCGTGGTTTGGTCTCGTCCAGCGAGGGGAGAAACTCCAAAAGAAAAAGGGGGAATACACGTGTACGGTTACCTCCGTAGCAAATCTGGCCGGTGAAGAAAGCGAACTTCCTCCTGGCGCGGTTACTGTGGAAAGGCGACGGCAACTCCGTGCAGCCGCTTCTTAAGGGGGCGGTGACGTCACGGCTGTGTTGCCGTGACTCCTGGTGGTGGTTGTGGATTTCTGCCAATCCGCGACTCGGGTTTGAGCTCCCGCTGCGATTTCTCACTTAGGTGCGAACTGGCAAAGCATTGTGGGAGGAGGGCTCTGCGAGCAGCATTTTGGCGCTGCTCCCTTTGTTTCAGGGGACAAAGGACAAAGGAGGCCTCGTGGTCAGGCTTCAGGTTTTACATGTAGGCCTGCCTTTGTCTGACCTCATGGTCGAGGACCAACAATGTGTTGTTTTGCTGGAGCCCCCTGTGTTGGCACGCCCACTGCGCAGACAGACTGCCCTGATTCAAATAAATAAGAGCCCTGCATTTTTTTATGTTGGTGTGATGGTCTACTTCCCCTCTGACTGATTTTGCTATTGCTGATGCCAGTGAGCTAATTTCCACACACACAGATCAATGTTTTTTCTTCTGACCAGAGGACTGCTCTGGCTTTCCTTCAGTTACAAGATTCATGCATGACCCGCGTAATGTCAGTACTTTAGTTTTATATATAACAATTATTATTATCATTTGATGTATTCAGATAAGTTGTTCTGCTGTTTTACACAGTAGCTGATCAAATCAGTTTAGAATTTACAGATCTTTTGAAAAAAGGGTGAAACACTGAAAACTAATAGGGGGACTGATAAGAGTCGAGCTGCTATGTTCTTTCACACTGATACCAAGACACTTAGAGCTTTGTTTATTCAGCTCACTGTGTACACTGTGTACCAATAAGCTTATTTAACCAGAGCGTACTGGTTAGTGTACAGACAGACAGACAGTGATGAACTTATTTAACAGTGCATTGTTTGGCACATCAGTCCTCTCTGAGTCTCCAACGTGCCAGGCCCATAGCCACTGTGACATCACCCACTGGTTTCTGAAGAGCGGGTTTGAAGCTCAAAGTAGTACGTTGCCATCTTGGCAGTGCCTGACTCCGCCTAACTCCTAGCTAATCCAAAATGGGCAAAGAGGTGGCGCTGAGGCAGGCTGAATGAAGCCTGGTTGCTGAAACAAGCCACCCAGCGGCTAGCAACCTGTCACTCAAAGCGGCCACATCCTTCATTATACATAACTTTACGGCTTAATAAAATTTGAATGGGTGAGTTATAAAAAACTTCACCCCCCGTACAGTTGTCATGAAAGGGGAAATTAGCTATAGAGACCAAAACCGTTTTTGTACCAGGCTGTAAACATTATTATTATTTCTGCTGTAAAGTTGGGCATTTTAACATGGGGGTCTACTGGGATTGACTTGCTTTTGGAGCCAGCCTCAAGTGGCCATTTAAAGGAACTGCAGTTTTTGACACTTCTGTGTTGGCCTCATTTTTCAGCCCCGGAGGTTGCCGCTTGGCCAGGCCACGTGATGCAGGCACCATGTAAGTAGTTTAGTTGTGAGGGACAATTCATTGCTGGTCTTTTTAAAAATCTGGATAGGGCTAAAGATTGGGGTGCTGAAGACTCTTTGCAGCCTCAGAGCTAACAGTCTGTACAGCAATACAACATCCTCTATCCTTAGACCCTGGTGTGGTAGGGCTCAAGTAGCACTACTCACACATGTATTAAAAGTACATGTACGTGTGTGTGTAGTATTTCTGTGACTTCTCAACCACCCCCCACTCCCCGAACATACACGCACCCAGTCTACCAGACAGTGTTTGTCATCGTTTAGCTGGTGAGTACAGTTGTTTTCCTGCGGGCCCTTAGGGATCAAACTGACACACAGAGAAAACCCAAGTGGCTCCACCATGTTTCAGCCTGCCACACACACACACACACGCACAGAGGTAAACAACTTGCACATGCATATGTGTGTGTTCCCATCAGGGAGTAGAAATGGTTCATGAGAGACACCCCACCCTAGGGTTTCTATAGCAACAGGCATGTCAGTTCAGTCCCCTCCAGTGGTGTCTCCAAGCTACACACACACCCACACACACACACACACACACACACACACACACAATCACCATTATCATTATCTTGTCAATGGTAATGGCCTGACTATATCTTGTTGAAAAGGAGGGAAAAAAAGACCTTCAGTTGAGTTGTACCATGAGGAGGTTCACAACACCAGAGTGATGATTCACATTTGTGATATTTCATGTGAATTTCACCTGCTACTTGCATTAACTTTGACTGTCCTTAAAATCATTTGTAAAGCTCTAAGCAGGTTGGTTTAGGTTTAAACATTTTTCTGATCAATTTAGATTATACCTTAAGGAGGTACCCATGGAGATAAATGGGGAAGAACAGTACAACCGTCTCAAACACCCTGAAATGGGAAATTAATATGGACACTATAATCATGAAATGTCACCAGAGATTGTATTTTTTGTGACAACTGAAGAAGTTCAGGGTTTCTCAAGGGGCCATGAGGCTCTTCTATCAGGCAGCAGTGGAGAGCATTCTGATGTTCTCTATCACTGTCTGGTATGCGAATACAACAGCACAGGACAGGGCACAGTTGGAGAGGATAGTGTGTTCTGCAGCCAGGTTAGTTGACTGCAATCTCCCCTCTGTGTCCTCTATCTTTTATTCCCGTATCCAACACAAGGCCCTGTTGGGCCTCAACCATGGGGTGAGACAAAGGCAGGCCTACATGCAAACTCTGGAGCCTGACCATGAGGTCGCCTTTGTCCCCCAAATCCTGAAACAAAGAAGACCGCCAAAAGGCTGCTCACACAGACTCCATCTCCCAGCCTGCTTTTCCAGTTCACACCTTGGTGTGAAATCCGGGAAGTCCCAAACTCTTGTTTGGCATTGGCAGAGATGCACCAATACCATTCGGGAGTCATAGCAACACAGCCGTGACGTCACCACAGCTTTAAGAAGCGGCTGCACAGGGACAGCTTTGCCTTTTCATTGTAACCGAGCAAGGAGGAAGTTCTGCTTTCTCCGCAAGCCAGATTACTAATGGAGGTAACTGTGCATGTGTACTTATTCCCCATTTACTGAAGCTTCTCCCCCTTGCTGAATGAGATGAGACTTCGGCCCGTGTTCACCCAAACACCATTATCAGAAAGAAGAAAGGATTTGCAGATAACTTCTACGCCCCGCTGTCTACCGACTAAGTCAACTACCCTGAGTTTCTTTGCTGCCCCACCAAGAAACCAGCTGCCGTCAGCCTCAAGGAACTAAGGACGGCACAGCCAGGACCAGCACCAGAGAACCTGTGCTGGACTTTATGGACAGACTGAAACAAGCACCGATTCGCTTCCAAGAGCGATAAAAGTAAGAGGTCGTCTAGGCAGAGACTGTATTATATTTTGTGTGTTTATCAGCTCAGTGCTTGTATTTTTGTTGTGTGATTTGACAGACTGCCGAGTCCTTTTGCCTGCTATACTCTGAAGAGTATTTGAAGTTGCTGCCTGTTTAGTTTGTGTTCACCACGCTAGACTGTTTGTGTTGTTTGTACTCGGGACTGCTGTGTTTGTGCCACCGCGAGTGAAAAGTAAGTTGCTTTGTCAGTTAACGAACCAGACAACGTGCGTACAGACTACTGTCCATATGCACACTCTCTGTGAATAAAGTAACCGCTGCTCTCTCCTCACAGCCACGGGACTCTGCCGAGAGTTGGCTTTTCCTCCCCTTTCTTCCCTCTCTTGCTACTAACCCATACACAAACATGCACCTCTCTTACACATCTGACGGTCAGTGTGGGACACGGCGCCTCTCTGCCCCTCGTCATCTGCCATCAGACGTGTGTGTTTGATAAATTGGATTGGGTGAGTGCCGAGACACTGACCACTGGTCGGCACCATCTTGCTATTGTTTAACCAAAACGCCATGGTCACATCTGCCATTTCGTTCTCGCGTGACGTGACTTCCTCCCAAAGTAATTAATAAATATCTCTGATAATTATTAATTATTACTAATAACCAAACGCACTCCTACCAGCACTGACAGCACTCAAAGTGTCCTCTGACTACTCTCACCTGGCAAATTTTTAACTTACTCCCATCAGAGAGAAGATGGCAGTCCATTGGTAATAAAACAAGTAGATTTAAAAACAGTACATACCCTCTGGCAATTCGAATACTGAACTCTTAACAATCCTGTGCCCCCCTCCATTCAGGGTCCTCTATTTAAAGTGTAATGTGCACTTTATATTTGCACTTTGCACTGTAACTTTAATTGTAATATGCACTTTATTTTGAACTTGCACTTTTCTGCATTCCGTAGAATCCTATGTCTATGGTCAGGCTGCTATGTGCTGTGCACTTTATATTTGCACTACACAACTGTTCTTTTTTAATCTATATCTGTGATTAGGTTGACATATAATGACTGAGGTCAGGACAGGCAGTGGGAATATTTTACTCTTTTTTCTTTTTACCTTTTAGCTTTTACTTGTGTACTTTTTATCATTATTGGGTATGGAAGAAATTATATGTGTATGCATGGACTGTATTGTATTTTGAGCTGCACTGCACCAAATTGCATTCAACTTGTTGAAATGACAATAAAGTATTGGATTGAATTGAACTGAATTTTCCACTATGGGAACTTAACAACCTGTTTCCCCTCACCTGAACTGTAAGAACCCCTAAACTTGTGGTTCTAGATTGTGCCTTGTTTTTCCACTATGTTTTACAGACCAGAACATTTCAAATACATCACTGAAAAGACGATACTGTATGGCGACACCCCGACAAACGTCATATTCATAGTTTGGTCCTTTTTGCTGCTTCTGAACACTGGATTTAACTTAACTCACCAGTTCTTCTTGGAAAACAACAATGGATGATCTTAGGGCAAGAATCAGATTCCAACAGGACATAAAAGACTGTCTGACTAAATATCTATCTATCTGTCTGATATATCGATCTACCTGATTCACAGACATTCATACGCTGAATGGGTACAGGGGCTACCATGCAAGGTCCCAACCTGCCCATCAGAGGAAATCTAACATTCACACACACTCACACACCGATGGCGGCAAGCTACCACGCAGGGTGTTGGCACAGCCACCAGGAGCAATTTGGGGTTCAGTATATTGCCCAAGGACACTTCGACATGCGGATTGGAGGAACCAGGATTCGAACCACCAATCTTCCGATTAGTGGACAACCCATGCTACTTCCTGAGCCACAGCCGCCCCAGTCAGTACTGATGAGTACTGATTAGCTTCATAGAAACACAATATCCAACAATATTGTTGTATTTGAACGACTTATACTGCTGATTACAAGTTGGGATATGGAGGAACACATGGTGGCAACCTACAGGCTGAGACGTGTGTCAAAGACACTAATCAGAAGTACAAGCACAGTGTTACAACAACTGTCTTCTCAACCGATTTCAATGGGTCGTTTTTATATTCAAGGATTTATGATCATTGAGAAAAATGGAACAAAATTGGCAAATACAAATCAGTAGTGAGACACTGGCAGTCTGCTTTCTATATTTTTATAGCAGTGAAAGGATACAGATATACTCCAAGATGGACAATTACAGACAAAGACAGTTATAAGATAAAATGAGGTACGCCTTTATTGATCCCCAGAGGGGAAATTCAGGTGTTACAGCAGTATAACGTATTTACATGATATGGTAAAAAATAGATAAATATAATACAGTATAAATAGCATTGAATATAAGTGTATTATAGTATAAAGTGAGAGTAGTAGTAGTACAACAATATACAGTATAGTACAGCAGTAGTAGTAATATAATAACAATTAAAATATTTATAAAAAAAATAGTAAACTAAATAGTGAGTAGTGAATAGTATAATAATATAGTAGTATAAGTACAATAATATAACAGTATAAGTAGCATAATAATAACATAATAAATGGGCTGCTAATGGGCTAATAGTATAATAGTAGCTAATAGTTTAATATTATATATATACAAATGTAATAATGTTGTGTATTTTGTGCAGTTATACAGTATAGTACAGCAGTGTAGCATGAGTAGATTATATTATAGTAGTAATATAATATTGTTAGATTAACAATAGTAAATAGTATATATAGTACAAATTGTAGTATAATATAGTGAATAATGAAATAAAAATAGCAAATAAACTAGTAATTAGTGACTAGTATATTAATATAATAGTATAAGTAGTATAATAATAATACAAGAGGAGCTAAAACCCTTGGACCAGAACTGTTTTGCACAGCTTTTTTTATTTAGTTGCCACTCCGTAATTTAAGTAATTTCAGTTTGGCAATGTGGTGCAGCCTTAGTTTGTGGCTGCACCACTAATGACAAGAGCAAAAAATGATGGTTGTCAATTGTCTGTGTGTTCTTACCTGCAGCACAAGAAAAGCTGGGGGAAGTAGACAGAAAAAGCCATTTCCACAATGTAAAAAACTTTCTGCACATTTCATGTACATTAAATTATATTATATAGGGACATCTCCACAAGTATTAACCAAGGAAAATAAGCCAAATCCATGCTTGACAAATGTGTTTTTACAATTCCTCATGACAATGAATTATTTTCCACCACGTAAGTAATTCAGTTCATGTATGTAAGCCTAACATTGTTACACATTCCTCTCTTGAGCGTCTAGCAGCAATTATAGCCTAACTATCGAGATTCTAAGTAACTGGAGACAACTTTTTTTTGTATTCCATGTAGATCATAAACCCTTGAATATAAAAACAACACATTGAAATTCATTGAGAAATGTAAACGTTATAGTGTTTTTTATCCACAAAAATGACAGCTCCCCATTTACCTGTATTTGTTTATGGGCAGTCTTGCCCAGTCCAATATGGCAGCGACATTGATGCACAATCCAGCAGCCAATGTGGCATCTACGTATATATATGTCTATGGTTAGCATTAGCTGGTATGGTTGGAGTGAGTTCTCTTCCTAGAGCTGAATTTCCACTCACATTCTCAGAACAAGACATGAGGAGGTTCTGAAACAGGTGAACTCCAGGAAGACAAAATGTCTGGCCGTCTTCTTAAGACCTGCACTGACCTTCTAACCATACTTTGATTTTATTGTAATATGGAGCCTAGACAGAGTATTCAGAGTATTAACTAATTCCTTTTTCATGTAGTGTTTACATTATTTTGTACTATATTTTGCATTGTATCGAGAATCCAAATAGAACATCCAAATAGACAATAAACAATAGATCAACAGTAATCAGTAGACAAGCCCAGAAAAAGCAAGCAAAGACATAGTGTTTTTTTTCTTAAAGAAAAAAAAAAAACAAAACGTTTTTTGAAGTTACTTGTGTAAACATAGTGTATTACTTCACACTTGTGTTATAATAAAATCAGGGGCCCTTGTGAATGATGCCCTTCCTTTCCAATAGACTCACACACTGGTTCTTTTTATTGTGTGTGTAGTGGTTTACACAGAAACAATGCAAACATGTGAAGAGCACTGTGCAGTCAGTGAAGCAGCAGTTATCTGTGACTTCAGTCTGTTTAGTGAATCATAGTAGACACACGCTGTAACTGTAGTGAATCAGTGTAAACACATGTACTCTTTACTTGGAAGTAAAGTGTTAAGTGATTTTCACAAGTGATTTTGCTGAGCCACTGAGCAGAGAGTTGGGAAGTAAAGCGAGTGTAAAGAGTGTCTTTGTGTTGCTTTTACACAGCCTGGTGGAATGAGCACAAATGTGCCAGACCTCTCATTCTGGTTGTAATTGTAGTGTGTGAAGTGGTTTATCCAACAAATGAGGACAGACATGTGGGGAGGGACTGAAACTGGAGCAGGAGTGACATGATTGTTGTGTATTTAGAGAATTCACATATTTATACTAAACTGTTATCAGATTAAGGCAGACTTCATTTAACCTATTTTTCTCTGCGTCTGTCCTGTCTGTCTCTCAGCCTCTCAGCCTCTGAAAACAGATACAAAATCAGTGGAACAATCTACCAGCGTATTAATTTTAAGACTTTTTAAAACAGAGACACATATGGCACACATGGTGCAGAGACACATATGACTGTTAGATCTCCATCCTTTGAGCTTTACCTTTGATGCTTTGGCCAGCACTTTGATTCATGGTTGAGAAGTCTTGAATCCCGGTGGTCAGATTTGTATGATATTTGCAGAGATGGTCCTCAACAGTGCTTAAATTGGGGAAAAAAAGGTACCAGTAAACCAGCAGCTTAGATAGTATGCACATCCAGCACTTGGGGTCACCAGTCATTAGCAAGAACTATTAATCTGGGATTAATAATGACTTGTATTTGAAATACAATAACAAATACAACTAATAGTAAACATGTATTTGTGTATTTTACAAACACCAAATGGTGTGAAGGCCCTCTTGTAACTGAAGGAATTATTAGGGCCCGAGCACCTGGTGGTGTGAAGGCCCTATTGTATCTAAAGGAATTATTATTATTATTATTCCCTGCAATGAAACACATTTTTGAGGGGCTAAACGTGCTGAAAAACTCACAAAACTTTGCACATGCATCAGTGGGGGGAAATTGGATCTTTTATAGTGATTGGGCATGGCCAGCAGGCTCCATAACCCCCCCTCCCAAAATGCAGGTCCATTTTAGAAAAAGTTTTTTGGGGGATTTTTTTCACCCATCAGGAAGTCGTCCATTCTGGATTTCGTGTGCATCAATTTTCATTACATTACATTACTAATTACTTTTGGCACCTTTTGTGAGGTGCTGGGAATGCTTGAAAACTCACAAAACTTTGCACATTCATCAGAAGTGGCGAAACTTGATATCGGATATGGTTTTTTGTTTGGGTGTTCTGGAAAGACTCGAGGGTGCCCCCAGAAAATTTCAAAGTAAAATCCGCCACCATTAAATTTGACGTATATAAATGAAATTTGGTAGGTACATGTATCATGTCTAGACGCACAAAAAAGCCTCTTGGAGCTATACCCTAAGTCCAACAGGAAGCCAGCCATTTTGAATTTACTTTGCAATTTCTGTGCAGATTTTACCATTTCCAGGCGTTGTATTTTTAACAAACTCCTCCTTGAGATTTGACCCCACTGACTTCAAACTTGGTTGGTGTCATCTAAAGGCCTTTGTGATGAAAAGTTATCAAAATCTTGAGTTTTCATTGAACGCCCTTGACGTAGTGATTCATTGAATTCCGATGTTTCGCCATGAAACAGGAAGTTGGAACTCGAAAGTACATCGTCCAATCTGCCAAACAGCTTATTCTGCCATTGACTCATTTGGTGTTTGGTGGATTGGATGATTGAAATTTGAAGAAACAAGACATATTGGCAATTTAACAATGTATTCATTTAACAAACAGGAGCCTCAGTAGCGTGTGGAAGAACCATACACAGCCTGGCACCTCCTCCTCATGCTGGTCACCAGCCTGGTCACACACTGCTGTGGGATGGCATCCCATTCTTCAACCAGCATTTGTCGCAAGTCAGCCAACCTGGTTGTGTTGGTCACTCTGGCACGAACAACACACCCAAGCTGATCCCACAAGTGTTCAATGGGGTTGAGGTCAGGACTGCTGGCAGGCCATTCCATCCTCTCCGCTCCCAAATTCTGGAGGTCGTCTCTGATTAACCCCACTCTGTGGGGGCGAGCGTCTTGGAGGATAGAGTTCGGTCCCAGACTGTGGAGATACGGGATTGCCACTGGTTCTCATCTCGATATCTCTCTCCATTGAGATTGTCTCCAATGATGACAAGCCTCATTTTTCCAGTGAGGGAGATGCCGCCCCACACATCACACTGCCTCCACCAAAAGATGTTACTCTATTGGTGCAGCAATCAGCATAGCGTTCTCCGCATCTTCTCCACACTCTCACCCTACAATCCAGGCAGAATCTGGACTCATCGCTAAACACAACGTTCCTCCACATGTTCAGGTTCCAGTGCACGTGTTGCCGACACCAGCGCAAATGGACCTGACGGTGAAGGGCAGTCATGGCAGGCCTCCTGGCAGCCCTATGAGACTGGAGATTGGCTGCGTGCAGTCTGTTCCGGATTGTCTGGACAGAGAGCCATCAGCCATATCGTCCTGCAAACCTTGACTGCAAATCTGTAGAAGACAGCCTACAGTACCTAAGTGCTGACAGGGTGAGGAAACAGTCTTCTTGGGGTGTCGTCTTCTTGGGACGCCCACTTTGCGGCCTGTCTCTGACATCCCCCGTTATATGGAACTTGGCCTTCACTTTGGAGATGGTACTAGGGCTCACTCCAAATAATGCCGCAACTTGGTTTTGCAGAACACCAGCTTGAAGTTGCCCTATCGACCCCTGCCAAGCAGGTTGAACTGATCCACGTCAAATTTGGTCAGAAAAGCCTTGAGACGTTGATGATGCTATATTGTGAAGATTGTGAGTTCTCATTGAATGCCATTGCTGTGGCGACGCAGCAAATTTCAATGTTTCGCCATTACAAAACAAACTGTTTTAACTACTCCACATCGAATCCAAATCTTTCCCAAATTTCAATGTTTAATACAGTCCCAGTCTGAAGACACGTACAGGCCCATATTGAATTGTACTAATAGCGCCACCTACTGGCAACAGGAAGTTATAGGCCCCATACTTTTACTAACTACCCCTAGCAGGTTAACCAGATCCACCTAAAATTTGGTCAGCTAAGTTGGAAGACATTGATGATGCTAAATAGTGAAGCTTTTGAGTTTTCATCAAAAGCTGTTGCCATGGCAATGCAACAGGAAGCTGTTTTTAAAGGGCTAAGTATGCTTGAAAACTCACGAAACTTGGCACATGTGTCAGAATGGTGGTTATTAAAGGTCTGATATGGGTCTTGGGTGTGGCAAAATGGCTCGAGGGCACCCCTAGAAAATTTCAAAGTCAAAGCCCTCACTTTTAAATTTGACGTAGATGAACGAAATTTGGTAGGCACATGTATCATGTCCAGACCCACAAAAAAACCTCTTGGAGCTATACCCAACATAACCATTTGGAATTTACTTTGCAATTTGCATAATTTTTGCAATTTTTCCTAGAGATTTAACTCAACCAACTTCAAATTTGGTCAGTGTCATCTAAAGACCTTTACAATGAAAAGTCATCAAAATCTTGAGTTCTCATTGAAGGCCTTTGCCATGGCGGCGCAGCAAACTGATGTTTCACCATGAAGCAGGAAGTTGTTGTAACTTGAATGTACATCGTCCAACCTGCACCAGATTTCTCATGCATGATGAGTCCCGGCCTGTTAATATTGAGTCATAGTGCCACCTACTGACAACAGGAAGTTAGACTTATATGACAAACATCATCCGATTTACATTGAATTTACGTGGTGTGGTCTACATATGATGTACAGCAACATGTTTTCTAATTAGTGTGTGTTCTCTAACACCACATAGTGGACACAGGAAGTGGTATTTAACTCCTTCGTACAACATCAGATATTCATGAAAATGCATATGCATGCGACCTCCATTAAATGTTTTGCTGCTTTAATGTCCCACTTGTGTAGCACCACCTAGTGGCAACAGGAAGCAAGCTTTATGTTACAGTCTTCCTTTGATTTACATGAAGGTTAAAATGTGTGGTCTATATTTGATTTGCAGCAACACTATGTACAAGTACACATACACATATACATATATATATATACATATAAATATACAGTACAGGCCAAAAGTTTGGACACACCTTCTCAGTCAATGCGTTTTCTTTATTTTCATGACTATTTACATTGTAGATTCTCACTGAAGGCATCAAAACTATGAATGAACACATGTGGAGTTATGTACTTAAGGTGAGAGGTAAAAAGGTGAAATAACTGAAAACATGTTTTATATTCTAGTTTCTTCAAAATAGCCACCCTTTGCTCTGATTACTGCTTTGCACACTCTTGGCATTCTCTCGATGAGCTTGCGTTATCAATGGGGTTGGGACCATCAGTTGTGTTGTGCAGAAGTCAGGTTACTACACAGCCGACAGCCCTATTGGACAACTGTTAAAATTCATATTATGGCAAGAACCAATCAGCTAACTAAAGAAAAACAAGTGGCCATCATTACTTTAAGAAATGAAGGTCAGTCAGTCTGGGAAATTGCAAAAACTTTAAATGTGTCACCAAGTGGAGTCGCAAAAACCATCAAGTGCTACAACGAAACTGGCACACATGAGGACCGACCCAGGAAAGGAAGACCAAGAGTCACCTCTGCTTCTGAGGACAAGTTCATCCGAGTCACCAGCCTCAGAAATCGCAAGTTAACAGCAGCTCAGATCAGAGACCAGATGAATGCCACACAGAGTTCTAGCAGCAGACCCATCTCTAGAACAACTGTTAAGAGGAGACTGCACGAATCAGGCCTTCATGGTCAAATAGCTGGTAGGAAACCACTGCTAAGGAGAGGCAACAAGCAGAAGAGATTTGTTTGGGCCAAGAAACACAAGGAATGGACATTAGACCAGTGGAAATCTGTGCTTTGGTCTGATGAGTCCAAATTTGAGATCTTTGGTTCCAACCGCCGTGTCTTTGTGAGACGCAGAAAAGGTGAATGGATGGATTCCACATGCCTGGTTCCCACTGTGAAGCATGGAGGAGGAGGTGTGATGGTGTGGGGGTGTTTTGCTGGTGACACTGTTTGGGATTTATTCAAAATTGAAGGCACACTGAACCAGCATGGCTACCACAGCATCCTGCAGCAACATGCCATCCCATCCGGTTTGCGTTTAGTTGGACAATGACCCCAAACACACCTCCAGGCTGTGTAAGGGCTATTTGACCAAGAAGGAGCGTGATGGAGTGCTGCGGCAGATGACCTGGCCTCCACAGTCACCGGACCTGAACCCAATCGAGATGGTTTGGGGTGAGCTGGACCGCAGAGTGAAGGCAAAGGGGCCAACAAGTGCTAAACACCTCTGGGAACTCCTTCAAGACTGTTGGAAAACCATTTCAGGTGACTACCTCTTGAAGCTCATCGAGAGAATGCCAAGAGTGTGCAAAGCAGTAATCAGAGCAAAGGGTGGCTATTTTGAAGAAACTAGAATATAAAACATGTTTTCAGTTATTTCACCTTTTTTTGTTAAGTACATAACTCCACATGTTCATTCATAGTTTTGATGCCTTCAGTGAGAATCTACAATGTAAATAGTCATGAAAATAAAGAAAACACATTGAATGAGAAGGTGTGTCCAAACTTTTGGCCTGTACTGTACATATACATACATACATACACACACACACACACACACATATATATATATCAGGCCACCTCCAACAAGTGAATCCTAGGTGTCACTTAGTTAATCAAATGGATACACAATTTCCCACTTGTCATCTCCAGCACCACATACTGAAAACAGGAAATAATATGATACTCATTTATGCAGTGTTTGTTAGGCTTTTGTTTCAATTGTGTCTCATATAGTGCTGCCACGTGGAGATAATAAATTAGGCCTATTTGATAGTGTCTCTTACAGTGTTTATCAGATTCACATCAGATTTGGTTGGTGCAACTTCTACACATCCATGACACTAAAGTAAGCAGGAATAGTTAATAGTTAATGTACATTGTGGCTATATTTATTATTATTATTATTATTATTATTATTATTATTATTACTATTATTTCCATTATTATTACTATACACCTCTATGTGGAACTTGCATTGTGCTATGCTCTCTTTCCCTCTCTCTCTCTCTTTCTCTCTCCCCTCTTCTCCTCTCTCTTTTTCTCTCAACCCAAGCAGTTGAGGCAGATGCCTGCCCACCTAGAGCCCACTTCTGCTCTGGGTGGTTTTCATCCCATTAAAAAGTAAGTTTTTCCTTGTCACTGTCGCTCATGGGGGAATGTTGGGTCTGTAAATAATATTGTAAAGAGTACGGTCTAGACCTGCCCTATATGAAAAGTGCCTTGATATAGCTTCTGTTATGATTTTGGGCTATATAAATAAAATTAACTTGACTTGACTTGACTTCAGTACTGAGATTCATCAGCCTGTGGAAAACTTCCAGCTGCAAGAAAAACTCCCTCTATCATCTTAAAAATGTATTTAATATAATATTATTATAATTTATCATTTGTGTCTGAAGTGGCTTAGTTAACTAATTTAATTTCTGTGAGCATCCAAAATAACAACTAACCAAAATGTAAAATGTGTTTTGCGTTTAATATGCCTGTTATATTTCAGGGCCATGAAGGCAGCAGGAGATGTCTTACACTATTCAGTAGGATTGCATGAAAACTGAACAGCAGTATGAGTATCAGTACTGAAACAAAATAAATGTACAGTACCAGTCAAAAATTTGGACACAGTTTCCCATTCTCTTGAATGAGAATGGGAAACTGTGTGTCTGAGTGTCCAAACCTTATTTTGTTTTCTAAATTTGTTTGGCTTCCCCATGCCTAAAGCCATAGCGTTGCCTTTGCTTTGAGGTATAGTGGAGCTAAAAATGTAAAGATTGTCCTGAGTGGGGTGCTAGAGAAGTCATGAGGTCATTAAATTCTAAAGAGTTCATCTGCATAGGACCATGAATATGCTCAGTACATTTCATGGAAATCTTTCCATAAAAAGTCAATATTTCAACCTGTTGGTAGCACTAAAGGAAATGTCAGGGGGTTATCCAGGATTCTTTAACTAGTGACCAAGAATATTAATGGCTAGTTTAATTGAAACCCATACAATAGGTTTCAAAATACATCTCTTTAGACCAAAGTATTAAATAGAAAGACCGAAAAAGTAACAAAATGACATTGTCATCCTCAGGCTATGCTGCACTATAAAAAAAAGAAGAGCAAAATGTGTTGGAGGTGGTGGAATGGGGGTGTCTGGGGAGGGAGAGCTGTCCACTGTATAGAGCAGAATAGAATAAAGGCAGTGTGTCCTGGCTGGTGCTAAGCTGCTTCAGTCCAGGTTAAGCGTGAGTAATCTGTGTTGGCTCACAGGCCCCCAATAGGCCCCGGACCCCCACTCCTTCCCCTGTCCTCTCTACTTAATCTGCCCCTCACTACATGCCCCCCTGCCCTGCCCGGCTATTTGCCATCACCTCCTGCCACACTATTGTCTGTGTATAATCAGTCAGAGCCACAGAAACAGCACTGAGGAAGCCAACAAGCACTTTCATTCTTATTTATAAAGACAAATTAGTACGCCAACATTGGGCAGCCATTACTATCCATTCATTCATATCCATTCCACTATATATAGTCAACCTTAACACACTGAAATCTTGCTCAACTAATTGTAATGAATTATTTATGTAGATAAATATCTGTAAATTGGTGACTTCTATATCAAATCAATGGCTACCAAGGCAAAGGAGGAAATCAGTTCAAAAACAAATGGTATGTAAAGTAAGAAATGGGTAGTTGAATGGCAGTAAAAATAAAATAAAAAAAAAACAACACAGAAAACCACAATAATCATCAGTCTCTCTAAATGATCTTTTATTCATTCCAACTACTTCCAGTATGAATATATCAAGTAATATGTTTCACATCAGGGCCTCAAATTACTCCCTACAAGTTTAGAAATTATTATTACATCCAGGTATTTTTCCCCATTTTGACTTTTTGTCAGTCTTTTAATTCAGAGTAATCATTTAATATTCTAGCACGGCTCAAGTATAAAAATGTCTCTTTATTTCACATTTTATAACATTTAGAAAGCTGTACTTAACTGCCCAACTTGTCAACAAAGGATAACGTCCTCCAAAGAAAAACATTTCAGCAAGTGCCCCAAAACGACCTATATGTTCAAGTGACAGAAGCCCTCTAGCAGCTGTGGTAATTATGATGGGAGCAAAGGAGAAAATCAGGTGATGTTATTAATTTACATAACATTTTGTCATTTGACAGACGTATTTATCCAAAGCGACTTACAAGCAAGGACAGTGACTCCGAAAGAGTCGTGGTACAAACTTTCCAGTAGCTAACCAGGTACAAGTGCAATGAGAGCATTAGACAATAAGGTTTTGTTTTTTCGTTTTTCTTTAATATATAAAGTAAGAAACAACAGGAAGTAGACAAAGCATAAGAAATGCCATATGCAACAAGAAAGAAGTGCAACAATCAACAAATGCAGTCAATAAGTGCTGATAGTGACATCACATCAGCAAATGCTTCTTTGTATCATTGTAGAGCACATGGACCAACGTCAAATTTTGTCATTTCATTTGGAGAACTTGACCAACAACTAACAAACACTTGACCAACAGAACTCCTAACACCTGACACAAAAAAGTTATACCTAAAAAAGTGTTGACCTGGACAAGGGCGTACATTTGCATTGACATGTAGATTCGTTCAGACTGGGACTCTTATCAAGCATGAGAAATTTGGGGCAGATTGGACAATTTACATTTGAGTTACAACAACTTCCTCTTTCATGTCGAAACATTGATATTGACCGCATCACCTTTGTGATGCTAAATTGACCAACCAAACCAACCAAATTTGACCGACCAAATTTAAAGTTGCTTGGCTCAATTCTCTAGGAGGAGTTTGTTAAAGTACAACACCTGTAAATGGCCAAAACTGAGCAAAAATGGCACGGTAAATTCAAAATTACTGACTTCCTGTTAGCCATACAGTGTGGCTCCAAGAGGCTTTTTTGTAAATCTTGAGATGTTTCATCTGCTTACCAAATTTTGTCAATCTCCAGCAATTTTAAAGGTGGGGGCTTTGAACTTGAAAATTTCCACACCTCACCCCAAGGCCCATATTAGATATCAATTTTCATCACTTCTGATGCATGTGCAAAGTTTTGTTTTAGTTTTAGAGCACCCCTATTACCTCAAAAATACGTTGAATCAGTAAAATAATTATAATAATTATTATAATTATAATAATTTCTTCAGATACAATAGGGCCTTCACACCACTCGGTGCTTGGGCCCTAATAATTATAATAATAATAATTCTTTCAATTACAACAGGGCCTTCGCATCACTCGGTGCTGGACCCTAACAATAATAATAATAGAGAATAATAATAATTCCTTCAGTTACAAGAGGGCCTTCGCACCGTTTGGTACTCAGGCCCTTATTATAGAGAATAATAATTCCTTCAGTTACAAGAGGGCCTTTGCACCGTTCGGTGCTCTGGCCCTAATAATTCTTTCAGATACAATAGTAGTAATAATTGTAGTAGTGGGTGCTGAGCAGAATCACTGGCTTTCAGTCACAGATCCAGATTAGCTCCAGAGGCAGAGATACCTGCAGAAAGCAGCAGGAGAAGAGAGGAGAGAAAACATGCACAAACATTCCAACAGATGTGAAAAATGTGATCATAGACTCCTAGTTAGATTATAAACCTCATAGTGTAAGGCATTGCAATTATAGGAATGTCTACACTTCCCTTCCATCTTAAAATTCCCCAACACAACCACAAAAAAGAGCTAGTTAGTTAGTGATGAGGTTGTGACACACTGCTGTGCCCATATGATGCCACCTGGATGGAGGACATCACTAATGTTGGCATAAGCACAGTTGTACTTAGGATCCTCCTTCTACGTGATTCTATAAATATGTACACAAGATGTTATCAAGTATAACTGTCCCCCAAAGTAAATCAACATCAGAAAAACATGACATACCTGCTGAGATTCCATGCGCTGCTGTCTTTTCTCTCTGCTCTCTCCAGCTGCTGTCTGAGCCACAACACTAAACAGTCCAGCGAGGAAATATTGTATCAATAATGACTCAATTCCAAAAAATTAACTCTTAATTTAATTCCTAGGGATGCTTATTCTTTTGTTATTGGTTTGAAATTGTATGTCTTTCTTATCTGTGTGTCTGATTATACTGTAGCAATTTTAATACAATCTCTGAACAACACCACAAGCAGCATTGTTCAGACTATAAGGTAGCTTCATACAGTGATGTGCTAATCTGACTTGACAGAAGTTAACCAGAGTTAGACTAAGGATTCATTGGTACCACCATGGTTAAGCTAGTGACCATTGTTGTTTAAGAAAGTAAGTAAGAAAGTAGTCCACAATGTTGCCTGCTTTTCCTCTAGCCCCCTGTTATTCTAAATAAGAATAAGAAATATAACAATAAATGTATATGAGCTCATTTAAATATATTCAAACTATGTGAGAATATCATTATGAAAGCCAAGATCACAGTGCTGGCTTCCACTGCCAAACCTCTGAAATAGCAGCCAGGAAAGAGCAGCATAGGACCACATGCTGGGAGATCTGCCTTGACTATACAGACCAGTACCAATCTGTTAATTGAAATGGGAACAGAGGAGATGAGGTGACACAATGACACCTTTTTGATCTGACTTCCTGTCTGTCACTCATCTATGGATCTTTAACAAGAACACAGGGAGGGGTCGGGGGGGCAGCATTGTTGTGCAGTTAAAATATTTCCTCATTTTGGGCAAATTAAGGCTCAATTAGTTAAGTGACAAAATATTCACCGACAAAATGGGGGGCTGTAAAAACCACTATTTTAGATACACAGGTCTGCACAGGCTCATGCAGTTCAATACAATAGCCCAACAACTGCTTTGTGAGGTGTTGATCCAAATGTATGCTCATTTGGAAACTGTAGTTAGTGGATTATGCCTGGAATGAAAAGTTTGTTTTTATGCACACTTCTAAAGTTTTATGTTAGTAGTATATCTTTATTATTGGCTGAAGACATAGTTTGACAGACTTTTAAATTTTTTAAAAATGTAAACCAATATTGGAGCCTCATGGGGGATCTCCCCCCTCTGGAAAGATGCACATGGTTTACTCCACCCCCATACTAGAAAGTCCTAACATCACTTCCTGTCTAGCCTTGTTCCACCAGCATCTGTGACAATACAATCCTGGATTTATACTTCTGTGTTAAAGGGTTACAACATACTGTGTCTACAGCGGCTACATGCGTAGGCTCTGTAGTTGACGTGCACCTCTTCAAAAGAGTGACTTCACATCAGGGTTACAGGACCACAAGAACTGTGATTGGTTTACTTCAACTGTTTCGGTTTTCCCCAACAAGTTTCTGATGCTGGTGGAGACAAAATTAAGGAAGTTGAAGAAAAACTCCTGGTAATCTTGTTCTTTTCAATAACACACATCAAGAAAAGCCATATTACACCACAGATCTTCTGTTCCTTGCAATCGCAGCTTTGTCTGTCTCCTGTTCTGTAATAAGACATGGTGAAATAATGTTGTAAGTTAGCTGGATACTTGACTAGGTGTATAAGAATATGGACATACCTAAAAAAGCAAAAAACAAACATGGATGCCTGAGGTCAGTCAAAGTTTGTTTTAAAAGATAATTAAATTCAACTTGGGTTTAGTGTTATATTGTCAATGCATGGTATTTTTCACTCAACCAACTCTGCAATCATACAACGCTCTCTAGTTAATGAAACATGAGAATCTCTATGATGGTAACCTTTAGCCATTAACAGTCTGTGGATTTGTGTTGTTTAGAGGGTACTAAAAACAATGTTAGAATGTTTTAAAGCGTTACCATCTCTATCTAGAGAAACTGAATGAGCTACGTAACTTACTGTTGAGTAAGGATGTCTTCCAGGACTGGATTTTTAGTGTTTTATTATTACAAATATTAATGTGATTTTGAATGTTTTCTAACTAAGTTTCCAGTTTCAAGTTTATTTTATTTATATAGCACTTTAAAAGCAAACAAGTTTTGCACCAAAGTGCTTCACAAAGACAGGCGTATGTATACACATACAAGCATAAAGACATATACGTGCATAACAGATAATTGTGAAAAATAGAGCAGTAAAATAGAAATACAAATTAGAAATAAAAATAGATTAAATACAATTAAAAGCCAGAAAAAAGTGAGTCTTCAGGTGCATCTTAAAAGCATCAACAGGCTCAGCCTGTCTAATGGCCTCTGGCAGGCTATTCCAGAGCCGAGGAGCCGCTACAGAAAAAGCCCTGTCCCTGGCCTGGTGGTGCTGTAAGGGGTAAGTTCTGAGATATATATGTTAAGGGCGAGACCATGGAGAGATTTATAGACAATGAGAAGAATTTTGAAGGTTATCCTGTTACAGAAGCCTCTCCAAACACCATCACTGCCCTGATTCTGATGCTGGGGGAACACTAACAAAACTTTCAAGGAAAAAAAAAAACTGAAAATAGGCACCAAAAGAGAAAGCTCTGTTAACAAAATTATTATTATTATTATTATTATTACTATTATTACTACTACTACCTTTATTTAAACTAAAAAATCATTGAGGGCTGGCCCTCATTTACAATGATGTTAAGTATAATAAAATAATACCAAAAGATACAAGATAAAAGAAAACAATCAATTAAAACAAGTATAAATAAAGGATACAAGTTACAAGATAAAAAAAACAAATCAGGAATCATGCATAAGTACTTCAACTAAAACCAAAATTAGTTAAAATTTGTAAAAGCAAGGAATGATCAACAGTGTCAAATGCCTTGGAGTGGTCCACAAAGTTGGCACGATGTTTTTTCTCATCCAAGGCATTGACAGTGTCATTCACAACCAAAGTGATGGCAGAAACAGTGCTGTGCAAAGGCCTGAACCTGGACTGATGCAGGCTCAAAACAGAGTTTGTGATGAGAAATTCCTTAAGCTGACAATTTACAAGTGACTCTTTTTTTCTTGTTTTAGCTAAACAAGACAATTTGGATATCGGTCTATAGTTATTTGGATCACTCCTTTCTCCACCCTTATGCAGGGCAACAACATGAGCAGTTTTCCAAACTCTGCATACCACACCAGTAGAAATAGAAAGGTTACAAATGTGAGTTATTTGCTCAGCAATTAGTGGAGGAAAAAAAGGATCCAAATTGTCTTCACTAGTAGATTTCTTAGAAATGGTTTGAAGAGCCTCAGTAACTACACCGAGAGAGACAGGATCTAGAAAAAACAGAGAGGCATGATTTGGTGTAGGTAAATAATCATGCTTAATAAAAGGATGGTCAATGATAGTAGGAGGGGATCCCATATCCTCTTCTTCAAAAATGTGGCCAGCTGCTGCAAAGTGTTTATTTATTGTTTATTAAAGGCAGAATAGATCTCACTATGATCATATACTAAGCAATCATCAAACTTGACATGAGTAGGAAGGGAGGAAGCAGAATTGCTATTATTAGATTTTACCGCTTTCCAAAATTTCACAAGGATTGAATAAGTGCTAGAGACCAAGTTCAAATAACAATCAGATTTAGCCTTTCTCACAAGGGACGTGCATTTATTTCTAATCTTTCTAAATGAAACCCAGTGGGATGGACCTTTAGTGCATCTAGCGAGGGACCAAGCTTTGTTTCTTGCCATGAATAAGGCTGATAGCTCTGGGGAAAACGATGGACTAGATCTATTTTTCACTCTAATCTTTTTAAAAGGTGCATGCTTATGTATGACAGAGAGGAACGTTTTTGTAAAAAAAATTGAAAGCTAATTCAACATCAGGAATTCCAGATGTAAGATGAATGTCACTATCATTGAGATCGTTTGGGAAAAAAATTATTAAAATTTCTTATATTTCTATGATCGTGATGAAGTTCCCCCCCAGTGTGTGCTCCTAATACATGCAGTAGGACAATGATCACTGATTCCGAAGCCAAAAACACCTCTTGCAATGATTTTGTCACTCCTGTTAAAAAAAATTAAAGGGATTAGAGTACATCTTAAAGGGTTCTTGAGATTAGGCCTAGTGGGTTGATAAATTGATAAATTCATTGATAAATTAGAGATTGATTGATTGACTGAGATAAATTAAGGCTAGAAGAAACCTCCTTTAAATAGTCAGAAGCAACAGTCAATCAATCAATGTTAAAATCTCCCAGAACTATAATTTCTGAGTTGGTATACTGAGAGAGTAACTCTGACAGATAATCAATCAGCTGCAGGAGGTCTATAAATCCCAATTACAGTAATGGAATTATTAGACTACTATTATTAGACCACTATTTATGTTTAGGGCAATGAATTCAAAACATTTGGGCATAGTAACAACATGTAGAATAGAAACAGAAAAACAAGATTTGACATAAATGGCCACCCTACTGCCTCTGTCAATTCTAAAAAGATTATAATCATCTAAGGATACCTCAGAATCACTAATGCTATTCTTCAGCCATGTTTCTGAAATAGCCAAAATATCTGGATCTGCTTGAGTGACTAATAAATTCACATGATCAAGTTCCTGGTGCTGGAATAGACTTCTAATATTCCAATTAATCAATCCTAAGCCTTCTCTGGTTTTAAACATATATGGATTATTTAGACAGAATGGAGTAGACTTGGTTAGGCATGTCGGAAGAGAATTATAGGGAATAACAACAGAATTAAGGCTCAATGAGTCAGCAGGCACAGGGCACAGGGCAACAACGATTTGACAAACTGTTTTCAGATGTAGGCAACGGTCAGGCCAGCAATGCTATAGAATTAATATAGCCTGAAGTCAGTTGCTTTGCCCCCAGTCCATTTAGATGAATACCATCCTTTTTGTACAGGTCCTCCCTGGGCTAGAACGAATCAAAATTGCTCATGAATCCATATCCAGTAGCAATACAGAAGTTCTGTACCCAGCAAGGCACACTAAAAAGGCAAGAGGGAAATATCTGGCTCTTTAGTTGCTAAATGCTCTACTATGTTCAGCAGCTAGTCTACAGCTAATTGTGTTTGCCATTTGATGCTGAGCAGGTAGTGTACAGTGGGTTTTTAGAGCATTTTCTCTGAAAACAGCTACCTGCTGCAGCCGAAAACAATGCTATGAGGGCGCTGAGAGTGAACCAAAACAGTGAAGTTGAGCCATGCCTCTCACATTACACACTGTCATTTGATACATTTTTATTATAGAAAATATTGATTATAGCCGATTGAAGGCAACTGTAACATGAAGTAAGCTGTTTTGTTGCATAAGTATTGATGCTTGTTATAAATAATATTATGACACTAGTTTCAGACAGAGAGAAGTTGTTGATTCGGTTGTTTGTACATGTGTGAGAATGAATATAGTAAAAGATAAAGGGGCCCCACTCAAACTGCATATGCACATGGCCCAGAATTTTGTGCTACACCTCTGTTGACAAATGTTAAAGCAGACACAATGTTCAGTGTGATGGTTTAAACTTTCAAAGTTTCAGGGCTCTGCCATTTGACTTTTACAGTATTTTCAAATGAATGGGATACACAGAGGTATAACAGTCAAAAATCTTGAAAAATAGTTAGCATCTTGCAAATATACACTTACCAAGCACTTTATTGGGGAACACCTGTACATCTGCTTATTCATGCAAATCAGCCAATCATGTGGCAAGGAAAGGCAAGGCAAGGCAAGTTTGTATAGCAGATTTCAACAACAAGGCAATTCTTTACATAGAGCATAAAAGGCATCAAGACAGAATATAAAAGTAACACAAGGCAACGTAAAAATACATTTAAATACAATAAAAAGTGTTAAAATTTGGAAAAAAGAAACAAAAATAGAATAAGAGATAAAACGGGCAAATAAAAGTTACAGTGCAGTGTAAGATATTAACCCTCAAATTTGGTTTAAAAAAGTCAGTGGCAAACAGAAAAGTCTTCAGCTGTGATTTAAAAGAACAGAGTTGCAGCAGACCTGCAGTTTTCTGGAAGTTTGTTCCAGATATGTGGACCATAAAAATTGAACGCTGCTTCTCCATGTTTAGTTTTGACTCTGGGGACAGAAAGCAGACCTGTCCCAGATGACCTGAGAGGTCTGGATGGTTCATAATGTAGCAGCAGAGCAGAAATGTATTTTGGCCCTAAACCATTCAATGCTTTATAAACCAATAAGAGTATTTTAAAATCAATTCTTTGACAGACAGGAAGCCAGTGTAAAGATTTGAGAACTGGAGTGATATGATCCACTTCTTGGTCTTAGTGAGGACTCGAGCAGCAGCGTTCTGAATCAGTTACAGCTGTCTGATTAATTTTTTAGGGAGACGATAAATGCATGGACAAGTTTTTCCAAATCGTGCTGAGACATAAGTCCTTTAATTCTTGATATGTTCTTTAGGTGATAGTAGGCTGACTTTGTAATTGTCTTCATGTGGCTGTTGAAATTCAGGTCTGAGTCCATGATTACACCAAGATTTCTGGCTTGGTTTGTGGTTTTTAAAATTATCGACTGAAGCGGAGTGCTGACTTTTAATCGTTCTTCCTTGGCTCCAAAAACAATTACTTCAGTTTTATCTTTGTTTAATTAAAGAAAATTCTGGCAAATCCAATTGTTCAATGTACTTACTCAGTGCTTGTGTTGGACCATAGTCCCCTAGTGATATGGTTATGTGAATTTGTGTGTCATCTGCAGAACTGTGGTAATGTTGGAGTTTAGGAAGCATGGCTGGTTATCAGTAATAATTAATAATTATCGGAGATAGGTATTAATTATGAAATGGATTAAATTATTAATTTGGATTAATAACAACGGGGCATCACCCGGAAACCGGGACCAATAACCAGACAGCAAGGCAGTTTCATAAAAGAGTCCACCTAGGATGTGAACATCTGAGAGATATTCACATTAACCGGTGAACAAAGAAGGTTACATTCGAGCTCTGACTCTCTCAATCAGTCACTTATCACAATAAACATACACAATAAGGACAAAAGGACTTCTCTTTAAAGCTATAACAGTATTTATTAATCTCCACAAAATCAATAAAGGTCAACAAAGTCAATTAATTAATACTGTACTACCAACTAATGCTACTCACAACAATATACAGATAACAGCTGTATCGGGTTCCACGCATGCAAGCAAAGCATGTATGTATGGGCGTATGTGTGTGTGTGCGCGCGTGAAGGACAAAAGAATGGTGAGCATGATCTAACCAGCTGACGTCACGCGACCTTATGGTAGCAGACGTGGCCTTGGGAGGAAGTCACGTCACACAAGAACTAACTGGCGGGAGTGCTGCGGTGTTCGAATAACACAATAGCAAGATGGCGCCGCCTAGTAGCCAGCGTCTCTACACTCACCCAATTCAAGTTATCAAAACACACGTGTCTGATGGCGAATAATGAGGGACAGAGCGACGCTGTGTCAGTCTCTGCCCAGAGAACCTCTTACTTTTGTCGCTCTTGGTAGCGTACCGATGTGTGTTTAGTCCGTCAGTGAAATCCACTACGGGGGTCTCCGGTGCATGGTACTGGCAGTGCCATTCATATTTCCTCAAGGCTGACGGCGGCTGGTTTCTCTGTGGGGCAGCGAGGAAACTCAGGGTGGTCGACTAGGTCGGTAGACAGCGGGGCGTAGAAGTTAGCCGCTTCTCTGTGAGGAAATCCTTTTTCTTCCTTCTGCAGGTACTGTGAGAACACTGGGTTGCGTACAGTGGTCTCTCGCGGATCCGGTAATGGTGTTCGGGATGAACACGGGTCAAAGTTTCGTCTCGTCCAGCGAGGGGAGAAGCTCCAAAAGAAGGGGGATAGATACACGTGCACGTTGGGCACGTTACCTTCGTTAGCAATCTGGCTGGTGGAGAAAGCAAAATTTCCTCCTA
The DNA here is from genome assembly GCA_038419695.1 of Scomberomorus guttatus. Classification (NCBI taxonomy): domain Eukaryota; kingdom Metazoa; phylum Chordata; class Actinopteri; order Scombriformes; family Scombridae; genus Scomberomorus; species Scomberomorus guttatus. The sequence continues at coordinate 330,180 of CM076453.1, forward strand.
GCTTGGTTACTGTGGAAAAGCAACGATGAATCTGTGCAGCCGCTTCTTAAGGGGGCGGTGACATCACGGCTGTGTTGCCATGACTCCCAGTGGTGTTGGTGGGTCTCTGCCAATCAGATACCCGGGTTTGAGCTCCCTGCTGTGAGTTCTCACCTAGGTGCGAACTGGCAAAGCATCATGGGAGGAGGAATCTGTGAGCAGCGTTCTGGTGCTGATCCTTTGTTTCAAGGGACAAAGGACAAAGGAAGTCTCATGGTCAGGCTTCAGGTTTTACATGTAGGCCTGTCTTTGTCTGGCCCCATGGTTGAGGCCCAACAGTAACATATTTAGTTGTTTTCCATAATCTGAGCCAGTGGGAGCATGTAGATGTTGAACAGAAGAGGCCCTAGAATGGAGCCCTGGGGAACTCCATGTCATTTTTGTCCGCTGAGATGTGTAATTAACTATAGACACAAAATAGTCCCTGTCTTTTAAGTAGGATTCAGACCAGTTCAGTACTGTGCCAGAAAGTCCCACCCAGTTTTCCAGTTGGTCTAGTAATATGTTGTGGTCAATCATGTCAAATGCTGCACTGAGATCCAGTAATACTAATACTGAAATTCAGCCAGTGTCTGTGTTTAAGTGTATGTCATTGAAGACCTTAACAAGGGCAGTCTCAGTGCTGTGGTGTGGTGGAAATCCTGACTGGAAGACATCAAAATGCTTGTTTAGTGCCACAAAGTTGTTCAGCTGTTGAAGAACAGGTTTTTCAGTGATTTTCCTTAAAAATGGGGGGTTTGATGTGGGCCTATAGTTGTTCATTAGTGAAGTGTCTAGTTTGTTCTTTTTTTAAGAGTGGCTTGATGACAGCAGTGGGAAGACACCTGAGAGAAGAGATGTGTTGATAATCTGTAGAAGTTCTGAGGCCATGCAATTTGAAAAAGCTTGTGAGCAGAATATGAAGGCAGCAGGAAGAGGATTTCAGATGTTGTATAATATCCTCCAGGTTTTTTATGGTTGATCGGATAAGATTGTGTCATACTACTTGAATTGGAAAGTGAACACAGGGACAACACATATCCTGTACCTGATATGGAGGCACTGACTGCTTGTCTAATTTTCTGAATTTTGTCAGTGAAGAAGGAGGCAAATTCATTGCAGGCCTTGATGGATAGAAGTTCAGAGGCTACTGACACAGGAGGGTTTGTTAGCCTGTCAACAGTAACAAATAAAGCATGTGCATTATTATTGTTTTTGGTAATGATATCAGAGAAAAAGGACCACCTTGCATTTCTCAGTTCCAAATTATAAATATGGAGTCTCTCTTTATAGATGTCATAATGGACCTGGAGATTTGTTTTTTGCCACCATCAGCTTTTCGACATTCTTTTTTCTATTCCAACCAGTATGGCATCTCTCCATGGAGATCTTTTCTTACCAGAGACCTCCTTCACCTTAGTGGGGGCAATGGCATCAATAACAATTTGTAATTTTAGAATTGAAATTATATACAAGCTGAGACCCAAGGGAGGGGTGAAAGAGAAGGCCTGAATAAATATTTCACTGGTGTTTTCAGTGACAGTTTTGTGATTACCTCTGAACATTTGTGTGCACGGAGAAGCACTCTCAAAACAATGATCAGAGAGAGCAATATCAGTCACCACAACCTTAGAAATGTTCAGACCCTTGTAGATGACTAAGTCCAGAGTGTGCCCCTTGTTGTGTGTGGGATCTGTCACATGCTGAGTCAGTCCATAGTTATCAAGAACACAACACAGTTCTTTAGCCCTTTGTCCTGGGGGTTGCCAATATGGATTTTAAAATCACCAACAATAACTACACAGTCAAAGTCAATACAGATAATAGACAGCAGTTAAGCAAAGTCATCAAAAAGGTTTCACAGTATTTAGGTGGCCTGTAGATATTTAGAAATATAGCTTGAGAGGAGGTATTCAACTGAAGAGCCACATATTCAAAAGAATCAAAATTTCCATAAGACATCTGCTTGCATTGGAGGGAATCATTAAACAAAATGGCAACTCCACCTCCTTTCTTATGTACTCTAGCTTCACTCATAAAACTGAAGTTGGGAGGGGTTGACTCGATAAGAACAGCTGCACTGTTATCTTGGTCTAACCGTACACTATAACTGTGACGATTGTGTCGAAACTGGCTGAAGACTTAAAGCCATTGGTGGAGGTGGATGCCAAGGGGGGTTTAGGGGAGACAAAATGGGAGTAGGGTGAGGTGTAAATTTTGTCCGAGCAGTGACCAGCTCTTTAATCGGTCAGTGAACTCCAAGAGGGGGGAGGAGGGAGAAAGGGTGACTGGAGAGGATGGTGACCTGGATGGGGTTTGGGGAGGTGAAGGGGGTGAATCCTCAAAGGTGTAAGTTGGTGAGGGGGGTGGAGACTCCTCCTCTCGGCTCTGATGACTGTCATGTTTAAAGCTCTCTTCAGGCGAAGGCTGAGGTGGCTCTCTTTCAAGGTTTCTGCCGTGTTTTATTATGTCTTCTTGTTTTGATTCCTCTTGTCTCTTGTCCTTGGCAGAGGGAAGAGATGGGTGACGCAAGAAATAAAATAAGTTACAGATGAACAATTTTACCCCTGACTTGTTAAGGCAAAGCCCATCTACTTTAAAAAGATGTCTGCAATCCGAGAAAAAGTTGAAATTTTCAATAAAGTGCAGTGAATGGATGGTACATGCAGTTGAAAGCCATGTGTTCAGTGCCAACAGTTTACTAAATCTCTCAGGTCCTTTTCTAACTGGCACTGGAGGGCCACTGATAAACACAGTCAGCTCTCTGAATGCTGAGGTGTTTAACAGATCAGTAAAGTCTTGTTTCAGCACTTCAGACTGTTGTCACCAACATCATTGGACCCTATGAGCAGTATGATATTTTTCACATTTGGATGCGCAGCCACGGTATGCAGGATTCTCTCAGTCATGTCAGAGACCATATCCTTGGGAAAGCAGAGTATTTTGGTGTTCTTACTGCAAATGCTTCTAAAATCTTTTACAGCATAGTCACCCACATTCAGAGTTTGAGGCCCAGGCGTTAGCTTTCCTTTTACTTTCTGAATTACTCTCAGTCCTTACCCTGCTGTGTGAAGACGAGAGGTTATCCATGTCATCAGATGGAGATCCAGGGTCCTGCAGCAGTGGAGCAAATCTGTTCTACAGTTGCACACTCAGTTCTTGGGGAGGTTTGTTGTTAGTTCTCCCTTTTGCAGCTGTTCACGGCTGTGTCCTACTAAGAACAGGGGTTGAGGAGGTGCTCTGCCTGGCTGATAATGCAGGCCAGCCAGTCGCATCACAAATTTCAGGACGCTGGGCTCTGCCTGTTACTCGTCCTCCCATTTGTGGGAAAATGATTTACTCTTAGGCTTTGCTCCAAGAGTTCCAGGGAGGACTACCACTTGTAGATTTATTGTCTGGTACACAGCCCTTCTGTTTCTTGGTAGTCTTGGTGGTGCTAATTAGCTGTGTGTTAGCATGCTCTTGTCCACTGTTTTGAGTCCATGGTAAGGTAGTGTCGTTCCCACATAGTCACTTCCACGTTAACTTCTAACCGTTTAATTTTGGTTTCCAGCCCTGCAATGTTCTGGAAGGGGGGGCATCCTGCTGCTAATTAGCTCTAGCTAAGTGCCACGTTTCCAGTCACTGCAGTACAGGCTACTGAGGAGGTCATAAAATGTTGAAATATAGCAATAGCCTACTATATCTACAAAAAAATTAATCCCAGTGATCTATAAGTATCCAGGAGCCACTGCTCATAGTTTATCACAGATGAGAAACAAGAATATCAGCAGAAAAATGCAAGGAGAGGCGAGAGCAAGCAGCAAAGTGTCTTCACTGTAAGAAAGCAGGAAGTGGCAGCAGGACAATGCATAAAATCCTGCAGGTCAGGAGCTTCAGTTAATGTTCACATCAAACATCAGAATGGGGAAAAAATGTGATCTCAGTGACTTTGACCATGCCATGATTGTTGGTGCAAGACGGGCTGGTTTGAGTATTTCTGAATCTACTGATCTCCTCGGATTTTCATGCACAACAGTCTCTCTAGAGTTTACTCGGAAAAAAACATCCAGTTCTGCTAACAGAGACGCCTTGTTGATGAGAGAGGTCAGAGGAAAATGGCCAGACTGGTTGGAGCTGGCAGAAAGGCTAAAGCAACTCAGATAACCTCTTTACAACTGAAAAGCAGAAAAGCATCTCAGAATGCACAACACATGGAACCTTGAGGCAGTTGGGCTACAACAGCAGAAGACCACAGTGGGTTCCACTCCGGTCAGCCAAGAAAAGAAATCTGAGGTTGCGTGGGCTTAGGCTCACCAAAACTGGACAGTTGAAGACTGGAAAAACTTAGTCCAGTGTGATGAATCTCCATTTCTGCTGAGGCACGCAGATGGGTAGGGTCAACAGCATGAATCCATGGACCCAACCTGCCTTGTGTCAACATTCCAGGCTAGTGGTGGTAGTGTAATGGTGTGGGGAATGTTTTCTTGGCACACTTTGGGCCCCTTAATACCAATCATTCATTGTTAGAATGCCACAGCCCATCTGAGCATTGTTGCTGACCATGTGACTCCCTTTATGGCCACAATTTACCATCTTCTAATGGCTGCTTCCAGCATGACAATGCAATCTGGTTTCATCAACATGATGATGAGTTCAGTGTACTTCAGTGGCCTCCCCAGTCACCAGGTCTGAAACCAATAGAGCAGATTTGGGACGTGGAATGGGAGAGTTGCAGTATGAATGTGCAGCTGACAAATCTGCAGAAATGATGTGATGCAATCATGTTAACATGGACCAGAATATCAAAGAAATGTTTCCAATATCTTGTGGAATCCATTACAATGAGAATTGGGGCTGTTTTGAGAGCAAAGGCAGGCTGCTCCGTGAGTATGTATGTGTTTTGTTATAAATTAAACATAAAAAACTGGAATGGTTCTTTATGTCCAAAAAGACCCCACCATGGGCACACTTATGTTGTGCGTGTGTGTGTGTGTGCTGGCTTGTACTTTCTACTGCAATGTAGAGCAGCTGCTCATTAGAAATGTGTGAGCTGAAGAAACAACACAGATGATAATAACAGCAATCTCTGACTCATTAAAGACAGAAAAGAACAACCAGGCACAGAGACAACACACACGCACACGCCTGTGATCATAAAGCTGTTGTTAATTGCAAAAGACAATAAAAACATGATAAACAAGCAGAATAATACAAGCAGCACCAACATGTCAGTCAGAAAGAATCACTGACCCACACATCAGATTCCTCCTCTGCAGCCCATCTGACTCCATACAGATAGTCTGAAGGATGCCCATACACAGCACTGGGAAGCAGCTGTTCATTAGAAGGTGTTAACTAAAATAATAATCATCAACAATAAAAAAAAAACAACTACATAAAGAGCTCTCATTAACTGAATTCACTACTGCTGTTATTGTTTCTAATGGACCAACAACACACTAAACGCCTACATCCACTTCCCCCTGTCCCAACCCCCCAAAGAAGGAAATGTCCTGTTTGTGTTGGGTGAAAAGGCTTAAAGATAGGGGGTATGAACATTGCCATAGCAACACCAGCAGCATGGCTCCCATGTCTTTCTCATGGTCGGTCAAGTCCACCACTTTCATGACTGGGCATCTTTTTGAGGAGGATAGAGTAAATGGGTGAACCTGAGAGAAAGTTGCTGTCTCTGCAGGCTACACATGTGTAACGGTCAATTAAGAGAGGGTGAAGTCTGGGGAATCCCCATGTAACACCGGTTCATGATTTCAAAACAAGCTTACTGTAAATACACCTATGCAAACTACTAGCGGATTAAAACACACTGGAGTAGGAAAAGGCTACATCTCATCGTCACCTCATCTTTGTGCCACACACACACACACACACACACACCTGCTTCCCTCTCTTGGCCCAGTGATACACTCAGTTGACAAGGAGCATGAGCATGTGTGTATGATTGATGATGAGTTGCATCTTGCAGTGCTCTGGAACACTTCACTGACTTAAACTGCTGAACCAGCGAGAGGCTGACTGAGTGTGTGCATGTGTGTGTCACAGTGTCAGAGAAACGCAGCTGGTCAACAGAGGTTCCCAGGCAGCTGTTCCCTAAATAAAGCCTCAGTACACTTCAACAACCAGCATGTCTGCCAAGTGTTTTTAGCAGGTTTTTACACAGCTCATTGTACAGATTTCAACTTGTATTGCTGCACAGCAAAATGCAACATGCCTTGAAAATGCTACTAATGCCATTATTATTATTATCATCATCATCATCATCATCATCATATTAAACCAATGAAATGGTAAACATTCAACTGAGATTTAAACATCACTAAATAAAAACTAAGTAAAATATTTTAGCCTGTACACCTAACAGCAACTATAGATCTAGACTAATTGTGCTATGCTGTTGTATAGACAACTGGCTATCAGGCTGTGTTTTGGTTTACTAACTCATGCAAACATCCAGCTCTCTTTAGTTGGCTGGATGTTCCACTGCTTTACTTTAGCCTCTCTGTCATTTCATACTAGGCAGGTAGCATTCAGTCAGCTTATAAGATGTTGTCTATTGCCAGCCAGTTTCTTGTGCATATTGTCAAGATCATCTTATCTTTACATATTATTCCAATTTATTGCAGGATTCTTAACATAAGCTGACAACATTAAAAGCATGTGCATTTTAAATGTCTTAATGCATTCAAAACTGGGAGCAACCACTTTTCTTGTGATTTAGGGGAAGACGTGTGACAAGACCACTTCTCTTTTTTGTTGTAATTAGTAACATCATAACACTGCATTACTGCCACCTACTCCCTCAAATGTTTCCTTCCCTGTTTACATTACTACTACTACTGTTGCTATTAATGTACATTTGTTTGGCAAGAACATGCCAAACCATGAAAGCCAAGAGAAAAGCAATGATAAAGGGTTTAACTGATCAGTAGTGAATTATTAGTACATCAGTTAAATGCCTAATGTTAAACTGTATATCAAAGTACCAAAAGTAGGATGCAGATGCATCAGTGGTAAACCTAACACGGCAACAACACAGCTGACAGCTAAGCAGGTGTAACTCAAAACCTGAGCACAGAAGGTAACTCAAAACCTGAGCACAGAAGAGATCAAAATTTTGTTTGGATATACCTGCTCGTAGGAGAGACCGGTCTCCTAATAAGCACAGCTAGGAAGATTTTGGCAATGGACTATGCAACCACTCTCCGATATTTTTTAATTACCTGTTTCCGAAAGATGTGTTAAACGCACAATATGTAATTTCTGCCAATAGAGGATTCTCAATCAAAACAAAAGCAAAAGACAGAGTTAGATGATGTTGTGAAGTAGCATGGGTCCATGGGAGTTGTTGTCTTCATTGTTAAACAAGCAATTCTACTGGTTAGGATTTCTTATCTTGAGTTTTCATTGAATGCCATTACTGTTGCGATGCAGCAAACTTTGATGTTTCGCCATGAAACAGGAAGTTGTAACTCAAATGTACATCGTCCAATCTGCCTCAAATTTTTCATGCTTGATAAGACTCCCAACCTGAACATATCTACGTGTCAATATTGACTCAGTCATAGCACCACTGTAAGGTTTTGGTGGTGGTGACCCCTTACAGCCAGGATGAAAGCCAGCAGGATTGAGGTGTAGAGCGTGGTGGAGAAATGAGCAGCAACTAGAGTTGTGACGTTCACGAACGAACCGAATCTTTTGACCGGCTCATTAACATGATCATCTCCTCTCCTTCAACCTATGGTTGAAGGAGAGAGAGCATGGGGGGGGAGTTGTGCATGCTCCCTTCACGTGAGTGCCTCAGTGAAAAACAAAGGGAAAAAAAGCATGTTTAGGTGTTGCATGAATAACATACGTCAAAGTAGTTTTACACACATACACACACTTTATACAAAGGGTAAATAGTGATCTCACTGTCAACTCAGAGGGACATGGCAGTGGAATATTGAATGAATCCATATCAGACTTTAAAATCTTGTCCACACATGTCAAATGAAGCTATAATCAATATTTCAGAATAATTCAAACTCAAATATTGGTGGGAAAGCTGAGTTCGAAATTATTCTGATCCAAATCTCAGCTCATCATTCCTCCCTGTGATTATTTGCATAATAAGCGGAAGAAATACCAAACGAAAGCCAAACTTAACAAAAAAAAAAACCCTCTACCAACTCCCCTCTCTCTTTCTTGACCACTTGGTTCAGCCTAACAAGGTAATTGACACTTGCTGGAGTCCTGTGGATGCATTCTCAGATGTGCACTCCATTAAAACATGCCCCGCAGAAGTAAACCTCAAAGAGAGTGATTAGTAGGGATTCCCAAAATAAAAGCATAACATAACAAAAATGAACTTCCTATATTAGTCAACGTGCATGTTTTTTTTGTTTTTCACTTTAGTGAGGGGTATGCTTTCCAGCTCCCTCACAGCCACCTACTGGCAACAAGAAGTTACAGGTGCTGTATTTTTACAACCTCTGCCAAGCACATCCATGAACACATCCACCTCAAACTTGGACAGAAAAAACTCAAGACCTTGATGATGCTATATTGTGAAGCTTGTGACTTTTCATTGAACACCATTGCCGTGGCAACGCAGCGAAGTTCGATGTTTCACCATTGCAAATCAAACTGTTGGAACTCAACTCCACATCATCAAATCTTTCCAAAATGTTTGATAACAGTCCCAGCCTGAAGACAAATAAAGGCCCCTATCGAATCATAGTAATAGCGCCACCTACTGGCAACAGGAAATTATAGGCCCCATACTTTTACTAACTACTCCTAGCAGGTTAACCAGATCCACCTAAAATTTGGTCAGCTAAGTTGTAAGTGAAGCTTTTGAGATTTCATCAAAAGCTGTTGCCACATTATTCGCCATGAAACAGGAAGCTGTTTTTGAGGGGCTAAGGATGCTTAAACACTCACGAAACTGGCACACGCATCAGAAGGGAGGTATTCAAATATCTTATCTGGGTTTTGGGCTTGGGTGTGGCAAAATGAGTTGAGGATGCCACCTAGAATATTTAAAAGTCCCCACCTTTAAATTTGACGTAGATGAACGAAATTTGTTAGGCACAGGTATCATGTCCAGTTGCCATGGTGACGTGGAAAATTTCAATGTTTCCCCATTAAACAGGAAGTTGTTGTAACTTGAATGTAAATTGTCCACCTGCACCAAATATCTCATGCTTAAGAGTCCTGGCCTGAACACATGTACGTGTCAATATTGAGTCATAGTCATAGCACCACCTACTGACAACAGGAAGTCAGTCTTATATGACAAACATCACTTGATTCATGTGAAATTTACATGGTGTGGTCTTACAGTTGATATACAGCAACAAGGTGTATAATTAGTGGGTGTTCTCGAGTGCCACATAGTGGACACAGGAAGTGATATTCACCTCCTTCGTGCAATGTCCGATAAGAGCCCAGTCCTGCACACATCTGTGTGCCTGCAACAAAAGCCCTTTGACTGCAGTGTGCCCCGACATGTACAAAAGGTGCGACGGCCCGATCATCACTGCTTGCAGCTTTAATTAAGGGCCGAGCACCGAACAGTACAAAAGGTCCCCATTTTAATTTAAGGAATTAATATTAATATTATTCCTCCAGAAGAAATGCATTTTTGAAGGGCTAAACATACTCAAAAACTTACAAAACTTAAAAAACTTCATATCTTATGGGTCTTCGTCATGGGCGTGGCAAAATGGCCCGATAGCGCCCCCTTGAAAATTTGAAATTTGAAGCCTCTCCTTTCAATTTCATGTAGATGAACGAAATTTGGTAGGTCCAAATTTCCATATGTTTTCGTTAAGAGGCAGTTGCCATGGCGACATGGCGAATTTCGATGTTTCGCCTTTGCAAAACAAACTGTTGTAACTCGACTCCATATTATCAGATCCCAAATTTCAAATGTTTGATATCATTCACAGTCTAAAGACACGTACAGGGCAATATTGAATCATAGTAATAGCACCACCTACTGGCAACAGGAAGTTATAGGCCTCATACTTTGTTAACCAGATCCACCTAAAATTTGGTCAGCCAAGATGTAAAATGTTGATGATGCTAAATAGTGAAGCTTTTGAGTTTTCATCAAAAGCTGTTGCCATGGGGACAGATTATTCGCCATGAAACAGGAAGCTGTTTTTGAGGGGCTAGGGAGGCTTGAAATTTGGCATACGTGTCAGAATGGGGGTATTCGAATATCTGATATGGAACTTGGGCCTGGTAAAATGACTCGAGGGCACCCCCAGAAAATTACAAATTAAAAGCCCCCACCTTCAAATTTGACGTAGATGAACAAAATTCGGTAGGCACATGTATCATGTCCAGACCAAAAAAAAAAAAAACACCTTTTGGAGCTATACCCTACGTCCAACAGGAAGTCAGCCATTTTGAATGTACTTACTAATTTTTGCCATTTGCAGGTGTTGTATTTTAACAAAATTCTCCCAGAGATTTATCCTGGCCGACTTCACATTTGGTCAGTGTCATCTAAAGAACTGTGTGATGAAAATCCAAATCTTGAGTTTTCATTCAGTGCCATTGACCTGGTGACACAGCCCCAAATTTCTCATGCTTGATAAGAGTCCTGACCTGAACACTTCGATGTGTCAATATTGAATCAGTCATGGTGCCACCTACTGACAACAGGAAGTCAGCCTTATGACAAACATCTGATTTACATGGAATTTACATGGTGTGGTCTACACATGATATGCAGCGAAATGACGTATAATTAGTGGGTGTTCTCTAGCACCACATAGTGGACACAGGAAGTGATATTTATCACATTCATGCAATGTTTGATAAGAGCCCGGTACTGTACCTGCATGCCCATAGTAAAAGCACTTCGATTGCAGCGCTCCCCAACACATGTGAAGGTGCGAAGGCTCGATCGTCACTGCTTGCAGCTTTGATTAGGGCCCAAGCACATAGTGATGCAAAGGCCCTATTGTATCTGAAGGAATTTTTTTTCTTCCAAAAGAAATGCATTTTCGAGGGGCTAAATGAGCTCGAAAACGTATCAAACTTTGCACTTTCGTTAGAAGTGGTGAAAAATTTAATATTTTATGGGTCTTGGGCATGGGCGTGGCCAAACAGCTTGATAGCACCCCCTAGAAAGTTTCAAATTAAAAGGCCCCCACCTTTAAATTTCAGGTAGATGAAGGAAATTTGGTAGGCACATGTATCATGTCCAGACATACAAATAAGTCTCTTGGAACCATATCTTAAGTATGGTTCCAAGAGGCTTTTTTGTGCTCCTGGCATAAAAAAAAAAAAAAATTACCAGTAGAGTGCAGCATACTCCGTGATCTGACTGCTGTAGCAATTGTATATCCACCACGCAAGACTCCATTAATGCTGCGAGACCGCCTGAAAAAGGACCTTGATGCCACGGAGAGAGATGGCATCACCAAAGTGACAGAGCCCACACTGAAAGGGTGAATGCGCTGGTAGTTGCTGAAAAGCCCTGCACAGAAAGCCTGTGGGTGTGCCTTGATCTGCAGGATCTCAATAAAGCAATTAAAAAGCCACACTACCCACTTCCCTCCTTGGATGACATCACTCAAAAACTGTCCCGAGCCCAGTACTTCAGTGTCCTGGATGCACGATCGGCAGATAAGACTTTCTGTCTTCCCTTCAGGATAATATCAGCCCAAGGAAAATTGATGCGATGTACAAAAGGCTAGTACAAAGCGGTGTAGCCACAGTGGATGATATACTGGTTTATGGCAGAATCAAGGAGGAGCATAACACCAATCTCTGTGCCATGCTGGAGCTCGCAAGAGAATGAAGCATATGTCTGAACCCAGAGAAAAGTGTGATATGCACAACTGAAGTCAGCTATTTCAGCCACAAGTTCACCTGCAACAGGATCCAGCTAGACCCAAAGAACAAAGACATAGCCCCACCAAAGAATAAAAGATTGCTGGAAACAATTCTAGGCATGGCAAATTACCTGGCAAGGTTTGCAGCACATCTGTCTGAGGTCAATGCACCCCTCTGCCAGCTCCATAAACAGGACTGTGAGTGAGCTTGGGACGAAAACCACAGCACAGCTTTTCTGCAAATGAAAGAGCTGATCACAAGGGAGCCGGGTCCCATACTCTCCTACTACGACCCCAGCAAGTAGCTGCAGCTGCATGTCGATGTATCAAAAAGTGGCAAGAGGATATAAATCTGTTTTGTCATAGTAATCAATCCAGAACTTAAACTGTTTACAGCTATCACTATGTTGTTAAAGTTACCACGTTACTTCAGTAAAGTATTCCAGTAACTTGCATGATACAAAATACATTTTGTGGAGATAGGCTAGGCTATGCTATGCCTGGATGTTTGTAGAGCTTTCATTTGAGTTAGCGTAATGTAAGCTAAATAGCATTAGCTCACAAGTTAACAGCCAGTACTTCCCTCACAGGTGTTTAAGGATTTTAACATTAGAGTACTACACAATGAATGATCAATATTACCTTTGGGATATTTACTAGAATAGTATTTGACAGGCTGGCACTTAGTGTTTGTTTTCTGATTTCAAGTAAGCTTCCCCTTTAACATATAAGCATAGCACCCCCTACTGTACTGGAGTAGTTGTAAAATTGCCATATATGGTTAGAGTCAGACATCTAACTCCACCCATATCTGACCCAGCTGCATTCCACTTTCTGCAGCGAGGGGTACTTGCATAGATTACATGGTACTTGTCTTGCCTTGCCTATTTTATTGAGCAGCACCTGGCCACCTGGCTTCCCATTGGTTTGAAGGTCCATTATTCCAAAATCCCAATAGTCAGCCCGTTATCTCGAAAACAGACATCCATTGCCCCTGAAAGCCCATTGCTGCAAAAATACACACTCTGAAGTTGTTGAGTTCAGTGACTGCCAGCCCTGTCCATTGGGCTGAATTTCTAAATTCACATGTGGAGAAAGTGTTCTGGTGTCCATATACTTTTGGCCAGGCAGGGTGCTGAGAGCTTCAGGCTGGTAAACAGGAATACTGTTACTTAAAACTGAGTAATAGCTGTTAATTTTTTAGTTATACAATAGGCCTACAGGATATGTTCTTGTATAGTCATTTGAAAATTCCAGATTTGACAAAGTACAATGTTGATGTAAAACAACTTGTAATTTTTTGTAAGTAAATCCTAAATGCTATGTTAAGATTTAAAATGAGAAATGACAGTGAATAGATGGGTCTATATTAAATTTCTATTTTTTATATACATAATAGATCCGATAATATTGACTGCATCTGACTGTCAATAAGGTTATTTTTTGTTCGAAAAAGTCTGTTAGTGGACCTTGGAGTTGATATTTTGGCACAGTACAGTAGTGTTAAAGAGCCAAGTTGTGTTGGTGTTGTCAGCAAGTATGCTGCTGTTCCAATTGCAAATGATCGAACTGCATCCTCATGAACAGTGTGTTTTGTGAAACTATGCGAAGTATTACAGCCTATTGCTCAATTTTAGTAATTTCTTTTGAGACATTTTTATTGGTATTTGGTTGCTTATCTTTTTAACTGTTTCTCAAAGATTTGTAGAGGTGATGCTTTTAATCTGAAAAACAGACAAACATGGACCAGGAAGACTGTGGGGAGGAAGTGGTGTTGATCGAGCAGGAGTTTTGAATTGGTGGTTTTTGGCATAATCTGGATTGTGATAGAATCAGAATGGCAAGTAGTCTTGGTGGGATGTCTGAGGAAGATATGGATCTTGAACAGACCAGAATTGGGAGTAATGGGAAAGGAGGAGGAAGGAAGGAAAAGAACAGGAACACGGTGACGCTTTCAGGCAAATGGGCACTTGGAGCTGTTGAGGAAAGATGTGATGTATGTAAAAAACAAATGACGGAGTTTAAGATCATTCTTAAATTTAAAGTAGGACATGAAATATTTGTAAACCAAATTGCAAATGGATTGATGAAAGCACTTGGGGATATTGAGATGGCTAAGTTGTTAAGAGATGGCAATTTGTTGATGAAGCTTAGAAATGCTGAACAGAAATAAGGCACTTAAACTGCAAACAGTATGCAAAAAAGAAATAGCAGAAAGAAGAACAATTGGTGAGAGAAGCAGAGTTAGGCAAGTGATATCAGGAATTCCCCTAGGAGAAAACTGAAAGAAATGCTTAAAAGAAGAATAGGAATTAGATGTTTGCTGGCATTCAGGAACAGTGAAAAAGTTGACCTTCAATCAGTATTGCTGGAATTCAGAGATGAAGTCCTTCCTGGAAAGGTGATGGTTGGATATACAGACCCTTTCCAAAAAATTAGAATATCATGGAAAAGTTAACTTATTTCCATAGAAAAAAAAAAAGGTTCAACTTTCATAGATTATAGAGTCAGGGCCCACAATTCAAATGATCAAGTATTTATTTTTACATAATTTGGGCTTCCAGCTCATAAAACCCACGAAAACAGGAATTCAAAAAAAAAAAAAAAAAAAAAAATTGGAATACTGTGAAGAAATCAGCCCTAATTTTGCAGGGCATGACTGTTTTAAACTGAGTGTCACACACTAATCATCCACTAAACTCAAAGCACCTGCACAGGTTTCCCCAGATGTCATTAAATTGCTTCAGTTTGGTTCAATATGGGGAAGACTGCAGACTTGACAACTGGCCAAAAGACCATCATTGATACCCTCCATAGGATGCGTAAGCCACAAAAGTTCATAGCTAAGGAGGCTGGCTGTTTACAGAGTGCTGTGTCCAAGCATATCAATGGAAAGTCTAGTGGAAGGGCAAAATGTGGCAGGAGAAGATGCACCAGCATAAGAGATGACTGTGGGCTTCAGTGGATTATCAAACAGAGAAGATTCAAGAATCTGGCAGAGATCCAGAAAGAGTGGAATGAGGCCGGTTTAATGCCCATGCCATCACAGTGCTTGACTGGCCAGCCAACTCACCAGACCTAAACTCCATTGAGAATCTATGGGGTATTATCAAGAGGAAAATGAGGGGCACCAGACTCAAAAACAAAGAAGAGCTAACAGCAAGCATCAAGGAAATCTGGGCTTCCATAACTCCCATGGAATGCCACAGGCTGATTGCCTCAATGCCACGGCACATCGAGGCAGTGATTAAGGCGAAGGGATTCCCAACCAAGTACTGAACATTGACATATCGTTTAGAAAGTACTATATTTTGATTAATTTGATCCCAATTTCTCTTTTTTTCTGCAAAAACTGAGACGTAAATGGTGATTTCTTCACAGTATTCTAATTTTTTGAATTCCTGTTTTCATGGGTTTTTTGAGCTGGAAGCCCAAAATATGTAAAAATAAACAAATACTTGAAATTGTGGGCCCTGAATCTATAATCTATGAAAGTTGAACTTTTTTAATGGAATTATGGAAATGAATAAACTTTTCCATGATATTCTAATTTTTTGGAAAGGGTCTGTATGAGCTGTAAGAACATATGTTCCTCCTCCCCTCAGATGCTATAAATGTCAGAGGTATGGCCACTCTGCAAGTGTGTGCAAAGGAAAGCAAAGATATGGAGGAGAACATGCTTATGGAGAATGTGGGAGTAATAGTACGGTAACTGGGTGCAACTGGGAGGAAATCACACAGCAGCCTATGTAGGATGCATAGTGAGGAAACAGGTGGTTAAAATTCAACAAGTAAGAATAGAATGGAGAGTAACGTATGCAGAGGCAGTGAAGATTGTGGATAATGGAAAAAAAAAAAAAATTAAAGTACAACCCAAATCAAGGAAGCAAGCACAGGCCTGGTTTGTCACATAACTACCAAACAGGAATCACAACGGACATATTAGTCCTGTTTCTAGCCTATTTTATCAACTGCTCAGAACAAGCAAAGACTAAAACAGAAAAAAATCTAAATTATAGTAAAGGCAGCAGCAAAGTTCTTGAACATGAAACTTACCTTGGGAAACAAAATACTTCTGGAGTAAGTAGTTGGAAGGTATTCAAAGGAAGTACTGTAGGTAGTGATCACTATCCAGTATCTGTTAATATAGGATGAAAGAAGGGAAATGGAAATTTGAGGCAGCAGACTGGAGCAACTTTAAAATATAATATAAGTGAGGGGAAATTGAAAGTCAGTCAATTAATGACTTGAATTATGAAATCAGTAAAATTATATTAGGAGCAGCAAAAGAGTCTATCCTGAAAAAAGCAGTAAAATAGAAAAAAATTTGTTCCATGGTGGACACAAGAATGCACTAAAGCAATACAAAGTCAAAATAAGGCTTTCAAAGTATGGAAAAAAAACATTGTTTTCAAATTTGATTAATTATAAGAGAAAGCAGGCAGTAGTGAGGAATTTAATAAAGTAGACTAAAAGAGAAAGTATTGGAGGAAATATTGTGATTCATTAGGTAGAAATACACAATTAGAGAGAGTATGGGGTATGATTAAAAGAATGTCTGGTAATAAGAATATGGATATCCCATAATGAAAGATGATGGAAATATGATAATAGATAAAGAATTATTGGCACAAACCTTTGTTAAAGTACAGCAAATTTGAGTAAAGAGGAAAATGAGGGGTAGAAGGAGCAATAGCAAGAAACAGAAGCACTGCAGGATGAAAAGGAATATGGAAATACAATTAATGATTTTTTCAATGACAGAATTGAATAGTGTGTTAAAGAAATCTGGAAAGACAACTCCAGAAACAACTCAAATATGTTAAATCATTTAGTAATAAGAGTAAAGAAGTATTATTCAAGATAAGATATGGGATATGAAATACCTTTAGTATTTAAGAAGAACACAGTTAGCATTAACATATTGGGCAAACTCAAGGGGACGTAATGAGAACCATCCGACTCAGAACATATTAAAACCATGTCAAGAGAAGGAAAATGACAAAGAGTTTGGTTGGATAATAGACAATAATGACAGGTTGTTGACACACCAGGGATACACCCAATAGCACAACTCACAGACAGTTTCCAAAAGGCAGAACCTTTACAGAAAAAAAGCAGGTTCGGTACACAGGTAGCCGATCAGCGAAGGCACACAAAACACAAAGGGGCAAGGCAGAGTCCAAAAAACACAAGGAGGTTATCACTAGGGTTAAAAGGCTGGAACACTTGCTGCAAAGGGCTAAGACAAACTGGTGCAGGGAGCACACAGACTAAATACACAAGGAGAGGGAGGGTGAGGGTGATTAGACACAGGTGGATGACATTAGGGGGTAATGACGATGATGGGAGCAGGAAACACACAAGGGCAGGAAGTGGGCCTGAAACGAGAGGAAAGTTAGACACCAAAGTAAAACAGTAAAACATGCAGAACTGAATAATGGGAAAATGACAAATAAGAGGGGGGTGGTGCAAAATGGCGGAGGCATGTCAAATCATTTTTTAAGCACTGGGGAGAGACTTATGTTTTTTATTTTGGCTGAGGGGAGGGACATACAACTTTAAATGGTTGCATTTTGTATTTATTTTAAATATGTTTTTTCTTTTCAAAATATGTGTTTTACTGCTGTATGATGATGCAATTATTTGTAAGGAGGATTTACATTTTGCTTAAGAAATTAGCTGTTTGTTTTGGTGATAACTCTCACTTGGCTGGACTAAATTAGCGTCTTATTTTTGTTTCAGAGCTGGAATTGTCAAAGGTTACTTTTGCAGTACTATAGGAGAGGACACAGTAAGTTGGGCTGGTAGTTTGCTTTTTTACCAACGAGGGAATGGAGGTCAGACGGCCAAGGTTTAAGAGTCACGGTTTGCTATTAAACATAATGGTTGGAAAAGGTCAGCCTTTGCTTTTTATTTTCTCCAATACTACCTACCTTTGGTGTGAATATAATAAAATATGGTTATTTATGGTGGAGGGAGGGTCATGCATTTTCCCCCAGTCACTCAGGGAGGTTAAAAATATTTGTAGCTCTGGGAAAGGTCAAGATAAAAAAAAACAAAAAACAAAGTCACACCCCATCCACCCCCCTCCCTCTGATAAATAAGGAACAGTCCCTTAAAATTAGACTCCAAAGGAATCACATGACACTAGATATTAGAGAAATGTTACAGAGGAGTTCAGGTGATGTAGGGTACAGGGCTATTTTCAGATGTTTAGAAAACACAGGACTTAATAGAAGAATTTAATGTAATAGTATAGTAAGCGTTCTGTCGTTCACACTCCAATCCAGAAGGTGGCGGTAATGCACCTAAAAGCTGTTTGCCAACCGCCAATAAATAATCTCTCCAGCGGAACGCAGGCGGAAGTAAATACATGTATTTGTAGCGGGGACTCATAACATTGCGGAACATTATGTCGTCTTTCTAGTGTACAGGTATGTCAAAAGTTTTCACGCGGATTTATCGACACAGTAATGTTTTCTCAGGTCGCCCCGTGACAGAAAGAATGACGAGGCACTGTGGTTTCACATAAACTGTCCTGTTAGGTTAAAGGGTTAGCTTGTCACACACAGATCCTTGCCCTCAGTTCACTTGGTAATGTGAGCCTGTATTTAATTACAGATCATCGTCTCTAGCTGTAGCTTTCTTACTCCTGAACAATACAATTTAAAGGAGCAATCTTAATGTAAAATTTCCTTACCACTTTCAGCACGGAACAAGCCTGTACTGAATGCTGTAAATGTAAAGGCTGCAGCAGCACAGGTTAAAACATGCAGAGAGAGAAATGTGTGTTTTGTAAGTGTAATATCTCAATCATCATCTCATGCACTAAATTGGTTTAATAAACTAGGAAACTCTTTGAAAAAGATAATTATAAGGCGTTGAGGAGATCGGTCTTCTCTCATCAGATCAAAAACTATTCTCCCTTTGCAATGCGACTGGAGCAGAAGACGTTAAAAAACATTTTACAAGCATAATAATCAGACCAGCATACTTTACATACATACAGCATGTGAGCACAAGTTAACATCCTCTCTTTCAATGATTGTGCATGTGGGACTTTATAAAACAAGCAGGTATTCGCTTTCTAATGAGGTTAAATGATGAAACTGACAATAGTGGTGACAGTGGATTTTTTCTAAGCAGTGGGGAGAGCGTGCCTCATGCTCACAAAGGACTTTAATTAAGGCTTCAACAGCAACAGTTTTAAAATCCATCAGACTGAGAAAGAATCATAACAACCATAACATTTTTATCTCTCTCTCTCTCTCTCTCTCACTCTCTCACCCTCTCACCCACCTCTGTCAGAAAGCCAGTACTTTAACAGCTTGATGAAGCCAGCAATGTTACATATTCCATATCTGAAAAAGGCTTTAAAGTGGATATCTGATCTTCCTTCTCTGTTCACATATTCATAGTTCTAAGCATTACAAATACATTTAGGTGTTTTAAGGGAGTCCAGTGCGGCATGTTTGCTGGCCCTCCAGCTGGTGTAGTCATCTCTGATCTTACAGATTTAAGTGTTGTTGAAAAAATAAGTTGGATGCAGGCTTGAACACAGTAATGTTGCTGTATGAGGGCTAGTGAAAAGATCATGACTGTTATTGGAGGTTTGTGTTATTGATCCATCAGCTGGTGTCAGTGTTGTGTTTGAGCAGGGATGTGTGAAGCAGTAGAGAATGACCTGTACGCTGTCCTGGGAGCCAGCCCCTCAGACTCACTCCAGCAGCTCAGACACAGATACCGGCAGCTGGCCTTACAGGTAAACGCACTGCTCTGTCTGTTTCTGTATCAGCCTGAAGCAATAAATACAAGTACAAATGAGGATGTCTGTCTGCCAGTGCTTGTTCCGGTTAGATACAAACCCAGCCCTACATGTATCTGTTGGCTGAAGAAAATATTCCTGTGTTTTATCAGTTTAAGAAGGAACACTCCACCCTGTCAGGGTGTAAATTATTTATACAACATTTTTAGCAAAGTTCCAAAACTTGAAGTGGACATATGTAAAAATGCTCCCTGTACAACAAGGCTCAGGTTTTAGCTGCCCTGAATGCTTCATCTGCAATATTTTTTTCCTGACGAGATAATGTCAGATTGGATTCAGGCTTCAATATATACAGATGTATTTGAGAAGCTGCCATTTCAAATAAAAAATGAGAAAAAGAAGCAAAATCCTACTAATATTGTTTGTTTAATTAGCCTCTGGAGGAGGAAGCCTGCAGAGGGGCAGCTTCCGGAAGCTGGCCGATCAGAACAAAGTAGGGGGCCTTAAAGAGTCAGGAGCTGAAATGGCCTGTTTCAGACAGAGGCTGAACTGAGGGGCTGCATAAAGGACCAGTATAAGATAAATAAGGAGTTTTTAACTGTAAATCATACAAAGATATTCCAGTAGAGCCCCAGAATATAAAAATATACTTAGCATATGCATTATAATGAAACACGTCTGTCCGCACTAGTTTTCATTTAAGTTACTAAATTTTAGATGACAACAGAGCTTCTCCATTAAGTTGCCACATAGCATTGCATTCACAAGCTATCAAATAATTATCAGACAGAGTGGAGAGTAAAAGATGCATAATTCCTCTCTGTCATACTCAGATGTACACTCTCATTGGATGATCAGGGCTGAAAGACCTGCATACTTGTTAGTGAACAAACACCAGTTAGTAAAAAAGTAACTCTGCAGAGTAGTGCTGGGCAGTATACCGATTCATCCGATGATGAGAGAAAACGATTACACTTTCACTTTCAACAGAACGATTGTTGTACTTCATCAGTTTGAGCCAGTGTACAGAGTACAGTGAGGAAGAAATGGTGCTGAGGCAGCAGAGTGAGACAGGGAGAGGGCAAGAATAAGGGATATATTTGTTTTTGGTGCCATGAATATATTTCATATATTTTGGAAATGCTGTTGGAGGAGTTGGAGCAAGGCACTGATGCTGTGGAGGAATCGACACAACAAAGTTGTGCATCCCCCATAGCTAGAATTTTATGGTCAGAAACGTGCTTTGCTTCAGTCTGTCCAGACAGAAGTACCTGTGGGCGGGACAAAACGCTGTAAAAACCTGCGATGCTATGGTTTTAAAAAAAATGTGGATTTCACAGTGTGGTTCTGATGAAATAGAATTATTCAATGTAATTGACATTGTGACATTCTAAACCACTTACTGGTGCCTTTTGACCAAATAGGCCACAGAAGGTAAATGTCCATTTTTCTTTACTGGTTGTGTTTCTGCTGCATTTGACATTCTTTTTAAATTTCAGTGGGAGTTTTAATTTTTTGTGAGACATTGTTTTGATAAGAAAACAGGTCTCACTTCTCTACTTTTCATTTGGATTTTCATCACATCTGTTTAACATTTCTTGGTTCCGTGTGTGTGTGTGTGTGTGTGTGTGTGTGTGTGTGTGTGTGTGTGTGTGTGTGTGTGCGCGCGCACACACAGTATCACCCAGATCGTGTTGGAGGTGTGTGTCCTTCAGAAGCAGAGTCTGGTGTGAGGACATTTCTTGAAGTTGATGCAGCCTGGAAGATCCTGAGTGACCAGAACAGCAGGAGACAGTATGACCAGCACAGGAGAGGTAAGAACTTAACTAGGGCTGTACCTGAATCAGAAAATTCCAAATCCACTCTGAGTCACCAGGTTTTACTGAATATTCAACTTTTCATTCGTTTTCATCAATACAACCTGCCTACAATTATAACTACTAAATTTTTTTAGCAACCTCCGCCTAGTACATTTCAGCCCACCTGCAGAGCAGCCTTGCCACACTAACCTCCTATAACAGCCTACGTGAGGCTTGTGCTACCTCGGAAGAAACCTCGAGCAGAACTGGGCTCTAGGTAGCGTAGGTGAAAAAAGGCAGTCCTTGAAATTTGTTTTATGTGGGAGTTGAACAACATATCCTGATCAAAGATAACTCCCAGGTTCCTTATGGTGGTGCTGGAGGCCAGGGTAATGCCATCCAGAGTAGCTATATCATTAGATATATGTGATATGTGTTTCTAAGGTGGTTAGGGCCAAGCACAATAACTTCAGTTTTGTCTGTGTTCAGTAGCAGAAAATTGCAGGTCATCCAGGTCTTCATGTCCATAACATTAACTGATTGGATTCATCTGGCTTCATTGATAAATATATTTGGGTATCATCTGCATAACAATGAAAATTTATGGTGTTTCCAAATAATATTACCTAAATGAAGCATATATAAGGTGAATAGTATTGGTCCAAGCACAGAACCTTGCAGAACTCCCATGTTTAACTTTTGCATGCATAGAGGATTCATCGTTAATGTGTACAAACTGAAATCGATCTGATAACTAGGATTGAACAAAACCTTGCGAAGGAATTCAAAGCCTCCTTAGCCGAGTATCTTTTCTTCACCATTACAACAAAAAAAAAGATGCATATATGCTCCAAAAATACACTTACTCTCTCACTATCTGATTCTGAATCTCTCAACTTTCTATCAGTCTCTCTCTCTGACTTCGATCTGCTTCTCCGCTGTGCTCCACTCCACTCCAATGTAACATAATGGCGTCATCATCTTCTGACACAAGCATACAACGTGATTGCATGAAAGATGAGAGCCTTAGCTTTCAGCTGCAAAAAGAACGAAACCTCTAGCTGTTATGTTTTTTTTTTTTTTTTTTTTAAAGATCTATTTGAATTGGACTATGTAAACAATGACCTCCAGTTAATGGCCGCCTGTGGGACTTCCGTTTTTAAAGCGTTAATAAATTTGCAAAAATCTCTAAAATTCTGTCTTCACTTTGTCATGGGGTATTGAGTGTAGATTGATGAGGAAAAAAATGAATTTAAATGATTTTATCATAAGGCTGCAACATAACAAAATATGAAAAAAGTGAAGGGGTCTGAATACTTTCTGAATGCACTTGTGGCGGCTGTGGCTCAGGAGGTAGAGCGGGTCGTCTAATAATCGGAAGATTGGCGGTTCGATTCCCGACTCCTCTAGTCCGCATGTCGAAGTATCCCTGGGCAAGATACTGAACCCCAAATTGCTCCTGATGGCTGTGCCATCAGTGTATGAATGTGTGCGAATGGTTAGATTTCCTCTGATGGGCAGGTTGGGACCTTGTAGGGTAGCCCCTGTACCCATTCAGCGTATGAATGTGTGTGAATGGGTGAATTGACTCGTAGTGTTAAAAGCGCTTTGAGTAGTCGGATGACTAGAAAGGCGCTATACAAGTACAGTCCATTTACCATTTACCATTTACTGTATAACGTGAACACTGACTGCAAGTTGAGTTACTTGAACAAGCCACTGATGAGTAGATCAAATCCACCTGAGTGTCATTTGAATGCATGCTTCAATGGAAGGGATACAACTCAACGAAATCTGACCTTTTCTGCATTGGAGTTAAGTTGGTCAATGCCACAAATCTGCTTAAATTTGATTGCTGACCAAGAAATATATGATATAATATATATTTATATATAAATATATTTTTTTTCTTCATTTTACATGTCATAACTTCTGTTTTTAACTGTTTCTGAATCCTCAAACTTTCTGATTATTTCCAGGTTTACATGAAAATATTAGAGATTTTCAATGTGACCCCACTGTATATATATTTATACATTATATATTTATTTTATTTTTTTCTCATTTTTTTACATTAATTTTTTTATTTATTTTTCAGTTGAATTATATTTAAAGTTCAATATTGACCAAAATAATTGTGATTATGATTATAATCAAGCAGCCCTAGGAGCCAGTGCAGAGAAGCTAAAATGGGAGAAATATGATCCCTTTTTCCAGCTTTTGTCAGTACAGGTGCAGCTGCATTCTCGACCAGCTGGAGAGTCTTTATAGACTTGTTAGGGAAGCCTGACAATAAGGAATTAAACCTAGAAGTAACAAATGTGCAGACTAGTTTTTCTGCATCTTTTTGAGACAGGATGTGATCAGGATTTAAACCAGCTTAATGCAGTTCCTTTAATGCCAATTAAATGTTCCATTCTCTGTAATAGGATGTGATGGTCCATGGTGTCAAATGCAGCACTAAGATCTAACAAGACAAGTACAGAGAGAAGTCCTTTGTCTGATGCAGTTAGGAGGTCATTTGTAACTTTCACCAGTGCTGTCTCTGTGCTATGATGTGCTCTAAATCCTGATTGAATCCTCAAATAAACTATTGTTATTAAGAAAGTCACACAACTGATTGGCGACTGCTTTCTCAAAGATCTTAGAGAGAAAGGGAAGGCTAGATGTTGGTCTATAGTTGGCTAAAACACGTGGATCAAGAATATGTTTTTTAAGAAGAGGTTTAATTACAGCTACTTTAAAGGACTGTGGTACATAGCCTGTTACTAAAGACAGATTGATCATATCTAGTAAAGAAGTGCATAAGGGTAGGTAAGGGTAAGACTTCCTTAGGCAGCCTAGTTGGGATGGGGTCTGTGATGTGAAAATGTCAGTTTTCCACACAGTCTGAGAAATAAAAAGTGTGTCCTGGTATTTGTTCAGTTATAAATTCCTAGTGCACCTAGAGTGTCTCCTGCCAGGCTGCTGACAACGCTGTCACCTGGAGAGTTTCATGCAACACAAACAAAAAACAAACAATGAAAAGCTCAACACATGCAAAAAGACAAAACAAAATGGTAAATGGACTGTACTTGTATAGCGCCTTTCTATTCTTCTGACCACTCAAAGAACTTTTTTTTTACACTACGAGTCACACATTCATACGCTTAATGGGTATGGGGGCTACCATGCAAGGTCCCAACCTGCCGATCAAAGGAAAATTAATCATTTACACACACTCACACACTGATGGCACAGCCATCAGGAGCAATTTGGGGTTCAGTATCTTGCCCAAGGACATGCGGACTTGAGTAGCCGGGAATCGAACCGCTGATCTTACGATTAGTGGACGACCCGTTCTACCTCCTGAGCCACAGCCGCAAAACAATTTGACAACATACAGTATGTGCAGCCTTTAGAAAAAATGTTGCCAAGTGGGAAGACGCAAAGAAACGTGCTGCAAATACAGAAAACACAACCAAAAATATAAAACACTGCAAGTCGCGCACAATACACCGAAATTGAGTTATAGAACAACAGAAGTTTATTCCAGGGGCCTGCCTTTAAACAGTACATAATAATACAAATAACCTGAACCTGATTATATTGAATTAAATAGTGGCACATATGACACTGACTGTATTTTATTTTAATGAGCACCTTACCATGACACCAGATGCAAAAACATCAACTCCGTTCTGCTCTGCAACGGTCAGCTGAGCTCTGATGCTATCACTGAACTCACTGGGATTAGTGTGTTCCCAGCAAACTGTTTACAAACTAACGCAGTAACAACACTGGTAATCAAATAGCTCCTACATATATCTTTGGCTTTCCATTACTTTAGTGTCTTGTTACTTATCAGCTGACATTATCTGCAATAAGCTTAAATCAGCCCACTGATGTATCAGTCTCTACTCAGTGCAATGGACACATGCTATAGCCAGCTTAGATTCACAAACAATGGATCTAATGTGGAGAAAAAAACATCTCATTGCAATCTCACTGCTCTTTCAAATTCAGTAAATCTGTAATTGTATTGTAAGACAAATGAATGAAAAGTTTGTCATCTGTTGGTGTATACATGTATGAGTATATACTTTGTGAAAGTTCCACCCCCTCCCTCATCATTTATCCTACTTTAAATTATCACTAGTTTAGCAGCAATTATTCCTCACACAGTGTAACACTAATTAAAACCCAAGCAAAGTTTAGCACTAATTATTAATGGTTCAAAGTCATTATCACTATCAAACTGTACAACTTGATAATGACTGTTTCCTCAAGAGTGAACTGTAAAACAGAGTGTGAACATCCATCTGTTCACCTGTCTGTCCATCCTTCCATCTATCTGTCAGTCCATCCAGCAACAATCCTGCAATCATCAGCAGCCGTCCGTCTATTCTTACTTCTGTAATCCATCCATCTTGAACTCCTGTCCTCTGTCCTTTTTCTGGCAATTTGGGTCAGTTGGTCAGGTTTAGATTTTACCAGAGCTTTCCATATCCTCTGGCTGCTGGCCAAACAGTCGACTACTCATTTAAGTCCAGCCAGCTACTTTATTATATAAAATTTTGATTTAAATAAAATAGTTTTGATTAACAAGTTGCGATTTGCTATGCCTGCACATTTACGACCACTAGCCTCTGCTTCAAAACAATGTGAGCACAATGATAGAGAAATTTCTGTATCAGCCCTGCCACATTTCCACCAAATTTGATGAGTTATGTTGGGTTTTATGAGGTTTTACAACCCAATAGATTTTCACTGGACAGTAATGACATGGTGGGTTTTTCAAAGGCAAGCGTTATCAACAGTGGGGAAAAATATGAGGAAGACAAGTCAGTCAGAGGCTCTAAAACATAAGACATAACATGGAACTTGTACCCCACTGCTATTGATTTACAAGTTAAAAGTAACCTCTTCGAATTTAAAGTACCATTTCACAGTACTGGAGTACAAAAACATGTAACACATTCAAACATCAAAAATACACTGTCATACAGATACATTAAAGGGGACGTATTGCACACACATATTGCACATTTCCTAGTCTATATTTTTAATCTGAAATATCTTTGCATGATTTACAGTTACAGTTTTACAAAAAACTCCTCATTTATCTTATATTGGCCCTTTATGCAGCCCCTCAGTTCAGCCCCTGTCTGAATCAGGCTGTTTTAGCTCTCTCCCTTTAAGGCCCCCTTCCCGATGAGCCCACTCTGTTCTGATTTGTTAGCTTCTGGAAGTTCCATCACAGCCAACTTCTGGCCCCTCGGGAGGCTGCGTCAACAAACTATGAAACAAACTATAGTAGCAGGATTTGACTACTTTTTCTCGTTCTTTACTCCAAGTATCAACTTCTCAAATACATCTGTACATGTTTGAGCTGGAATCCTATCCAAAATATGAGAGTGGACAACGTGAACAACATAAAACCTTACCAACTCTGATGGGGATGAGATCGCCTACAGGAGGGAGACTGACCATCTGGTGACTTGGTGCGGACAAAACAACATGGAGCTCAATGTTCTAAAGACCCCCATCACCCTGTGTGACTCCCCAATCAACACTGTGGAGTCCTGCTTCCTGGGAACCATCATCAGCCAGGACCTCAGAGCAGAACATCAGCAGCCTCAACAAGAAGGCTCAGCAGAGGATGTACTTCCTGCAGCAGCCGAAGAAGTTCAACCTGCCAAAGTCAATGATGGTGCACTTCTACACCGCCATCATTAAGTCCATCTTCACCTCCTCCATCAGTGTATTATCCACTGTGCCGAAAAGGTGATTGGATGCAATCTAATCTACTGTCTCTCCAGGACCGAGGTGAGCAGGAAAGATCATAGCCGACCCCTCCCACCCCGGACATAAACTTTTTGAAAGGCTCCTCTCCGGCAAGAGGCTGAGGTCTGTCAAGACCAAAACCTCTCGCCACAAGAACAGTTTCTTTCCGGCTGGGTTCCAGTGCGACCCCCACTGGCATGGACTCTTATCTCGCCCATGGACACTACACATTATATTAACATAAAAATCTCATAATTTGCTCATCTATGAACCCATCACATTACAGTAACACAGTTCTTTGTATTATTACATTTATTACATTGCACATTACATGTACTGTTTCTACTGGTCAATATCTTATGTAATTGTTAAACTAATTTAGAATAGAATATACATTTATTTTTACAATTGTTTACAAATGTTTTTATCTTGTTTATGATCACCTACCTTTTGAGGTAGTTGTATTTTCTCTTACTTTGTATGGGTACTTGTATTTTGTCTTACCTTATATTTTTGATTGTTGTGCACCTCAACAACAAGCAGATTCCTTGTTTGTGCAAACCTACTTGGCAATAAACCAGTTTCTAATTCTGATTCTGATATGAGCTGTGTTTTTCACCATAATTTGTGAGGTCTCATTTCACATGTATTTTATTTGTCTTTGTTCATTTTAATGAAGATTTTTTATTTCATATTTATTGCCTGTATTACTGATCCTGTTTTTAGGTGCATCATATGGCCTGCCTATATGATGTTTATTCTAATATTGTCTATTATTGGGGTAGTATGTCTTTCTTATGTTGTCTTTTGTGAGCAGTTTGACTTGTACTGCTTGCCTTCCTTCCTCTTTTATAATAATACATTCATGCACTTGTAGCTCGGGAGCTGAAACAGGATTGGCCAGTTGATTCTACAGTCTTTCTAGAGGACATGACCTGGGACCAAGGTAACTACACAAAATGCACACTAAAACACACGGGATGCATTTGAAACTGGTCAGCAGAACATTAAGTATAAAATAAAGAGTAAATGTAATTAGTAATTAAGGGGATACAACTTAAAAACTAGTAGCTGTATCAATCTGGTATTACTACATAATACTGAGATTGCCATCTATAAAACTTCTCCCCCACTCTGCAACTTTTAAAAAATACAACAATGTATTTTATTTTCTGGTTTGAATGCTGCAAAAAAACTTTACAATGCAAACCTCCGCATTCTCTTGACCATATTGAATTGTTATATAATTTGTTTTATAAGTTTACTAACTTTACGTATTCACCTCCACCCCTGGCAAGGCACTCTCCCAGTTGCCCCTAAAATCTGAATATTTAAGACCTGAAGTTTTGTTTTTACATTTGTGTTGTTGTTCAGTCATACCATCTCTTAGACTGATTTTTATGGTGTATGTATGAAAGTGTTTTTCTAATAGGAAAAAACAATCTATTTATTGTACCTCTTCATATAGAATGTGTGTGATGTTTCAGATGAATGTGTGTATACATACTGCTGTCGCTGTGGAGGAGGATTTAGCGTCTCAGAGGAAGAGGTAGAGGAGGAGACTCAGAGGAGGCAACAGGATGATGAAGAGGAGGAAACAAAGGAGGGACAGCACAGAGGAGTGGTTGTGTGCTGTGACACCTGTTCCCTTAGTGTGTATGTCACATGGTCAATACATACAAAGACTCAGAGCTTAAAATGTCAGTAATAATACTTTCACAGTTGGGAGCCTGGAACTGAAACTGTGTCAACATATCCTTCCATGGGAGATGTCACCAAATCATCAAAGTGTACTGTGTGTCGGGGGAGGAGGACAGTGGGACTCAGGGGTTCAGAGCTCAGATTCTTAGAATGTGTAACATCTTCATCACAAACTTCTGTTTAGGTGCCCTTGAAGCAAGGCAGCAAAACCGGTCACTGACTAGCAGAACAGACTGTGTACGCATGTAGAAGCTCC
Source organism: Scomberomorus guttatus (assembly GCA_038419695.1). Lineage (NCBI taxonomy): Eukaryota > Metazoa > Chordata > Actinopteri > Scombriformes > Scombridae > Scomberomorus > Scomberomorus guttatus. The sequence continues at coordinate 359,322 of CM076453.1, forward strand.
TACTGTATGTTAAAAAGCGCATGAAGGTGAATGTTGCTCCATCAGATCCAATAGTCAATTTGTTTTCTCTTCTGGTGCGTTTAGTGAAGCATGGACTCCACAGACAGCAGTTTAAATCACACAAATCTACCACTGTTTATATGTTCTGAAGTTATTAACGGTATCTATTGATCAGGACTCCCATTCTGCCTATGAGCTTGCCTGAGAGATGAAATTGTAATACTGTTTTCTTTCTTTAATCACCTATACTTTATGAAACAGCCTCAAATTGCCTAAAATAAATTGTTTTTTAAATATACTATTTATACCTATAATACAAGTACTTTTCAGACAGTTTAGTATTTAAATGACAAATTCTCATCAAAACGTCATTTAAATTTCCATTGGTCACCTGCTTTAGTTGAATTTATATCTTTTTGCACATGGTATACCAAATTGAATTTGAACTGGTCTTTCTGCAAAGTGTAGTGGTATAGTTTTATTTGACAGTATGTAATGTAATTTAAAGGAAGGTATTTATATTTTTGATCGTGTTTACTTGCTCATTAGTATCCTGATTTTGATCATATTCAGGATGTGGCATTTATAGTGGATTCAGAAAGTAATCAGACCCCTTCACTTTTTGCACACATTATTGTGTTGTATATTAATTTTAAATGGATACAATTTCTGCCATAACCCAAAATGACAAAGTGAAAACATGCAAAACAAGAAATTTCTCAGCTACTCGTTACTGTACTGACTGAGTTACCTCAGAATGAACACAGTCTCTGCATTTATTCTATTACCGTTTATCTTCATTTGATAAACGGTAATAGAATAGAATAGAATAGAAAACAAGAGTGACAACACATTTCATTAACTGCATTACTGAAGTCAGACCATAATATTTTTTGTATTACTGATTAACTACTGCATAACTTAAGTTGATGATGCATCTGTGAACATAGCAGAGAATGATCAGAAACTGGATAAGGTGTGCCACAGTGTTGTGGTTTCTCCAGCACTCCAGCTAACACATCCAGGTTTCTCAAAAAATAGCAACTGAAAAACTCAATACAACAATGTGTGTTTCCAGAAACAGTATTCCTGTTACTCTGGATAATCCACAGAACACACAATTGTTTGCCTGACTGACTCATTTGTAAAGCTGTGTCTAGTGAAATTACCAGTTCCTCAGATCTCAAAACTGAAATGATTGTAGTTGATTGTAGTCATGGCCCATAGGAGTTATGGACAAAACTACCATAATAAAAGCATGAATAATTCCCATTAAAAGCTGTTGACTGCAAGGTTTCTGGACAGTGTGTTGCTGTTGAGTAATTCACATAATTTGCTTTAAACCAAAGTTCATTCATTCATTAATACAAATTTGTTAATTTGTGTTGGGGTAACCACAGAAATCCTCACCAAATAAATCCAAATGTGTCTGCACAGCCAGATACACACAGGTAGCACCCATTCACACACACACACACACACACACACACAGCACACACTTCTGTTAATCTGTGTCTGGATACATTATCTGGATAATAACATCCACTTAGCAGGCCTTTGCATTTACACCTCCTGCACTTTGATCTGACCTTAATATGCAAATTAGTTAGGTGGGGTTGGACGAGTTCCAGAAAATGGGTTTAGTGAAAACTCTTTGTTTGTTAACTCTGAGATGAGGGAAACTCTGGGTTTTCAGTTCAAGAAAGAGAGGTAACTTAAACTCTGGGTCAGTTACCATGGTAACTTAGTCTGTGAACCGTACCTGCTCACTGGCAGGTTTTCTTCAACAAACTCATGAGTTTCTCTCGTTCTTCTCCCTCTTACAGAGCCAGACACACAGTTTCATTTCCCCATTCATTCGGTCCGTATCAAAGCGTGTATTGAAGTGCATTAATTAGTGGAGGTTTACTGTCTGTCAGAATCAAAATCCTGGTTGGATATTAGTTTAGTTACTCAAGGACTATCTAAAGTTACCGCTTTTATGCGAATCAGTCATTTCTTTGAACAGCGGTTTTTGCTCTCACATTCAAATATTACACAGCGTGAATTCAGCCTGAGCTCAGAATAAAACCTCTGCATGTCCTTCTTTTATAACACTGTGACTCGGAGACAGCTGTCAATTTGTTAGAGCAGCTCCTGCAATGAAATATTTATCACGTATAATGTTTAATCTCAGTTTAAATTCAAACAATCAGTATGAAGCTTAAGACATAAAATCAAAGATAATTATCTCTCACTCATGATGTGATTGGTCGCACTGATGAAACATAATTCCTATAATATAGGACATATGTTAATATTTCTGAGTGAGCAGGATGGAGAAGCATCACTGAATGCTGTTGAACCAAGATACAAATAGATGTCTAAAATTTTTGAATCTACTGTATTTTAACCTTGATACTTTTTCAAGTGAAAATCAACAAACACATTGTTACTGGGTCAGACTGTGAGCTTACAGTCATGTCTTTGATCTATATATTTTTTTTAAATCCTTAACAATATTTTTCATCTTCAGTTGCTACATCCTGTGTTTTGTCCCCATCAGATTGAAGCTGAACAAATATATTTAAAATGTACAGTAGCTGCAGCCTGATACAGTCAGATTCCACTTTATCATCATTAAGGAAATGTGAGTCTGGTAAATGATGAATTAATGGACAACACTGAATAAAATGTTACTGTGTTAACTTATTGACACTTTCCCCCGCTTTGACTCAGGCTCTTTTTTTTTTTGTTAAAGATAAATGTGCACCATCCACATACACACGCATTAATATCTCTACGTCCACTGGATTAAAATGGAGGCTATGCCTTTTATTTACCTGTTGCCATGATGACTTATAGTATCAGAGCTCCATTGGTGATGGATTTTCATCACACACACGCTTAACTCAGAGTGAACATACTCAGAGTTGATTGAACTGACTCTGATCAGCTGTTCTGGAATGTTCTGGAAAAACTGATTTTCCCTTTCTCAGGGTTCATCAACTCAGAGTTCAGAGTTAGACTCAGAGTTTGTTGAACCTACTTTTTGGAATGGACCCCTGGTCAAGAGAAGCAAGTCCATGTACAGATGTCATTCATTTTTTGCAAGGGAAGACTTGCCGGTTACAGACTGTACAGATTGCATTTACACCTGCTGAGATCTGATCACAATGTGACCATGTCCAGAAGTGCATTCCAATCCCAGTGTGTTCTACATGCATTTACATTTGCATTAACATGTTTATCCAAATAAGATATCCAGATACACATCATGTGTTAATGCCAGGTGAGGTATTATACAGCACCAACTCACTGCCATGTGCTGGTAAGGCATTAGTCAGGCTCTACAGATCATGTCCCCCATAGTTTCTGTCTTGATGGATGTACGTAGATGCATCACTGCACTATACCAGCTCTGGATAAGGACACTCTGCAGTTTTTATTGTGTACGTTTTTTAACTCACACAACATGTTTTAATTGGCTGTTAATCCTATGACCTCTGTGCTCACAGTGCATTCAGACTACATTTGATTGACCACTCACAATGTGAGCATTCACACTGAATGCCGAATGGATTTCTTCTTCTTCTTCATATGGATTTCCAGCAGACTAGATGCCTTGCCATACATTGCTGCCTTTCACAGGGAAACTTAACGGGTTTGTCAGTTCACAATTACAACACAGTTCTATTCATACAAGACTGCTGCATCCTCAGAGTTGTTGTCAAAAAAAGCGAAAGGCAGCTTCACTTTTACACTGGTACCCCAGAGGTCTCCATAGATTATGTTCACACAACACACTTGCATTCATCTGTACCATGTTTGTTATTGTTTACTTGTGCGCAAGCGCAGTGAGGTAACTATGTTGAATTGTGGGAAATTGGACTGTGGAACTGCTCAAACTGCAGACCAAAATTTCAGACATACCAGAAAACTGACTGTCCAAGAGCCAGACCGTTGATCGTTCAGGTGTTGTGACCTCAGACTGCATATGAAATGACAACTGATTTGGCAGAAATTAGTTCCAATTCTAAAAACATTTCAGGGTTAAAATTTCTGGGCTAAATCTGTACAGTGCCAGCTCTAGAGACAGCTTTAGCACTTCATCCATAATGATTTGCTGCCACTACCTATTTTGAAGAAGGACACACCTTTTCTGTCCTTTTATTTTTGGGAAAGTCAGGGCTAGATGGAATAGGTGTAGCATTTCAGGTTCCTCCAAGGTGAAGGCATCTTATTCTCATTAGAATACAGAGACATGGGAATATGGGAAATATGTTTTAGGGGCAAGTCAGCAAAAAGTAGTGTGTATATAGCACTTAGTTAGAAATACGTCTGCTTAGGTGTGAGGCCCAAATAGAATTTTCTGCAAGTTTAAATTCATTTTCTGCAATAGTGTTTTTCCTTTTCTTCACCTAATAACACCAGCCCTGAGCAGGTGATACAGTATGTTTACTGCAGCCTTGTTGTGTGTGCTGTCAGGTTCATAGCAGTGCTGTGGGGTGGAGGTTGTCAGGTGAACCAGTGATACCATCATGGGAATTGTTCTGAGGTAATGTAATGTGATGCTAAAGCAGTAGAAAGTGATGGTCTATCCCCGGGAGAATCTACCTATGAGGTTTTACTCTGGCAGTGTGAGGGGCGTCTGTGCTCTCTGGGGTCCTCGCTACATGTCTGAACCTGCGTACTAGCTGGCATGATGCTGCTTAGCTTATCTCAAGCTCATCATCCATATCACAGATAACCAGCAGTTACCTGTCTCTGATCAAAACCAGGAGCAGAGTTATAGCAGATGAGCACACGGTACATTCTCAGAAATGGAAGTATTTCACATATAATATACATGTTCATACTCTACTCAGTAAAAGCACTTAATATTTTAACATAATTAATATTCTAATAACAGACTGGATGGTAAAAACCTATTTGTAAAAATGTAATATGCGTACACTTTCAAGCCTGTTTCACTTCTGATCACAGTCTGCTTTCTCAATGTTCTCCAGCTGTTCTGGCATCTTCTGAGTATTTGAGATCACAAGCTATGATCTGCTGATATGCCACCATTTTTGACTTGCAAGTTGCAATGGGAAATGCACACATCTGGCCATCATGTCTTTTTTTCCAAGTTAAAGTCCGCACAAAAAAAGAAAAGTCAGCATTTGAATATATTGCTCATCTGTATACAGTGATGCCTATGGAAACGTATTGCTGCCACGCCAGAAAAAGAAAACTGATCAGTATCACGTTATAGCTTGAAAAGTTTATTGTTATAACAAGATGTTTTCATGTTATTATGACATACAAACTCATCACGTTATAACAATATACAATTTATCTTGTTATAACGTGAAATGTTTCACGTTATAACATGATAAGTTCGTCTCGGGCAGGGGTGAACTCCCCTTAATGTACTCCAGTTGTGAATTGGCACTTGGCCTCTTGCAAACTACAAGACAGCTCGATCCTACACTTTATCCATCTACTACGGCCTCTTATGCACGAAATGGCCCGCTTTTTAGTGCTGGTGTGTGGAGAGGGGCTTGTGAAATGTTTCACGTTATAACAAGATAATTAGTAAATTGTTATAACAAGAAAAGTTTCTTGTTATAACGTGATGTTTGTATGTCATAATAATGTGAAAATATCTTATGATGTGAAAATTTCTTGTTATAACGTGAAAAACTTTTCACGTTATAACATGATACTGAAACTTGTTTTTTCCCTGGCGTGGCAGCAATACGTTTCCGTAGATGTGCATATTTTATGCCCAGGCTTGGGGAGTAATGAAATACATGGAACAGCGTTACGTAATTAGGATACAGTCCCGGCATCATGGGTGGGCCCTGGGGGGCCAGGACCGCCAATCCAGAGAATTTGGCCCTCCCAAGTGAAATCACCATCAACGTTTTAATGAATGGGCTTACCGGGGCTCATGCCTCAGGCCCAATGACGTGAAAGGGCCCACGAGGCTTGGGAAAAAATAAAAAAATAAAATTCACAGGGAGAAAACTCCTGCCTCATACATTTTTTTGTCCGTTTGTGGTGTCTGGATTTAGAGTGAAGTGAGACATCACCTCATGTTTAGTATTTCTGCTGCTCCTAATCAGAAACTGGAGGTGCGGTGTTTGTTTTGCTGTCAGCAACAGTTGTCGCATTTACACTTTAAGTTTCATTCTTTTTTTTTAATCTTTCTGTCATCTCTTTCTCTTTCTAAAAAGCTTGTTTAACCCTCTGAACTTCAGTTCGCAGCAGTTACTGTTCAGAGTTTTTGTTGGTCTATGACCCTGGAGCAGGAAGTTAAAGCAGCTAGCTGAGGTTAGAACAAGGAAACTATAAAAGAAGGAAGGGTCATTATGTCATAATACCAATTATCTAATGCTCTGCTTGGTGCCAGACTTTGGTGCCAGTTCTATTGAAGCCTATGGGAGATGCATGGAGAAGCACACTAAAACCCAACATATCTACGTCATCTGACCTTTGATGAAGAAATGCCTCTACCAAATGAAAGACACACTTCAGAGAATACTGACTGATTTTTCCATGGCAAATAAAAAAAAATCGATAAATAAACAAAATCTGTATTCTTCATTCCTTCTCTCTTATTTTTTTTTATTAATCAGGAAGCTGCTTTACGATGATTGACAGGGCTAATAATAGCTAATGTTATGGGAATATCACGTATTCAAATGAAACATTTACAAACCTCTTCTGATTATTAATTGTGCATCGGTAGGCTATAAACTAACCCTTCGCTATAAAACAACAAACGCATACATTTCATGGCTATCAGAAACTTTTAGAAAAACTTTAAACAATGAAATTGATCATCAGAAAATAATGCATCATAATTATGAAGCTAACCTCAATACTACTACTACTACTACTACCACTGAAAAATATTTTGGGCCTGTAGGTGGTGATGCTGGGGACCGGGCTGTGGTCCAGGGTTGGGAGGGTTACTTTTTGTGAAACAAAAGCTCTGGTTTTCGGGTAATTAAAGACAATGCCTGTGCACATCATGTCGCAGGTGTTTTGGTTTAACAAGTGACCTTGTTAACTGGTGACTTCTTACTCATAGTGACGACAGTTGTTGAAAACATGAACAGAACACATACCTGTCCTCCTAAAAGCCTTTAATTGTACTAATCTATTTTAAATACATACTCAAATACATACATGCTCTGCTAATCTATATTTTTCCCCACTTAAAAATAATTTCAAGAAATGTGAATGCTTCTTGTTGGTGACACCGTTTAATTTACGTAATGCAGGACAAAAAGGACCAGATGGATATATATACTGTCCACAGCTGTCACCACGACAACCATGGATGCATTCATCACCAGTTAACATGATCACTTGTTAAACTGAAACACCGGCATCAGGGCAGGGAAATGACGTGTAGGTAAATTTGGGGCATGTCAATACCTGACACACACCTTTCAGGTGGGGATTTTTTACAACTACTGCTACTAATAATGATAATAATTACACTAATAATAATTGTTACTGTTATTGATTTTATTATTATTATTATTATTATTATTATTATAACCTGTGATCTAATTCTTGAATACAGCTAAATAGTTATTAGTTAATGAGTTAATTAATAAATATAGTAAAACTGAATAAATCAAATATACTCCACAATTGCTTGATTTTTAATTTGTACTTTGTGTTTCTCAGAGGAAGCATCCATGTTACTTACTTCTGACCAAGGAAGACACCAGTCTGTCTGAGATGAGTGAGCAGCCTAGTAAATCTGAACATGGACAAACACAAGAGGTCTCGCATCCTCCCTTCAAACAAGTAAAACTTGAATTTGGACACAGCACATCCCAGATTGCAGTCAACACTGGAATTTGTGATTGATTGATTGTTCAGCCTTTCTCCTTGTTTGAGCAACCTTCATTCAAAAAGCTTGTAGAGGGAATCAGTGGTGGAAAAACAGTCATGTGCAGAGACACTAGTGCAGCGTATTGAGAGGGAATTTGCTGCCATGAAAGAAAACTTGACTGCAACACTTAAAGTGACACATGTGCACAACTGCAGACTTGTGGACTGCACATAACAGAAGTTTCTTTGGTATGACATGCCACTGGATTGAGGAGGACACACTTGAGAGGGAGTCAGCAGCATTGACCTGTACACGAGTGAAGGGATGGCATACTTTTGATGTCCTTGCAGCAAAAATCTGTGAAATACATGCAGAGTATAAAGTACAAAACAAAGTAAGGGCCACAGTTATGGACAACGGGAGTAACTTTGTTAAGGCTTTCCGTGAATTTGAAATGGATGATGGAATAAGGTTCTTGGATATGGATGCAGTTCTGGAAATGGAGAGAGATGAGGAACTTTGTTTTTTTCTTCCCCCTCATCAAAGGTGTGCAGCACACACACTCAACCTATTGCCACCAATGAGGTGGATAATGCAGCATCAAAGGGGCTATCCCGGAAAGTGTACCGAAGTGCAATGGGAAAGTGTGCTTCTATATGGAACAAGGCACACCGATCATCTGCAGCTGCAGAAGTAGTGCAGGATATTGCCAGCATGAAGGTTTTTGTTCCATGTATCACAAGATGGATCTCTGAATATATAACCATTGCCATTATATAATAATAATATATAACCATAACTGATTGGACTCACAGAAAATCAGCTGGGCGACATCTGCAGAAGGCTCAGAGTGACCAGGCTACACCTTCATGACATAACTTCTCTAAGGGAATATGTAGCTGTGTTACAGCCACTTGCTCAATCCATTGATCTTCTACACAGGGAGAAAAAGTGCTAAGTTGGGTTCTTCATTCCAACAATCTTAAGCCTCAAGTCTAAGCTGTCTGACAAATTGCCATGTGACCTACACAGCAAACATCATTACTGCAGTCATTGAGGCAATTGACAGTCGCTTCGGTGCCATGCTGAGCGGCCATGATGCAAAAATGGCAACGACCCACATGCCAAAATTTCACTTGCGTTGGCTAAATAGTGGTTCAGGAGGCAACATCTTTGGAATCCAGGGCACCCCCTGGATCAGATGAGGGTTTTTTGTGTTTGGGAAGACGAACAGGGCTGATAAAGGCACAGCAGATGAAGAGGTTCTGCAGTTCCTCGATGATACTGTGAAGAGCTAAATATATTTCTCTTGGTTAAGCAGCTCTTCATGAAGTACAATACTATACTGCCCTCCAGTGCTCCAGTTGAACGTCTTTCCAGTTATGGAGGAAATGTACTTACCTCATGTCATAGCAGAATGTCCGATGATGACATGGAGCAAGTCCTCCTCCTTTGTTATAACGGAAGGTTTTGTCCAAAGCTAGGTTTTGACTGAATGTAGGCCTACAGTTGGAATGTACATGTTTCCAGTCTTTGAGTTTTCCAAATGGTGCCTACTGCCTACACATCAAACTGCAATTGTGAAGGCAGCGAATGTTCTTTTTGCCTTGTAAGCTATGATTTATGGTCTTAAATTGTAGGCCTGTACTAATTTAGAATCTTCTGCCTGAATTTGATTTATGGTTTTCTTTTTATTTCTTTTTGGAAATTCAGTAAGTGGATACCTGATTTGTTAAAAAAATACTGTGGGTGTTCTTAATCCATCTAGTAAACTAAAAAAAGAGCATACAGACCCTTTCCAAAAAATTAGAATATCATGGAAAAGTTAATTTATTTCCATAATTCCATTAAAAAGGTTCAACTTTCATAGATTATAGATTCAGGGCCCACAATTCAAACGATTTCAAGTATTTATTTGTTTATTTTTACATAATTTGGGCTTCCAGCTCATAAAACCCACGAAAACAGGAATTCAAAAAATTAGAATACTGTGAAGAAATCAGCTCTAATTTTGCAGGGCATGACTGTTTTAAACTGAGTGTCACACACATCTACCAAACTCAAAGCACCTGCACAGGTTTCCCCAGATGTCATTAAATTGCTTCAGTTTGGTTCAATTGTCTCAGTTCAGTTCAATATGGGGAAGACTGCAGACTTGCAGATGGCCAGAAGACCATCATTGATACCCTCCATAGGATGGGTAAGCCACAAAAGTTCATAGCTAAGGGGGCTGGCTGTTCACAGAGTGCTGTGTCCAAGCATATCAATGGAAAGTCTAGTGGAAGGGCAAAATGTGGCAGGAGAAGATGCACCAGCATAAGAGATGACCGTGACCTTCAGTAGGTTATCAAATAGAGAAGATTCAAGAATCTAGCAGAGATCCAGAAAGAGTGGAATGAGGCGAGAGTCACAGCTTCAAAAACCACCTCAGTTCACATGCATCCGGGAGATGGGCTACAATTGCCTCGGGTCAAGCCAACGTAGGAAGCGTCTCAACTGGGCCAAGGAGAAGAAGGACTGGACTGTTGGCCAGTGGTCCAAGGTCCTCTTTTCCAATGACAGTAGAGTGTGCCTTTCATTCGGGAATCAAGGTCCAAGGGTTTGGAGGAAGACAGGTGAGGAACAGAACCCAAGCTGCTTGGGGTCAAGTGTGAAATATCGGCAGTCAGTCATGATTTGAGGCGCAATGTCCGGTGCAGGTGTTGGTAAACTCTGCTTTCTTAAATCCAAGGTCACCACAACAGTCTACCAGAATGTTTTAGAGGACTTCATGATTCCTTCTGCTGAGGATCTGTACGGGGATGCAGATTTCATCTTCCAGCAGGACCTGGCCCCTGCCCATACTGCCAGAAGCACCAAAACCTGGTTTAATGCCCATGCCATCACAGTGCATGGGCAGTGGGGTATTATCAAGTGGAAAATGAGGGGCACAGACCCAAAAACAAAGAAGAGCTGACAGCAAGCATCAAGGAAATCTGGGCTTCCATAACTCCCATGGAATGCCACAGGCTGATTGCCTCAATGCCACGGCACATCGAGGCAGTGATTAAGGCAAAGGGATTCCCAACCAAGTATTGAACATTGACATATCATTTAGAAAGTACCATATTTTGATTGATTTGATGTGATCCTAATTTCTTTTTTTTTCTGCAAAAACTGAGAAGTAAATGATTTCTTCACAGTATTCTAATTTTTTGAATTCCTGTTTTCATGGGTTTTTGAGCTAGAAGCCCAAAATATGTAAAAATAAACAAATAAATACTTGAAATCGTTTAAATTTTTATTATTTTTTTAAATTTTATTTTTGCTTAATAAACTGTACTATGTGGACATACTGCCCAAATTTGCTTAATGAAAAGCAAGTTTTTCTTTAAAAATACACTGAGCAGAGGACAAAGTTTTGATGCTAAAAATCTTGGTTTCCCCATTTTCTTTTATAACATTACATTGTTCTGTTGTCTTAAAGAATACACAGTAGTGAGAGTCATCTTATTGATGTTTATTTTCCCTTGTCTTTATTTGCATATTTGGTATTGAAGTAATCCAAAAGTAACAAAGTAATCAAGTTATGTTACTTTAATCTTGTGATACTTGGATTAGGTTACTGACTATATTTTTAACAGGTAATTAGTAATTAGTAATTTTAGTAAATTAGTACATTTTTAAAGTAACCCTCCCAACCCTGTTTATGCCTTATCAGTTAGCCTACAATTTCAATTATTGTGGGCAAGGGGCCATTCTGAATGTAGCCATAGCCCATAATATAATTTGTATCATTAGTATTTGTTTGAACTATTAGGTTTTTGAATCCCACCTGGAGTTGGATCAGATCACACTAAACCCAACCACCACATAGCAGACTCATTAGGTTTCTGAGGTGTTAAGGAGGGTGCCGAATGCCCCTCGTCTTCGACCTCTTGGACCCCCAAGAAGAATGAACTCTAGGCCATGGCATTATTAAAAGTCCTGACTATATTGGATTTGCCTTCATTCATTAGTATTATTCTTATTTTAGTTAAATAAAATGTTTTTTCACACTTAGTTTTAGCTTTACGTGTAGTGCTAGTAAACTATAATACCTGTTGTAACCTCTGAATGATTATGTTGAACTTTATTAACCCTGTTTAATGCCTCAGAAGAAAAGAGTTAAACCAGTTACAGCCTGTTTTGAGTCAAGGTCACAGCATTGCTTTGTGTGTGTGTTACATTATAGCCTGCCCTGTGTGTGTATAAGAGTTAACAGTACTTTACAGTACTTTCAGGGACTTTCCAGAAAGGTAATGTCCATAAATTATTTTCCGTATCCTGTTACCACTGACCTCATAGAGGCATAAATCAGCTCATGTTGCATGGGTATATACAGATAAAGAAGAAAAATAGCTCTCTCTCTGCTCAGGAAAGGACGCTTAGATCATTGTTTGTGTGATATACTGAAACCCTGTATTTGGTTTTGGACTTTGAATAGCATTTATATCGTAATACTTAAATAAAAAGGGAATACTTCTTCCTCATTAAGAAATTGTACTTTGGTTTTTCCTCGGTACTGTATACAGTCCAATAGATACATCAATTTTATTTATATAGTGCCAAATCACAACAGAGGTTATCTCAGGGAACTTTACACATGGAGCAGGTCTAGACCGTACTCTTTAATTTACAGAGACCCAACATTCCTCCCCTTTAATGGGAAGAAACCTCAAGCAGACCTGGGCTCTAGGTGGGCGGCCATCTGCCTTGACCAGTTGGGTTGAGAGAGAAAGAGGGAGGGGGAGAAGGGAGAGAGGGACACAGAGAGGCATAGCAACAACAATAACAATAACAATAACAATAACAATAATAACAGAAATATGACGAATGAAGTTTAGCGAAAATTCAATCAGGAAGACTATCTTCTGGTGCATGCTCTCTATGCAACAAGCACAGATTTCCCTAAAATTTTTTCCAACCAATCACGACTTGACACGGGTGCTGTTTAAACCAGTCATCTGCTTGCTGTCAAACTTTAAAAATGTCTCTCTCTCTATGCTGTCATTCAGTAGTCATTTCAGCATTGTTTTCTCATGACCCACCTCCACCCCTTCACCACCACATAAAGACTGTCCAGCCTTCTTCATTCTGTTCTGAAGATATCATGCAGAAAGATGCCCCAGCAGCATCAATATATATTCTTCTCACCACCACCAGTATCTTGGCAAATGGGCAAATATGACCACGGGGACAGCAGGCGTTCCGCAACCGAAGGTCCACACTTGCGAGATAAGAAAGCACAAAACACCGGGGGAAGAAGCCTAGTTAGTAACATGCATTAATGGTACATGAATGCATACAGATGGAGAGGGAAAGGAGAGAGGAGCTCAGTGCATCATGGGAAGTCTCCTGGCAGTCTAGGCCTATAGCAGCATAACTAGGGGCTGGTCCAAGGCAAGCCTGGGCCAGCCTTAACTGTATCAAAAAGGAAAGTTTTAAGTCTACTCTTAAATTAAGAGAGAATGTCTGCCTCCCGGACCCAAACTGGAAGATGGTTCCACACGAGAGGAGCCTGATAGTTGAAGGCTCTGCCTCCCATTCTAGAGCCTATTTATAACACAATTATACTTGATGCAAAAAACTGCATGGTTTTGCCCAAAACAGCATAGGGCAGAATTAGCTTCCTGGTATCATCAGGATTCAGAATAACTTGCAACTCGACTGGCCTTTTCACTGCCATGTCAGCCCATTCAAAAGCATCTAGTAAAAACAAGAATAAAAACAGTAGCATTAGTTGTAGTACCAGGTTGGCCATAACCTAACCTCTAATTCATATTCACAAATTCAGTGATTCACAATTCTCCCTTTTTACAATTCTCGTGAAAAAATTTCACACTAAAGTTAATATTTAGTGTGAAATTTTTTCACGAGAATGAGAATTTAGGAAATTCCCAATAATTGTTTAAGTCAAACTGCTAAGGCCTTATGTTATCTTAAGCAGTCTCATTTTTAAGTTTGAAAAAGGACAGCAAATGTTCTCTCTTTTATTAGTGATATGGTTATGGTCAGGTTATGGCTTGTCTCACTGACATCAAAAGCTGGATGTCACAAAATTTCTTCCAGCTAAATGTCTCCAAATCTGAGGTTGTCTTAATTGGCCCCCCCAAACCTGATCTGTGACTGGAACAATAATCTTGGTGACCTGTCTGCTAATGTCAAGCACTCTGCCCACAATTTGGGTGTGATTTTTGACTCTGAACTTTGTTTCGACATCCAAATCACGAAAGTAGTGCACTCATGCTTCGTCCAATTTAGGAATATTGCTAAAGTGAAACATTTTTTTATCCCAAGCAGACCTTGAAAAAGTCATCCATGCTTTTATTTCGTCATGTCTAGATTATTGTAACTCTCTGTACTCAGGGCTCAGCCAAAAAGCCATCTCCCATCTCCAGCTCATTCAAAATGCACCTGCCAGACTTTTAACGAATTTAAAGAGACAAGACCATATCACACCCATACTTGCAACACTTCACTGGCTACCTGTTAGATATAGTTGTAGATATAGTATAGTTATATATATTTTATAATTTTATATTATAATTACTTTTAAAGCCCTAGATGGGCTTGCTCCCACTTACATCTCAGATTTACTTGTACCCTATGAGCCTAGCCACTGCCTGTGTTCCTCAGGTAAGACCCTCCTTACTGTCCCCACAGCCCACCTTGTTACTAAAGGATACCATGCATTTGCGGTTAGAGCCCCGCTGCTATGCCCCTACCTGAGGAACTTAGGGTGGCAAACTCAGTACCCTGTTTTAAATCAATCTTCAAAACTTACTTTTACAGAAAGCTGTTTCTACAGTAAATCTGTTGCTTATCTGTTTTACCTGTTCCTTTTATACTCTCTGTTTTATCAGGTCTGATGTTCTATGTTTTTATTTATGTCTCTGTTGTTTTTACCTTGCTCTATGTTTTTATTTATGGTATTGCTTTTTATCATAATTGTGTATTTTATTTTTATTCTGTAAAGCACTTTGTAACTATGTTTTGAAAAGTGCTATACAAATAAAGTTATTATTATTATTATAATAAAAATTACTTTTGTTGAACTGGAAATAATTCCAGTCGGCTAAGTAAATTAGCTAACTCACATCAGCTAACTGGCGTTGGCTAGAGTTAGCTGGTTAACTAACTAACTTAGCTAATTGGCGTTAACATTAACTTACGTTGGCGTTAATGCTATTTATTTTCCTCGATTCTATAATTCTTACCTTTTAGATGGATTCTGATTTAAAGGTGCCGTCTTTTTCATTTGCGTACATGCCAACATGTGCGCCTGATGGTTAGCATGGCTGCAAAGAGGAGGAGGAAGAGGAAGTAGAAGAAGTCATATCAGAGGATGATTAGCAACACCAGTCCCATCCTTGCCCTTGATCGCCCCCTTCTGTTCATTTTGTTCAATTGTTCTACTTTATCTAAAACCTCTGTGATTTTGATCCCTGCTGATCATATTTATTATGGAGTTATTTGTGTCTCTATCTAAGCAGGTAAAGGAGCACAAAGAAAGATTTTTGCAAGCAAATAAACTGTATTTTGTAGAGAAACTCTTATCTGCATATATGTGTTAAATGTGTTGAGATTCTTTTCTGTAATGTGTTGTGTTCTAATGTACATTAAAAATGTTATGTAAAAACTAAAAGAAAGAAATATTTTATCTTGAATGTGTGTATTTCTTTTAGCTTTGGAGGAAACCACATTGTTATTATTATTAGAAGTAGTTATAATAATAATAATAAAAAGAAGAAGAAGAAGAAGAAGAAAGGATGTCTAGAGGTCTTTTCTCAAACATCCCGAAATCATCCTTTGAACATCCCACAATAATGTCCCTGTAACATAATGGGAACCCTACACAGTGACGTTTAGTGGACGTTCGAAGGGAACCATTAGGGGACATGCTGGGGATGTTTTTTTGTTTGCTGGGTAAAAGGTGGCTCTGGCATAACAGAGGACCTTCCTATATCTTTTAACACTATCTTGCCAGACTAAGCAAGATTCTGGTGAAATGGTGAAATTTTTGCGATGTTTGCTTTAATTTGCGGGTTTGGGAGTTATACCATGGAGCTAACCTCTTTTGTTTTATTATCTTCTTTTTTAAAGGGGCAATGTACTCGAGTGTCATTAGCTGTGAGCCTGCAGCACTATCAACAAGATGATTATTTTGGGGGGGTTAGCATAAATTAGCATAAGAGTCCTCTGTTGTATTGAGACATGGCATTGAATTTAGTGCTGATGAAATCGCTTCCTTAAATTTAGCTACAGCACTATCAGACAGACATCTGGTGAAGAATTTTTTTAATGGCATCTAGTCCAGTAATAGGAATTCAAAAGTTATTAAGTAATGGTCCGATAAAATAGGATTCTGTGGAAAGACTATTAAATGTTCAATTTCGATGCCATATGCCAGAGTAAGTGTGGTTAAAACAGTGAGTGGGTTTATTTACACTCTGAGATAAGCCAGTTGAGTCTAATAATGAGATAATTGGGAGTCGTTACTGCCAGCGTAAATAATAATTTTACCATATTTATGCTTATCCTCAAGGCCTTTGCACACGAAGTCCGTTTTTTTTGTATGCATTTTTTTAATCCGTCAGCGGGGATGGACTTTAAGGTGTTGCTGGATTGTACGCGTTGTTGACTAGCAGCGGCCCGGCAGCAGCAGTAGTGGATAAGGTGAGGTGGAGAATCTGAAGCGGTTAGTATTTATAGTTTAAATGTGCCAAACGTCACAGAATTAAAATCAACTTCACTGGACAAAACAAAATCATTTGATATTATATTTAATTTCAGGTGTTAGGTGAGGTTAGGTTAGCTAATTTGTGATTAATGCTCAGACTTACTGTTTAATCAAACAACTTTATTACTGTTGGTGAAAATTCCTCCCAAAAGCAAATTAGGACATCTGGTCCTTTTTTAAAAAGAACCAAAGTGTCAGTAACAGTTGAGCTTAGTTAATAAGAATGTTCTGCAATCAATCCAAACATTAATCTTTGAAATTACTGGGAGAAATATTTACTATTTAATGCCATCTCTCCCCTTTTCCATGTGTGGATCAAGAGCAGAATTATTATTGCATATGCGTGGACATGGACATTATTTATAAGCTAAATTGGCCACAGCTTTTCCAACTGATCTGTTTGTGACAGTCAGGCATCATTTAATTATGAAAATCCTGTCAGCAGCAGCCTGAGCAGCACAGAAACACACAGGTGAGCTGCTGCAGCCTCAAAAAATGTCCCTACCAAAGTTAAAACCAAACCTACACCCTTGCTTTAAATTGTTCCATCAATTTATTAACCTAGTTGCAAACACACACACACACACAAACGTTTGTTCGTTCATCATTTCATTTGCTATTTGTATGATTTTAGATATCTCAGCACTGGGGACTCATTTACCACTATCGCCAGTAGTTTCAGGTTGGACATCAGCACCGTGGGGAAGATTGTGAAGGAGACCTGTGAACAAATCTGGCTGCAACTCAAAGACCAATACATGCCAGCTCCAACAGAGGAGATCTGGAAGAACACGGCAAGGAGGTTCAGTGAGAGATGGGACTTCACTAATTGCCTTGGAGCTCTGGATGGGAAGCATGTCAGAATTGAGGCCCCTGCAAACACAGGTTCCCTTTTTTTCAATTATAAAGGCACTTTTCCACTGTCCTCCTCACCTTAGTGGATGCAGATTACCGTTTCCCAGTGTGGAACACTGAATGTTCCACCCCCACTGGAGCTCCCGACTGCACCTGAATTGGGGAAGGTCAATCATGTTATTGTGGCAAATGAGGCCTTCCCCATGAAGCCATACGTCCTCCGACCCTACCCTGGAAAGCGCCTTGAAGAGGACAAGTAACCTCCGCCTGTCAAGAGCACGTTGCATATCAGAAAATGTGTTTGGCATTCTGACCCAACATTTCAGGGTTTATAAAAGGCCAATGGAGGTGAACCCTGACCTAGCAGACAGCATCGTCAAAGCAACCTGCATATTATGCAACTACCTGCACCATGAAGTACAGGGACCAGCTGGCCAGGATGACAGTTTTGACGATGCTGACGGCAGCACGTCTACAGGAGATCCAGAGGCCAAGGGCAACCGGGCATCTACAGAGGCTCTGCGCATTCGAGACACATTTAAGGAATATTTTGTCTCACCTGCTGGCCAACTACCATGGCAGTACGACCGTGTGCGCTGCAGACTCATAGGTTAGAGATACAGCAAGAAGAAGATGAAGATAGAAGATGGAAGATGTCAGATATTTTAAATTTGTTTGAATGTTGTTCATAGGTTCAATAGTTAAATATATTGGCTGTTACATATACAGTACAGGCCAAAAGTTTGGACACACCTTCTCATTCAATGTGTTTTCTTTATTTTCATGACTATTTACATTGTAGATTCTCACTGAAGGCATCAAAACTATGAATGAACACATGTGGAGTTATGTACTTAACAAAAAAAGGTGAAATAACTGAAAACATGTTTTATATTCTAGTTTCTTCAAAATAGCCACCCTTTGCTCTGATTACTGCTTTGCACACTCTTGGCATTCTCTCGATGAGCTTCAAGAGGTAGTCACCTGAAATGGTTTTCAGTTGGTGTGCCTTATCAGGGTTAATTAGTGGAATTTCTTGCTTTATCAATGGGGTTGGGGCCATCAGTTGTGTTGTGCAGAAGTCAGGTTACTACACAGCCGACAGCCCTATTGGACAACTGTTAAAATTCATATTATGGCAAGAACCAATCAGCTAACTAAAGAAAAACAAGTGGCCATCATTACTTTAAGAAATGAAGGTCAGTCAGTCTGGAAAATTGCAAAAACTTAAAATGTGTCCCCAAGTGGAGTTGCAAAAACCATCAAGCGCTACAACGAAACTGGCACACATGAGGAGCAACCCAGGAAAGAAAGACCAAGAGTCATCTCTGCTTCTGAGGACAAGTTCATCCGAGTCACCAGCCTTAGAAATCGCAAGTTAACAGCAGCTCAGATAAGAGACCAGATGAATGCCACACAGAGTTCTAGCAGCAGACCCATCTCTAGAACAACTGTTAAGAGGAGACTGCGCGAATCAGGCCTTCATGGTCAAATAGCTGCTAGGAAACCACTGCTAAGGAGAGGCAACAAGCAGAAGAGATTTGTTTGGGCTGAGGAACACAAGGAATGGACATTAGACCAGTGGAAATCTGTGCTTTGGTCTGATGAGTCCAAATTTGAGATCTTTGGTTCCAACCGCTGTGTCTTTGTGAGACGCAGAAAAGGTGAACGGATGGATTCCACATGCCTGGTTCCCACTGTGAAGCATGGAGGAGGAGGTGTGATGGTGTGGGGGTGTTTTGCTGGTGACACTGTTGGGGATTTATTCAAAACTGAAGACACACTGAACCAGCATGGCTACCACAGCATCCTGCAGCGACATGCCATCCCATCCAGTTTGCGTTTAGTTGGACGATCATTTATTTTTCAACAGGACAATGACCCCAAACACACCTCCAGGCTGTGTAAGGGCTATTTGACCAAGAAGGAGAGTGATGGAGTGCTGCGGCAGATGACCTGGCCTCCACAGTCACCGGACCTGAACCCAATCGAGATGGTTTGGGGTGAGCTGGACCGCAGAGTGAAGGCAAAGGGGCCAACAAGTGCTAAACACCTCTGGGAACTCCTTCAAGACTGTTGGAAAACCATTTCAGGTGACTACCTCTTGAAGCTCATCGAGAGAATGCCAAGAGTGTGCAAGGCAGTAATCAGAGCAAAGGGTGGCTATTTTGAAGAAACTAGAATATAAAACATGTTTTCAGTTATTTCACCCTTTTTTGTTAAGTACATAACTCCACATGTGTTCATTCATAGTTTTGATGCCTTCAGTGAGAATCTACAATGTAAATAGTAATGAAAATAAAGAAAACACATTGAATGAGAAGGTGTGTCCAAACTTTTGGCCTGTACTGTATATTACATATATAATACATTGGCTGTTATTGTTATATACTCATAGTTTACACATTATTTTTACTACTGCTGTTATTGCTTGATTTTGTAAATACAACACTAAACCAAGAATTGTTATATACTCATAGTTATTACACATTATTATTACTATTGTTATTGTTATATTGTGTAAGTACCACACTGAACCGGATATTGTTATACAAACGTACATATAAAGTAGAAGAACAAAAGACCAATGAACTTTTTCCCTGTTTATTTGGCATTCATAAATACAAGGAGTACAACTCTTGCACACTTGCAGATCGACAGGTGCGTTTGAGAAAACCATGGGTCAACAATCGTAGAACGAAGAACTCCCGCACACTGTCCTGTGCTTGCAATTAGAGGAGATACGCAGGGGTGAGTCTGGGGTGAGTCTCCTCATGCTGGGGGCCAAGCTGGAGAGAAAGGTGGACACCTCATCTGTCTGCTGCTCCTGCCAAGCCTGACGCTGCTGTCGCCCTGCCTCTTGCTCCTTCTCTCTCACTTCATCCCTTGCTTCTCTCCACTGCAGGTACCTTGCTAAACTGTCTCCACTCTCTGCCCTCGTCTTAGGTTTAGCACAGCGGCTACCTGAAGGGGCTGAGCTGTCCTCCCTCGCTGTCTCCACACTGCCGCTCTCCTCATTCTTTATTTCATCCTCTTCCTCGTCTTCATCACCCAGCTCAATATGACTATCTGACCTATTGAAAATAGTCTATCTGAGTTATGAAATTATACTGTTGTCGTTGTAAATCTCTGGACTTCAATTTGAAGAAGTCCCAGCAGATGTCCAAATCAGCTCAGGAAAAACTTCTCTTTGGTGTCCAAAAAAATCATCAGGAGCCAGCAAAAAGGCTTTAAAGTAAAGTAAAGGAGAGCTTGTTCAAAGTGCAAACATTCTTTGTTCATTTTACACTATTATTTCCATGATTCTTTTGGCCTTAATTTTTTAAAAGTTATTCTTGCCTTTTTTACACCCTTATTTCTTAACTCTCTCTTGTGGTTATTTTTTTAAAAATAATAAGGTTTAATGCAAACACATTAGGAATTTCATCAAGTGCAATGTGTGAGTGTGATTATCTTAACTAATACGTGCCCTTACATCAGTCACATAAGATGTTGTGGGGTGTACATGAGATATGATTGGTACAATGTTTTATAATAATAATTCAAAATATTTCTGCTTAATGCCTATCATGTAATATAACATATCATAATCATCATTTTGCATTGCATTTTGTTTTCTTCAGCACATCACAAGTCTTTTATTATACACAAATTATACCACACTGTGCGGCCATTAAATCGCACTCTGCTGTAAGCATCATCATTGCTGTTGTACATTTCTGGATAGGCTAACGTTACCTTCTCTTTGTTGTGGAAGATTTCAGGAAGGACATTGCTTCCATATATTTCCACTTCTTTTTCTTGCTGGCTCCCTGTCCACTTCTACCCTGTTCCTCTCTCTTTTTGCGGATGTATGTGTCCCTCAGGTTACGCTACATTTTCTTCACTGCTTCAACTAACGTAATACAAAACAAGGCAAGAGGAATAGCTAAACATGACACACCAAGCAAGAGAGAGCAGAAGAGTGAGAGGGAGAGAAGCCATCGCTAACTGCTAAGCTAAATTGCTAAGCTAAAGTAGCTGGCAGATCTAAATAGGGTGTAACTAACTGTGGGATTAGCGAGAAAGTCGCTAAAAGAAGGAGAGAGCAAAGAGTGCTTGAGCAGAACTAGTGTAAGTTTAAATTTACAGTGGGTAATTATCTGCAGTAATGAAGAATATAGCAAAATTAATTGAGTTGAGAGCAGCAAAAATGTTATCAGTAACACAACCAGCAACCAGAAATGAGACAATACACTTACCGCAGCATATCAACAGCACATTAGCACCACTGGACTTAAATTTACTGACAGTAATTAATGTACTGTAATGTCACAGTCATACATCTGATCTCAAACATGTCAAGTTATAACATGATATGTGATCTAATTTGTATTTATTTGTATTTGTATTTGTAAATCTAAATTGAGGCAAAAAGATTGTGGTGCAACACAGCTAGTGCCTGTTCCAAGTTTATTAATTTAGAAGCTATGCAGAATAGGAGTGGCTGGATTTTTAAAACCATTTTATTATGTTTTCCATAAATGTATTATTTTGAGATACTGGGGGGTCCATCAAAAATATTAATAAAGTTTGGGAGGGTCTTGTTTGTTAAAAAAAAAAAAAACAAATATAAGATTTACCCCTCCTCCCCTTACTGTTTCCACCTCTGCCATTTTTACTCTTTCTCTCCTTGCCCCTCTGACCTATTTATTCATACACTCTTTTGTTTGGTGCATGGACAATACACACTCACACACATCAATAGCTGCAATCAAAAACACTAAAATTTTCTCATCCCTGCTTTCAACAAATCAACTTTTCCTTCCTTATATTCGAATTTGTCCAGGAGATGGGGGATAGCATGCCTCTGCCCATCCAGTGACACTGGTGGTGGAGTTTCCTCTGGCTGGGTCAGCGGTGGGGCAGGTCGGGAGGGCAATGTCCCGACAAGGTTCAGGGTGGGAAGTTCAGTAGTGGACCAGCCTCCTCCCATGGGTCTAGGGGCAGTTTACCGATAGTTTGCAGTGTAGGTATTGTATTGCAGTAACTCCCTCAAAATTCCAAGTCCTTTTGGTGATTACAATAATGCTAACCAAAAAACTATATTAAGAATAATATTATCAGTTTCTGTGACGTCAACTTGAAAGACAGGAAAGGAACTGGGCTGAAAACAGACATTTGTGTCAAGACTCAAGAAACTTACAACATGGCAGCTCCAAAAACAGATTCAGAGTCCAGATTAAAAATGACATCATCATCTGAATCAACAGTAATACACCAAATGTTTGACATTTCCTACATTGCCAACACAAAGATTTCAAATCATCTGTACAGTTGTGAGCTATTAAAACAAAGAATGAGTTTCACATTTGCAGTGTTTTATGTGATTATCACAGATAGTGTAATGACAGCTGCATGACATGAAAAAGCAAAAGATAGAGAAAAATCAGTGTAGTAAAACTATATCCTATGACCCTGCAAAATTATCTTGTGACCCCGCAGGGGTCCTGAGCTCCAGGTTGAGAACTGGTGCCCTAAATGACAGAGCTATTCTCCTCCCAGTGGGACTGTGACAGACACACAAAGGGATAAAGGCTGGTAATGACTCTACTCTTTCTCTGGTCACTCAGCCTGCAAAGGTCACAGCTGACAGAAGCTCTGAGTGATGATCATCTCTCATCTATTGTCCCCCCTAATCCATCCACCCATCCAGCTATCCATATCTGCCTTCCTCATAGAATGGAGGAGAAGAAGAAGGGTGGAGGGCAAGAAAGTTAGGGTTCAACAAAAAAGGAGGGATGGGGGGTATTGTCTGAATTCTCCACTAATTATTTTTCTCTCTGTTCAGCAGAAGCAGCATGAGTGGTCAGCAGTGTAGAAGAGTTTGGTGTGTGTGTGTGTGTGTGTGTGTGGGGGGGGGGGGGGGGGGGGGGGGGTGACAGCTGATGTTTAAATGAGGGGTTGGTAGAATATTGATGTGACAGATACTGAGACATGCTGGGATGTGCTGGGACACAAAATCACTTTCACCATCACACCACCTGCAATTAGAGCACTTCAGATCACTTTCTACCAACCATCCCCCCCCAAAACCCCACCCCCACCCCATCACTACACTGTAAAACCTCACAATCAATTTCATAAAATCAACTCATCTTTTATCAGTAAATCTATGTAGTTAAGATCAGTGGGATTAGCTGATGTCTTTCTGAGTGTTTTGGGGTCTTCTTGTCTGTGTTGTCTTGGAGGCTGCGGTTTGGGGTTCGTTCTTGGCCTTTAAGGCAGCAGTGAGAGGCTTTCGATTGTATCACATGTTCATCATATGAGGGATCATGTAATGTGGTTGGGAGCTCCAAAGCAGCCGCTGGTTGGGCCCTGTGGTGGGAATGTTTTCCTGTCCATTGTTTGCAGGGTCGAGAGTAGACTATTGGCCAGTGTGGACATGGGTCCTTGGAATACTTAAGAAAAAATGGAAATTTGACCATCTAATATTCCATGCAAACTCCGTCTGCTGAGGAAGATGTGGAACATGGGCAGTGTCTTTGGATGAGAACCTGGGCTGCCTCCCTTGTGAGGAAAGGTTGAATCCTACTGATGTTGTACAGGAGGAATCTACATGTTTGCTGAGAATGATAGTACTGTAAGTCTCAGCAAATATGGAGATTCAACCTATAGCACAACCTGGGGGACTGAGTTTGTGTTCCACTGAAGGAAAACAAACTCAGCCTCCCAGTTTGTGCTTTGTGTGGTGCCTTGACATCCTTTCCAAAATATCCATCCCAGGCAAGCAGTGATGCGTATGTCCACCTGCGTGTCAGGGGTTCAGTATTCTTGAAACAAACTAGTTGGTGTGATGTGTCATCTAACCATCTCTTAAGACAGTCAGATTTGCGCCTGTTTTTCTGGCACAGGTTTGACATATTCTGCCCCTAATAGTTTTTCTCAGGTGTAGTTGAACTGCAGCCAAAGTAAGTGTTTTGTAATAAAGATCACTATGTTATTGTTCTCTGAGCTTAGTGATCTCTTTTACCCCACTCAGACTGACACAGTGACATGGGTTAAAACTGCATTGGGGGTCTGTCTGTACGGGTCAGTGGCTGCCTGGCTTTTATGAACTGACATTGCTACCAGGAATGAAAATAAACTCAATGATACTTACATTGAAATATAATTTAACCAACTCCCATCTGGGCAATCAAGAGTGAAAAAGCGTGCAGATGGACAGAGAGAGGAGGTAAAACTGAAACTTAACTTTTATCTGCTAATTATTTGATTCTGCTGTCTGAAAGTGGTATTAATAATCCCACCTCTAAACTGCGCCTATGAGCCCTCCTTCACTTGCAGAATGCGTCTGGAGGTTTGGAACAGGAGCAGTCCAGGAGCTGATGCCATTTTCTTAGTAAATCTGATCCCGTGTTTCTGCCTGTTCTGAATGTCATCACTGGAAGGTGAGATGAAAAGCCTGCTGTCATAGTATCCCAGTGCCTCCTTGATCCCTCTCCAATAACTCTGTCTCTTTGTAGTCTTGACACTATGAGTCATGCAAACAGGGGCAGTCTCTCCTTGAAGACATTCATGGGTGTAAAGTGGGTGAGATTATGGAAAGTTACAAAAATTGTTGATGCAGTCTCCAAATTCTAACATTGAATAGGGGTATCAGACCGTGTTAGGTGACCTGGCAAATATGAGGGAAAGACAGGAATAGATGGGTGTCATCACCAGAGAGACACCCATATGAGACACCAAGCATCCTTGTGTAGAGGGAGAATAAAGAGGGGCACAGGGCTTCGATGAGTTTACACTTTTTCTGCGCAATGAGGGATTATTACCTTCAAATAAAGTGGTTTAGATAATTTTCTTTGTAACACACTTTATTCACCATCCAAAACTTTTTTGAATTTTAAGTTCAAGTAAATTGATTCAGTGAGTTTTAAATTAGAACATCTAATGAGCAAATCAAATAAACTATTCAATACTAGTTCAGGCAGCCTGGTCAGAAGGGAGTTTTTTAACAGTGTATCCTTCAAAGCCCCACCACTCTCTAACCTGCAATTAGAGCCCTTAGATCACTTTCTGTCTCTAACCCCCTACCTCTCCTCTCCTCTCTCTTCCTCTCCTCTTTCTTACTCTCTGACTGCCTGCAAATAGACCTATTTAGTACCCTCTCTCTCTCCTCTGGTGCCAATCTCAGTCTATGTCTCTTGACCACTATCTGGTTTCTCTTTGGGTGGCTGATGGAGGTGTAGGGTTGATAGAGGGAGGAGGTGTTGATGGATGTGCTGAATAACTGTCAGGATAATAACTATGAAATGGTGGCATTGCCCTTTAATAACTGTAATCCCTGGAAGGCTGTAGTGAATGTGGATTATATACTGTGATGATATACTCTTTGAATGCTGATGTCAGCTCAAAAACTCATATCTCACAGAAGAATGCCTTTCAGTCATTAGGATGTACAGTCCTGCCTTTTGTTTCTTTTTGTTTTCAGCAGATTGTATGAAGATGGTTCAAAGGGTTTTAAAAGGTCAATCAAAATGAAACAGTAGTAGTTATTGCTCACTTATTAATAAAATGTTATTTAAAAACATCCTTGATTCCCGTATTCATGTCATAGTATAAAAGAATGGGAAACTGAAACACCATGTAAAATGTGTTCAACTGAAACCAGTCAAATTTAGTAATATGTATCAGACATGATGCTTCAGGTGCTTAACTGTCCTCTGTTTTCCTAATTATAATAAAGGCACACCAAACTAGGTGTAGATATTACATATGACACTGAGAAGGAGACTCAATTACATGTAATGCCTCTATATCACAACCAGTTGAATATTTAAAGTTAAATATGACAAATGTTGATTCGGCAGTCTTCTGTCACTGTTTGTGATCCTGTGACTTCTAAAGATCATTGACTGATTCAGCTACAGTGTTGCCACCTTAGCAACTTTATTGCTAGATTTAGTGACTTTTCAAACCCCTTTAGTGACTTTTCTTTTAAAAATATCTGCTAGCGACTTTTCGGACAGACCTTAACTCCTTTCCTTGAAGGGAGTCACCAGTATTTCTCAGTGAATGAGAGCTAATGTGGCTCTCTGGATTGACTGTTCAGTGGGAGTGACAGAGCAGCAGCACATTCAGTGGACCAATCATCAGCCAGAGTCATGAATGAACTGTGAATGTGCATACCTAATGACCAATCATTGGCACTCATTGTTTTTATTCTAAATGATTTAACTATACTAAGTTTGATTTTGTTTTGTCAAGATAGACAAAGTTAACAATAGTGAATTTATTCCAGTGTATGATGATCTCTCTATTCATGATACTTCAGTTAGAGTTGATACAACAGCCTGCATAAGTTTTTTTAATATTATTGGTAAATTTTGATGCACATTGAAGAGTTGCTTGAAAAAAAAGCTAATGATATTGCTAGTTACAGTCAGTTTAGTTTAATTTAACTTAACTTTCTTTAGATTTTTAAAAATCTTGTATGTCATAGATATGCAAATTAGCGCATGACATCATCTAACGACATCTAGGAACTTTTCCTGCAGGCTTTAGCTACTTTCCACTGAAGATAATTGGCAAAACTGGTCAACTAATAGTTTTTCAGATTTCTAGGCCTCAGCTCCAATACCTCATATCCTGTGGTGTACAACAGGAAGAAACAGGAAAAGGACAACCAAAATGTTTAGGGTTTTTTGTTTGTTTTGTTTTGTGTAATTGAAATTGTCTGTCATGGCATTTTGATTAATAAAATAAAATGAGACCCCTACTTATTGAAAAAATAAATAAATAAACAGAATTTGTAATATACGATGAAATAATTCAAGTTCATGTCAAGTCTGTTTATTATTTATTATTATTTCACAACATAATTTCTCCAAACGATAATGCCACTTTTAGTCTTTGTCTGTCAACCAAGACAAACAGGGTAAACCCAGTCATGTACAGTGGGGCAAAAAAGTATTTAGTCCGCCACCAATTGTGCAATTGCGCACTTAAAAAGATGAGAGAGGCCTGTAATTTTCATCATAGGTACACTTCAGTTATGAGAGATAAAATGAGAAAAAAAATCCAGAAAATCACATTGTCTGATTTTTAAAGAATTTATTTGCAAATTATGGTGGAAAATAAGTATTTGGTCAATAACAAAAGTTCATCTCAATACTTTGTTATATACCCTTTGTTGGCAATGACAGAGGTCAAACGTTTTCTGTAAGTCTTCACAAGGTTTTCACACACTGTTGCTGGTATTTTGGCCCATTCCTCCATGCAGATCTCCTCTAGAGCAGTGATGTTTTGGGGCTGTCACTGGGCAACATGGATTTTCAACTCCCTCCAAAGATTTTCTATGGGGTTGAGATCTGGAGACTGGCTAGGCCACTCCAGGACCTTGAAATGCTTCTTACGAAGCCACTCCTTCATTGCCCGGGCGGTGTGTTTGGGATCATTGTCATGCTGAAAGACCCAGCCACATTTCATCTTCAATGCCCTTGCTGATGGAAGGAGGTTTTCACTCAAAATCTCTCGATACATGGCCCCATTCATTCTTTCCTTTACACGGATCAGTCATGCTGGTCCCCTTGCAGAAAAACAGCCCCAAAGCATGATGTTTCCACCTCCATGCTTCACAGTAGGTATGGTGTTCTTCGGATGCAACTCGACATTCTTTCTCCTCCAAACACAACAAGTTGAGTTTTTACTAAAAAGTTCTATTTTGGTTTCATCTGACCATATGACATTCTCCCAATCCTCTTCTGGATCATCCAAATGCTCTCTAGCAAACTTCAGATGGGCCTGGACATGTACTGGCTTAAGCAGGGGGACACGTCTGGCACTGCAGGATTTGAGTCCCTGGCGGCGTAGTGTGTTACTGATGGTAGCCTTTGTTACTTTGGTCCCAGCTCTCTGCAGGTCATTCACTAGGTCCCCCCATGTGGTTCTGGGATTTTTGTTCACCGTTCTTGTGATCACTTTGACCCCACAGGGTGAGATCTTGTGTGGAGCCCCAGATCAAGGGAGATTATCAGTGGTCTTGTATGTCTTCCATTTTCTAGTAATTGCTCCCACGGTTGATTTCTTCACACCAAGCTGCTTACCTATTGCAGATTCAGTCTTCCCAGCCTGGTGCAGGTCTACAATTTTGTTTCTGGTGTCCTTTGACAGCTCTTTGGTCTTGGCCATAGTGGAGTTTGGAGTGTGACTGTTTGAGGTTGTGGACAGGTGTCTATTATACTGATAACAAGTTCAAACAGGTGCCATTAATACAGGTAGTGAGTGGAGGACAGAGGAGCCTCTTAAAGAAGATGTTACAGGTCTGTGAGAGCCAGAAATCTTGCTTGTTTGTAGGTGACCAAATACTTATTTTACTGAGGAATTTACCAATTAATTCATTAAAAATCCTACAATGTGATTTCCTGGATTCTTTCCCCCCATTCTATCTCTCATAGTTGAAGTGTACCTATGATGAAAATTACAGGCATCTCTCATCTTTTAAGTGGGAGAATTTGCACAATTGGTGGCTGACTAAATACTTTTTTGCCCCACTGTAATTGGTTGCAGCTTTCAGCCTGATTAACTCTGTTATTGTGAAAAGAATATTTTATGAAAATGACTATGTTTTCAAAATTTACTGTGAATGAATCAATCACAATTAACCCATGAAAGTCTGTAATTCTTCTTATGGCACCTTGCAGCTTCCATAAAGCAGAACTGTTGGGGAGCTCATTCCGATTTCCTTTCATTATCAGTGTTAGCAAGTGAACCTGCAGGTAAAATGTACTTGCCTCTATGCTTTTCAATCAGTGTGACCAGCTGAGGGCTGCAGGTGGGGGTTCTGACACCCTTCTCCCCCCAGCAGCCACTTTGTTAATAAGAAGTGATGTCCCATTGGGTGGCAACTAATTGGCTGTTGCAGACAGGGCCACAGAGGGTCTCAGACCTTGTCAACTCATTAGCGTGTTGTTAGCTTGTTATTAGGTTAAAGCTTTTTTAGCTCCTCAGCTGGATGAATGACCAGGAAAACAATCAGTGGACCACTCAGCCACTGTGTTTGTGTGAGTGTGTTTCTTCCAGCTTTTGTGTCTTCTGTGGAGTATTAGAGCCACCATTAGGAAAAAAAAATCTGTCACTTTAAGAATAAAGTGAAAATATTTTGAGAAAAAAGTCGTAATATTATGAGAAAAAAGTTCAAGTTGAGAATTTGGAGAAGTCATAATTTTTCAAGAATGAAGTTGAAAATTTACAAGCAAAACATCATAACATTATGATTACATTACATTACATTATTACTCTCTGATAGTAAAGAGATTAGAGCATTCTGTCAGCTTTAATGTGTCGAATGTGCAATGTCGATGACTGTGATAGCTCCAGTGTCTCTCTCTCCCTTTGGTCATGTGTTGTGTGTTTGTGTGTTGCAGGTAGTTGGATGGGTGGAGCTGAGGTGCCATTGAGTACTAACAGGGAACACCTGGCCAGTGTCCCAGAACTTACTTAAGCCTACCTGCCCTAATTGCAGTCCTTACCCACTGACCAAGTCTTGTTTGTTTTGCGTTACACTTTTTGGTTTTGTTCTACATACACCTCACATTAGTCAATGCATTCTTACACTTTCAAACATCACTGAAACTGATTTTCACTTCATTGCAAATACTTTTGTTACTTACTTTATTAAATTTCAGTCTATTATTGCTAAGTTTAGCATGCATCTCAGTCTTTTGTTGTGGCTCCCAAGCTGTCATAATAAATTGGGAGCTCTTCTGTTTTGAATAGAAAGCCAGGAACTTTTGTGGGCTTTTTCTTTCTTTGTCTTTAAGTGAATTAGTCTTGGTTGGTTTCTATTGAGTAAATTTAGTCTAGTCGAGCACTTTGTTTAGACGAGAGCATGTGTCATTCCAGTTTGATTGGCTATGTGTGGTGAAAGCCTTTGATAGGGAAATTGGGCTCTTATGCTATACTGACATCATGTGTGAGGGATTCCCTCTGGTGACTGTTATGTAGGTAGCCTTATATGGTAACTTTGTTGCGCTCTGGAGGATGCACTTGAGTAGTTGGGTTTGGGAACGCATTTTTTTTGCTTGTGGTTGAAGGTAATTGTTTTTGTCCTGCAACTGTTGTCTTTGGACTGTGGATATTCACTGACGCATAGAAAGGTAAGTGTTGATCCACCTGTGTGTGCATTACCTGTGTAGGATATTCCTCAGCAGAACACCGTCTAGCTTAAAGAGTGGGGGGCTTCCATAAGAACCCACCACCCCCCCCACTTCACAACAAGGACTCACAACTATAAATTAGTTGTGAGAACCAGTTGGCTGCCCTGACCAGACACCAAGCAAAGACCATATTTACATTTAAGACAGATTAAAGCCCTGCTGTAAGAAGCAGAAGATGAGATGGGATTGACAAGTGACTACTAATGTCCCTGGAGAGCCATGGTTGAGAATACACAGGCCCCTCCCAAAGATCAGACAGTGGAGGCCTGCTGTGCCTGGAATTTGCACCTTTAGGAATTTCCTCAAGCCCACATGGAATTCCATACAGAAAATTGGAATAAAATGTCCAATAAAATATCCAACAACACTGTTAGACCAACAGGACCAAGGATGGAACTGCTGTGCTATAATGTGTGTCTGAACATATAATTGCACAACTACTCCCCCTCTCACCCTGGGATACTCTCAGAATCTCTCCCCCTTTGTGATTGCCTCTCCTCTTCCCCTTTTGTTCCAAACCAAGAGATTATTATCAAACCTGCATGCTTTTAAAATGATATAATGCTATTACTTTATTACTTTCCTTATTGTGTGAATGTGTACTTTTGTATCTATAACTATATTAGAAATTCAATATCATTTCTGATTAAATTCACTAACTACATCAGATTTTTAGTCATGGTAGTTACTTAGTAACTAGATAGGTTTAACTAGGTATGGTTGTATGAGAAATTGTTTTAAAATTAAGATAAATTATCTGACC
This sequence comes from Scomberomorus guttatus, assembly GCA_038419695.1. NCBI lineage: Eukaryota > Metazoa > Chordata > Actinopteri > Scombriformes > Scombridae > Scomberomorus > Scomberomorus guttatus. Next base: position 390,719 of record CM076453.1, read on the forward strand.
TCCAGTGGATGGCATGCCCTATGAGGGGGGTCAAACATTGACACCACCCCTGGGAGGTCAGCATATCCTCTTGGTCAGATGCTTCTCTGAATTCCCTTACCAAACTGTGCCTATGAAAGACCATCACTGGAATGCAACTGTGATTCTCAAGTCCTATAAAGGCCTTATCAATTGAACCCGTGTTACTACAAGTCATTCCGCTGTGTTCATAGCTCCCCTTTTTTCCATTAGCATAGCTACCTAATGGTAATGTGTTGTGCCTGCTCACTGGAGTAAGTTGGATTAAAATTTTATACAGAGCTGTGTAAAGTTTTCAATCGTGTCACGTTTCCTATGGGAGCTTAGCATTGTCTGATCTGCCGTGATCAAGAGAGACAGCCGTGTGCATGACATAGAGATAACGCTGTTATCTAATGGCTGTGCATTTATTTTATTCTATTTGATGCGAGCACCATCTCGCCAAAACGCAGCACCGCTGGCTTGCATGAATTAAACTGTCTGCATGCATGCTCCTCACACTACTTGCATTGTGTAAATGAGAAGCACTGTGGAAGGATCGCACAGTGGCTTGATCAATCATGCCTGAGTTTAAATGTAAACAAGACAAAGGGCATGTTTTTCTCTAAAACCATGGTACAACCTCCTAACACTGATATTCTCATCAAAGGTGAAAGGACTAAAATGGTCACTGATTTTAAATATCTTGGGGTGACACTGGATCCAAATTTGAACTTTAAGAATGATGTTAAAAAAACAGTTAAAACCATAAAGTACAACTTAGAAATTTTAGACATATTAGAAACTGTCTCTTTAGATGCAGCCATGATATTTATGCATGCTATGATTCTTTCCCATATGTATTATTGCATTGCATGTTGGGGGAAGGCTGGAGAAACAGCCATAAGACCTTTGAGTCTTTATACAAACAAACTCTAAAAACTCTAGACAAAAAGCTGATGCATTTCCATCACTGTAGGGTACTGGAGAAATACAATTTAATGAGCTTTGAGAATTTTAGATTATTTTCAAATTTGTGCCTAGTTTATAAATTTTTAAATGTTGGCCCCTCCTCAGAGGGGGTTTCCATGGGTTTCCATGGTAACGATGATGCCAGCACCATTAACGTCAAGCTAACACTCAGCTAACTAAGCTGGTTATTAGTAATAATTAATAATTAGAGATAATTATTATTAATTAATTAATATTAGTAGTAATCATTAATTATTATTACTAATATTAATTAATTATTAATAACCAACCTGCTCCCAATCAATAAAAATACAATTATTAATATGAATTAATATGAGTCTCATAAACAAGGTTCACTGAAGAGTGCTAATATCTGGGGATATCATCTGGGGGTATCATCCACAAGTGAACAATGAAGGTTTGAATTAGAGCTCTGACTTTTTCAATCAGCCATTTTTCACAATAATAATAAGTTTGCCAATGCTTTGATCAATAAATCAGTATCCTAAAATCTAATTCTACCTGAGCAATAATAACAGCTATGTACAGTGTAAACACATGTAAGCGGGAGCGTGCGTGTGTGTGCGTGAGTATGGGAGTGTAGATGGGTATTATATGTGTCTGTGTGTGTGTTTGTGTTTGTGTGTGGGCAAGATGGCGACCCTGATCTGGGAAGATGATGTCGTGCCAGATTTGGATGACTGACGTGATCTTGTGAGAGGACATTACGCGATCTTAAGGATGGCGGATGTGATCTCTGGAGTCATGTGAGAACCAAATAGTGGATGCGACTGCGGTGTCTTGGTTAGAACAATAGCAAGATGGCGCTGCCTGGGGGTCAGCGTCTCTGAAAGATGTTTGTATGTGTAGGCAAAATGCGAGCACTGGATTGCAGCAGCAGTGATCTCTCTCAGATCCGGTGATTGTGTTCAGGCGAACACAGGCGAAGTCTCATCTTGTCCGGCAAGGGGAGAATCTTCCAGCCAGTGGGGAAAAAGTATGTGTGCACGGGGTTACCTCCTTTAGTAAACTGGCTCACAGAGAAAGCAGAGCTTCCTCCGGCATGGTTACAATGGATAGGCAAAGATGTCTGTGTGCAGCTGGTACTTAAAGCTGCGGTGACATCACGGCTGCGTAGCCATGACTCCTGGTGGTGTTGGTGTGTCTCTGCCAATGAGAGACGAGAGTTTGAGGCTTCCCACAGAGCTCACACCTAGGTGCGAACTGTGAGGAGCAGGCTGGGAGATGGAGTCTATGAGAGCAACATTTGGTGCTGCTCTTTTGTTTCAGGGGTTAAAGGACAAAGGAAGCCTCGCGGTCAGGCTTCAGAGTTTACATGTAGGCTTGCCTTTGTCTGAACACATGGTTGAGGCCCAACAGCAGCATATTGCATTAAAGTGCATTTAGAGAGAAAGTACATGTCTCAGTTCGAGGTAGACAGCTCTGAGTGACCAGCACTGAAGGGGGAGTTATATAATCCATTTTGCTGTCCAAAGAACAAACATTAGGAAGCATGATTGTTGGAACTGCTGGTCTGTATAGGTTAACAGTTAGCCTAGCTTGCCCTCCTCTGCACTTGCCTCGCTTTCACGTCCGGTCGCACTGCTTTCGATGTTTCCTCTCAGGCGCAGCTCCAGGCAAGGCCCTGGTCTCCTTTGGGTCCACTGGGTGTAGCAGACCAAGCACGCTCAGCTGATTTAGCTCTCCCAGCCAGTATTTCTCGTAGCAAAAGTCTTTGTTATGAATGTCCAAAAGAAACTGACGATCACAGACATATTACAAGGACCCCTTAATTTCTCTTGTCTTCACAAAATAACTCTACTGTTTCTCCTTTGGAATTTTGGTAACAATGGCAGGCAGCAGTTAGAAATTGACAGCTAACTAGTTGTTTTGATTTAAAAAATATATTCAACGATGATAACTAAGCTCAGGCTAACCCTAGGCTAAGGCCTACAGGTAGTTCATGTGTGATGCTAAGGCTATTAGCACTCATAGCAGTTAACTCTAGAAACACTTCTGGTTAACTCTCTTTCAGTATAACACCCTCTGATTTTAAACTTAGCCTACTAACATTAGGACTGGTTTTATTTATTGGGACCATGTACAGTGTTGAACATAAACGTTACCATTTGATGTATTATACCAGAATTAGCTTATACCTAATTTTCATCTGCAGTCCCTTCGACAGGTCACAATTAAAACATATAACAGCACAATTCTTCAGGTTCTGAAGATTGGGTACCATCCAAAATGTTTGGAGTCTCAATTGAACAAGAGAAGGTTAATTGAACTGGAGTGATATGCCTTTCTAACTATTTTGCTGCTGCTGGTTGACTCTTCTGCTGGTCTTACCTCTGCTGTGCTGAATTCCATGATTTTTCAGCTGCTATGGTTACTGCTGTTGAAGGTATTCACAAGAGAGTAGATTCCTTTAAACAAAGTGTTTCATTACACAGTTTATTACTTACCTGTTATTATTCACATAATCAATACGTTTTCAGATTTCCACATGATGCACACATACAATTGAAATAACATTGCTATTGGTGTAAAGCATACACACATGCTACACCACTTAACCCCCTAACATTCCTGTAAAATTCGCCTAAAACACCTATCTAAGGCATACCAAAAGTAAATTGAAAGCTGTTCTTGAACCATTTGGAGTACATGCATGGTTTTGGTCTCTTTTGAAAGGTAACACTGAATTGTTTTCCCAAACAGTCGGAATCACTGTAAGTGCTACTTTTGCAAACAGATGCTTGGAGATGACTGTAGCTGGGACTTATTAGCTGGGAAACACTATGGGAACATAGCATGAAGCCTTACCTAGTCCAAGTTGAAATTTGGTAACAATACCACAGAAAAGGAATATTTTACACATGTTTTTCTATGGGTATGTCTAGGTGTTTTCCAAAAGTGGCCATTTGGAGACTCCAAAAGCACCCTTGGTAACCATGGTCACATAACTAAGATAAAAAGGCTACTACTCTTGAACGCTTGAATGTACAGTGATGGTTTTGGGCTCTAATGAAAGGTGACACTCAGAAGTATCCCATCCCATATCCAGATTCACTATCACTTTTGCTGACAGAGTATCTCAAGCATAAACACATTATAGTGCTTTTTTTCCCTTCTTAAAAACTAAACTTTGTGCATAATAAAAGAATCTAAACAAAAGTTATGGTGGAAAAACAGTTTATATAAAACATAACACAGTAAACCATTTACATACTTTTACTATTTACAAACTTTTTACAGGTTATTGGCAACATGCCAGTCATTGTAGCAGTCACAATGGGGGAACAGCAAATTATTTACATATTATACAATTCAACTTTTTACAGGTTATTGGCAACATGCCAGTCATTGTAGCAGTCACATTGGGGGAACAGCAAACTAGTTACATTTTATACAATTAAACTTTATACAGGTTGTTGGCAACATGCCAGTCATTGTAGCAGTCACGACCAGGGACAAAGCACAGTGGCACATCACAGGTGGAGCACTTTACTGGTGTCTTTGCATGGCAATGCCTGCACTTCAGCCGACCAGCGGTGCTGTGTCTGCTGATATGCACTAACCTGTGATGTGCTCCGCGTGGAGCAGGAGATGATACAGTCCTGTCTGTGGAAGGAGACCCCCCTGCCAGCTCCTCAGCTAGGGTCTCTCTGAATGCCTTCTGGTGCATAGGCACCTATCCTTTACCTTTCACGATCGCTTTGTGGAGGATGAAGGTGTTCACAATTGTGATGTCCTGGGACTGGGATGTCCTCAAACGCCCAGTGTCCATCTGCATCTTTGACCCTCCTTCACACTGTGTCTTCCCCGCATGGGCCGTGTGGAGTGATGAACACAGGGAGACTTCCATCGTGTCGCGCCACTGGACAAAGAGGAGCAAGTCCTTCCTGATCCAGCGTATGCTGCCATGTGGAGATTTTGATTCCAAACTTTGGTCTTTGGGAATCCAGTTCTGTTTGTACGGATGGTCCCGCACACCTAGATTCTTTTCTGAAGCAGGTCGTGGAAAAGGGTGGGACTTGTGACAAAGAGCTTGTAGCCGGTGCCCAGCAACTTTGTGTCCATCAGCTCCATCACTGACTCATAACTGAGCCCCCTGCCACTGTTTCCCTTGAACTTTCCCTAGTACACAAAAAAGTCCCATGTATAACCGTTCCTGGAGTCTGCCAGAACGAAGAGTTTGTATCCCCAGCGAACAGGCTTACTCTTCATGTACTGCTTGAGCCCAGTGCGGGCTTTGGAGGCAACCATCTGCTCGTCAATGGAAACATCCTGGTTAGGGTGAAAGTTCCTTTTGCAGGCGTTAGCAGCATCCTCCACTGAGCTACTGAGGTGAAGGGCCCGGCAGATCCTGAGGAATTTCTTGCCGGTCATTACCTGTCTTGGGAACGGGAAGCTGTAGAGTTTACCTCCTCGCCAGTAATCTGTAAATGCAGAGCATTTAACTAAACCCATGTAGATGACCATCGACATGAATGACAACATTCCTGCAGTGTCAGGTCAGTCCACGGATGTCGGTCGGATGGTGTCGAGTGGTGAGTGCCAAATTCATCAGTGTTTTGAGTTATCGTCTGTAAAACAGACTTTGTAAAAAAAAGTTGGAAAAGCTGCAGGGCTGTGTAGGTAGCTGTACATATGAGCTGGGGTCCTGGTGAATGGATGGGTCTAAAGGTGGGCTGTGGTGGTGTTATGTCTGGATCATCAACATCACTCCATCTCTCTTCAGATCTGCTGGTTGAACATCTGGCTTGACTGCTGTGGCTGACTCTCCCTCTCCCTCTCCCCTGTGCCTCTTGGTGTTCTCCTGCTGGCAGCACCTCTCTGGGGAGTTGGGGGATGGGGCTCCTCTTCTTGAGGAGGTACTGTCCTGCTGCTCCACTCAATGCGGCCACTTGCTGACAGGCGGAGAAACATCCAGCTCCCAATCCTCATCTGAATCTTCTTCAGATGGTTGCCTATTATGTGAAAATAAAGAAATATAATATAAAAGTTATTTATTTACAAAGCTTTTATTCTGTGTTCTACTTTTTTACACAATGAAAAAAGGGCTGGGGGGGGGGCACATGCACGCACATGCATGCACACACATGCACACACACACACACACCTACCGCTCAGAGGTCAGACTGTGTGTGAAAAAGCCAGAACAGCTGACGCTTTTATGTTAGCCTGTATTCAGACCAAATTAGGCAGTGCAGCGTACAGCCGCGTCTAGAACGTAACCGCTATGAAACAATCAGAAAATAACGTTTTATGGATCTGATTCACGGGCTTTCTCACTACCAGCGCTGCCTCTCCTCATTCACTCTCTAGCTCACTCGACCACACCTGTTCACTCTCTCTCTACCTGGTGCTCTCAGCTCTCTCTCTTTCTCTTGTCTTTTTTTAAAATGAGTCGGGAAGCCAACCGAAAAGTCAAACTTAGATAAATGTTCACCCCTCGTCCTAGTAACGTCTTTGTACTCCCTTTGTACTGTGGCAGGGTTTACAGCTCTGATCAGTCTTACATGTCACGTCTCTGAACCGGAGCACGGCACGCTATGTAAAACCATACACGGAAGTGGCTTTATGCCACCCACGCACACACACACACACACACACACACACACACACACACACACACGCCAACACCTCCCCTCCTGCCAACCGGTAAAGAGACTTACAGCCAAAACACAATCTACAAACTGTGTATTCAAAATTCAAACTAAAGCTTATTTATGTCAGAATTTACATATAATGTACATAATAAAATAAAATACTTACTTGTCCAGAGTAACATCTTCCTCTGCATAGGAGTGCACAGATGACAGTTCACCGTCTTCATCAAATATCTCCTCCTGAGACTCGTCGCTGTCACGCCGAGGACATTCTTCCACCACTTCTTGGATTGTATATTTAGTTTTCCCTAATTGTTTCACCATTATTTTCTTCACTACTGTCCAAAACTCTCAGAAAGCAACGTTCTGCTGCATTTACGCACACTTCTTGCCTTTACGCGCAAAACCAGACTTGCAAGTAGTTTGCTTTATGCACATAGCTGGTTGTCATGGTGATAAATCTACACACTGAAGCTGCATATCGTCATTTTCAGAATTTCATTGGCTATTCGAAATGCCAGTCATTAGCAAACTTGACGTCAATTGGCTTTGTCTCTACACAAAGGGAGAGGGGTGGGTATTTTCTTTCAACTCGGACTCTCGTTGGCTATTGTGGGTTGTGGACAGGACATGGAAGCTCCCATTGGGTCGAGGGAGGTGTCAATCAACCATTTTGATACTGAAATAAAACTAATGTTTACATGCTAAATCGAGTTATGACGGAGAATACATGGGAAATTATGCACATCTGCCGGCTAATTTGAAAGGATACAACAGCTGTTTGTGGATATCTATGGATGTAATAATGTGCTTTGGACTAAATGTTTTACTGGATTGGATTTACTGGACTTTTGCCAATGTAACAAGACTTTTTTTGTCAGCGTTTTATCCATCTGTGGATGACTATGAGGTGTCATAGGTGAGTTGCCTGAATTTTGTTATTGTTTGTTGGTCGGTTGTCTGACAGAGGCATTGATTGTATCTGCTGTTGTGATTGTATCTTGAAATGGTTTGCATCAATCGAATCACAAGAATCTTAGCATGACTACCCACTTAAAGACAGGAGTTGTGTACATAGCATAGTTGTGTATTTAACGTGTACTTAACGATCCGGTTAAGGGGTTAAGGGATTATAAGCGATAAAAGCACCTAATCATTTTTTTTCTTTCCCCTTTTTCTTCTTTATGTGTGTGTTCTGTTGGAGATTTTTGATGACTTTCACTGTGGTTTGACAGGCTTGGCTTTCGGGTAGTATCTCTCCCCTTTAAGGCTCCTCCAGTGGAGATTCTTGCTCACAGCCCCCATATCTCCTAGCCTTGTCCTGAAAGGGTGGTCCTCAGCAACTGGACACTTCAATTTGTCAGCTTAATGGAATATCCTTTGGCACGTGAATGTCAATCTTGATTTGTCCAAGGTGCATTATAGAGTTTTGAGCAAAAGTCTCTCTTCTGAGGGTGACTTCACTGAAATCACCTCTTGAGGTTACACTTAATCCTGCTGGGTGACACCACTAATTGGACACTTCAATTAGTTGGTTCAGTTGTGCTAACCTGGATGTGCAGCTGATGCGTATTGAGTGTTGTCCTTTTGTGCATACAGGTCCCCTTTAATCTGACATTGCTGTTGATAGTTGGTTGTGCGCCTTGGGCTGTCCCATCAGGGCTGAGCCTACGTGACTAACCTTGCTTGGGAGAGCCACTTGAGGGTCCCTGAATCACTCCTTCATTTTGCCACCTAAATAACCCACACCATTAGGTTGAGCAAATCATATTGCTCCTCCCAATGCCTCATAACTCACACTAAACCACACATATAAACATACAGACCCCAGACACACACTCACAGGTAAAGCCAGCTATTGTAAGAGACATTGTGAGTCTGCAACACTAAATCTGTTCAACCACAGGTAACCTACATAGCCCTCCTAACATTACTCCTCAGAATACCTGTCCCTGCATATTTGGTCTCAAAGCAATCTCAAATTGATCCCACTTGACTTATTTAGTTTCAGTTGTGTCCTGGTTATTTCTGAAGTGGCCAGTAAGCAGCAGGTAAATTGTGGTGGTATAGGGACTGAGTTGTTGTGAACTGTTCACAGTGCGAGTGACTTCCTCTTCTGCACCTCCCTCGTACTTTCACCTTTCAGGCTGTCCCACATAAACATACGACACACGCAACAAACTAATACACCGTACAAACAGGGTACACAGTAATTGGCTATACAGGCATATAGTGTCAGTCCTCTCTTAGGTTTTATTCAAGTAAATACTGTGCAGATACTTGCACTCACCCATCAACATGTCAATGATGCCGAGTCCAGACAGCCCCCCTTCTCTATGGGAGGCCTTGGAGGCCTGGCTTTGAATCACAAGCTGTGACCTCTTACCAAACTGCTGACACACTCAAAGCTAAGGACCGGACGCAGCTCGACCAAAAATAACCAAACTCACGAAGAATGCCCCAATGCAAACTTATAGAAACAAAGAACTGGCAAAGATCTTCGTCTCTCTGGCATATAATCTCATAACCCTTAATAAGATAGGTGAAGAACTAATACAATTGGATAAGGATGCCAAAGCCCTGGTTGAACAAAAGGCACAGATCAACCAATTACTATCCCTCAAGCTGCAGAAACTGACCCAGGCTGAAAGTCGCATCACCCAATTGGAGGATAAAATCAAGAAACAGCCAGAAGAGGAGGACCCACCTAAGACGGGAGAGGAGTGGAGAGAATGGTGGAACTCAGGTCCACCGAAAACCAACTCCACAACCTCCAACAGGAGCATGAAAGCAACAAGGAGGTGTTGACTTGAGTGAAGAGAGAACTGAAGCAATCTTACAAGATAGACCAGCATACCATGGCCCAAGAAAAAGGCTTGATGCTGAAATGGACATCCACTTGCGCGATGAAAGTTGGTACAGAGAGTCCCAAAATAAATCCCAAGAGGAGCAGCTTCAAGGAAGCAGAGCCAGGGGAAACTTTTCATGAGTGGCACTCTCCACAGCAAAGAGGGGTGTCCCTCAGAGACTTAGATAAAGTGGCTTGGAATATCAACACTTTCTCCCCCAGTCCAGCAGGGGACAATGACACCCACGCTTTCTGCAAGACATAGACTTTCATCTTGGGATGCTAGGCCAGACAACCCCTCAAGATAAAGTATACTTAATTAGGGTAACCTCTAGTCTTGAAGTCCACAACTTCCTGGACCATCAACCAGGGGAAGTCAATTAGGGAATCAGATTAATCAATCAGATTAGGGAATTTGCAGACCCAGAATCAGAACAAGGTATTGCAATGGATGTCAAACAGGGCAGACAAAAGACCCCCCCAGGCATACTGCAACTGCCTCTGAAAAGCCTACTTTGGATCTCGAAAATAACCAAAGATGGAAGAGGACTTAAACTTTAAAAAGCTTTTCCTCTGGAACCTCCATCCATCCGGTACCTGGGTTTAATAGCTGATCCTCTAACAATGAAGATCCAGCAGCTACGTGACCTAGCCATTAAGAAATACAACCAACAGAAACTGGCAGATGAATGGAACATGTTGCCCTACTACAGCTATCCATTGGTTCCATGAACCTGATCCACCCTGTGTACATATCGCCACTGAACTCAACCCCTCTAATCATCGGCAAGGACTTACTGAATCGATTTGAGCCCCTGATAGACTTCCAGCAATTGAAAATCTGGTCACAAGTGTGGGAACATCTACCTCTGGCTCTGACAGAACCTCCAGAAGCACAGTCCTATGTCCTGAGCACCAATCTCCAGATCATGGCACTCAAAGAGGACACAGACCCACAACCCTGCCACAACCCTGGGAAACAGCTCCGTGAACACGTAGCCTTCCTGTGCAGCTTCAAACCAGCACCTGAAGAAGTATCCTACCAGCCCAAGATAAACAACGCCATAAAGCTACAGGAGGTAACCATGAAAAATGCAGTGTTGGCCATATGGGCGGAAAAATCTGCCATTAGCCAAGAGCCAATGGTACATACCATCATGACGGAAGCAGACGATGACTAAGATAAGCAAGTGGTTGCCTACGCCAGAGTGCAATTACTCAGACTGTGAAAAAGCACTGTTATGCACAAACCGATCTTCAAACGGGTCCATCAAAACCAAATCAAGAGGCACTCAACTCGAGCCCTGCCTGGAATGTCATGGAAGATGTAACCCTGCTGATCCAGAACTAGAGTACCTTAACACGTCAAGAACCAGAAACTCACTGCCTTTGACTGCACATTTCTCATATATCTCTGTTCACTATGCCAGACTTGCCTGATGAGATAGGTGGTGGCAGTGGGCACACCCTCACCTCCTTTTGTTATTTTGCTTTATTATTTTAGTTTGTTATTTTTGGTGAGGACCTGGGGTGGCCAGTGCGTGCCCGGGGAATCACTGAAGACAGACAGGTGAAGACAGATAGAGAACATTTCACCAGCTAGGATAGGCATCAGGCAAGTTCCGATCCTTTTGCAAGGAATGACACCATATACTCAGGTTGAAATCAAAATGCTAACGGTTTAATGCTAAGTCAAATGTATACTCTAATAAAGGTCCCTGAAGCAGGTCAGAATCAGGCTGCTCTCTCCAAGGTGTGGATAGCCCAGTCTAGAGTTTTTGTTTGTTTGTGGGCAAACATGCTGACATGCTATGGTAAGTGTATTGTGTCACTTACGGTTGCCGACTGTGTTTACTGATAGCATTTTGCTGCCTGCTTTATATTTAAACATATGCTAGTTCTGCACAAGCACTCCTAGCTCTCTCCTTCTTTTAGCGACTTTTCTCGCTAAATCCCATACTAGTTGGTTATTTTAGCTCTGTTGTTTAGCTTAGCAGTTAACTTAGCTAAGCAGTTAGCGATGGCTTCTCTCTCTCTCTCTCTCCCACTCTCCTGCTCTCTCTTGCTCGGTGTGTCATATGTTAAGCTATTCCTCTGCTTCCTTTAGCAATAATGGTACATGTAATAAATGTAGTTTATTTGCAGTGGTGGAGGCGAGGCTCAGTGAATTGGAAGTGCGGCTCCGGACCATGGAAAACAAATCATTAGGCAATGTAGTTAGCCACTCCCCAGTAGCCGGTGCGGGCTGACCTAGCATAGCTCCTACTCCCCCGGTAGTTCCCGAGCAGCCGGGAAGTGAGGGCGACTGGGTGACTGTCTGAAGGAAGCATAGTCCTAAGCAGAAGCCCACCAACCAGTTCACGTTTCAAACAGGTTCTCCCCACTCAGTGACACACCCGCTGACAAACCAGCTCTGATTATTGGCAGCTCCATAGTGAGAAACCTGAAGTTAGTGACACCAGTGACCATAGTCAAATGCATTCCTGGGGCCAGAGCGGGCGACATAGAATCAAATTTAAAACTGCTGGCTAAGGATAAGTGTACATATGGTAAGATTTTTATCCATGTCGGCGGGAATGACTCTCAATTACACCAATCGGAGGTCACTAAAATTAATGTTGAGTGTACATATGCAAAGACTATGTCGGACTCCATAGTTTTCTCTGGGCCCCTGCCAAATCTGACCAGTGATGACATGTATAGTCATCATTCAACCGCTGGCTGTTGAGGTGGTGTCCAGCAAATGATTTGGGTTTCATGGACAATTGGCGGACTTTCTGGGGGAGACCTGGTCTGATTAGGAGAGATGGCATACATCCCACTTTGGATGGAGCAGCTCTCATATCTAAAAATATGGCTGAGTTTATTAGACCAAAACCATGACAAGTTGAGACCAGTAAGGGCAGAGCTGCCGTCCTACACGCTTCTCTGCACTTCAATTAGAGCAGTTACCCACCCAAAACATAGAAACTGTGTCTGTCCCCGACCACTTAAATCAATTAAATCTAAAGTAAACAGAAGAGGATTCATTCACAAAAATCTAATAAAAAATTAACACCACCACTGTAACAGTGCAATAGGAGAATTAAATGTGGACTCAAACATTAGATCTCGGTCACCTAAAGCTGTAAACGATCTAATCTCAGATTATCATATTGACTTATTTTGTTTTACTAAAACCTGGCTGTGTCATGAAGAATATGTTAGTCTAAATGAATCCACTCCCCCAGTCATATTAATACTCACATTCCTCGTGACACCGGCCGAGGAGGTGGAGTTGCAGCCATTTTCAACTCAGGCTTAATAATCAACCCTATACCTAAACTTAATTATAACTCATTCGAAAGCCTTGTTCTTAGTCTTTCACACCCAACCTGGAAAACTTTACAGCCAATTCTATTTGTTATAGTGTACTGCCCTCCTGGCCCGTACTCTGAATTTTTATCTGAATTCTCAGAGTTTTTATCAAACATAGTCCTTCGTACAGATAAAGTTAATATAGTAGGTGACTTTAATATCCATGTGGACGTCAATAATGATAGTCTTAACACTGTGTTTATCTCATTGTTAGAGTCAATTGGCTTCTCTCAGAGTGTAAATAAATCCACTCACTGTCTTAACCACACCCTCGACCTTGTTCTGACTTATGGCATCGAAATTGGACATTTAACAGTTTTTCCAGAAAATCCCATTTTATCAGACCATTACTTAATAACTTTTGAATTCCTATTACTAGACTACACACCACTAGACAAAAAATGTCTTCACTAGATGTCTTTCTGATAGTGCTGTAGTTAAATTTAAGGAAGCAATCCCATCAGTATTAAATTCAATGTCATGTCTCAATACTACAAAGGAGTCTTATGCTAACTTTAGTCCCTCTGAAACTGATAATCTTGTTGATAGTGCCGCAGGCTTATTGCGAAAAACACTCGACTATACCGCCCCTTTAAAAAGGAAGATAATAAAACATAAGAAGCTAGCTCCATGATACAACTCCCAAACCCGTAAATTAAAGCAGGATTTGGCGTTCCACCAAACTGGAAGAATCTAGTTTAGTCTGGTAAGATAGTCTTAAAACATATATTAAGGCCCTCTGTAATGCCAGAGATGCCTATTACTCATCATTAATAGAGGAGAATAAAAACGGCCCTAGGTTCCTTTTCAGCACTTTGGCCAGGCTGACAAAGAATCATAACTCCATTTTTGATCCATGTATTCCTATAGCTCTCAGTAGTGACAACTTTATGAGCTTCTTTAATGATAAAATTCTAACTATTAGAGACAAAATTTATCACCTTCTGCCCCCCAGGCACCGATTTATCCTCAAACTCAGGAACCTTAGAAACAGCTGTAAAACCTGATATATATTTAGACTGCTTTTCTCCAATCGATCTTCATGAATTAACTTCAATGGTGATCTAAACCATCAACCTGTCTATTAGACCCCATACCAACGAGGCTGCTTAAGGAAGTCTTACCCTTAGTTAGCACTTCTTTACTAGATATGATCAATCTTAGTCTTTAGTAACAGGCTATGTACTACAGTCCTTTAAAATAGTTTTAATTAAACCTCTTCTTAAGAAGCCTATTCTGGATTCAGCCATTTTAACCAACTATAGACCTATATCTAACCTTCCCTTTCTCTCTAAGATCCTTGAGAAAGCAGTCGCCAATCAGTTATGTGACTTTCTACATAAGAATAGTTTATTTGAGGATTTTCAGTCAGGATTTGGAGCGCATCATAGTACAGAGACAGCACTGGTGAAAGTTACGAATGACCTCCTAACTGCATCAGACACCGGACTTCTCTCTGTACCTTGTCTTGTTAGATCTTAGTGCGGCATTCAACACCATTGACCATCGCATCCTATTACAGAGACTGGAACATTTAATTGGCATTCAAAGAAACTGCATTAAGCTGGTTTAAATCCTATTTTTCAGATCGACTTCAGTTTGTACACGTTAACGATGAAACACTCCACAAATTTCCATTGTTATGCTGATGATACCCAATTATATTTATCAATGAAGCCAGATGAATTAAATCAGTTAACAGGACATACAGACCTGGATGACTGGCAATTTTCTGCTACTGAACTCGAGCTAACTGAACTGCTACTGAAGACAAGTTATTGTGCTTGGCCCTCAACACCTTAGAAACACATTATCTAATGACATAGCTACTCTGGATGGCATTACCCTGGCCTCCAGCACCACCGTAAGGAATCTGGGAGTCATCTTTGATCAGGATATGTCCTTTAACTCCCACATAAAACAAATTTCAAGGACTGCCTTTTTTACCTACGTAATAAAAAATTAGGCACATCCTGCCTCAAAAAGATGCAGAAAAACTAGTCTACTAGTCTTACTTCTAGGTTAGATTATTGCAATTCTTTATCATCAGGCTGCCCTAACAAGTCTCTAAAGAGTCTCCAGCTGGTCCAGAATGCAGCTGCACGTGTACTGACAAAAACTAGAAAAAGAGATCGCTACATTGGCTTCCTGTAAAATCCAGAATAAAATTTAAAATACTTCTCCTCACTTACAAAGCTCTTAATGGTCAGGCACCATCATATCTTAAAGAGCTCATAGTACCCTATTATCCCACTAGAACACTGCACTCCCAGAATGCAGGCTTACTTGTGGTTCCTAGAATAACTAAAAGTAGAATGGGAGGCAGAGCCTTCAGCTATCAGGCCCCTCTCCTGTGGAACCATCTCCCAGATTCAGTCCGGGGGGCAGACACCCTCTCTACGTTTAAGAGTAGGCTTAAAACTTTCCTTTTTGATAAAGCTTATAGTTAGGGCCGGCCAGGCTCGCCTTGGACCGGCCCCCAGTTATGCTGCTATAGGACTAGACTGCCGGGGGACTTCCCATGATGCACTGAGCTCCTCTCTCCTCTCTCCTCCTCCTCCTCCTCTCCATTTCAATGCTTCATGTACCATTAATGCATGTTACTAACTTGACTTCTTCCCCGGAGTCTCTGTGCTCTCTCGTCTCACAGGAAGATCCGGCACCTGAACTGTGGGCCACGGCTGTGGGGACTGTGGCGTGGTCCTGTGGATGTCCTGCTTCTATTTCTATTTCTATTTCTGCTACTGATATTATTGCTATTGCTATTATAAAGTCATAGCTCTACTTACATTACTGCTGTTATGGTTATTGTTTTTGTTGTTATTATACTTCTCTGTGTCTCTCCCCTTCCCCCGTCCCCCTCCCTCCTTCTGTCTCTGTAAACCCAACCGGTCAAGGCAGATGGCCGCCCACCTAGAGCCCGGTTCTGCTTGAGGTTTCTTCCTGTTAAAGGGGAGTTTTTCCTTGCCGCTGTCGCCAAGTGCTTGCTCATGGGGGGAATTGTTGGGTCTCTGTAAATGAGTACGGTCTCAACCTGCTCTATGTGTAAAGTGCCCTGAGATAACTTTTGTTGTGATTTGGCGCTATATAAATAAAATTGAATTGAATTGAATTGAATAGGTTCACGTCACATGTGGTTGGGATAGACCACCCTACAGAGGAAGGACAGAGAGGACCTCCTGGGAGCTCCCATAGATCTGGACAGGCTCTTCAGCTCCATCTCCTCTGTGACTCAGCACTTCAAGAGGCTGGAAGAAGAGAAGGCGCAGCTGAGCCGTCATCTGCCGCTTGTACCTTTTTCGACCCAGAGAGAAGATGAGGTGCATCGCTGTAACACCATGGCAGGGAGAAGAGCTCGCAGGCAGGGCAGAGCTCTGAGGCAGCAAGCAGCATTATATCCTCACTCAGGAATAACCCCTTGTGACTAGAGCGAGGACGCTTCATTTATGCTTTGTGTCAGCACTGTCTCCTGCTGTTCGCGCCGCCCTGCTCGTTACTGGCATACACTGTAATAAGTGCGACAGCCATCATGGATGTTTAATATACTTTAAATAGTTGTGTTCTAGTTTATTTTATTTGTTTTATCCTAAAAAGTATCAATATACTTTCCCTTTACTTAAAATGTATCAGTATATATACAACAATATATTTTAAATAAAACTATCACAATTTATTTCAGTAGTCATGTCTATATTATTGTGTACATGAAATGTACACAATAATTCATGAAATGACGCGAGTTGACATACAAAATTTATTAGCGTAGTTATGTTGATGTGGTCGTGAATGTGAATTTAAAAAAAATGAGATTATCACTTTTTCCCTGATGCTTTGTGCTGCAACCTGTCTGGTCTGGGCGGGTAACTTTACCCGGGCAGGTACTCAGCAGGGTGCTGGCTTGTCACTACAGCCTACTCTGTTCGCCACTGCAGAATTTTATTGATCCTGGATAAATTGGTAAGTAAGGTAATTTTAGCCAAATGATTGGTGATGTAAAGTTCTAAACTACGTATGCTATGTGACTTTGACAGGCTGTTGTAGGACTCTGGAATCAGAGAAGCTGTTACCTAATATGCCAATAGAGCAATTACAGCTATATCTATTCCCAAATAAGTAAAACATGGGTAAAATCACATTAAAAAAAGTCTGGGATTTATTGTAGTGCTGTCAATCTTCCTCTACAATCCAATTTGAATTTCATTCCTTATTGTTTTGTTTTGTTTATTGAATTGTATTCAAATTTTTAATGCTCAAATTTAGCCAATTATTAATATTTACTATGTACCTATGCACTGTATGGCTTATGTATTGCCAATGTCACTATCAGCATGTGGTTGTTATACGTTCTGTCCACTAGAGGGCATTCCAACATTACCAATGAACAGGTGATAGCTTTCTTGCTAAGCATTAATTAAGCTTAGGCACAAAATGAATAACATTAACTAAAATATAAATATTAAATAAGCTTTCATCGTACTAGATCATAGTAATTAAACTACGCACTTAACTGAAATATAAATAAATCCACATCAGTATGCGCTTGTTTACATCAATACATGATGTGGTATTTGGCACTGCAAGCACAAAGTGTGAGTACGAGTTCTGTGTCCAAACCCCATACTGCAGGCTACAGAACTGACCATTCAGGCTCAAGTCTTTTACTGTGGGCCTGCTTTTTTACATTTTTACATTTGTTCATGGAAATCCAAAAACTTTCCACACATTGCTTCTTAAATGGTAAGGAGTTGTGATCTCCATGGGTGCATTGCTTTCTGCCATTTCTGATATCGTAATGTTAGAGATTAACATTAGCACATTGAACGTGAGATTGTGATTCAGTCAGACTCATAAAACTTAAACATAAAAATTGTTCATCAGACGTGACAAAAGCATTTTGTGGGTAGTTCACATGTGGGTAGGCCAAGGCGAGAAGAGCGAGATTCGCTATCATTAGCCAACACATTTATAAAAAAATGTAAAAAATTACAATAGTAATTTCAGCACATCATTAGTATTCATTTTTTTACTATTCAATTTATATTCGACTCCCAAAATTCATACCAACAGCCCTAATTTATTTCTATCTAACCTAAAGCAAACTTTTAATAAAATCATATAATTAATGATTTACCATTCCTACCTAAAACTTACCTCTGCACTGGACCAAATATATAATACTTACTGTAATGCTTAAGCTACAATGCTAATTTGAATAAGAAAAAATTGATAAGTAAAATAAGCTTGTTGTTAAACAATCTATGTAGTTTCAAAGGGGAGGGCCCTTACCCTGTTATGATCTGGTAAAGAATGATGCCACTCAATTCTCAAAAGAAAAGAACTTGCCTCAGGAGTCCAGAACAACTCTTTTACCCCATCATAACCCAAATTATAAGAACTTTTCACTCCATTGTTTTTATTTTTTGTGAACATTTGACACCAGAACATTTGAAGGTGTGCTATGGGTTATTAGTCTTGGCATGAACCTGAGAGGTTTTATCCTTTTATCAGTCTCATCCATAACATTAGTAAACAAAGTGGTGTGCCTTCCCATTTGAAATTGCAAAGTGTGCAGCACTGCAAAGTGTGTAAATACAATTCTCATACCTGTGGGCAGACTGATAAGCATCTGATGGAGTAGGATTATTATATATGTTGAACAGGTAGTGTGTTTGATGGAGATTGGTTTAAAATGTAATCAATATGAAATGTCTTTTAATTTGCCTTTCATTTTCTCTCTAATTTATGTTTGTATTGTTAAAAATGAGTTGGCCATGCCAAATACGCAGTGAGGTTTTACCTACCAGAAGTTACATTTTGAAACATTACAGACAAGCTCATGGAACCTTCTACCATAGTCATTCATTACCCTGTATATACTTGGAATGCCCATGCTCTTTCAAAACTCAGATGGAAAAGTCAGACATGGAAGACCTGAAGCTATCCTGTCTTTTACATGCCTGGTGTGTAAGACACAAGGGTTTCCAACAGAGAGAGAATATTTTGAACATGTTGGCCATCACCTTAAAAGTAATGAGACTGTTAAATGTGTGTTTGAAGGATGCAATTTTCAAATATTTCAATATTTATGGAACATTTAAAGCACACAAAATAGATGATAGTGGAGAAGGAACCAGCTCAGATGACCATTCTTTGGAAAAGGACGACAGGCATGTAATTGTAGACCATATAGCTTCCTTCCTGCTTAAATTGGAAAGTGTGCATAATGTTTCAATCAGGTGTATTGATGAATTAGTAGACAGTGTGTGTCATCAGCATCTATCAGAGACATTGTTGAATCACACTTAAAGAAGAATAATTGTGCCATTAATAACACCATTGTCACATCCTTAGTTGAGGAATTAAACAACTCCAGCCCTATAAGCATGACTTTTGAGCAACGATGATATCAGGGAAAAGTTCCTCACAGATGATGGATGCACAAGTATTCCTACACAGTACAGTTCTGTTGAGCCTCATACGCCATGTGTATGAGACAAAGCCAGGCCTGCACGTACATCAATAAATCATTCCTAAAACCTAATCCTACCTAAACAATAATACAACTATGTACAATGAAAACACATGCAAGCGGGAGAGTGCATGGGCGTGTGGGTGTATGAGTATGGGAGTGTATGTGTATCTGTGTGTGTGTGTGAGCAAGATGGCGACCGTGATCTGGAAGATGATGTCTGACCATCAGATGTGTAAGAAAAGGTGCGTGTATGTGTGTTAGTACAAGAGAGAGAGAAAGGAGGAGAAGAAGAAACGCCGGCTCACGGCGAAGTCCTGCAATCGTGAGGGGACAGCAGTGGTTGTTTGTCCACAGAGAGCGTGCGTACAGACAGCAGTCTGTTACACACGTTGTCTGATTTTCGATCAACAAACAACTTACTTTCTTACTCATGGTGGCACAAACACAGCATCAGTCCAGAGTGGGACAAACACAAAACAGTCTAGCATGGTGAACACAAACTAAACAGGCAGCAAATTTGAAATACTCCTAAGAGTACAGCCGACAAAAGGAGCTAACGACACATAATTAACACTGTCTCTGCCCAGACATTGGCCTCTTACGTGATTGCTCTATAAGAGATTTGATGTGTATTTCATTCCATTTTGGTCCGGTTCAGTTACTGACGTGGCTGTCCATGGCAGTTGATCCTCGGCAGCATGGTGGAGAAAACTGTTGAAGAAGAGCGGAGCAGAGAAGTTATCTGTGAAGAAATCCTTTTCTTCCTTCTGCAGGCAATGAGAGCGCTGGGTTGCAACAGCAGTGTCTCTTGGATCCAGTGATTGTGTTCGGTTGAAAAAGTTTCAGCTCGTCCAGCGTGGGCTGAATCTTCCTGTTGGTGGGAGAAAAGTCCACATGCACTGGGTTGCCTCCTTTAGTAAGTTGGCTCACGGAAAAAGCAAAGCTTCCCCCAGCGCATTGATCACATCGGATTCCATAACTCTTGATTAACTCTCTAAAACACAAATCTTCTGAAGACAAGAAACCAACTAAGAATGTTAAAAAAAGCAAGGAAAGCCGAGGTGAACTACTTTCCCCCTCATCCTGCTGGGAAAACAGAAGATTCCCTTGAGAGTGTCAGGCTGGAGTTGATCTCTGAGACAAAGAATAATGGCAGTTATAAATGAGATGATGTCAAGAACCTTTAGTGCCAGAACACAAGAGATTGTAGGTCAAGCCCCAAGTGAGAGAGATGGCCTGCCCTCTTTGAACAATCTAAGCTAAAATCAGCAAAGCTAAGGAGCTAAGATCAAACCAATGGTCATGTACAGGTATGGCTGAAGAGTTTAGTAATCAGTGCAATATGCATTTAGTCAATAATGTTTTTCAAATTTTACTTCACAAACCTATCCTCATCATCAGATTCTGCTTTTTATGCTGTATCGTGTTCAGGTGTTGGAATTTCACATTGCTCAATTATAGTAAATGGTAAAGGGACTGCATTTCTGTAGTACTTTTCTAGTCTACTGACATCTAAAAGTGCTTTACAACATATGCCTCCCATTCATACACACATTCATACAGTGATGAAACAGGCTGTCATTCAAAGGTTTTAAAGGGGCCATATTATACCCCTTTTCCACAAGTTAACACAGTTCGCTGGGGTTTTAATAAAATGTATTAGACATACTTTGGTCAAAATACCACAAGGATCAAGCACCACAGCAGCCTTCTCATCCTGTCTAAACAGCCCTGTTCAGAACGGCCGGTTTGAGTGTAAATAAACTTAGATTTTGCTGTGATTTAATTGCAATAAAGGGATCAAAGGGATGCTGAAATAACTACATCATGATGATTTGTAAAAAGCCTGAATTTGTCCTTCGTCAGGTCTGTCCGCAAGACGACAAGCAGACAACTTTTAAAATGCTTGTTTTTGAATGAAGTTCAGATTGATCAGAGCTATGTTACATTGTAGCTGCTTCATCCACGCTCAAAATAACATCATCTAAAGGCATGAATATGGCAGCGATGTTATTGTTTATACACATAGATATCTACATTCTGTGTAACTTTAAAGTCTGTGTAAAGCAATAATAAATACAGTGTGTGTTCTGAGTTTTTCACCACTGAGTTAACCACCACTGATTTAAAAAATCACCAAGTATATAAAATTAGGTTTTAAAATCATGGAAAAACAAGCAGTATTCTCTACTCTGAAACACTGGGGGCGTGTCCGCTGATGGTGCTGAAACCACGCCTCTAACTGAACAGCAACTTAACAATGCTGATGCTGAACTCCCTTAAAAATATACAATTTAAAATAGGCCTTGTTTGTAGGTGTAAGAGAAGCAACATGGATGATATTTAAAAAATAAAGTAATTCTAGGAGCTACTGTTTAATTCAGCACTTATTTTGTAGGTAAATGTGGACTTATTTTAGTAAAAACTGTAACTTGTGTATAAACAGTGGTTAAATTGTGATTTTTTTCATTTTAGTTCGGTGTCAACATTACTTACTTCTTTGCTGAAAAATGCCGGTGAGGGGCTGGATGTAGCAGCCGCAGGAGTACGTCTGTAGTGATGGCAAAGACACCGGAGTAGCATCCGCAAAGCAGCCCGGGGTAATGAGGGTGAGACTGGACAGAGTGTGGGAGCAACACAGGCGCAGCTCCTGTAGCAGTGCCACACCAGCAGCGGGACATGGATATATCCTCTGGGTGGACTGGAGCTTTAACACCAACTCTACCAACCATCTCAACGGATACTTCAGCTGAGTTTGAAATAACTCCTTGAGTGCTACCGTTGACCAAAAATGGCCCCATTCACCAGTAACAGTTAATACTCTGACACAGGCATCTGTCAGCCCAGCTCTGCCGACCAAGTGAGGGCGTAAACAAATGGGAGGAGAGAGGGCTAACTCCTCATCAGCTATCTCTACCCAGCATTTTCCTTGTCAATGTACAGTCTCTGGTGAACGACATGGATCAACTGCGACTGCAGAGCCCCACTCATAAAAGGATTATGGACTGCAACTTCATGATTTTTACAGAAACATGGTTTAACAGCAGCGTCCCCGATAGCACCATTGATCTACCAGGCTGCCACAACCTCAGGGCCGATACAATAGCTAGTGACTCTGGTAAGACCAGAGGGGCGTGGGGGACTGTGCATTTATGTTAACAAAGCTTGGTGCATGGACAGTGCCATTATCGAGAGGCACTGCTGTGCTAACCTAGAATAGTTAAGTGTAGACCTTTCTATCTGCCCAGAGAATTTACATCTACTGTTGTGCAGCATACCTCAGGGTGCTAATGCTAAGCTTGTAATGAAAGTATTGCATGCTGCCATTAGCAAACAGACTACACACCCAGCCGATGCCAAAGCGCTCTAGTTCTTATATAGTGTTAGGGGAGGGGTCATGCTAGTCACCCCTCTACATCATGGACCACCTTTTCAGGCCCGCCCAAAAAATCCTGAACACAGAAATGGTGAAAAACAGTTTAATGGATTAACTCCACAATTAAGTGCTACATAGTTCACAGTCTTTTCACATTTTCAGCAATTATTTTCTAACATGTATAATGTGTTTCAAAAGAAATCTCTGATTTTCCTTTACACAAACTTTAAAATTATATAAACTCACTGGCATTTAAGATGTTTATTATTGATGACAGCAGCTGAGGTGGTGTGTGACTCTGGTGTTAGCTTAGTTTCGGCTCGCTTGAGAAGCAAGTTTGAAGATAAATCCACTTAATCCCAAAAGTTTAAAAAACAAACTCCCGCCGGGAAACTGCTCCAGATGAGAGCAGAATCGGTTGTTTCCTCCAGAAGACAGCAGCAGCAGCAGCAGCAATGCAGAACTCTTTCCCGCAGAGCTCGCTGGGCTTCAGCAGCTGTCTGTCGACAAGCAAAGGCTCTGTCCCCTGGTGTAGCCCCGCAATATGGGCAAATTTTTCTCCCTTAGGTTAGCTTAGCTTAGCTTCTCCCCATGTAACGTAAGAAGGGGCATCAAATCTGAATTGCTTGTTGAATCACATGAGTACAGAGCAAGCCACACCAAACTGACTAGGTGGTCTTATTTCACAGCTTGTGTGTTAGTAGGCACAGCAGAGACCCAAATATGTACACACACACTGAAAAGGTTTTTTCTTTTTATAATATGGTAATTAATTCTTGTAGCGGTTTGAGCAAGTTTTTAGTCTAAATAAGACTCAATATCAAACCCCACAAAGGATACATGCATTTAGTTTACACATACCCCCATGTCTCATGTTTTAGAACACAGATTAACTTATAAATGTTTGTAAAGCATTGGTATAAAACATTCAGTTTAAATAATCTGAACCACACCACCAGTTAAATTTTCAAAAGAGTATATTAGAGCAAAGGTAGTAAGAGAACAAATTCTTTTAAAACTCAGTCCAGGTCCATAGGTTCACTTCAGTTCATAAGGAATATTCCACTTTGGGTTTTCCTGGTATCCCATAAACAAACTCAAAATAAGGAAGTTCAGTTCAGTTCAGTTCACTCAATCGACAAAACCCCAAAAGCCTTAGTCAAAAAAGTACAAAGAAAAGAAAAAAAATGATCTCCCGGCTTCAGCCGACTCACGGTTACTGTGAGATTGTGCTGTGGTCTCCGTAATTTAAATGTCGGATGCCTGACAGTTTCCTTAGGACGGATGAGAAGGATGAAGAATGAAGATGCTGTTCCAGCTGCACGAGGGCACACAACGCGAATCTGGACGGACACGGACTTAAACAAGGCGCAAAATGCCTGTGGTAGGCTTACAAATGGAGGATGAACTTCTCCCTGCTCCTCACTTGCTGGCATCAGACGCCATACTGATTTTTATGTCGGATAATATATGAACATAACAGGGCTGGACTCTCAGAGAGCAGGCAAAACAGAGCCATATCACTGGCTGACTGGACTGGTGGGGTGTGGAGGTGAGTGAAAACACATAATATGGGCGATCACATAACATAACATGCCATAATCCCAAATGTCTGAGTTTGAGATCATTCATAAAACAAATTATATAAGCATGTACTTTACTAAATGACAAGAAATACAAAACTTTTAAATCATTCAACCATTAATTTTCTACATGTTAGTTAATATAACCCGCCAACAGTTATAATTTGGGTGATCACCACAACCTCTTCTTAAAAAGTCTACTCTTGATTCAGGCATTTTAACCAACTATAGACCTATATCTAACCCTCCCTTTCTCTCTAAGATCCTTGAAAAAGCAGTCGCCAATCAGTTGTGTGACTTTTTACATAACCATAGTTTATTTGAGGATTTTCAGGCAGGATTTAGAGCACATCATAGCACAGAGACAGCACTGGTGAAAGTTGCAAATGACCTCCTAATTGCATTGGACAAAGGACTTCTCTCTGTATTTGTCTTGTTAGATCTTATTGCTGCATTTGACACCATTGACCATCACATCAGTGTGTATATGTTAACGATGAACCCTTTATGCACATGTTGGGCCTCAACCATGGGGTCAGACAAAGGCAGGCCTACATGTAAAACCTGAAGCCTGACCATGAGGCTTCCTTTGTCCTTTGTCCCCTGAAACAAAGGAGCAGCACCAAAATGATGCTCACAGACTCCACCTCCTATGATGCTTTGTCGAGTTTGCACCTAGGTGAGAACTTGGCAGGGAGCTTAAACCCTGGTCTCTGGCAGAGACACACCAACTCCACCGGGAGTCATGGCAACACAGACGTGACGTCACCGCCCCTTTAAGAAGCGGCTGCACGAATTCAACATCGCCTTTCCACCGTAACAGCGCTGGAGGAAGCTTTGCTTTCTCCGTGAGCCCCATATTAATAATTTATATTAATAATTTAATTTTTTTAATTAATTAGTAATTGTCTCTGATAATTATTAACTATTGCTAATAACCTACCAGCTTACAATCAATGGCCCAACACATGCACAGAGTTCCACAAGGTTCTGTGCATGGACCAATACTATTCACCTTATACATGCTTCCTTTAGGTAATGTTATTCAGAAACAACCCATACATTTTCATTGTTGTGCACATGATACCCAATTATATTTATCAATAAAGCCAGATGAATCCAATCAGTTAACTAAACTCCAAACAGCCTTAAGGACATAAAGACCTGGATGACCTGCAATTTCCTGCTAGTGAACTCAGACAAAACTTAAGTGCTTGGCTCTAAACCCCTTAGAAACACATTATCTAATGATATAGCTACTCTAGATGGCATTACCCTGGCCTCCAGCACCACTGTAAGGAATCTGGGAGTTATCTTTGATATGTCCTTCAACTCCCACATAAAATAACTTCCATCTTTGACAGTATTATAGTTTAGCTTTCAGCTTTTCTAGCAATGTATTTCAACTCTTAGCTTCTTTAGGTAATACAGTTCAACTTGCAGTGTTGCCAGTTTTACATTTGAGCTTCTAGGTTTTTCACAGTGCAGTACAATGCATTTGAGATTTCAGCTTTTTTAAACAAAATTCTTTTCAGATTTCTGCATTTTCAGCAATGCTTTGCAATTCATTTAAGCTGTCAGCATTCACACGCATTTTCCGCAGGAAATGCATTTTCTATTTAGGGCCCGAGCACCTAGCGGTGCAAAGGCCCTATTGTATTGGAAGGAATTATTATTAGGGCCCAAGCACCTAGTGGTGTGAAGGCCCTATTGTATCTGAAGGAATTATTGTTAGGGCCCAAGCACCTAGCGGTGTGAAGGCCTTATTGTATCTGAAGGAATTATTAGGGCCCAAGCACAAAGTTCTGGTGCTTGTTAAGAGTCCTGGCCTGAACATGTGTACATGTCAATATTGAGTCATAGTCATAGCGCCACCTACTGGCAACAGGAAGTTACAGTTTCTGTATTTTCATGAGTTCTGCCCAGGAGGTTGACAAGATCCATGTCAAATTTGGTCAGAAAAGCCTTTAAGACCTTGGTGATGCTATAATGTGAATATTGAATACTGTGAGTTTTCATGGAACGCCATTGTTGTGGCAACACAGCAAATTTTCATGTTTCGACATGACAACTGTTGTAACCCGACTCCACATCGTCAGATTTTCCCCAAATTCCAAATGTTTGATGAGAGTTCCAATCTGAAGACATGTACAGGCCAATATTGAATCATACTAATAGCGCCACCTACTAGCAACAGGAAGTTATATGCCACATACCTTTACTAACTACTCCTAGCAGGTTAACCAGATGCACCTCAAATTTGGTCAGCTAAGTTGGAAGATGTTGATGATGCTAAATGGTGAAGCTTTTGAGTTTTCATCAAACATGAAACAGGAAGCTGTTTTTTAAGGGCTAAGGATGCTTGAAAACTCACAAAAACTTGGCACACGTGTCAGAATGGGGGTATTTAAAGGTCTGATATGGGTCTTGGACTTGGGTGTGGCAAAATGGCTCGAGGGTGCCCCCTAGAAAATGTCAAAGTCAAAGCCCCCACCTTTAAATTTGATGTAGATGAACAATGTGAGATGAGTTAGATGAGTTATACCCTAAGTCCAACAGGAAGTCAGCCATTTTGAATTTACTTTTTGTAAGTGTCATCTGAAGACCTTTATGATTAAAAGTTATCGAAATCTTTAGTTTTCATTGAATGTTGTTGCCATGGTGATGCGGCGAACATTGATGTTTCGCCATGAAACAGGAAGTTGTTATGACTTCAACATATATTGTCTTGACCTTAACACATCTATGGGTCAATACTGAGTCACAGTCATAGCGCCACCTACTGACAACAGTCAGTCAGCCTTATATGACAAACATCATCCGATTTACATGGAATTTACATTTTGTGGTCTACACATGATATGCAGCAAAATGATGTATAATTAGTGGGTGTTCTCTAGCACCACATAGTGGGCACAGGAAGTGATATTTAACTTGTTCGTGCAACGTTCGATAACAGCCCGGAACTAAACACATCTCCTCAACGTGCGCGAAGATGCAAGGCCCCGATCATTGCTGCTTGCAGCTTTAATTATTATTTTTCTTCCAAAAGAAAAGCATTTTTCAAGGGCTAGACGTGCTCGAAAAGGCATGAAACTTTGCACATTTGTCAGAAGTGGTGAAAAATTTTATATTTTATGGGGCTTGGACAGAAAATTTCAAATTTGAAGCCCCTCCTTTCAATTTCACGTAGATTAACAAAATTTGGTAGGCACATAATCCAAAATCCAAAATGCGCGAGGGCCTGATCATCATTATTATTGTTCCATACGTTACGCTTCGCAACTCGCACACCGTTATCTTCGCTCTTTGTGAGACCTGCGAAGCAGCTTGAACACTGTTAGCTTCGCTCTTTATTAATGTGTGAGAGCTATGAAGCAGCTCGCACACTATGTTATCTTCGCTTTTTATTTATTATTATTGTGTAAGAGCTGCTTCGCAGCTTGAACACTGTTATCTTTGCTATTGCACTATGCACTTTGCTATTATTATTGTTATTATTGTGTGAGAGCTATTTCGCATGTTATCTTTGCTCTTTATTGTTATTATTATTATTATTATTATTATTAGTGTGTAATTGCTGAAAGCAATAACTATTGTTATCCAAATCTTTTTTATCATTATTATTATCATTATTATTATTATTATTGTTATTATTATTCCATACATTTTTTGCAAGCTTTCTACTCCTCCATACTTTGAGCAACAGAAACCCTTCAAATATCAAAATGTTCAGCTTTTTAAGGACATTTATGTAATTACTTTTCTTCTTTCTAGCATATTCCAGTGATTTATATAATTTGTTTAATTATTAAAATTTCTAATGGAAAGTCTATGTGAGGAAGTTTGAAAGGTAATATCTCAAAAACTAAAAGTGCTAAACTGGGCAGTTGTCCCATGTGGAATTCCTTAACATATTGAAAAATGGGCCCAACAGCGCCACCAAGTAATTAGTCATTACACATTTTATTTTGGCCAATAACTTCTGAACCGTGAGGCCTATCCAAATAATATTTGCACAGTGTATTCCTTGAATGATGTCAAGTAGACTGATATAGGTCACACCCATTTGCGCCTCAAATTTTTTCCGCCATTTTGGATTTTTCGTTAAACATATTTTTTGCTTCTGTTGGAACATATTTGATTCAATCTTAACCAAACTTGTATATACCATATTTACAGGACCCTGTACAAAAATTATTAATTTGTTTTTGGATATCACTTACAGTTGGTTTGTAATTGGTTAACAAACCTTTGAAGGCGTGGCCTAATGCACTTAAGGGGCAATAACTCCTCAATACTGAATTGGATTGCAACCAAATTTGGGAATATTGTACATAACGTGACATTGCACAAGTGTGTAACATTTCATAAAATTCTACCAAAAGGGGGCGCTAATGTAACTTCATAACATGATATTTCTGCAATTCTGTTGTCTTAATAAAATGAAACTTGGTAACCAAGTTCTCCATGAGAATCTGCACAACATACTGAATCATGGCACCAATAGCCCCATCTTGTGGTCATTAATAACACCACCATACTACTTATTAACTGCCATATAACAAAGCTCTGCAAAAGACACATGGGGATGCTGAACAAATCTGTAATATTTTCAGCAATGCTTTGCCATTTATTTCAGCTCTCATTATTCACATGCATTTTCCATAGGAAATGCATTTCCAGGTATTATTATTCTTCTGTACGTTTTTTGCAAGCTTACTTCTTCTCCATACTTTGAGCAACAGAAACCATTCAAATATCAAAATGTTCACCTACCTAAGGACATTTATGCTATCACTCTTCTTTTTCTAGCATATTCCTGTGATTTTATATAATTTTTTTAATTATTAAAATGTATAGTGGAAAGTCTATTGGAGGAATGCTTTAAAGTTGACATCTCAGAAAACTAAAAGTGCTGAAGTATTCATACTTGATGGATAGATGCCCCATGTGTAAATACTTAACATATTAAAATATGGGACTGATAGCGCCACCATATAGCCAGTTATTACGTGTTTTACATTTTGGCTATTAACTTATGAACCGTTAGGCCTATCAAAACAATATTTACACACTTTGTTCCTTGGATGATGTCGACTGATGTAGGAGAATCAGTTGATCTGCAAGTCTTATGCAATCTCCACAAGAGCTCAGAGAGTCTGGGCTCAATCAACAATAACCTTTAACCCCCGAGACATGGATGTATATTCAACTCTGTCTGGAAATACCTTCAGGTAACTAAGGGACCCTCCCATCACATTAAAGTGTCAGTTTTGACGCTTCACAGAACCATCTCCTCACTTCCAAACTCTTCACAAACTGTGGGGGATAATCCCAAGTGAAATCTTCAATGCTAAAGAACTTTCACCTTCCTCACACACTTCCCACTCAAAATTTCAAAAGGACACTGATCAAAGAATCAAATTTCATTGGACAAATACAGAAAGACTGTTTATCATAGTGAAACCTCATCAAATTGTATGATGAGTTGGGACTACTTTATGTTTTATGTTCTCTACCCACCTTCTAGTGTGATACATGCACCCACACTCCACCACACATTCCAAACCACATCCCCCTTTGTTGCTCTCACCCTGGTGTGATTTCAGATAAGGATAGCCCAGACCGGTGTTGTAAATCCAATTTAGGCCTCAGCTTGAATTTCTGTGTTCCTTAAAGACAGAAGTTAAACTCAATGCTGCATATGTTTATAACCATCTTGTAGTTCATACTTTATTAGCCACCAAGTAATGCTGGTCAAACTAATCCAACTCTGAACTTTCACGACAAATTGTAGGTGAGATACAGATATACAGGTTTAATTATTAAATAGTAATGGAACCACAGCGACACCCAGTGAACAACTTTCTTCCACTGAAAATCTGATGTTTTCCTATTGTGATGTGTTTAAATTGATATTAAACTCTATATGTATAACTCAGTAGGAATTTAATAGGTATGCAGAGTTACTTTGGTAAGTAACTCATTAATATTGGTATCCATATTAAGTTAATATGAGAAGTAAGTTTATTAAGTCATTATAGTATGTGTAATGAAGCTGCACTGTTGATTGTTAACGTTTGTGATAAATGTGCGCCTCTGAACATTTGAGAAACATATCATGCATATACAATTCATGCTTAAATGTGGATGATTAATGGTGAAAAGTTTAGTTGCAAATTTATCAGCCCAGGGAAGATCACGCGTTTATCTGAAACAAAGGATTTTTCCATCTCGCGCAGGAAAATGTCTATCTCCACCTACACACGCCCACTCGGAGATAGCCGGGATAAAAGCAGCGCACTGGCGATGCTCTCGCTCTCTTTTTTGCTTTTTCCACTTTTGTCTTTTTGCTTGCTCTTGCTTTTTGTCTTCTCCATTTTTTCCTTTTTCCTTTTTATTACGTGATCGCCTAAATTAACTTTCTTTTCTTTAAGCTACATACAGTATTATAACTTCAGTAAAACAAACTTTATGTTAAAGTCCTTTCACGCTTAGTACCTTGAAGTATACTTTTGTCTGGCTGGTGAGATTATTTCTTTGAGTTATTTAGGAAGAAAGGAAGTCAGTCAGATACTTCAATTTAAAATGACCCGCTCTCTTCGGATCAAGACCAGCTCATCCCTCTTTGTGACAATGAAATCCGGTGATGATTTGTGAAATCATCTGAAGAAACTGTCGTCAAAATAAACTGTTGCTCAAAATTCCCTCAACGCTCAAGAAGTTTCGCTGGGGAATCCCTGGGAAACCTGCCGCTGAACAGAGAAACAGATGACCGCTGAGTCATCTCAGGACAAGGCTGCACACAGCTTCCACAGTGCTCACAAGCGGAAACCTCCGCTGGGAGACGACACCAGAGTTGGAAAGGCTGATTTCTCATTGCCCTGACGCAGCAGACAGCCTGCTGAGTCACCTGTTCACCTCCAGACAATGCACAGTAAGCTGAACAACGCTACTCCTGGTCTCCATCCACTTCATGATTAAGAGTTTGTGTCGATTAAATTGAACTCTCTAGTCAATTTCTTAGAGAAGTGATCAGTTAGATTATATCAACCTTAACGGATACTCCGTGATTACGTTTCACCATCATTCATTCATAGCTCCTAACGTAAAACACTCATTCTGGTTGATTATTCATGTTTGGTTTACACTAATGTCTCATTTATTCACTGTTCAATATTTAGCTCAATAAATATATTTTATCAGCACGTCTGTTGTCTGTGGCTTCAATTTAAAGTAGAGAATTAGATCACTGCATTGTAACACATTACTTCAGATTTGAGATTGATAAAGTTGTCTCTGTGTTTCTTCCCGGCACAGTTAAAATTAGACTAATAATGGGAAGTGGTGCCCCTAAACGATTAAACGAGGATTTCATATTTATAAAGGTGATGTTCCTACACTGATTTAGGCCACACCCATTTCCACCTGAAAAATGTTTTCCACAATTTTGGATTTTTTGCTTTATACATTTTTTGCTTCTGTTGGCACCTATTTCATCTAATCTTCTCCAAACTTGGTATATACCATATTTAGATGATCCTGATCAAAACCTATTAGGATTTCTTGGATATAACATACCATTTGTATGTAATTTATTACCAAAATTTTAAAGGAATGGCCTGATGCACTTAATGGGCCATAACTCTTCAATGCTAAATTTGATTGCAACCAAATTTGGAAATTTTGTACATAAAGTCACACTGCACAAGTGTATATCTTAAATGTAATATTCTATGGTAAACAAATTAAGCACGTTTGTACAGATGGAGATGCTGAACAAAAGCATTTGATACAATTTCACCTCTAAGTGAAATCGTATCTACAAGATTTTTAAAAATTACTGCAGATTTCTGCATTTTCAGCAATACTTTGCAATTTATTTCAGCTGTCAGCATTCACATGCATTTTCCACAGGAAA
The DNA here is from genome assembly GCA_038419695.1 of Scomberomorus guttatus. Taxonomy (NCBI): domain Eukaryota; kingdom Metazoa; phylum Chordata; class Actinopteri; order Scombriformes; family Scombridae; genus Scomberomorus; species Scomberomorus guttatus. The sequence goes on from CM076453.1 coordinate 422,866, forward strand.
TGTATTTTTCAGTTATAAATGTTCTTCTGAAAATGTAATAATAAACATCATGACTTGAACTCTGCCAGTGTTTCTTTTCCTCCGCTAATGAAGATGTTTTGTAGGGTTTTTTTTCTCCTGTAATGTCACAGAGTGTATTTCTGTAATGTCACTGTGTACTAAAATGTGTGTATGGTGTCTGTGTGTGTGTCTTTTGTCTTTTTGTTTGTGCTGTAATGAGTGTGTTCTTCAGTACCAGAATGAGTGTTATAAATATGTCAGTGTATGTGCAGAAGCATAAGTGTAGGGCATGTGTATGTATTCATGCATGCAGTGAATTAATTCCAAGTGTGTGTGTGTTGAAGCGTACACTGTATTAATTGTATGTGTGTGTTAATTCAAGTGGAGCTGAAGTGCATACAAACTCAAACAAGAAGGAATAATTTAAAAACTCAACTCAAATCACTCTGGCTAACAGCTTTGAATCCCCACTATATATAGGATATTTGTTTACCCTAACACTAAGGTAAAACATATGGCCCTTATTTACAAATGGTCTCATCTGTTTAGAATAGAGAGAGACTCATCTCCTATGGGACTTTAATCTTTGGACCCTAACCTTTGAACCTTAACATTTGGACCTTAACTTTTGGACCTAGGGTCTCTTAACTTATACCTCAGGAATCCAAACACCATATTGAGCTTCAGACACTACACTGCGCTTGTGCACACTGACAAATACCCTGGATGTTGGGAGACAAAACATAATTCAAAGGTGCACTTGGTAGGTGTGCTAAGCTGAAAATAATTGTCCCCCATCCCGACAATGCCAGTAAATAGTCAGCACCAAGAGGTTTCACTAGTCTACAAAATACTCACACTGGAGCATCAGCACGAGTTTTTAGCTGTAATTCAGCAGTAAATAAGCTGCCGTGTTTGTCTGACTGTGGATGGTGGAGCTGTTGAATGGATTTATGGAGTTTGTTGGTTGCAGCGTTGGCTGTTAGCAGTTAGCGCTGCATGTTAGCCGAATGTTAGCAGGACTCAACTCAAATCCAGACTGTCTAGAGAAAGTTTTTGGTTTGTCATGGGGGCATCCACCTGCATAACCTCCAGTTTTTCCTTCAGCAGCCTGGGCTGGATTGTGTTGAGAAGTCAAAGAACATGTCATGGAACATTTTTTCAAATTTCAAAATTTCTAGTTGGGACCTCACCATCATCACAACAATGGGCTGCGCTTCTTAGAAACACTTGACTCTAAATCCCCCAATGTAGCATTTAATAAGCAGTGTAAATTTTAATAAATGGTTTCTAACACACTATTGTAAGCTGATGTAAGGACATTTTAAATGTGTATTAATGTACAGTATTTGTCAATAACTTCTATGAAAACATTTTATATTATTACAATTGTGTAATATATATTGCCATTCATTGATCGATACTGACTGATGGTTTTTCTGCAAAAAAGTCCACTTACCTCATTAAAATCCTTAAAATTCCCCTCCTTCTCCCTCATTGAAAAATCCAAAATGTATGAATATGCAAATATTGTTCATTTCTCCTCGCTGCACCACTACAGTGGATCTTAGGGTTCCCCCACCTGCCAAATCCCACTTTAACCCCTGAAAATAAAGTGATAGATACATTAATCTCTATACATATATGAACCTAAAAATATCAGAAATATACCAACAAAAGTCCTATTTGTAATTTTATTTACAAGTACATTTGTGTATCATAGTGATTGTATAACAAGTGCACAGAAAGGGAAATGTACATGACAGTGTAATCAGTTTGAACATGTTAAAACATTTTCAACTAGACTAACTCCAAATCAGCTTTGATAAATGTGAATATATGAACAGCGAAAACACACACACACACAGTCCTGACATATTCAGGCCTAGTCCAGTGTAGCTGTGCTGCATGAGAGAATGGAGAGAGAGACATATGTGGGGTCAGTTATATAAACTCCAGAGCCTGATGGAAGACATTCTCAGTCTGTGAGGATTCTGGATGTTTCTCCAGTCTTCTCTATGGTCCTGTGGATTACCTAGAGGACAGCATTCATGTCATCTGCAAGTCTAGTCCAAGTTTCCCTGTGTTGCCAGGCTGTAATACCATAAAATATGTGGGAAAAACTATAGCATGACATCAAAACCTTAACATGTTGTTTTTGACAGCAAGTTGAACTAATCAATTGATCTTGTTTAACTATCTTGTTAATTACCCAAGGGGGTCTAAGGCTCCAAAAGCCCAGGTTTACTCAGTATTATTTGGAAGAGAGAAACACTAGCCATGTTTCCATTAATCTATTTTTATGCACATTTTGAAGTATGGCATTAAAAAAGCTTAATGAAAACATCAAAATTCAAAAAAACTTCCTCAATTTCACAAAAAAGTTTTTACGCTCACTTGAGGTGGATTTTGGAAATGTTGAAAAAGAGTTTATGTGCAAAATGGGTAATGGCAATGCATTTGTCGAATAAATAATGACGTAACTCATGACTGATCAGCTGTTTCCGCTCTTGGCATCTTCTGACATCTCCAGATAGCATGAAAGCATGGCCAGTACTAGCTGATGTGAAAGAACAATTACAACTTGCCCCCAACTTACCTCTCTCCATTTTTCTCTTGTCAAGGCAATATAACTATTTGTTTTGTTTCTGGTTGGCAACCTCTTCTTTTTCTACTCTGTTTACTGGTGAATTATTTAAGCCTACACTGCCATCTTCTGATGAAACTATGCATTGCGTAGCCTAGTTGATTCACTTCAAACCAGTTGATAGAAAGTGACATTTCAAAAGTTCGCTTAAAATTCTCTTGCGAATCTAATGGAAATAGAAAAAGCTAGTGAGAGAGAGACAGACGTAGTTTAAAAGACGTACTACACACTTGCAGATCTAAAAGTGTCTTTTCTTCAATCCCAGTTCAGCAGAAAACATTTTCACTTGTGCTACATTCCTTTCCAGACATGCACAATGTGCATCAAAGCCATAGACTGTAAAAAATATGGACGTTGTCACCGTGATGTCACCCATTGGTTTGTGGACTGCCGTTTTGAAGCCTTGAGTTGGGTGATTTGACCGTCGTCATCTTTGATTTTTGGAGCCATAAGTGACCATGTTTGGATGAGAAGGTGGAGCTGACCCTAGCGCTAGTTTCTACCTTGGTTAGCACCGGTTAGCATAGTGCATTTACAGTCTATGGTTAACTGTGATAATGCTAATGCTAATGGTAATTTTCGCTAGTGAAACACAGACTTAAAACCACTAAAACAAAATGTAAAAATTGAAGAGTTGACTCCTTGAGTGTCTTTTAGTTCAACCAAACCCTGACCAAGACTATGTTAGCCAATCAAAATGTTACGATTAACTTTCATGAACTGAAAACTCACTGTGAAATAGTGGCAGCCACGCCTATACTCTGTGAATCTGGGCTTACGCCATAGTTACATTACGTGATCAATGTTGTCGCTGTAGTAGTGATTTGTCAATTAAATGGGACCATAATTTACAAAATGAACATCATGGTGTATTGAAAAAGACTTGAAACTAGCGATTGAGACCATAAACCCATTAGGTAAGTGTTTACTGAGGTAATAAATCAAGTGAGAAGTAAGGTAATTTTCTCATAGACTTCATATAATACAAAACAATCACACTTCTTTTCGCAACCAGTGGAGTTGTCCCCTGCTGGCCATTAGAAAGAATGCAGGTTTAAGGCACTTTCACATTTGGCTTCATTTTTCAGACTTGAAACCGCTTGATCAAAACAGCCAAGCATTGTCTCTATCTTAGCAGTGTTGGTCCTCAACCATGGGGTCAGACAAAGGCAGGCCTACATGTAAAACCTGAAGCCTGACCATGAGGCTTCCTTTGTCCTTTGTCCCCTGAAACAAAGGGAGCAGCACCAAAATGCTGCTCACAGAGCCCTCCTCCCACAATGCTTTGCCAGTTCGCACCTAAGTGAGAAATCACAGCGGGAGCTCAAACCCGGGTTGCGGATTGGCAGAAATCCACAACCACCACTGGGAGTCATGGCAACACAGCCGTGACGTCACCGCCCCCTTAAGAAGCGGCTGCACGGAGTTGCCGTCGCCTTTCCACAGTAACCGAGCCAGGAGGAAGTTCGCTTTCTTCACCGGCCAGATTTACTAACGGAGGTAACCTTACACGTGTACCTATTCCCCCTTTTCTTTTTGGAGTTTCTCCCCTCGCTGGACGAGACGAAACCACGACCCGTGTTCATCCCGAACACAATCATCGGATCCACGAGAGAGCGCTGTGTGCAACCCAGCCCTCTCACCATACCTGCAGAAGGAAGAAAGGATTATCTTCACGGAGAAGCGGATAACTTCTATGCCCCGCTATCTACCGACCAAGTCGACCACCCTGAAGGAAGAGGGATTATCTTCACGGAGAAGCGGATAACTTCTATGCCCCGCTATCTACCGACCAAGTCAACCGCCCTGAAGGAAGAGGGATTATCTTCACGGAGAAGCGGATAACTTCTATGCCCCGCTATCTACCGACTAAGTCGACCACCCTGAAGGAAGAGGGATTATCTTCACGGAGAAGCGGATAACTTCTACGCCCCGCTGTCTACCGACCACGTCGACCACCCTGAGTTTCCTCGCTGCCCCACCAAGAAACCAGCCGCCGTTGTCTTCGAGGAATTAAAACGGCACCGCCAGTACCACGCACCGGAGGCCCCCGTGGCATATACTGACGGACTAACACACATCAGTTCGCTATAAAGAGCGACACAAGTAAGAGGTTGTCTGGGCAGAGACTATAATATTTTATGTGTGTTTCATAAGCTTAGTGCTTATTGTGTGTTGTTGATGTTTAACGGACCGCCGAGTCCTTGCCTGTTTACTCTAGCGAGTAATTTGAAGTTGCTACCTGTTTAGTTAGTGTTCACCACGCTAAACTGTTGTTTTGTCCCGTTCGGGACCACTGTGTTTGTACCACCGTGAGAGGAGAGTAAGTTACTTTATCCGCTAACCGCCAGACAACGGGCGCACAGATTGCTATCCGTGCGCACGCTCTCTGTAGATAAAGTAACCGCTGCCTTCCCCCCACGGTCGTGAGACTCCACCGAGAGTCGGTTTTTCCCTTTCTCTCTCTCCTCCTACTAACCCGCACACACACACACCTACATAACCGCACATCTCTTTTACACATCTGGCGGTAAGATAGCGTGGGACATAGCGTTGCTCTGTCCCTCATTACCAGCCATCAGACACGTGTGCTTGTGAACATAAATTGGGTGAGTGCAGAACCGCCGATTGCTAGGTGGCGCCATTTTGCCATTGTACTATTTGAATACCGCGGCACTTCCGCCGGTTCATTGTCGCGTGACGTGACTTCCTCACGAGGCCACGCCCGGCATCTCAATTTCGTACAACGTCATCTCACCAGGTTACGCCCGCTACCGTAAGGTGCGCGACGTCAGCTGGTCAGATCACGCCCACCATTCCTGGTCCTGCACAACCACTCACACATCCACTCACTCACCTACACGCACGCACACACACACACACACATACACACGCACACACACACACTTTGCTTACACATGTGGAACTTGTTTATAGCTGTTATCTGTGTATTTGTTGTAGTATTAGCTGGTAGTGCAGTGTGAATTAATCGAAACGTTTGTTAACTTTGTTGATTTTGTGGAGATTAATAAATACTGTTATAGCTTTAAAGAGAAGTCCTTCTGTCATTATTGTGTATTTGTATTGTGATAAGTGGCTGATTGAGAGAGTCAGAGCTCAAATTCAAACCTTCTTTGTTCACCTTAAATGTGGATGTCACTCAGACTCTCACATCCAAGGTGAACGCTTTTATGAGACTACCTTTCTACCTGGTTATTGGTCCCGGTTTCCGGGTGGTGCCCCGTAATTATTAATCAAATTTAATAATTTTTATTTTTTTGTAATTAATAATTATCTCTGATAATTAATTATTACTGATAACCAGCCGTAACCAGCCGTGCTCCTTAAGAACCAACAGCAGTACTTCATGCAAAATCAGATGAACTGCAGCTTATTTAGATCTACAGTCATCTACAGGTAATTTGTGACAGACTGAGTAAATATTCCCCCACTTACCTGGATACCTGGGTCACATGATGGAAACTGAGGCATAATGATAACTGAGTTCAGTCATGTGATGAATATCTATACTTAGATGTAAGGTCTTCCACTGTCTTCAACAGTGAGTATCAGTTCAATCAGGAAGATTGTCATGCCTACTCTATTTATTAACATTTTCTCCTCTGTGTGTGTGTGTGTGTGTCTTTTTCTGCTCAATCAGCTAAAGGTGTATGCTCTTTCAGTTTAACCGAACCGATCAGATTTACCACAACCTCTGTGAGATGATCATCTTGTTGCTGTCAAACCTTTAAACCAGTTCCGCTCTCAGCTGCTCTTAGCTGCTCTCAGCTGCTCTCAGCTGCTCTCAGCTGTCATTTCAGTATCAGATCAATGCAACTTTCCTCCACCCCACACCTACATCTCCAGTGTTCATTAGAGCCAGTGTCCTTCCACTGAGCTCATCAGAGTCCTGCTCCACATCACATCTATCCAGATCTTCAGCTACTCCTCTCACCCCTTCACCACCACCACCAGTGTGTACACTCCATCAGTCCATATGTTAAATAAATTAATTTAAATCCCTATTTCAATTGAGTCCCTCCTAACTGAACTGCTGAGAGTGTTCATTGAAGCTTTTCACTGAGAACTTAAAGCTGTCTGCTGCTGCTGGAACCCAGGTTGATGAGAGTGGAACAATGGGACAGAAAACAATGGGCTAAACAAGACTAAACAGGGAGGGGAGCTGCAGAGTCTGATAATTCTCTGTGTATTCATCATATTGTATGTGTATTCATGAGTGACCCCTACCACATTACACTTTATCCAACATCATTTAATCCATTGTTTATAGAAAAACATTGATTACTGCAACATTAAATTTTAATTAATTAAATTGAGTAGAGTACATAATAAATTGTACTGTTGGTGTAATTTTTATTTACTCTGTGCCTCAGTAAACTCACCACTACATTTACCCCTAAACTAAACTACAAATTATCACACATAAATAGTGATTAAGATTTTCAAGGCCCATGACCTCAAATGGGGAAATCCACCACAGCTTCAAAATGGCTTGGACTACAAACCAAGTAATGAAGCACTTGTCAACCAGCAGATTATTGCATCTTGCTCCTGCAACTGGCAATTTTCTGCTCGGTTATCTCATCACTGTGCTCACTCAGGTGGCTTAAAAGTGTCTCTCTCTAATTACTAATCTGCCTGTGGTAAGAGCTGCAATAAATAAAAGTTTGTGTCCAACTTTCTAATTATTTATCTGACTTAAATATTGTTGCCTTCACATCATAATGACACAGAGAGCAGAGCAGTGGAAAATGTCAGTTTGATGTTTGATAACTTTGTTCTGTGAAGTTCTATTTTAAGTTCCCTCAACAATAAACACAGATGGATTATTATGGACTGTTTACATGAAAGTTTTTCTTACAAAGAATATTAACAAATGAAGAATCATTTACTGTAACAACACTTAGCAGTATTTTCCTACTCAACTGAATGTCTTGGAATTACTATTGATGACAAAGTTACCTAAGTATAATCAAGATTGAAAACACAGGATAAAATAATCCCCATTATAAACTAACAATAACAAGAAAGCATTGCTGAAAATACTAGTCTTGTTCAGCATCCCCATCTGTACAATTTTATAGAATTTGGTTAACATGGCATATTACATTTAAGAGATATGTCAGATAATAAGTAGTATGGTGGTGTTTTATTAATGACCACAAGGTGGGGTTATTGGTACCATGATTCAGTATGCCATGCAGATTCTCCTGTAAAACTTGTGTACCAAGTTTCATTTTATCAAAGACAACAGAACTGCAGAAATATCAAGTTATAATGTTACTTTAGTGCCCCTTTTTGGTAGAATTGTGTAAAAATTTGCACACTTGTGCAATGTGCCATTATGTACAACATTCCCAAATTTGTTTGCAATCCAGTTCAGTATTGAAGAGGTATGAAAGTTTGGTTAGGATTGGACCAAAAAATGTGTCTACCAAAAAATTTTTAGGCACAAATGGGCATGGCATCATCCAAGGAACACACTGTGCAAATATTGTTTGGATAGGCCTCACGGTTCATTAGTTATTGGCCAAAATGCAACATCTGTAATAACTGACCACATGGCACTATTGATCCCATGTTTTAATATGTTAAGCATTTCCATGTGGGACGCCTTTCCATGAAGTTTGAACCCTTTAGCCCTTTTGGTTTTTGAGCTATGAACTTTCAAACATTGCACCCAAAGACTTTCCATTATAAATTTTAATACTTTAAAAAATTATATAAAATCACTGAAATATGTTAAAATAAAGAAAAGTAATAGCATCTCCTTATGGAGATGTACATTTTGACATTGAAACGAAGTGTCGTGTAGGTAGTGTTATGGAATTTTCTATCTTTAGGGTTTGCAAAATGGGTTATACTGGGTCAAGCATGGGCCTTGAGGTCACAGAGTGAGCAACAGTAAAATCTTAAGCTGAAGGAGACATTGTCTCCTCTCCTTGAGACTCAGAGCAGCTGTCTGTGGTGTTTGGGGAAGCAGGAGCCAGTCTGATAAAGGGTAAATCGGCATTGCCGTGGTTACCAAGGTCAGACCTGCCTAGACACAACAGCAATTTTTGTAAGCAAAGTTTTGTAAGGCCACCTACATGTGAAATTGTATTAAATAATACAGACTTGTTCAGCATCCCCATCTGTACAACTTTACTGAACTTGTTACAATGGAATACTACATTTAAGAGATATCGCAGGTATGGTGGACCACAATACCTGCCACAAGGTGGGGCTATTGTTGCCATGGTTCAGTATGTCGTACAGATTGTCATGTAGAACTTTTATACCATATAAAAGTCATGTAGAACTTTTATACCAAGCTTCATTTCATTAAAGACAACAGAATTACAGAAATATTATGTTACAATGTTACTTTAGCAACCCCTGTGGGCAAATACATTTTGACATTAAAACAAAGTTGATACGACAAATCATATAGAGTAGTTAGACACCAAAAAAACAAAATAAAAAAGTAATATATATTAACTAGAAAATTCAGCAATTTCTGAAAAAATTGTGTGTGAGAGCTGCAAGCTGCTAACTGCTGCTGCCACTTGCTGCTATTGATGCTGCTGCTGAAAATTTCTGCTCTGGCAGCAATTTTTAAAAAAATTTTGTAGCACCACCTACCGGTGAAATTGTGTCAAATACCACAGACTTGTTCAGCATCCCCATCTATATAACTGCTTAATTTGTTCCCATGGGGAATTATATTAAAGAGATAGGGATCTTAATATGTAGCATGGTGGTGTTTCACCAATGGCCACAAGTTGGGGCTATTGGTGCAATGTTTCAATATGTTATAGACATTGACATGGAGAACCTGGTACCAGGTTTCATTTCATTAAAGACACCAGAATTGTAGAAATATCAAGTTACAATATTACAGTAGCGTCCCTTGTGGGTAGGATCGTATCAAATTGTGCAAACACTTGTGCAGTGTGGCAGTACGTACAACATCTCTATGTGTATAAGAAACTGCATGTGAAAGCTGGACACAGCTGTTGTGTATCTCCCAGATGCTACTGCTTCCAGCTGCTGCTACCACTGTTGCCCCTGCTACCTGCTGTGAATGATGAAAGCTGAAATACATTGGAAATTGAGCTGAAAGAAACTGCTGAAGCAATGCTATAAAATGGCTGAAAAAGACAGCTGATATCAACTGAAATGTATTGTTTTGAAAACTTGGAAGCTGAAAGGTAAAAACTAGAGCTGGGAGCTGAAGTGCATTGGCTGAAGAAGGTGAGAGCTAAAACATGTTGCCGAAACAGCTGATATCAAATGATATACTCTCAAAGCTGGAAGCAGAAATAAAATTGTGAAAGAAGACATTCTTTGTATTAATATTAGATCCTAGGGATCTTAGATTAAAAAACTGGGTCTATATCCAGTTTCCTGTTAAGATAAAGTGCACATTGAGAACATTGTGGGATTTTATTTTGAAAAGTCTGGCTAATCCCGACTTTCCTGTTATGATATAATATTGGACTTTTACTTTGAAAAACAGCATCATCCTGTGTTCCATGTTAAGATACAGTTATGGTCTGGGGCTTTTATTTTGGAAAATAAGCCTCACCCTGAGCTTCATGTTTTTAAAATACAGTTAATGTACAGTACGTATGTATGAATGTACAGTATGTATGTGTGTATGTACAGTACGAGCGCCAGTATGCATAAGTCTGTATGTGTGTCATTTGCTCCCATTCACTTACATTGTAAAAAAAATGTTGAAAAAAGCTTAATATTTTAAAAAGTAGAAAAGGTAGAAAAAAGCTGAATACAAGAATAAATGTCCTTAAAGAGCTGAACATTTTGATAGTTGAATGGTTTCTGTAGTTGAAAGTATGGAGGAGTAGAAAGCTTGCAAAAAATGTATGGAATAATAATAATAACAATAATAATAATGATAAAAAAGATTTGGATAACAATAGTTATTGATTTCAGCAATCACACACTAATAATAATAATAACAATAAAGAGCGAAGATAACATGCGAAATAGCTCTCACACAATAATAACAATAATAATAGCAAAGTGCATAGTGCAATAGCAAAGATAACAGTGTTCAAGCTGCGAAGCAGCTCTTACACAATAATAATAAATAAAGAGCGAAGATAACATAGTGTGCGAGCTGCTTCATAGCTCTCACACATTAATAAAGAGCGAAGCTAACAGTGTTCAAGCTGCTTCGCAGGTCTCACAAAGAGCGAAGATAACAGTGTGCGAGTTGCGAAGCTTGGATTTTACCTTGTATGGATATTGCTTGACAAAAGCGTATGCTAAATGAATAAACAGAAATTTAAATGTTTCACAGGTGGTAAATTGTTGTCACAAGTGAAATATCTAAAAATCACATCAGTGAAAATAAAGGGGGTTTTGTAAACTAAATTTTTAAAATTCAGAATAATTTCATCAAAATAATTTCACAGACAATGTTGCCAGTTCTACTCTTTTATTTAAGCTTTTCTTTTTTTTTTTTAACTTGTTTTCCTGGGCTTATGTCAGTTTAATCTCAAATTCACCCTCATCAGAGATCTACTACTGTATTCAGCCAGGATTCTTTTTTTATTCTTAGCATTGTTAACTTAGGGGACTAAAGCAATGCTGCCTGTTGGTTGGATACCTTTGTTTGCTTATTATTTCATTGCCTGCTCTAATCTTTATATATTTATTCATTTGAGAATAACATTTATTTTATATAATGACCCATTTGTACAGTTGCATGTGTCATTTAATAAATGTGAACTATTGCGGCATGTATAATGTGTTTGATTGACATCTCTGTCACTCTCCTGTTAGATTTATTGCACCTGTGGGTTGGGACACTTACACCTTTATCATTCTTATTTGTAGATGGAGTCTGGTGATCTTGACAACTAGTACAAAATCTGTCAATAATCATCAAAGGACAACCCTTTCAAAAAAGATTGATAGACACACCCTTTCAAAACAGATCAACTCTTTATTAACTCCAAAGTAGGACTACTTTTTGAGAACAAATTCTCATTACGAAGTCTTAACTCATCTAGAGATGATTTTTTTAAACTGACTATAAGTCAACATCATAATTATTTTATCTCACTTCTTGCTTGAGTTTCACTTTTTTGTTGGTACATAATGTTGTCTTATTAGGGAATCATATGAGACTTGAAAAACCTGCTGAGTGATCAGTGTTTATATTATAAGCATATATTTGATGTGTTTTTTTACATTTTCACACAGCCTTCAAATCATGACTTTAATGATACTTTCACTGTTTCATCCCAAGCATGAAATAAAACAAATGACAAGTGACATTAAGTAGCCATTGTCACTTTTCTAGCTAATGAAAGATGAAATGTCCTCTCTATAGTCATTGACTGGACCTCTTTCTCATTTTAACAACTTCTGAAATATTAAATTGATATGTTATAATATGAAGTTTCTTGTTTCAACTGGGTATTGTGTAAATAAGATTTCCTTGATACAATAAGATAAAGTAATATGTTGCTATGACAAAGTTTTTTGTTTTACATATGTATTGCTAAATAATGAGAAAGTTTCTTGATATGACAAGATCAAGTGTTGTAATGACAAATGTTTGAGATATAGTAATTTAATTATGAGAAACATTTCTTGTTAAAAAAATAGTTTGATAGTAAAATATGTCCAGAAAACTTATTGTAATGTGAAAAACAAACAATAACTTATTATAATGCAATTAAACAAACAATATCCTGGCAAACATTTTTTATATCTCTTCATTCAGTTGAGATGATGCATGTTATTAAAAATGAGAAGAAGGTCATTCGGAGCCATAGTGCCATCATACTTTATAATATATTTATCATATTTAACAGTTTTCACACAGTTTGTACTGTTTTTCAGGATTTACAGTTATGCTATTGAAGACAAATGAAGCGACCATTTCTTACTAAACTAGAGGAGCAGTGTTTTCAATCACCCACACAAACTTTCTGACAGGTCTCAGTGCTCTAACACATACACTTGATTCATAGACACATTCTCTTCTCCTTCTCTCTTTCCACACACACACAACACACACATACAGAGTTAATGAAGTGTAAACGATATTCTCTCCAGACCGCTGCTACAAAAATGGAATTTGCACTTTATGAAACTGTTGCTGCACATACATGTGACACACATGCACGTGCACACACACACCTCACAGCTTTTAAAGGTGTCGTTTGTTCGCTTCAGTAACCAAGGTGTATATTCAGCCTGACAGTTCCCAGAAAAGAGACAGAGCAGGGAGGAGAGGAGCCATTGTTTGATCAGAAAGAAAGAAAGAAACTGAGTTAATTTGCTCTCAGATCAAAGCTGTAGTGATAAAAAGAAAGGGACAGAAAAGATAATGTGATGGTGGTAAATGCTTGACATATCTGGACTCATGCTATCATCTCTTGGCCACAGGAGGAATAACAGGCTTGTTGCTTGTGTGTCGCTGCTGTGTGTGTGTGAACTGGTACCAGATGCTCTCATTTTCACCTCCAAAGCTGTCATTGTATTATCCGCATGGTGTGTGTGTATATATGTGTGTGTGTGTGTGTGTGTGTGTGTATGTGTGTGTGTGTCTGTCTGTCTGTCTAGAAGAGAAAAATCTAGAAGTGACTTCTGAATTGGTACAAAGCTACAATAATCTAGAAATCAACACAATAAACTGACTTCATCTTCTGCCGATCCCACTCCTTAGCAGCTGTGCACTGCTTTTCATCAGATGTGGAAAAGTTAATCAGACGTACTTTTGCCAAACCAACCAGTTACTCCTCATCCAAGTCTTTCGTCTTGTAAAAATGAAATGTACTGTTTGCAAACCCCTCTGATAAATCATAAATCTCACCTTTGTACGATTTGTCCAAGCACTTTTGCATCTTTCTGATGAGCTTATTGTCACTCCTGGCTGATGGGGGAAAACACCAACTACAACTATGATTGGTGAGAACTGGGGTTGCAGTAGTCTTCTAGTGGCCAGATGTTGGCTGAGATTTATGCTTTATTGGAAGTGTTGGACTGGATTCCCAACTGGGCTAAGTGGGCAACTACCCTAGTACCCTGGACCCCCACTTAGTTTCTAGTAGTTGGCTAAATGATCTTTTTAAATATGATTTATCTGACATTTTATGCCTTTAGTTGATAGCAGAGTAGTGGAGAGATGACAGGAAAGGAAGGAGAGAGAGATGGCTGTGCAGTTCATGGTCAGTGCCTTAACCTGTGAACCATGGTGATGCCCTGGCAAAATAATGCTTGAAAATCATATTTTCTTTGGACCTTGTACATGTCTTGTAGCAGCGCTCACAGCTTGTGGTCACTGAATGTCTTTCAGCAATAATATGTAGGTTGATCATAACTCTAAAGTGGAAACCTGCACCTGAACTTCAGTATTTTGTTTACACTAATGAAGAGAGGATGTCTCCATCCACACTGACACTCTTCCCCACAAACTATTCAAAACTAATTCAGCCACAGGAGGAATAACAGGCTTGCTGCTTGTGTGTCTCTACTGTATGTGGTGTGTGTGTGTGTGTGTGTGTTTGTATCTCAGACAAAATGATTATCATTGGACAGCCTAATACCATCTAAAGTTAAATGACTTGGAAACAACATCAGCACCCTCAAACAATGCACACATCCAAACATATAGTGCAGCCTTTCTGTGTGTGTGTGTGTGTGACCTGTACTGTTTGCTTGACTGGCTGCATGTTGACTTGACAAGGCTCTTTGTCCTTTTGAATGAAAGCCTGTGGACACACATACAGAGACACAAACACACACACACATACACACACATCAACATGTCACAGCAGGAGGTGAGAAAAGAGCCTTTTAGCTAATGAGCTTTTTTCATTCCTCTCGCCTTCCTTCTTTCTGCCTTTTCAGACATTTCTCCCCATCTCTGTCTCTCCTCTCTGTTTCAGGTTTTGCCTTTGTTGCTCTGATGCTGTTATTTATTTATTTGGTCCAACTCAGTCTTTAGCAGCCACTGTAAAGTTTCTGTCTGTCAGATATCCCTCTAAATCTACATGGGTGCTTATCTTAAGTGGGTTGCAGAACTTTACAGGTGGATATCATATTTTGAAATCAATGGGCTCAAATTAGGGTCAAATATATTGTAGTTGTATATCACCATGTCTGTGTGAAAACATTTTGTATGAATACATTCAAATGTGTGAATGTGTAAAAAATATCTTAATAGATTTAAGTTTTGCATCTGTACGGAGATCTGTAGCTGTGCATGACATTTTGTGAACAAATGAAAAAGATTTGCAGAAATAATTTCCAATGTGTGAGTGCATAAGAAGATTTGCACAAAGGTTTGCAGTTACACATCTATCTGTTTTTGTGTAAAAAAGGTTCACCTACGAACAAGGCCTATTTTAAATTGTGTATTTTTATAAGGAAGTTCAGCATGAGCATCAAGTTCAGAGGATGTTCAGTTGGGGCATGCTTTCAGTGCCTTCAGTGGACATGCCCCCAGTGTTTCAGAGCATCCTCACTGGCTATTCAAGAGGAAGCATCAAATGTGGGACAAAAGTATTTGTACCTGTAGGCAGTGTTGGGCAAGTTACTGAAAATCAGTAATTAGTTACAGTTACTAAACTTAGCACAAAAAGTAAGGAAATTTGTGTTTGGTAGATTATTTCTTTGTTGTAACAATGCTTCTTGGCAATAAATCTTATACCGTTGGAAAGCCTGTTTATTTTCCTTTTAAATGGTGCCACATTTGTAAGGAACATGCGGGTGTGGGATGAGCAGCACAGCTGAGTTGCACCCATGGAAAATTTGCCAAATCTTCTTTTGCTGTTGCTATTGACACTTGTTTTGAGCTTCTGGAACATGGGCCCTGCTACAGTGGTTAGTAGGTGTTTGCTCCAAGAATCGACATGCCACGTTTGACTGATCTGGATAGGGCCTGTGCGATAGGGCAACTTCAAGCTGTTGTTCCGCAAAACCAAGTTGCGGCATTATTTGGAGTGAGCCCTAGTACCATCTCTAAAGTGAAGGCCAAGTTCCATATAACGGGGGATGTCAGAGACAGGCCGCGAAGTGGGCGTCCCAAGAAGACAACACCCCAAGAAGACCATTTCCTCACCCTGTCAGCACTTAGATACCATAGGCTGTCTTCTACAGATTTGCAGTCAAGGTTTGCAGGATGATATGGCCGACGGCTCTCTGCCTTCACTGTCAGGCCCGTTTGCGCTGGTGTCTGCAACATGTGCACTGGAACCTGAACATGTGGAGGAACGTTATGTTCAGTGATGAGTCCAGATTCTGCCTACGGATCGTAGGATCAAAGTGTGGAGAAGACGCGGAGAATGCTATGCTGATTGCTGCACCGATAGAGTAACATCTTTTGGTGGAGGCAGTGTGATGGTGTAGGGCAGCATCTCCCTCACTGGAAAAATGAGGCTTGTCATCTTTGGAGGCAATCTCAATGCAGAGAGATGTCAAGATGAGATTCTGCAACCAGTGGCAATCCCATATCTCCACAGTCTGGGACCGAACTCTATCCTCCAAGATGACAACACTCGCCCCCACAGAGCAGGGTTTATCAGAGACTACCTCAAGAATTTGGGAGTGGAGAGGATAGAATGGCCTGCCAGCAGTCCTGACCTCAACCCCATTGAACACTTGTGGGATCAGCTTGGGCGTTCTGTTCATGCCAGAGTGACCAACACAACCACGTTGGCTGACTTGTGACAAATCCTGGTTGAAGAATGGGATGCCATCCCACAGCAGTGTGTGACCAGGCTGGTGACCAGTATGAGGAGGAGGTGCCAGGCTGTTGTAGCTGTGTATGGTTTATCCACACGCTACTGAGGCTCCTGTTTGTTAAATGAATAAATTGTTAAATTGCCAATATGTCTTGTTTCTTCAAACTTCAATCATCCAATCCACCAAACACCAAACGAGTCAATGGCAGAATAAGCTGTTTGGCATTGGCAGAGAAGATTTGGCAAATTTTTCATGGGCGCAACCCACATACTCAGCTCTGCTGCTCATCACACAAATGCATGTTCCTTACAAATGTGGCACCATTTAAAAGGGAAACAAACAGGCTTTCCAACGGTATAAGATTTATTGCCAAGAGGCATTGTTACAACAAGGAAATAATCTCCCAAACACAAATTTCCTTACTTTTTGTGCTAAGTTTAGTTACTTCTCTTGACAAGTAGTTGAATTACTTTACCAATTACTGTATATAGAAAGTAATTAGTTACTAGGGAAAGTAACTTTTGCATTACTTTTAACACAAAAGTGTAACTTGTCCCAAAATCTCAGAGTTCACTCCACTTGGAAAAAGATCCATTTTGTTTTCCCGACAACCCCAAATCAATTCAGTTTAATCCAGTTTCACAAACATAAAAGAAAGATAACTCAAAAGTCTGCTCCAGGTTTTACCACAGATCCACAACTCAAACCATGAGTAACAGCTGCAGTTCATTAACAGGTGTAATTTGCAATATATAAACATTTTAACCATAGAGACAAAGTTTATGTTTTACCATGAGTTAGCTACAATAACGTGGACTTCACAACGTGGCTCTGAGACACGGTAAGGTCAAATGACGTGTTTGTGTGTGTCTGTCTGCAGTTGTCCACTATTTTCACATAAAACAAAAGTAATGACTAATGATGTTGTGATAAATCTCTGGACCTCAATTTGACCTTCCTCCTGTGTTAGCTTTCTGTTACCATCCCCGGTGTTAACAGGTCTTAAATCAGCTTTAAAATACACTAAAAACAATAACCTATCATCCAATTTTTTTGTCATCTCTTGGTTACCTTATCCATGAAAATGTTGGGTTTAATATGTTTTATGTTGGTCTCTGGGCCTTTTTTTTAATCAGTATACCTCTCGATTTCAATATATAAAATAAAGAAAAATTAACCTCAAGAGAATCATATAAATAAATAAAAGGTTGTTGTGTCACCTGAATATTACTGAGGGGTATAGAACACATCTCTAAAATGAATTTGCTTGATTTATTTTTTCATTTTAAAATTAATAACTATAGTAACATCTATGGTGTTATGGGTCAGTTTCAACCCATATATATTTTCTTCAAGAAAATGCAAAAAAAAAAAAAAAAATTCTCAGCAATAGAACTTAATATAAACACATTGAAACACAGAACAGGTCATAACACAAAATATTGATTTGCAAGTTCAAACAAACAACAACCAATCAAACAAATCAAACCAATAGAAATCAATTACTACTTCCAAAACTATTAGAAAGCTAAATCAGAGTAAAAGTCTCTGTGTGCAAGAACATGCGTGTGTGTGTGTGAGTGAGTGAGTGAGTCTGTGAGTGAGAGACATGCAGACCTACAAGTGAGACTACTTGGACCGGCCACCTGTGTACAGAAAGCAATGAGACGTATGGATCCTGTTTCCAGGGATAATTTTAACAGAATGTTAAATGTAATCTGGCACAACTATGGAC
Source organism: Scomberomorus guttatus (assembly GCA_038419695.1). Classification (NCBI taxonomy): domain Eukaryota; kingdom Metazoa; phylum Chordata; class Actinopteri; order Scombriformes; family Scombridae; genus Scomberomorus; species Scomberomorus guttatus. The sequence continues at coordinate 440,979 of CM076453.1, forward strand.
ACATAACAGTCATTAGAGACTTTCAATGAATTAGGTGATCAGCAGGAGCAGCCTCAGCACCAGTGACCTCCTCATCAGACTCAGATGTGTCTGTGTCTTCTGGCTGGTACTCCACATTGTCCACTTCCTCAGAAACTTGCTCCTCTGCATCGCTATGCTGATCTGTGCCTTCTCCCTCATTTTCTCCAAAAATGTTATCTAGAACTTGGCTCACCATAAATCTTCTTTTCATTTTTGCATGTTGCAAATTAGAGATGTGCCCTCTGCAAGTCAAATGAGTGAAGTGACCTCACATGTCTGGACATACCTGTCTTTGTTTGTTTTATTTTTTTGCAACTATACTGGACAAATGAGCATCCCCTGCAGCTCACATGATTGGGCGAGGAGGTGGCTGTCAGTGTGTTGGCTGACAGTGCACTGATGATTTCAATTTTGGCTCTAATTATTGCTTTATAATCTTATTTTTATAACCGGGTTGAAACCGACCCTAACACCACAGAGGACATAATTTCAACCAGAGCATTTTATAATGTAGTGAAAAAAAAATTTTTGTTTAATTTTGTTGAAATCAAGGTTCCTGACTAAGTCAAAAAGCCTTGATGCAATAAACAAAGTGATTATTTTATGCATTTAAAAACTAAAATGGGTCGGTGCTGACCCTAACACAAGAGGAAGGTTGAAGAAATCTCAGGAAAAACTTCTCTTTGGTGTCCAAAAAATCATCAGGAGTCAGAGTTCAGAGCAGCAAAAAAGAAAAGGAGTGCTGTTCTAAGTGCACACAAGTTACACCAGAAAAACTCTGAGTTACATGGTTTTGGTTTGTGCTCCTTCATTTATACTCTAAGGCCTGCATAGGTCACGCCTATTGACCTGCCCCTTTACATTTGGCCTATTACACCATTATAACTCTCCTTATGTCAGCTGTTGTTGGGCCCCAAGGAATTTTGCAGATCCATCGGCGCCTGACACCAGATCCACTGGTGTTTATCCCCATGTCATGACATGCCCAAAAATATATTTTTTTAAAAGGTTATTCTTCGTTCATTTGACACTATTATTTTCCATGATTCCTTTTGGCTTTAGTTTTTTAAAGTTATTCTTGCCTTTTTACACCCTTTATCTTCAACATAATACGTGCCCTTACATCAATCACATAAGATGTTGTGAGGTGTACATGAGATATGATTAGTATAATGTTTCATAATAATAATTTAACATATTTCTACTTAATGCCTATCATATAATATAACATACCATAATCATCATTTTGCATTGCATTTTGTTTTCTTCAGCACATCACAAGTCTTAAAAATTATACCACAATGAGCCTATTTAAATTTCAGTAATTGTAATTGCATTATTTAATTTGAAAAAGTAATTAGTTATATTACTAGATACCACCAAAAGTAGTGGAATTATAGTAACGTATTACTTTGTAACGTGTTATTCCCAACACTGCTCGTAGGTTGGATTTGTACTCCTTAATTTGATTTGTAGCTGTAAACTTGGGATTCACGCATACAATTGAGTTCTGTGAACTTTTTTCACCCATAAACAGATAGATGTGTAACTACAAACCTTTGATATGTAACTGCGAACCTTTGTGCAAATCTTCTTTACACACTCATCCATTGGAAATTATTTGTGCAAATCATTTTCATTAGTTCACAAAATGTCATGCACAGCTACAGATCTCCTTATGGATTCAAAAATTATATCTATTTGTTCAGGTTTTTTTACAAATTCAAATATTTGAATTCATTTGATCAAAACATTTTTACACATTCACGCATTTGAATGTATTTGTTCTGCTCAGGCCTAATGTCAAATTTGTGTCCTGTATTAGGCTTTGCAGTCAGCTAAACTCTTCCTCATACTTTTCCTCCAAGGAACAGACCAGTGTGTTCTGTTTGGACAGGTTCAATATGAAGACATGTGAAACTACAAAACAACCAACAATATGCAAGCAAATATTAATTCTCACCATGGATTAAGAGTGCTGTATAGGATTTAGAATATTAATTTTCCTTCTACAGGCTGTTGGGTCGTTGATTGTAAGCCAGTTGTTAGCAATAATTAATAATTATCAGATAATTATTAATTAATAAAAATTCAATTATTAATATGAATTAATAATACAGGGCACCAACTGGGACCAATAACCAAACAGTAAGGTAGTCTCATAAACAAGGTTCACTTGGGATGCTAATATCTGAGCGATATCAGCATCCAAAAGTGAACAATGAAGGTTTGAATTCGAGCTCTGACTCTCTCTCAATCACCCACCTTTTACAATAAATGAGCACAATAATTACAAAAGAATTCTCTTTAAAGATATAACAGTGTTTATTAAACAACAGCAAAGTTAACAAGTTAGCAAATGCTTTGATCAATAAATCACTCCTAAAATCTAATCCTACCTAAGCAATAATACAGCTATGTACAATTAAAGCACATGCAGGCGGGAGTATGTGTGTGTGTGAGTATGGGAGTGTAGATGGGTGTGTGTGTGTCTCTGTGGGTGTGTGAACAAAATGGCGACCGTGATCTGGGAGATGACGTTGCGCAAGAATTGGGGGTGACTGGCGTGATCTTGTGAAATGACGTCACACGATCTCAAGGACAGAGGGCGTGATCTCGCGAGATGTATCAAACACGTGTCTGATGGTAGATAACGAGGGCAGAGCAGCGCTGTGTCCCACGTTATCTGACCGACAGATGTGTAAGAAAAGGTGTGTGTATGTGTATGTGCACGTGTGTAGGTGTAGTAGCAAGAGGGGAAGGAGGAGAAGAAACGCCGGCTCACGGCTAAATCCTACAATTGTAGTGGTTGTTTGTCCAAAGAGAGCGTGCATACAGACGACGTTTGTAATGCACGTTGTCTGATTTTCGATCGACAAACAACTTCCTTTCTCACTCACAATGGCACAAACACAGCAGCAGTCCCGAGTGGGACAGTCTAGCGTGGTTAACACAAACTAAACAGGCAGCAGACTTTAAATACCCCTCCGAGTATAGCAGGCAACCGCCTTGGTCCGGTTCGGATACTGACGGGGCCGTCCCAACACTCTGTCGGCGGAGTTTTGACGGCAGCTGATCCTCAGTGGCGTGGCGAGGGAAATAGCAGAGTCGACTTAGTTGAAGAAGAGTGGGGCATGTCTTCATGAAGAAATCCTTTTCTTCCTTCTGCAGGTAAATTGAGAGTGCTGGGTTGCAGCAGCAGTGGTCTCTCTCTCGGATCCAGTGATTGTGTTCGGTTGAACATAGGGAGAGGTTCAGCTCGTCCAGCGAGGGTTGAATCTTCAGTTGATGGGGGAAAAAGTCCACGTACACGGGGTTGCCTCCTTTAGTAAGCTGGCTCATGGAGAAAGGAAAGCTTCCTCCAGCGCTGTTACGGTGAAAAGGCGATGTTGAATTCGCACAGCCACTTCTTAAAGGGGCAGTGACGTCACGGCTGTGTTGCCGTGACTCCCGGTGGTGTTGGTGGGTCTCTGCCAATCAGAGACCAGGGTTTGAGCTCTCTGCCAAGTTTGCACCTAGGTGCGAACTTGGTAAAGCATCACGGGAGGTGGAGTCTGTGAGCAGCATTTTGGTGCTTGACTTGGCTGGCTTGAAGCTCATTCTAGCTCATGAAATGAGGCTTTCAAGGCCCTGGAGGAGCCTCCTGCATCCTGGCAGTGATGTTCCCATCACAGTCAGGTTGTTCGTGACTGACATGCCTGATCTGAACAGGGGGTCAAGTCTACCTCTGCAGACTTGACGAGCATGTTCATCACCAAAGCAAATAAGGACAGAAATTATGCATGTTGGAGCTTAAGGAACATGGCTGGTTATCAGTAATAATTAATGATTATCAGAGATAATTATTAATTATAAAACAGATAAAATTATTAATTTTAATTAATAATTACAGGGCACCACCCAGAAACCGGGACCAATAACCAGACAGCAAGGTAGTCTCATAAAAGCGCTCACTTTGGATGTGAAAGTCTGAGTGACGTCCACATTCACAGGTGAACAAAGAAGGTTGAGTTCGAGCTCTGACTCTCTCAATCAGCCACTTATCACAATAAACATACACAATAATGACAGAAGGACTTCTCTTTAAAGCTATACCAGTATTTATTAATCTCCACAAAATCAACAAAGTTAACAAATGTTTCGATTAAATCATACTGCACTACCAACTAATACTACAACATATACACAGATAACAGCTATGACAGGTTCCACATGTGTAAGCAAAGCATGTGTGTGTGTGTGTGTGTGTATGAGTGAGTGTGTGAGTGTGTGTGCAGGACCAGGAATGGTGGGCGTGATCTGACCAGCTGACGTCGCGCAACCTTACGGTAGCGGGCGTGACCTGGTGAGATGCCGTTACACGAAATTTGAGATGGCGGTTGTGGCCTTGTGAGGAAGTCACGTCACGCGACAACGAACCGGCGGAAGTGCCGCGGTGTTCAAATAGTACAATGGCAAGATGGCGCCACCTAGCAATCGGCGGCTCTGCACTCACCCAATTTACGTTAACAAACACACGTGTCTGATGGCGGATAATGAGGGACAGAGCAACGCTATGCAGCTGGTACAAACACAGTGGTCCCGAACGGGACAAAACAACAGTTTAGCGTGGTGAACACTAACTAAACAGGTAGCAACTTCAAATTACTCGCTAGAGTAAACAGGCAAGGACTCGGCGGTCCGTTAAACATCAACAACACACTATAAGCACTAAGCTTATGAAACACACATAAAATTTTACAGTCTCTGCCCAGACAACCTCTTACTTGTGTCGCGCTTGATAGCGAACTGATGTGCGTTAGTCCGTCAGTATACACCACGGGGGCCTCCGATACGTGGTACTGGCGGTGCCGTTTTACTTCCTCGAGGATAACGGCGGCTGGTTTCTCGGTGGGACAGCGAGGAAACTCAGGGTGGTTGACTTGGTCGGTAGATAGCGAGGCATAGATGTTATCTGCTTCTCCGTGAAGAAAATCCTTTCTTCCTTCTGCAGGTATGGTGAGAGGGCTGGGTTGCATACAGCGATCTCTCGCGGATCCGGTAATTGTGTTCGGGATGAACACGGGTCTCCCCTCGTCTCGTCCAGCGAGGGGAGAAACTCCAAAAAGAAAAGGGGGAATGGATACATGTGTAAAGTTACCTCCGTTAGTAAATCTGGCTGGTGAAGAAAGCGAACTTCCTCCTGGCTCGGTTACTGTGGAAAGGCGACGGCAACTCCGTGCAGCCGCTTCTTAAGGGGGCGGTGACGTCACGGCTGTGTTGCCATGACTCCCAGTGGTGGTTGTGGGTCTCTGCCAATCCGCGACCCGGGTTTGAGCTCCCCACTGTGATTTCTCACCTAGTTACGAACTGGCAAAGCATTGTGGGAGGAGGGCTTTGTGGACAGCTGATCTTTTGTTTAAGGGACAAAGGACAAAGGAGGCCTCATGGTCAGGCTTCAGGTTTTACATGTAGGCCTGCCTTTGTCTGACCTCATGGTTGAGGCCCAACATGCAGTAAGTGATGATTTCCTTCTCTAGGAAATGCCATGCAGATGTTGTTGCTCCAGAGGTGACTCCCAGACTGAAACTGTATTCCAGGATGAAGTCTTTGATCTTTGCTCTGGAACATGGTCTTTTATTAGTGCTGTCTCCACCAGCTTATGTAGAATGGATTAGTGCGGTCCAGCCAGGTCTCCTCTGCCCTCTTGCCTCATGGATCAGCTGAATGACTACTTCTGTGTGCTCAATGCAGCCAGGCACCCCCCTTCTCCACTGTTATGTGACACTATGTGTTGACATAGGCATTCTTCAGGAAGTAACCTGTCAGGCATTGTGCAAGAATCTTTAGCCTTTCGTGCTGAGAAGTGTGATGGTTTTGAGCTGTGTGATGTCATTTGCATTTTCCTCACAATAGACACAAACAACCCCACACTGGAGCAGTCCTTTGTCGCATATGTTTCTACTCATTCCATATTTTTATTCGAATAAAACATATTTTTAAATGTATATACATACAGATACATACTGTATATACACATATACACATGTACATACATACACAATGTACTCACTACATCTTACATCATATATATCTTAAATAAAATATTTAACAATATTTGACTAAAAGTTCCCCACTGATAATTTCAAGTACTTTAAAGGCCTAATTTGTGAATCCTTTCCAATACCAGTTAACACAGGTTTCTAGATGTCTAAGACTTAGTCCAATTTGTTTTCGGATATATATGTAATAGCCTTTCATATGGATTAACATTCAAGAATTTTTCAAATTTCATCAACACATCAGGGCTTTTGTCACTGATCCACATTAGAAGAATTAATTTTGCCACACACCAACATACTCTCAAAATATACTTATAAATATAAAACAACACTGTATCATCTAAACCTAAGATACCAACTAGAGGGTTCAGTTTTACAGTTAGACCAAGCAAGTCATAAATTTTGGCTTTGATATTATTCCAACAAGCTATAATCCTAAATCTAAAAGACATGAAAATGTATTGCTTGTGCAGTGTTATATTTCGTACAGACTACAGTACACTCACTCTCATACCTGGATCTGATAGCCACACACGTGATTTACAAATGATGATGAATATGTCTCCTGTACTTCAAGAGCATTCGAAAAATGTATTCTTTTAGCATTCAATAATAATAATTTCCAGTCATCTATGTTAATATTATTATTATTGTTATTATTATTATTATATTCCCAATGTTCACCCCATGAGCACCTGCTTGCACTAGTAGAATATTTCTCCCAGTTTATAATTTCATTATAAAAATAACTTTTTATGGACTGAGACAGATTTAATAATTCTTCTGAAGGACCAATTTTCACTTTGTCTTCATAGTCAGGGACTGATATAACTGTGTATTTGCAAATACCTGAAAAATTGTTTTTGTTCTAGTCCACACTCTGCAGTCAACTGAGAGAATGATGTCATTACTGCTCCATTGTACAGTTCTTTGATGTGAGTCAGCCCCACTTCCTGACCCTGAATCCAGTGTCTGTACAGGTTGGGGGCAAATGAGGGTTGTTTACCACAGGCGCAAGAAGGGAAAAGGAAATAATTTAGTAATATACACCATATAAATTCAGACAGGACAGATAATCATGCAGGATTCACCTTAAGACTCTTATTATTTGAATTAATATTAAAAATTCCAACTAACACACAGATAGGTTATATTTTGAGCTTTTTGGCAGTTGCCTGCTTTGACTGGTTGGTAATCCAGTCCTGGCAGTAACATGACAAGAATGTAACAAGTGCACCAGCAAAAGGCAATGAAGAAGACTCCTGGCTAGCAAACCAAGATTTAAATAATGTATGCTTCAAAATATTTAAACAAATCATCCTTGCAAATGTTTTATGAGGAAGGAAATGCATTCAATATATTTATTAAATTATGTTTGACTACATGAAAAGCAGCACTATCCCAGTTAGTTCTCCTTTTTCTCTGTAACACAATTTGCTAAGAGCTATCAGGCTGAGTGAGTAGCTTTTGTTCAGTAAACAGTTAAGTCATGTTGATCTTAATAGCAAAGGGTCACATGACTTCTGTCCTCGAGCAGGAACTGCCCCCAGTAGAGCTTGGTGGCTTTTCTTGTGGAAACGCCAAGTGTTCCAGCTTCGATTAGTTTAATGAGCACATGCTGGAAGTAGACACTCTATTAAATAGAAGCTGTGTGCATGACCCCCTCTGTAATGACTGGTCATCTGTGTGACAAGCCACATCATAAATATCTGATGTTAGATGACCTGTGAATACATGTCTCTTGACATAGACAAGATGAGCTTGAGAGATGAGAAAGTTTTAGCAACAGGGAGTGTAAAACCAGTGATGTGCAGTTAGGCTGAAAATCAGATAACAAGACTAAGAGTCTAGACATAACAACAGCTCCAGAGGCTCCAAGTGATAGTCATCTAAGGTATTTCAGGACCTTGAATAACTTTACTAAATTTCATGAAAGTCTAGCTAGTAGATGTCCTGCAGCCTGCAACCCTATGCTTAAGATATCAAAGAAAAAGTCTGTGTGATAACTGTTGACAGTGTGTTGTGTGTACTATCCAGAGTAACAGGAACACTATTTCTAAAAAGAGGTGCTACTGTTTTTAAATGTAATTTTTCAATTTTGTGAGCACCACAAACTAAATTCCTTTCACCTCCATTGTGTTGGGGTGAACACAGATATCTCAGAGACAGATATCTCAAAACCTGGACAAATAAAACCAAAACTATATGCATAACAGTACAGGGAAGAAAATGTTATTTTGTAATTTAGGTGAACTAACTGTTGTAAAACTAACTTGACATTAGTAAGCAACAAAACAATATTTCACTGCCTAAAGTCTTAAGTCTGTTGTCCCTCTGACCGCACCCAGCTTCATTAATAGGTGTGGTTGATGTAGTCAGAAGTGTGCTGTGCTGTATCTGTATCCACACCCAACAGTGATGTCACTGTGTTCTGACACACCCTGAAGATGTAACTTAAAATTTCCAGCAGGTGGAATTGTTGTCACAGTGAACTGTTATTATTTATGGCCATGTTTAGTACAGTCGGTACAGAAACAAGTACAGCAGAAGCTTGCAAAATAAGTTAATCATTGAATAGTGAGGTGATGTTAGATGGACAAACACATGCTGTATCACGTTAGCTAATTCACAAGTATAACAAAACAGTCTCTTACTTGCCATCACTAATTGGTAGTGGTTTTCTGCACTCGAACTTCATACTTCATGAAACACTGGCTCACCTAGTGTAACAGACTACAGATATCATGTTATGGACCAAAGTGAGGGACAGACTTACATATGGACAGACAGATGAACATATTGAAGCTTAGGGCCCTATTTTAGTGGAGACACAACAACCAGCTCAAGCATACTCTGACTGTTTGGTATTCTCCTGACCTTGAAACTTGCTTTGCCCATCTGTGTGATATTTTGGTGACCAGTGCAGAAGAGCACATGGTGGAAGGAGAGGAACAAACAGGTGGGAGATTCATTCAAATGAAGCAGCACAAAGGCAATTCTTGTATTTTTGTTGAAATTGTGTCCCACCCATTGTGCTGAAAAAAGACGTCTCAGAACCAGGTCTGTTTCTGGTGCACCATTAATCTGCTGCTGCTTTGGTGATTTTATCAACAAGAGCAAACTAAATACTTGCTGCAAACGTGCTGCAATAGTGGATTAATATTTAATGCTAAATATAAATAAGGTATTTTAATTAAACACTCCAACCAAAATCAGCACAGAAAATAAAGTTTTATGTGGTTAAAGCAGGAAAGTCAGCATTGATTTATAAATTAATAAATTGTTTAAAAACAAAACTAGCATTTTTTGTTCTATTCCTATTGTCATTTTCTAATCCAATAAACTATGTGTGTGTTCACATTGCTACACTCTGCCCCTCCAGACAACAATATAATTTCCTGAAGAGGCATCATTTGATGAGCTCTTGTTATCATGCTTCACTGTGATTGGATGAGCTGTTTCAGAGCAATGAGACCAGTGATGTGACTGGCTGAGAGTATATTAATCACCACACCCGCTGCTCTATATTCACCTTCATCCAGCCCTTTTGCACATACATGAACCAAAATAAAATAGCAGGTGCGCCTGAAGACACCCACACTGTCCGTGCACCCAAGACTCAGCGCTGGTCATTGCACTTGCACAGTTAAAATAAAGCCAGCTATCATGATAAACCCAGATATGTTACATCATATTTTCTTTTGTACTGTCAAAGTATTTTCACCTAGTGTTTAATAACCTTTTCATTTCATGGTGTTTAATTTCATGGTCATTTTTCATTTTCAGCAACAAGGACAGTGTACTGCTTCATTTAGCCCATCTGTCCCATACTTACATTTATGGTAGTCGTCAGTGTCTGCTTGTGTGACGTTTTCAGTAATCGCCAAAAGTGTTGAGGTTTGTCAGAGCTCACAGGGACATGCCTAGCCAATGCTTTGTTTGTTTTTATTTTATTTGCTCTTAATAACAAATAAGTAGGATCAACCATAAACACATTCAGGAGATGGATGCAATTGAACTTAAAGTTATCTATAAGCACATGTACGGTACATAAAAGGTGATATTATTTATTACTTTTAAGTTTCATTAAGTAGAATAGATTTTTAATTTTAGGTGATAGCCATCTTACAGACATGGTGGGTGCAGTAGACTAGTGAATTGTGGGATACACTTAGCTCTGAAGACCACTCCAAAGTGGTATCAGGAAAGGTGTACCGTGTGTTGGCATTTTTATGGTGTGGGACACACCTGTCTTCTTCTTGGTGGCATATGAACAAGCTCTTAAGTGCTTAAGACTGCAAGTGTAGGTACTGGGTTAGACCCATGGGTTTTAAGCTGTCTGATATTTTGACACTTCTAACACAGTGGTGGCCAACAGCAGCCCACTGCATAATATGGATACCGTTGAGGCTCTGTTCTTATCTACACTGAGTTTTGTGGTCATCAGAATTGCATGTATATAAGCTACAACTGGGGTCAAATTCGACATCAAACTAATTTTGCTATAAAGGTTAATTACAACATAACTAGTCCTCACTGCATGATACTGGTAGAAAAACAAAGAATTAGATAGAAAGCACACAGTGTGAGTGCACATAGAGGGAGAGTAGGGAGAAAAAGGCACACACTTAGGTGCAAAATTGATCTAAAATGAGAGGAAATAGTGAAAGAAAAATGAAGAATCAAGACAGATGAGAAAGAGTGGTAGATAGAGTTATGGAGGAGGGGGAGTTGATAATTGTGTTTCTGACAGAGGGAGAGAGAGAGAAAGAAGAGTTGCTAATGGTGTGTGGGATGTTGGTATTGATCAGTCACACAGACAGAGAAATGGGACGTGACACCATGACCTGACACTACAGCTAATCGAAAACTAATTCCCTGTCTCCATCATCATCATCATCATCATTGTCGACATCATAATCCCATCACAAACACAGGTTTACAGCTGTGATCGACCATCGTCCAGCAGCTATCATCTTTGCCAGGATTTCATCTTAATGGGAATTTTTAAGAAAGAGAAGAATTTTCCAATTAACCAATGGGGATCCTTATGATGTTAAAGTAATAGAAAAAAATACTTTGTTGATTTCTTTTTGAAAGTAAGTTGAGAAGATCAAAGTCTCTGCATTAAGTACAGAACTGGAGGCAGGACGTACAGTAATTAGTGGAGCTTAGCATAAAGACTTCCAGCAGGGGGAAACAGCTATCCACATCACTTTATTTCTACATGAACTATATGAGGGATTTGAGATCAAACCTTAAACTACAGTTTAAGGTTACAGATTACAACTTTCATGTTATAATTTTTGTAGCTCTGACCATTGGTTATATCAGTTATGACAACATTATACTCATCAAGTTAGTTGCTGAGATCTGGAAATATGGTGACATCTAAAAAAATAGGTCCAACACAACATGAAACATAATAGTCACAAGCACGGGCTCCCCTAAAAGCTGCGTTCTCTCTCTGATTTTATAGAAACATGGTCCTGCACTGGAAGAGTTTGTACCGAGTGGCCACTACCACGGCATTAGGGCTGAAAGCCAGTGTGAAAGTACTTTAAACTCCAAATCAAAAAGTGTCAACTTCTTTCTTAAAATACAAAGTAATTTTTTTGAGTCATTATTAAAATTTATTGAAAATTTCCTGCTATAGGATACAAATCCTCCACAGCAGAATCTTATAAAACAGAAGCTCTTACCAAAAACAGTAATCCTCCGCCCACAACAGCATAAGTCTGTCATGTGTGCACTGTGGTTTGTTTTTATTGTGTATTTTTCTGTGCCAACACTGCAAATCAGTTTCCCTTTGGGATAATAGTTAATCAGGATCTAATGCCACTGCTGCTGCTGTAGTTGCATCTCTTGCTCAAGTTTGACAAGACATCGCTTCTGCAGCATCAACCAGCCTAAGAGAAGTGACTAAAAAGAGAAGTCAATTGGTACAACTTAGGACAAACTGAACTAAACTAGTCATGCTGCATGTAGGACTAATGTGCTGTTAAAAAGGCTAAATAAACCATGAGTGTGCTGTATGACAGAAAAGCTATGTGTCAATGTGTGGAAGCCTATAGAGAACGATATTAAAATGATAATGTAAACTTGAAAATGAAAATGTAATTCCACAATAGCATAATAATTTTCCGCATATGTATGTGTTATTTGAGTAATAAAGAAAATAAAAATGCAATAATCCAATTAGCATTTTCATTTCCACATACTTGTATGGACATTCTATGACCAGAATAAAATGAAAATGGAAAAAGCTGTTTACATTTATTAAAAAAGTCATATACCACTGTACAGTGGACAGTATTCAAATGTTAATTCAAATTTGAAAATTAAAAAGCAATATAAAGAATGTAACGTGATTTACAATTTATGCAAGCAATATAATAAGCAAAGGTGTCCCCAGTCTATTGCATTTACATTTACACGTCACCACACTCTTTTGGTGTCAAAATGAAAATGAAAATACAATCTGTCAGTCCTCTCATCAAGGCAGTTTTTCAATTAGAATGTTAATCATTCTCTGTAGATGGGACACCATAGGGGTGATACTCATGTACATGGTACCACTCAGCAAAAATGAAAGACCATTGTAGACACATTTTTTTTCACCTTCATATCAAATAGGATATAATTTCACTGTTCAATTTGAAATTATAACCCATGTGCACATTTTTGAGGTATTTTCAGACATTTTTAGAGACACTGTGAGGAAATAATTGATTAGTATGACATTTTCCACCTGCCCGAGCCAGCTAACTTCCGGTTAACTCTCTGTTAACTTGAATGGGGATAAAATCATTAATTGGTGTCGCTCTTCTAGACTTTCCAAATATTATCAATTTTAATTCAATTTTATTTATATAGCACCAAATCATTAGTTAGTTATTTCAGGGCACTTTTCACATAAAGCAGGTCTAGACCTTACTCTTTAATTTACAGTGACTCAGCATTCCCCCATGAGCAAGCACTTGGCAACAGCAGCAAGGAAAAACCCTTTATTAGGAAGAAACCTCAAGCAGAACCAGGCTCTAGGTGGGCAGCCATCTGCCTTGACCGGTTAGGTTGAGAGAGAAAGAAGGAGGGAAGGGGAGAGAGAGACACAGAGAAGCATAATAACAACAACAATAACAATAATAACAATAATAATAATAACAATAATAATAATGGTAATAATGATAATATAAATATGATTAATAATAATAATAGCAGGCGTGGTCATCAAGCAGGTCTTCAGAAGCCCACCGTCCATAACTAGAGGGTCCATCACCGAGATCCATATGAACCTGTGAGACAAGAAAGCACAAAAACTTCGGGGAAGAAGCCAAGTTAGTAACATGCATTTATATATGAATGCATACAAATGGAGAGGGGGGAGAGGAGAGAGGAGCTCAGTGCATCATGGGAAGTCCCCCGGTAGTCTAGGCCTATAGCAGCATAACTAGGGGCTGGTCCAAGGCAAGCCTGGCCCGGCCCTAACTATAAGCTTTATCAAAAAGGAACATTTTAAGCCTACTCCTAAACATAGAGAGGGTGTCTGCCCCCCAGAAGGTTCCACAGGAGAGGACCCTGATAGCTGTAGGCTCTGCCTGCCATTCTACTTTTGCAGACTCTAGGAACCACAAGTAAGCCTGCATTCTGGGAGCGCAGTGTTCTAGTGGGGTAATAGGGTACTATGAGCTCTTTGAGATATGATGATGCCTGACCATTAAGGGTTTTGTAGCTGAGAAGAAGGATTTAAAATTCCATTCTGGATTTTACAGTCAATGCAGTGATTCTAAAATGGGAGAAATATGATCTCTTTACCTAGTTTTTGTCAATACACGTGCAGCTGCATTCTGAATTGCAATAATCCAGCCTAGAAGTAACAAATGCATGGACTAGTTTTTCTGCATCTTTTTGAGATCTTTTTGTGGAACGCCATATCCTTTCAAATTTTCGGGTTTGTATACACTCTGAGAGAAGCCAATTGAGTCTAATAATGAGATAAACACAGTACAGTACTCATTATCGACATTCACATGAATATTAAAGTCACCTACTATAATTACTTTATCTGTACTAAAGACTAGGTTTGCAAAAAACTCTGAGAATTCAGATAAAAATTCAGAGTACAGGCTGGAAGGACGGTACACTATAACAAATAGAATTGGCTGTAAAGTTCCCCAGGTTGGGTGTGAGATACAAGAACAAGGCTTTCGAATGAGTTATAATTAAATTTATGTCTAGGGATAATTATTAGGCTTGAGTTGAAAATGGCTGCAACTCCACCTCCTTGGCCAGTGTCTTGAAGAGTGTGAGTATTAATATGACTGGGGGAAGTGGATTAATTTAGGCTAACATATTCTTCATGACACAGCCAGGTTCAGTAAGGCAAAATTAATTAAATTAAATTAATATGATAATCTGAGATTAGATCGTTTATTAAGAGATCTAATGTTCATTTAATTATTCTATTTTGTTGTACTATTGCAGTAGTGGTGTTCATTTTTATTAGATTTTTATGAATAACTCCTTTTTGGTTTACTTTAGATTTAATTGTGGTCGGGGTGCAGACAGTTTCTGTGTAGTTTTCGATGGGTAACTGCTCACCACAATGTATCATATATACAATATGATCTATTGCTTATCAGATCAAATTGATCAATTTTTGATAGGGAAACAAGTCATCTTGCAGGGGCTGTGTGACATTTAAAACAATTTATCCACTGTTTTACAGTCGCAACAGTAGTGACGGAGTAGGCTACAGCAGGGCAGCATGATGTAAGCATGTGTCCACAGTGTTTTTGTAATTACTCTCACTGTCAGAAGTGGGAGACAAAAGTCCCGAACTCCAGATTTAAAGCATTACATTGAAAAAACTGTTCAAATGCAGTATAAAGGGTCTGACACATTTTATTAAGAGATTAAACATTAAGGGTAATTTATTCATGTAATTTCAATGGATCATCAAATACTATAAATTGTGGCAATGACGTAGATGAACGAAATTTGATAGGCACATGTATCATGTCCAGACGCACAAAAAAGCTTCTTGGAGCCATACCCTAAGTCCAACAGGAAGTCAGCCATTTTGAATTTTGCAATTTTTGTGCAGTTTTTGCCATTTGCAGGTGTTGTATTTTAACAAACTCCTCCTAGAGATTTGACCCCACCGACTTCAAATTTGGTCAGTGTCGACTAAAGATGAAAAGTTATTAAAATCTTGAGTTTTCATGGAACGCCCTTGACGTGGCGATGTGGCGAATTTCGATGTTTTGCCATTAAACAGGAAGTTATTTTAACTACATGGGATTTACATGGTGTGGTCTACACATGATATACATCAACATGATATATAATTAGTTGGTGTTCTCTAGCACCACATAGTGGACACAGTGTGGTATTTAACTCTTTTGTGCAACATCTGGTGTTCATGACAATGCATATGCATGTCAGGCGACCTTGACTTAATGTATTGCTGCATTAATGACCCACTTATGTAGCACTGCCTAGTGGCAATATGAAGCAAGCGTTATGTGTGTGGTCTGCATTTGATATGCAGCAACATAATGTACATTTTGTGCGTGTTTTCTAGCATCATATAGTGGACACAAGAAGTGATAGTCATCTCCTACATGCAATGTCCAATATTCAGGAAAATATATTTTCCTGTCTGTTGCCCTCTGGTAAATCTACAGACGGGTGACAAATTAAAGGAAAAGCCAACATAAAGTGTCTTAGTAAGGTGTTGGGTCACCACATGCTGGCAGAACAGCTTCAATGTGCATTGGCATTGATTCTACAAGCCTATGGAACTGGAAGGATGGAACACCATTCTTCCAAAAATTATTCCCTCATTTGTTGTTTTGATGATGGTGGTGTAGTGCGGTGTCTAACATGTTGGTCCAAAATCTCCCATAGGTGATTAACGATGTCTTTCCCATAGATCTACAGTACAGGCCAAAAGTTTGGACACACCTTCTCATTCAATGCGTTTTCTTTATTTTCATGACTATTTACATTGTAGATTCCCACTGAAGGCATCAAAACTATGAATGAACACATGTGGAGTTATGTACTTACCTCGTATGTACCTTGTATGTACCTCACAATATTCACAATATAGAATCATCAAGGTGTTAAGGCTTTTCTGACGAAATTTGAAGTGGATCTGTTCAACCTGCTAGGCACAGGTCATAAAAGTTCAGCACCTGAAACATCCTGTTGCCAGTAGGTGGTGCTATGACAATGAGTCAGTATTGACACATAGATGCGTTCAAATCGGGACCCTTATCAGGCATTAGAAATTTGGGGCAGAATAGATGATGTATGTTAAAGTTATGACAACTTTCCATTTCATGGTGAAATATCAAAGTTTGCCATGTCAAGGGCGTTCAATGAAAACTCAAGATTTTGATAACTTTTCATCACAAAGGCCTTCAGATGACACTGACCAAATTTAAAGTCAGTCAGTGAAAAAAAACATGTGAAACATAGTGAAACATTGAAATTCAACACATCGCTACGTCAAGGGCGTTCAATGAAAACTCAAGATTTTGATAATTTTCATTACAAAGGCCTTCAGATGACACTGACCAAATTTAAAGTCAGTCAGTGAAAAAAAACATGTGAAACATAGTGAAACATTGAAATTCAACACATCGCCACGTCAAGGGCGTTCAATGAAAACTCAAGATTTTGATAATTTTCATTACAAAGGCCTTCAGATGACACTGACCAAATTTAAAGTCAGTCAGGTTAAATCTTTAGTTTTAGGATTAGTTTGTTGAAATATAACGCATGGAAATGGCAAAATCTGTCCAAGATCCATAAAATTTTTCACCACTTCTGAAGAGAAAGTGCAAAGTTTGATAATTTTTAACACATTTAGCCCCTCAAAAATGTGTTTGTTTTGGAAGAAAAAGAATAATGTTGCTGTATATTATGTGCAGACCACACCATGAAAATTCCATGTAAATCGGATGATGTTTGTTATAAAGGGCTGACTTCCTGTTGTCAGTAGGTGGTGCTATGACAATGAGTCATAATTGACATGTAACTGTGTTCTGGCCAGGACTCTTATGAAGCATGAGACATTTGGTGCAGGTTGGACAAAGTACTTTCAAGTTACAACAACTTCCCACTTCATGGCGAAACATCTAAATTCACTGCGTCGCCACGACAATGGCATTCCATGAAAACTCACAAGATTCACAATATAGCATCACCAAGGTCTTAAGGCTTTTCTGATCAAATTTGACGTGGATCTGGTCAACCTCCTGGGCGGAGCTCATGAAAATAAAGAAACTGTAACTTCCTGTTAGCTGTAGGTGGTGCTATGACTATGATTCAATATTGACGTGTGGATGTGTTCAGAATGGGACTCTACTCTTAACAAGCACCAGAACTTTTGGGCAGATTGGGCAATGTACATTCGAGTTACAACAACTTCCTTTTTCATGGCGAAACATTGAAATTCGACGCATTGCCACGTCAAGGGCATTCAATGAAAACTCAAGATTTTGATAACTTTTCATCACAAAGGTCTTTGGATCACAATCACCAAATTTGAAGTTGGTAGGGTTAAATCTCGAGGTGGAGTTTGTTAAAATACAACCCCTGGAAATGGCAAAAACTGCACCAAAATTGCACAGTAAATTCAAAATGGCCAATTTCCTGTTTAGGGTATGGCTCCAAGAGGCTTTTTTGTGCATCCGGACATGATACATGTGCCTACCAAATTTCAAGGTGGGGGCAAATTTGAAATATTCTAGGGGGCACCCTCGGGTCATTTTGCCCTACCCAAGCCCAAGACCCATATCAGACAACTAAATACATGCCTTCTGATGTGTGTGCCAAGTTCTGAGTTTTCAAGCATCCTTAGCCCTTCAAAAACAGCTTCCTGTTTCATGGCGAATAATGCATCGCCATGGCAACAGCTTTTGATGAAAACTCAAAAATCATTTATCATCATCACTATCTTACAACTTAGCTGACCAAGTTTTAGTTGTATCTGGTTAAGCTGATAGGAGTAGTTAGTAAAAGAATGGGGCTTATGACTTCCCCTAGGTGGCGCTCTAATTATGTTTCAATATTGGCCTGTACATGTCTTCAGATCGGGACTCTTATCAAACATGTGAAACTTGGGGAGATCTGACGATGTGGAGTCGAATTACAACACTTTATATTTTCATGGTGAATCAACAAAGTTCGCTGTGTCGCCATGGCAACAGAGTTCAATAAAAACTCACCGTTTTGATAGCTTTTCATCACAAAGGTCTTTAGGTGACACCAAATGAAGTGAACTCAGTCGGGTTTAATCTCTAGGAGGAGTTTGTTAAATTACGAAGTGAAATTTGACGCTGATCAGTTCAACCTGCTATGCAGGGGTCATAAAAGTACAACACCTGTAACTTCCTGTTGCCAGTCGGTGGCGCTAAGAGTATGACTCAATATTGACACAGATGTGTTCAGGTGAGGATCCTCATCAAGCATGAGAAATTTGGTGCAGATTGGACAATGTACTGTCAAGTGAAACATTGAAATTCAACGCATCGCCACATCAAGGGCGTTCAATGAAAACTCAAGATTTTGATACTTTTCATCACAAAGGCCTTTAGATGACACTGACCGAATTTGAAGTTGATGGGGTTAAATCTCTAGGAGTTTGTTAAAATACAACACGTGGAAATGGCAAAAAATGCAAAAAAAATCGCAAGTGCAATTCAAAATGGCTTCCTGTTTGATTCAGTGTATGGTTCCAAGAGGCTTTTTTGTGTGTCTGGACATGTTACATGTGCCTACCAAATGTAATTAATCTACGTCAATTCTGAAGGAGGGGCTTCGAATTTGAAATTTTATAGGGGGCGCTATCGAGCCATTTTTCCACACCCATTTTCTCCAGACCCATAAAATATTTAATTTTTCACCACTTCTGACGAATGTGCAAAGTTTCATAACTTTTTGAGCACGTTTAGCACCTCAAAAATGATTTTCCTTTGGAACAACAACAACAACAACAATAATAATAACAAAAATAACAATAACAATAATAATAATAATAATAAAGCTGCAAGCATTGATGAACGGGCCCTCGCATCTTCACGCACATTGGGGAGCACCACAGTTGAAGTGCTTTTATTGCGGGCATGCAGATGTGTTCAATACCGTGATGTTATCGAACGTTGCACAAACTAGTTAAAGAGCAACTTGCAGGTTGAATTTTTTACTGGATTTACAGTTTATGTATCATGAAAATTATCCTGTGAAAGGTTAATGTATGACTTTTAATTTAACGAGACATAAAGGCAGACATTAAGACTGAAAAGTTAGCATTTTGAGCAGCGCCCTTAAAACCAGCTTTTTCTTCAACAATGCGTCATATTACAACACAGAAGGGAAGTCACTCTCCCAGTCCCAGCTGCAGTACACTGAGTGGTACTAAGTACTAATGAGTCTGAGCAGTAGTCATTTAACGTTACTGAATTTGTATTTCTTTTCTTTTTCTTTTTTTTTTTTGGTGGTGCTAGTTTTGTTTTGCATTTGATCATTTTTCATCATCATGAATAATTGTTTGTGCAGGCTGCACAAATTCCAGTCTGTCAGGACCTGAAGTCCACTTTCCTCTCAGGAAAAGCTGCGGCTATTTTTTGTGTCTGGCTGAGTTTTGTGCAGGTGAAGAGTCTTCACTGCTGCCTCTGTAATGGAAGAAAGCAGTTGTGTACAGGCTCATTTTAGACAGGAGCGGTATGTTATTTGCGATATGATGAAGTTCAGGATGGGAAGTTGAAGCCAGGACTATGTGAGGCTGACAGCTGGTGGGGTTTCTCTGATAACACAGCTGCCTCATCAGCTCTGCCTTCAGCAGCAGCTCAGTGCTGACTGGAGAGATTTAGCTCAACGAAGACATGAACTGTTCTTTTACATCCTTGTTTCAAATATTTTAACTTCCAAATCAGTCAGCATGCTGGCTTGAATTGAGATGTGACGTCTGTTGTATATTTATTGTTGTTAAGGAGGTTTGTTGTTGAAGGTGAGGTATGCTATGCAGTTTGTTACACAAGGTTCTGCAAAGGTTCCCAGGTACTTCGCCCATCATGGAGAAGCCATTGTACAATTAGCAATTTCAATCATTTAATATAATCTATTATTTGAGTCAGTGCATGTATTAATTATTATATCACTGAATGTGATGTAAATATTTTTATCTCCCCCAGCATATGCATCAGCCCTGATGGAGTCTCTGAGGGAGGACTACTCAAGGTCACCAAAGACCCTTCGAGAGAGCAGTGCTGTGTCCTCCACTGCACTGGGGGCCCTTTCCAGATCCTGCCAGCAGCTCACCAACACGAGGCAGTCGGCCTGTAACCTGCAAAGCCTCAATGGTTTAACAATGGTTTAACTTAAGTGTGGAATCCAGCACGGATGTTGTGGTTCTCAGTTTGCAGTTTGACATTATTACAAGTCAGATTAATTCTACAATTCATATTTATACTTCATATAAATACCATATTTACCAAGAGGTTACATTTTTTAGTTTCAGACTGACTCAATTTTTGTTTATTTATATTTGAAACCTAGTAACAGATTCATATGAAATTTGGGGGGGAAAATTTAGATCATGAATGATTGAGTGATTAAGTATTTTTGAACATTTTCACTATTTACTCATGGTTATTAAATAATTTAAAAAAAAAAACTGTTATAGACTGAAACTGTGTTGCTGTGTTTTAAGGGAACTGCTCCCCGGAACCTTTATTAGTTAATCCAGGTACCCTCAGGTTTGCTTAGAGGTGTACCCCACCCTGTTGACATGTGCTGCCACCTGTGATGCTACATGTACAGTACGAGTGCTGTTGCAGACGTTAAGTAAAGTCCGTTAACCATACCAATGTGTGCGTGTATTATTTAACCATCTAAGGTTATAAAAAAACCTGTCTCATGATTGTCTATTTCTGTGTGTGTTTCGATGTAGAGCCAGACGCAGATTGAAACATTTTGAAATAGCTAATTAAGCATTTTGCAGCTTTGGCGGTATCCACTTTGTTCTTTCTTGTTGTTTTAAAAAGGGTAAATTAGTATTTTTTCATTTGACCATATGTTTGAGATACATCCAGATACATTATTTAAAAACATACATGTTTATATGTCTTACCAGCTTCTAGTCAAAAATAGACATAGTATATTTCATACCAGCGGTATGTTGGTGGTTTCCTGCTGTTACTCTGTGTTAAAAACACATATTGATCAGTTTGATGGTGATAGTAACTTCCAAGTTAGTGTTTTGAATTTTGGTGGTGGGATTAAACCTTGGTTTATGTTTGTATTACATAATGTGCTTTATTTTACTCAATGCAGTTGGAGAATATTAGAATGCACTAATAGTTTTTATTTATATAGGTTTGTTAGTATTGGCTGATGGTGCCTGCAGGCCTGGCCAGTAATGCAGCATGTTTGTTATACATGAAGCTGCTCTTAACTGCATAAAATGTTTAAATACATCCAAACACTTGGTTGTTCTTGTGATAACTTTTATTAATTGTCACCTAAATGAGGCCATTGAAACCCTTTGTAACATTGTCCGTCGTTCTATTAAAAACTTAGATTAGAAACGTTTCTCTATCTGTCTCTCTCTCTCTCCCCGTCTTTCTCTCTCCTGTGCGGTAGCGCCAGAAACCTAGTGAGGAGTTAAATCAGACACTGCCACATATAACTGGCCTAATAACAATCACTACTAATGCCGATACTGTGTGATATATGATGGCAAATGTTACAAAATTTTAGAGATGAAACAACACTGTGTTACGTGCCGCCAGCTTTGTCAAGCTTGTCACAACTGTATTCAAATAACCAGGGATGTAAATAGGGCAAGGATTCTGATGGTAATACATATTCATGTAACTTGTCAGGAGTCAGTTTGTCATAAATACAAAGAGAGACAGAGTGCTGAATAGCTATAATAGTGTGCTTGAAACAATTTGTTTCAATTTCAATACGTTTAATTAAAGATGACATTTTTCATGAAAAGAAATGGTGGTCTTTGTAGTCGAAGACAAAGCATCTTCATAGAGGTATATTTCATATTATATGACATAAGCGTATTTGTGTTTGCATTTGGTTCTCAAATGGTTAATGAGTAGAAGGCAGGGCTGGAGATAAGTCTAACAATCAAGTACCACAAACAAATAAATAGTCTTAATTCCTACGGAGAGAGTAGGTGTGTGTGATCAGGTTTTTGAGCAGCTATTTGAAAGAGGCAACAGTAAGGTAAGTGTCATGGAAATATGAGACTATAACCAATAAATGAAACTTATATAAAGTGATACAAGTATATCATTACATTATCGGCTCACATTACATTTTTTCTGATTTTTTTTAACCCAGCTAATAATGTAATAACCAGCCAATAATGTAATAACTTATTACATTATGTGCAAAAACTTATTACATTATTGATTTAGAAATTTTATTACATTATGGGTAAGTTATTACATTATTGACTTTTATTATATTAAGAATGGAAAAATGATTACATTATTGGCAGTTATTACATTATTGGCTGCTACAGACCCTATTATTATTATTATTATTATTATTATTATTATTATTGTTAATAATAATAATAATAATAATAATAATAATAATAATACCTTCAATTACAATAGGGCCTTCGCACTGTTCAGTGCTCAGGCTCTAATTAAAGCTGCAAGCAGCGATGATCAGGCCCTCGCACCTTTGTGCACATCGGGGCATGCCGCAGTCGAAGTGCTGTTATTGCAGAGCAACATGATGCAGCATTTACAAGAGGGCAACAGACACAGATATACATTTTCCTGAACATTGGACATTGCATGTAAGAGATAAATATCATTCCCTTTGTCCACTATGTGGTTCTAGAAGATACGCACTAAATGCACATTCGGCCTTTTCCATACATGTGCTAGCTTAGGTTGACGTGGTTTGATTCGTCAGCCCAGCACAGAAGAGATATCCATCTCCATTACAACAGGGCTACCCTGTATGTCTTTTAACTGATGATGTGCTTCCCTTGAGTCAAAAAGCAGTGGCTTGTATACATCATGGCTGTGACTCATGGTAAAAGTTGCAGCTGTAAAACGGTGGATAGACAACTTTCATTTCCCATAAATTCTTCCCAATTCTTCCCGTTATTTTGTTATTTAAAAGCTTTTAATATGCAGCAGAAGCATCAGGAAATGTTTTCATCTGCAGTAACTTAATACAGCTCTGATAAGTCTGAAAGTGATCAGGAAACAGTAAAATAAAAGAGATTTCAGTGCAACCAAAAGTGGCAATAGAAAAACTCTATTTTGCTGTATATTAAATAGACACCACACACTTAAAATTTCATGTAGATCAAAGGAACTTTTTCACATACGGCTTGCTTCCTCTGCCAGTAGACGGTGCTACACAAGTGTGTCATTAATGCAGCAATACAATTACTGAAGGTCGCCTGACATGTATATGCATTGTCATGAATATCTGATGTTGCACAATACCACTTTCTGTGTCCACTATGTGGTGCAAGAGAGCACCCACTAGATATGTCATTTTGCAATATATCGTGTTGACCACACCTTGTAAATTCCATGTAGATCAGATGTTATTTGTCACATAACACTGACTTCCTGTTTTCAGTAGGTGGCACTATGACTACAATTCAATATTGACATGAAGATGTGTTCAGCCCAGGACTCCAATCAAGCATGTGAAACTTGGGGCAGAATGGACAGAGTCCAGTGGAGTTACAACTTCCTGTTTAATTGCGAAACATGCAAGTTTACTGGCACACCACGTCAAGGTTGTTACATGAAAAGTCAGGATTTTGATAACTTTTATCGCACATTTCTTAAGATGACACAGACCAAATTTCAAGTGGGTTAGGTCAAATTTCTAGGAGGAGTTTGTTAAAATGCAAAATGGCAAAGTTAATTCAAAGTGGCTGACTTTCTGTTGGACTTAGGGTATTGCTCCAAGAGGCTTTTTTGTCCATCTGGACATGATACCTGTGCCTACCCAATTTTGTTAATCTGCGTGAAATTTTAAAAAGGTGGGAACCTTGATTTTGAAATATTGTAGGGGGCTCTATCGAGCCATGTTGCCATGTCTCAGCCCGAGACCCATTTCATATCATTGTGTGAGAGCTGCGAAGCACCTTGGACACTGTTATCATCACTCTTTTTTTTATTATTATTATTATTATTATTATTATTATTATTATGCTGTTTTTTGGCATTTAACTACTCCTATATGATTTGTCATATCAACTTTCAATGTCAAAATGTACATCTCCATAAAGAAAAGGGTTCTCATATTCCAGTGATTTTATATCATTTTTTTAAATATTAAAACTTAGAATGGAAAGTCTATGGGAGCAATGTTTGAAAGTTTCTCAAAAACTAAAAGTGCTAAAGTGTTCAAATTTCCTGGAAAGGTGTCCCATGTGGAAATGTTTAAAATATTAAAACATGGGAACAACAGCACCACCATGTGGTCAGTTATTATGTGTTTTACGTTTTGGCTAATGACTAACTCATGAACTGTGAGGTCTATCCAAACAATATTCATACAGTGTATTCCTTGGATGATGCTAAGTAGAGTGATACGGGCCACGCCCATTCGCGCCTAAAAATGTTTTCCGCTATTTTGTATTTTTTGATAAACACAATTTTATGGCACATATTTCATCCATTCATAACCAAACTTGGTACATACCATATTTAGATGACCCTGAATAAAGCATGTGTTTGTTTTTTTATTAAACACTTGCTGTTTGTCTGTAATTGGTTACCAAACTTTTGAAGGTGTGGCCTAATGCACTTAACAGGCCATAACTCTTCAATACATAATTGGATTGACATGAAATTTGGGAATATTGTACATACAGGAACACTGCACAAGTGTGTATTTGATATAATTCTACCCACAGGAGGCGCTACTGTAATATTGTTACTTGATATTTCTACAATTCTGGTGTCTTTAATGAAATGAAACTTGGTACACAAGTTCTCCATGTCAATATCCACGACCACGACCATGGCACCAATAGCCCCACCTTGTGGCCATTAGTAAAAAAACCACCATGTTACCTAAGTTCCATACCTCTTAAATATAATATTCCATGGAAAAAAATTTGGCAAGGTTATATAGATGGGGATGCTGAACATGTCTGCAGTATTTGATACAAATTTACTGGTAGGTGGCACTACAAATAAAAAAAAATGCTTCTGGAGCAAAAATTTGCAGGGGCAGCAGCAGCAGCAGTTAATAGCAGACGGCAGCAGTAGCTAGCAGCTTACATCTGTCACACGCAATTTCTTCAGAAATTGCAGAATGTTCTAGTTATTATTGTGTGAGAGTGTGAACACTATGTTATCTTCGCTCTTTATTCTTATCATCATCATCATCATCATCATCATCATCAGTGTGAATGCTGACAAGCACTGTTGTTATCCAAATCTTTATTATTGTTGTGAATGCATTCACAACATATGTTATTCTACAACCTTTATTATTGTTGTGAATGCTGGTTTCATATAAAATAATATGATCTACATGGTGGAGTAATGTGTATTGTTGACTGTAGTTAATGATTGTCCAGCTGCTGGAAACAGCTGCTCAGCTGGAACAGCCAAAAGACAAATACACAAATACTGTCACTCCACCTTCATCAGTCCAGGAAATCTTTCAACATTTACTGTCAGCGCTAAAATGCATTTATATTCAAAGCAGGGGAGTGTCGCTTCTACAGTTCATCACTTTAGTTTTGATTCTGTTGGAGGCATGTGTAACAGAGACCTGTTACAGTTACTGCTCTCTGCCGTCTGACACTCAGCTCCAAGCCTGAGTTAACCAAATTGCTGCGCGCTGCTTCTGTTGAGGATGAGTTTAGCATTAGCATGAGCCTCAGATAGCTAGCTAAACCAGACAGTCATCAGACAACAACTGTGTAGAATTTTCACAACTTTATGCTGCAGTGTTCACAGATCATCACAACTGCCACAGTGAGCAGAGCGAGGCATGTTGCGACTTCTTTATTCTTTGTACAGCATGGAGGTGTGTTTGTTTTACAACTTGTGCAGTCCTTAAGGCAGTCAGCAAACACACCTGTAACTCCATCTCCTAAAAGGCTCCACTTAATGACCCAACCAGGCACTGCAGCAAATCTACTGAACATTTTCTGACAGTTACTCTGCACGCCCCTTGTCTTCTGGATTATCGGTTAATATGTTTTTAATACATTAACTTATAAATGGCAATTAATCAACAATTTATTATCAATTTATGTTTATCTCACTGCATTCAATTCAGGCTTGTGCTGTGTTGAAAGTGATACAGGTCTGACTTGGTAAGATTGCCATCTTTTATGTGAAAGTTATGCTTTTTCAGATAGCGTCAGTTAGTGTCAGTTAATTGTCTTTAGTTTTACATAAAGGCATGTCTGAAAGGGATGAATTTTGACGATATGTAAACAACATTTACAATGAGATTGTCTGCATTTTCTGAACAAAATGCATGTGAGAGCTGGAAGCTGTTATCGCTGCTGCCGCTGCAAGCCTGCTGTGGGTGATCAAAGCTGAAATACACTGGAAGATGAAAGCTGAAAGTAGTTGCTGAAGCAATGCTGAAAATGCATTGCTTTGAATACTTGGAATCTGAAAGGTAAAACTGGAGCTGGGAGCTGAAATGCATTACCTGAAGAAGCTGAGAGCTAAAACATGTTGCTGAAACAGCTGAAATCAAATGTTATACTTTTAAAGCTGGGAATAGAAATAAAACATCTTAAAACACTGAAAGAAGAAATGCTTTGTATTAATATCAGATTCTAGGGATCTTGAAAAACTAGGTCCATCTCTAGTTTCCTGTTACATACAGTGAACACTGGGGGCTTTTATACTATAGAATACTATACTATACTTAGATACTGTCTAGGGCTTTTATTTTGGAAAAGTAGATCCAACCCTAGTTTCCTGTTAATATACAGTCATTGTTGGGGGCTTTTATTTTGAAAAAAAAACCAGCCTCATCCTGAGTTCCCTGTTACGATACAGTTATTGTTTGGGGGTTTTATTTTGAAAATCAGAAATGACACTCTGTGTGTGTGTGTGTGTGTGTGTGTATGATGTCCTCTATCTTCCATGCTGAGCTACTTGAGGAGCTGTCCATGTGCTGGTCCGCAGGAGCCGCTGTTTGTCACTCAGGAGGAAAAACGAATGCTCAGAGCCTGGTTTGCATCTCACCTATGCCTCCTCTGCCAATTCTGCGGACTGCCTCCGGACCATTATACGGCTCATTCCTTGCGCATAGGGGCGGCAACCAGTGCAGTGGCCTCTGCTTCTGTTTCAACTCT
Source organism: Scomberomorus guttatus (assembly GCA_038419695.1). NCBI lineage: Eukaryota > Metazoa > Chordata > Actinopteri > Scombriformes > Scombridae > Scomberomorus > Scomberomorus guttatus. Next base: position 468,399 of record CM076453.1, read on the forward strand.
AAAAGCCATGGGGTGATGGACTTCTGCTGCTTACGAACGTTACCTTCGACCTGATGTTCGCTTTATTCTTGATGCTCAGAAAGCTCTGATTGTTATAGACCAATAAACAACAGCAATTTGTAACTCATCTGCTTTTATTTTATTATTGTGAAGCAATCTAATTTTTTTTTTAACGTGCTAAAGACTGCTTAATTCCATCCTCTCATTTTTAATTTGATCACGAGAGGATTGCCAGCTACAGTCTGTTTGGGAGGGGGGGGGGGGGGTAGTTTAGCTCTCCCAGTTTTAAACTGGGTGGGCGTCCCCTAATGCTGCTGCTTTCCCCTGACTCTCTGCTTTTTTTCATGGTGCTCATGAAAAATCAGGGGACTCCTCTAAACAGAGCCATACCACCGATAGACAGTCTATATTTGAAATCATTATTCATGCCAAGTGCATGGACAAATAAATGAATATCCAACAGAGTGCTTTACATACAGCATGTGACCTAACAGAAATTAAAGTCCCACCTTTACATCCTGTCATTCAGTGACTGTGCATAGTCAAATATTATAACACAGGCAGCAGAACTCGCTCTCTAATAGCATTAAATTATATAATCTATAGAAAAATGTACAATGCATTCACTATGAAAAGTGGTGACAAGTGTCCCAATACGAGAGTCATTAAAATCCATCATCTTCTTCCTCATCATAGCATTTTTAACTCTATTTTAACCTCTGTTTTTGTGTGTTGAGGATAAGATGATGTTCATCACACCACAGTTCTCTCTCTCTCTCTCTGCACCCTCTCACACACTAGGTACCAAATACTGTGTGAGCATGCAGTTCTTCCCATAAATGTCCTATTATGTCTGAATAAAACTGTAAGGAACATTAATGTAAAGTCACCCATGTCTGAATAATAAAACCTCTCACTTTAATAGATAGATGAAGCCAGCAATGCTACATGTTCCAAGTTTGAAAAGGGCTTTAAAGTAAGAGTAAAGAGAAAATAAACTAAAGTGTAAACTATTTAAACTCTAGAGGGAAACTAAGGTGTGTGGGGGTTACTGGGATGTGTATACCTGACAAAGATGGGATGTTAAAATGTTGTAGCTGTACTCAAAAACTGTTATTGGGAGCATCAACTGAATTTAAGAATAACTTTTTCTAAAATTGTTTTGCCTTTTTACCAGTGCACCTGATACATAACATACAGCAATCAAACAAGAGGTGTAAATTACCAATCACTTTGCTGATTTGACTTTGACTTTGACTATCAGTTCAAAGATTTGTGCAACAGTAAGTGAGCACATCACCGTTCATAATGCTGTGACATTCTGTGCTGTCTTCATTTCTGTAATACCTTTTAGTACAAAACTAGGCCTATACTGTATAAGCACATCTAATAAGGTAAAAAGCTCAGCAGCAAACTATCTGTAACACAATAATCACATTATGATTGTTTCTGTGGGTTTCGCTGTCTTTTAATAAACTTTTTATGAGAAAGTAACATACTGTGTGACAGCTGAGCTGACAGTGTTCTCAGTCACCAGTGAGGAGCTCTACTGCTAAAAGCTACTGATTTGTTCATTATAGTCAGTTCTGTTAGATTTAGTGTTAAAGATACTTTTATTCATGTACTGATCCCCTCTAAATTAAACAACACCATCGGCTCACCACCAAGCCCTACCATCAGTCAACCCACATATGCGCATGTCAGCATTGGCTTAAATACAGAAGCAGTTATAAGGCAATCTGTATGTATAAATTATGTATGTGTGTGTACATACAGTATAAGACATTGTATATTTTATGCGTATGATGTTGACAGGTCTAATTTTATTCTCCCACTTTTCTTTCTGTCTGTCTGTCTCTATCTCCATGCTGTCTGTCTCTGTTTCTCTCTCTCTCTCTCTTCTTTCTGTCTGCCTGTCTGTCTCAATCTCTCCATTAGCGAAGGTGGCTCCTTGGGTCGATATTTAGCGAGGTGACAAATGGTGACGCCCACTTCTCTGTAAACATCCAATCATAGACCTTACGACTCCTAAGCGACCTCTGACCCCTTTTCCATCCCCAGGGGGAAGTAGGAAAGTGTGTGTGTTTTTTGTGCACGCAGCAGACTGAGAGCACTGAGTGATTACGATGTCAATAAATGTGTTTATTTGCCAGGGGCGGTGTGGAGCTGTTCTTGTAGTTGAAAAGGTGTTTTGAAGCACTTTGTTGTGAGGCGGAGTGCAGACAAATGCTGTAATCAGATCGCTGTCTGGAGAACAATGTGTGGTCAAAATAATGAGCAGAAATCACAGGGCAAAAACACACAATCAATACGACTGACAGGAGAGACAGTAAGAGAAGCAGAGAGATGAAGGCCCTCTGCCAACTCCAACAGGACTTAACTTACAACCTCTGTGGACACTCTCTGGCTTCATAGCTATTGTAACAACATTGTGAGTGAGTGGGTGAATGAGTGAGCGAGTGAGTGGATGAGTAGATGAGTGAGTAAGTAGGGTGCTCCTTTAGTACTGTTTCAGTACAAGACACTGGAGATTAGGGAAGAGACGAAATATGTTTTTGTTGATATGGAAAGACTTAAATCATTACCATCTCACTGTTGGCCTTCACTTTAGTTTTTTTCAGGATGACAACATGCAAAGATTGGATTAGTCATATATCAATAGTCATATATTAGTGATGTGCATTGTTGACTTTTCCAGAAGTTAACACAGTTCCCTGGGGTCTTAATAAAATGTCTTTGACATGTTTTGGTCAAAATACTACAAACATCAAGCACCACTTCTAAACCCTGTCAAAACAGCCCTGTTCAGAACGGCAGGTTTGAGTGCCTGTTCCTTTAAATGATAATGAGCTGTTACTCACCTCATCCCCCTCTTCTGTGGTGTGTTCCAATGCAAGTACGGCTTTGCTCTACCATGGCAACTGCTGGTGCACTTGTAATGCCAAATGGAAGATGATGGAAAAAATACCTCCCAAATGGTGTTAAGAATGTAGTGAGTTTGTATTCTCCCTGTCTAAGGGGATCTGCCAGAACCCACTAGCTGCATTCAGCAGTGAAAACATCTTTTTTTAAAATTTGTTTTATTTCGAACATGTTAAATGAAAAAAAATCGATCATATAGGTCTTTTAAGGTTAAGTGACTGAGATGCAAGCACAAGAGAACACAAACAAGTTCACCTTAGTTACACATTTATTATTAATACTACAGTTACAAATACTAAACACTACAACATTTTACAAACAAGACACAAGAGGAAAAGGGAAACTGGTACACAAGCGTATGGCTAGTGAATGATTCGAATGCATGATGCAGAGTTATCTATTGTGTAGTTGGTATGAGAGACCTGATAAACAGATGAGATGACTGAAGCAGCAAGTCAAATCAATGACACAACAGCTTAGTTCTGAATTGCCAATTAAAGTTACAAATTTTGAAAGCACCAGGGAGTCCGATGTGGGCACAATGACAGTCTAGGAGGCAGACACAGTTGTTTGTACCCATCGAAGTGGTGTCATGTCATAGGAAACCGAACCATTGGAAGTGTTTCTGATCTGTTTAGGTTGTGGGGTGCTCAACCATTGTTTTCCCATTTGGGTAAATTTTTACCTGACCAGAAGGTCTTTGAGGTTGGGATTCTTCTTGGATGCTGAGTACCCTGAAGTTTTGGCCCATTGGTAAGTGGCCCAAGGTCTCTTCAAAGGCCCGTTTCAAAGCTTGATTAGGTAGCACAGTATATGGCAAGTACATTGTAACCAGGGGCAGCATTTGGTGTGTGTCCATTTGGGACGTCCTAGTGGGGCTCAGGGTGTTTTTCCAAATACGTCAGAGAAATGACCCAGAGTAGCCCCGGTCCTGTAATGTTGTGAGGAGGGCCTTTGTGGCTTCATCCCTGTCTTTTCTGTGTACAGATTCTCATGAAGTGTAATAGTTTGACTTGATGATACCCTGGAAGGTATGTTTAGAGTGAAAGTTGCTTCATTGCAGTAGGGCATGGGTATCCGTTGGTTTGAAGTGGACTTTAATGTCCAAGGTCCCTGTAGTTTGAAACTGTGTGCTTTTGTATGTAGTCATATCCAGGAAGGTTACCTGATTTTCACAGAGTGTAGGTTTGACCCTTATTGATGCATGGTGGTTGTTCATTGTCATGATGAATCGTTGGAACTCTTCTTGGGAATGGGACCAGACTCTCCATATGTCGTCCGGGAAAAGCAAGTAGCAATTTGGCCAGAATTGACATTTAGGTCATACAGTTTCTTCCCAATGTGGCATATAAATATTGGACCAAGAGGAGGAAAATTTTTTATCCATAGCGGTTCCCTTGATTTGGAGGTAGAAATGTCTGTTGAACTGAAAGTCATTTATCATCAGTCTGAGGTAGAGTAATTGGAGGATAGCCTATCTGGGCAGTCCCCAGAGAGAACCTCCTCAGCCAGAGTCAGACTGCCTCCAGTCCTTTGTTTGTGTCAGTGTTTGTGTACATGTTGTCGATGTCCAGAGTGAAGAGAAAATGGTGACGTGGTAGACATAGAGTTTTCACCTTGTTGACAAAATCCGATGTATCCTTGATGTAGCTGTCATGTTGTACTCTGACAGGGTTGAGGTGGTGTTCAATTAGTTCCGCACCTGCACAGCTCTCACTGTTGCGGTCCGAAACAACTGGTCTTCTCAGTGGGATTTGAGAAGGGACAGGCTGGGAATCCAGCGGTTTGTGGTTTTTGGGTAGTAGGTAGAAGTATCTACTATCTGTTTTGGCCCATTAGGTATCTGATTTGTTTGTGTTAGGAAACCCTGCTGATGTAGATCTTCTAAGATTGTCTTTATCATTGTTGATGATGAGATTAAAGAAGGAGAAAAAGAGGAAAAAATGGGGGAGGACAGTGTAAAGGACAGAGGGCATGGAATACAGAGAGTGGCAGCCATGGTTGCTGCAAGCCACTCCTCTGGATAGCTAATCCAAACAACAAATTTCACTATCCCCTGCCAAGAGAAAACAGGGCAGTGAAACTAATTTTGGATGTGGATTAGATGTCCGATGAACCAAACAACTAGTGGTGAACCTATTTAGTCTGAGAGTGATCAGAAAGGGTTATAATAGAAATCCGAATGAAATTTATGGTCTCAATTTCAGAGATTAATTTTTGGGCAAGTTGTGGTTCTAAACGGAGATCCACTATGTCCTGTATTTACTTTTGTTTTTACTTCAACCAGGTTTGTTGTGATATAAAGGGATATCTGTGCATGGGCACACTGGTCAGTAGATGTCAATAGCATCTACTAGTCCGAAGCACAGGCAGGTTAGGTTTTTTGTGTTTTTTGTGAAGTCCTGTCCACCTTGAACGACATCTCCAGCAGCTTGTCATCTGACTACTATGTCCCATGGGGAGACAAATTCAAGCAGATAATTGTTGAGCAAATGAATATTATTGATGAGCAAGGGAGGATAGAGGGAATTCCTGAGTCCCACCCTCAATTGGATGGTCTGAGAAATAAGAGTCCAGGACATCTAGGAGTGGTTTGGCATTGAACCCAAGGTGCTCAGGGTTAGGGTTAAGTTTTTTTAGCAGGGTGAGGGAAGGTAATTAAGTCTAGTTTGAGAGCTGGGGTTGTCCTGGATAGGGTTATGGTGGTAATTTTAGGTTTAGGATAAATTGCATGACACATCATTAGTAGGATCATTGGGTGTTTCAGCCATTATTGCTAGACACCCTCTCCTGAGGAAGGAACTGCCGAGGTTGATCAGACCTAAGAGTATGTCCGATGTCCAATTAGAATTGATTGTCTTTGTACTGGTTCTTACCATACGATTAGATATTTGGTAATTAGGTTTTTGGATTAGGTGGAATAAGGTCTTGTGGTAGGTAAGTATCCTAAGATTAAGTTGTAGGGTGTAGCAAGTACCCTGGAGGTCAGAGTGCGATGGGTCCAGAGGAATTCCCAAGAGGTAGGAGCTGCTGAGTATCTGGGGGGTTTCCTGTAGTGCTGTCCTAGAGTCAGGACACGGGAGACCGCACACTTAGCCATAGTGCTGCCCTAGAGTCAGGTTATACTTACCCCCTTCAGAGTTTAGACAGACTGGTTGTAGGCACTGTTAGGTTACTCCTGTCTGGGGACAGGTCTGTTCCTCAGGTGGAATGTCAAGTGTTCTCCAGGATGGGAGTCTAGAGTTAAACCTTCTAAAACCTTGGATGCTCCACGTGGAGTAGCCTAGACCAGCTGCGAGCCGCTGCCTTCTGGGGTTCCCCATGTGCAAGTGGTCCCCTGGGAGGATGGACGCTGTTCAACCAGGGAATAGACCAGGAACAGTCACAGCAAGTGCTACCTTCCTGGTATTCCCCAGAGGGAGTGGAGGTCCCAGGCCAGCTGCAGTAAGCTGCTGCCTCCAAACCAAAAGGTGGCAGTATCACTTACCCTTCAGACGATCCTCAATGAGGAAGTCTGCAAAGTTTCGGATGTGTCAATATTTTGATCCCAAAAGAATTTGCAGGTGGAAACACAAGTGAACATCATCTATTGACAAAGGGCACTGTTGCTTCTACAATAAAAGTCTATTTCTCTAAGCTGTCATTCACACCTCCAGTACCCTGGCACTCCATGCTTTTTCCTATACCGTCTATGCCAGCTGGCTCTGCACTGTATTTGAATTAGTTTGAAGGACTTCCAGAAAAACAATGTCCCCAGGTGAAACAAGGTCTGTGTTAATTATATACAGAGTAAGAAACCTACTCCTGAACGTCAGCCAGATTAAGGAGCTGATAGTGGACTTTGGGAAGAAGGAAGGAACTATGCCCCCCTTAATATCAACGGGTCGGAGAGGGTGGACAGCTTCAAGTACCTTGGTGTCCACATCACAGAGGGTCTCACTTGGGCGCTGCATACTGACTCAGTGGTGAGAAAGGCAAGGCAGAGACCGTTTCACCTCAGAGGCTTGAGGAAATTTCGGGTATCCCCTCAGATACTGAAGAATTTCTACTCCTGCACCATCAAGAGCATCCTGACGGGGAACATCAATCCCTGGTGTGGAAACAGCACTGAACAGGATACAACAGGCGGTGCTCTATCCTGCCTAAAGGATATTTACACCAGGTGATACAAAAATAAGGCTCAGAGAATCATCAAGGATCCCAACCACCCAGATAATGGCCTTTTCTTCCTGCTGTGGTCAGGAAGAAGGTAACCAATACACCAGGCCAGCACTGAGAGGCTCAGAAAGAGCTTCTACCCTCAGGTCACTAGGATCCTAAATGAGGTCACTGCCTAAAATCCTATTCTATTTAAACTCTTTTTAATGCACGAATTGAAGGAACTGGCGAGATTACATTTCACATTTCATTGTGATTGTACCTTATATTATTACATGTGACAAATAAACTTGATTGATTGACTGATTGAGAAATTAAGTGTGTATTTGTTTGTGTGTGCGTGCATGTGTGTATCAATCTGACATAGAGCCACATCATTAATAGATCAGCCAGAGCAGCTTTAGATCCCGATGCTCTCACAGAACTGAATAATTACCATGGCTCTCTGGATACCTTAAGAAATAAACCTAAATAGCACCTTACTCCCAAATGGTTCAATGAATCAAATTTGGAGAAGAAATGGTGCAATACAACATTAGAAGTATTCCACCAGGCCTGGAATGAATCACTGTTCAAGTACAAATATGCCCTCCTGCAAGATAAATCCAATTATTACTCTGATCTGATTTCTAATAAGAGAAACTACCCTAGATGTTTATTTAACACCATGGATAAGCTCACTAAAACAACCCTGCCCACACCAGTTTCCTGCTTTACAGCCAAGGTTTTTAACAACTTTTTCGTTGAAAAGATTGAGCTAATTAGGAATAATATTAGTGTTAATGATATTTCCTCTCCCTTACCAAGCCATCAGCCACCTTTTCCAGTTTGTTGAGGTTAATTTAAACACACTCTCTCAAATTGTCACTAGCTCCAAAACAAACCCTGTGTTCTGGATCCCATTCATGGCAACCTCATAAAAGACCCGTTCCCTTTGAAAGGAAGCCCTCTTCTTGATGTAATCAATAGCTCCCTCAGTTTTGGCATCGTCCCTACTGCTTTTAAAACTTACAAACTTACACGCTTATTAAAAAGACCCAACCTTGACCCACAAACTCTAAACAGAGCAATCTCACATCTCCTGTTCACGTCCAAACTGCTATATAAGATGGTTGCCAGCCAACTCAATGCCCATCTATCCAGTAATGGCCTTCTTGATGAGTTTCAAGTCCAGTTTCAGACCCAAACACTCTACTGAAACTGCACTGACCAAGGTAGCTAATGACCTATTAAATGCAATGGACTCTGATCTTTCATCTGTCTTGCTGTTAAGAGATCAAAGTGCTGCCTTTGACACTGTGGACCAAAGACCCTCTTATGTCTTGAGAACCTTATTGGTCTCAAAGGGCTGGCACTTTCTTGTTTCCATTCATATCTGAGTAATAGAACACAAAGTGTTGCATATAATAGAACTATATCCTCTTGCTCTAAGGTCAAACACAGCATTCCACAGGAATCAGTACTCGGTCCACTTTTGTTCTGTCTTGCTGTCCCTGGGTCAAATTTTCAAAAAATACAACATAATTTATCATTTCTATGCTGATGACACACAAATCCTTCCTGTTACAGTCAATGATTCCTCCCAGCTGGTTAAATAAGAGACATGCTTTTCAGAAGTCCATCACCGGAGGTGCAATGATTTCTTGCATTTGAACACAACACCAAAATGTTGATTGTTGGTCCAGATCACTTTTCAGATTTTTTCATTAATCTTGATGGCTGCACAGTTTCCCAGAGCCATACGGTTGAGAATCTCAGAATAATATTTTATCCCTTGCTTACATTTGTGCCATGTATTAAGTATATAACATGTATTGCCTTCTTCCACCTTCATAACTGAGCCAAAATATGCCCCATTCTATCAAATTCAGACACTGAAATCCTTGTACATGCCATCTGTCAGGTAAAAATGAATGCTTCATTCAAACTGACATTTGTTCTGAGAGTTTTATTGTACAAAACCAACAAAAGGTGCACCTTTTGGGGACAAGTTCATACAGCAAGAATGCTCATACGAAAGTGTGCCAATTCCATTGTTGTTGCTTCTGCTTATATCTGTTGTTCAGGGTCACAAAAAGGTTACACCTCACATGACCTTCTTGTTTCTTGAAGTAACTTCCCTTTTGCCCAATGACATAATAGAGGAACTATTATCATTATCTGCAGATGTATGAGGCTGTTCTTCCCCTTGTCTTACACATTCTTATCTTTAATCTACATGTCTGCACATTGTGCAACATGTCTGGTGGCCTCTTTGACCTCTTTCATGCAGATGAAACAATAGAAAAGGTATTTTTCACTCTATCACATCATAACATCCAGAATCTATTACTGCATTTTTCTCTGGCCTACCTAAGACAGCAACAAAAGGTCTCTAGTTGGTCCAAAATGCAGCTGGCAGAGTCCTCACTAGATGTAAGAAGTTGGATCATGTAACACTGGTACTGATGTCTTTGCATTGGCTACCAATTCAAGCGAGAGCTGATTTTAAAATCCTCCCTCTTACTTATAAGGCTTTAGTATACTCCATCACATCCTTTACATTCTCTTGATGCCAGTTACTTGATTGTTCCTTGATTTAACAAACAAACTTTTGGTGGTAGAGCCTTTGCTCACCGAGCTCCCCTTCCTTGGAATAAATTACTACTGCACATTCTCTCTGTATGCTATGGCCTCTCCTAATTTCAACCCTGTTCAGGTTATATGATCTTATTAAATTCCTAACCTTAACCATTTTTAACTGTGTAGGTGTGTGTATGTGTATATTTTCACATATGAATGGTTTTTTTTGTTGTTTGTTTGTTTTTCTTCTTTTTCATTACCTGTAAAGTATACATAGACTCTTTAGGTGATGTGCACTTTAAATAAACTAATGTTGAGGTTAGAACTTTTGACTGGTACTGTATATTTCAGGCAATCATCAGGAGACACATACAATCCAATCCACCACCTGAGAAAAAACATTTGTGTTCAAAACACTTTAGATTTGTCTTTTTGTGAATATTTCACCCATAATATTCAAGTTTGACTAATGCCTTTCCGCCTATTTACGGCCACATTCAAATACTTTCAATGTTACTTGGAAAAAAGTGCCAGGAGGGTTTTATTGGTCTTCTGGCTACAATAATGTTGACTGTTTACTACCACATATAACGTTACATCATACCTAACCATTTTGCATAACCATGCTGCATAACCATGTATTTGAATGTATTTCTTCACTGTTCCACACAGCCCCACAGTTTATATTAATTTCTGTACAATATAAAATGTATTACCACACTTAAAATTTGCTTGAGTTGTGTAATCCATCTCAGTAAACCTCATGAATTTATGTTATCGTCATGAGGTAATGCAGTGCAGAATTTTAAAATCAATCTGATATGATCTGATCAGCAAAAAAAGAGATGCAGTCATGATTTGTAGCTAAAGAGCTAAAACTTGCAAAAACACTCACATGGTTGAAATGACACATGAAACTGCCAAATCCACAGTGTCCTGCATTTGTAGAACTCACACACACAAATCCATATATACTGTATACTGTACCAGTCAAAGGTTTGGACACATGTTCTTATACAAGGGAATGGAAAGGTGTGTCCAAACTTTTGACTGGTACTGTACACACACACACACACACACACACACACACATCTCACCATCTTTCGTTATGTTTGCAGTCATGGGCGTCGCAGCTATTATATGAGGGTGGGACAACTCCCACCCACTTTTTAAAATTATTAGTTTAGACCCGCCCCACTTTACCATGTTTTTGCCATGTCAAAAATCCGTGCATCAGTCTATCCACTCAGCTCTCTTTTTTGGGTGCTGTCAGTGCTTCATTATCAAATCCATTCCATCAGCTTGTTGAGAGAATGCCCAAATCAATGAAATTCCATACCACATTTTAACTGCTACCTTGCAACTAGGCAGATTCTCACATAGAGACAACCGCACACCGCTAATGCTAGGTAGTCATTGATGCCCAGATGCAAGGTAGCTGAATTAAGGTGGTTCACACACTGTCATACAACACAACATGTTCAGGAAATTGTTAACTTACCGAAAATCAAAGCTTGGCATTTAACTAAATGTTCGTATTTTGTTTACATGTTGCTTTTAGCATTCTTGTCTCTATAGTCTCTATACTGACTGACATCACTATAAACAAAGCCAACAAGATAACTGGCTAACAACATAATCTAGCTTTGAGACACAGGCCTCAGGTCTTGGTGATTCTTCATAGTAGTAAAAATGATTGGAAGATGAATGTCATTTATTGGCGAGTGCATAGGGGCACTTTGACTACAGTGCCCCTATGCACATCCTCTCCACTTTACTCATTGATTTGATAACATTAAAGAACTTCATGTAACAGAAATTGCAATTGCATGCAAACTTAAAGAGATCCTCAAATTTAAATAAACAATGAGTGGTTAGTAAAGAGGCTCTGAATTAGTCATTGAATCAATTTCTGTACTTTTACCTTTTTAAATATGTGACTGGGGACCAACCACTTCCTCTGGATGAAATTACAAAATGTACCCATATTTTTTCTCATGCTATCATAGCTAGATAAAAGTATCAAACCACCTGTTAAAAGGCACCAGAATACAGGAAATGGGGGAGGACCCCCAGACCCCGATTTGATTTTTCCACCCACATTTTTTAAATGCTTCCTACGCAGTGTTAGCACTGTTATGGATAGAATGTCTGGGGTCCTCTAACGCATGTTCAGACCATATATACAGTAATTAGTAATTCACACACACACGGGTATTAATGCACAGTGATTATACAGTAAATACATCTGAACAGTAATTACAGACAATCTGAGGAAAAGATGCCTTGGTCCTCCTGTCATCCCCTCCTCCTTTTGTCCCCTTGTCTTCTCTCCTTTTTTCCTCTCCCTTTCCCTCCATTCCTCTTTCTTTATCTTCTTCTTCACTCTCCTCGTGTCTTCTGTCCTGCTCTCTTCCTGTTGTAAACAACGTAATGTCATTGTGACATCATCTGATACACAGAGGAGAGAATAAGCCTCTCATTACACACATGTACAGTACACACTTACACACATACACAACTTGACATATATCCAATGTAAAGCCTTCATTGGACCTCCAGTATGCAGCAATTATACTGGCAGACAGCAGTTCTATCTATATGAGAGTATTAATTATATACTGACCTGGTCCACACAGAGAGAGAAAGAGAGGAGAAAATTCCAGAACATTAGTTACATACAGTTGACAGAGAAATGGGACAAGGTGACATCTCAACACTCCTCTCATGACATCATCTGAGAACTTTTGTGGCTGCATCTGTGCGTTTCAGATTGACTGAGGGGAAACTCTAGTAAGGTTGTGTTTTTTTTGTCTTGATTTGATTATCGCAACTTAATGTCAGTTCCTTTTCCTAAGCATTATCCAATTATACAGGCTATTAGCACCCAAGATTTGGGGTCTTCTCAACATGCCAGGGTGGTGTGTTGCAACAATTCATGAAATAAAGTTCATTTTACTTGTGTATTGTGCCCTCTCCTGCCATTTTAAAAAGCCTGTTAAAAAGCTAAATGTCGTAAATAAGTGGAGGGAGTTATAAATTCTAATTGGTGATTCTAATCCAATACAAATTCAGCGAATATCTCCTCACAGTCCACTAGCTCTCCATTCTGTGTGTGCACTGTAAAAATAGTGCACACACATACAGCACTGGTTCTGTAAATGGACATGTAAACACAGTGGCTCGGAGCGAGCCACACAACACTACTCCAGCCATTTAGCAACAGGGCGCATTTGTGCTCGTGCACAAGAAAGGGGGAAGTCATCAGAGCAGCTGTCTGTGTGAGGACATGACAGTCTCCTGTCTCCAGCACCCGTTAAATGTGGGGGAGGGTTAATGATCTGGAGAGAGAGAGGCCGTGGCCAATTCACATAGAAAGCGTTTTCTCAGGCAACAGATATGCTTCCATTTTATTAAATGTATCAATCCACATTGAATCCAAGATAGTCTCATGGAGACCCCCTGCATTTTTTTACACTCTGAGTCTGTTTCTGTCACATTTAGTGAAGTGTAATCTGAGCAGGCAGCTGTTTAAATCACACAGATATTCTGCTGTATATGTGTTTTCAACGTATTAACCGTATAAATGAAACAATAAATAAAAACACTGTTGATTTCTTCCTGTGGAGCCAACATGCAAACTATTTTGGTTCAGTAAATTCATGCTGTCGGTCAGCCTGGTGAAGGCAGTTTGGCTGGCCACTGTCCTCTCAGTTCCCCAGGAGCTGCAGCTGACAGACAGCTGCTTCTGTGGACAGAGATACTGAATGCAGGTCAAGTGAGAAGTGGGGAGGCTGCAGAGAGGCAGAGAGTGTGGATGGACTGTTGTGCTCACAAGATGATTTTTTTCCATCTTAATTTTTCAGTTTGAGGTGAGTCCTTAGATTATTATTATTATTATTATTATTATTATGTCTGTATATCTGTTTATTAACTACAATGTATTGACAATTTTAAATTACCATATAGCATTAAACTTCCTGTCAGTCCTAACCTCACAGATCTGCACTGAGACAGGAGCACTCAGCAGGTTGCATCTTTGCAGTGAAATGGGATCAGGGTAACTGCCTCTCTCCACTATCCAGGTCACACTGGACAGGCTGCGTAGCTAACACATTGTTCAAATTTAAATTTCTTAGCATCTTATCACTTATTGTAATACATTTAAATCTTTCTTCTGGTGATTTACATTGAGTTGTATTTATAAACAAAACTTCTGATAACATCTAAAAAATGTGATGACATATTATGAAAGCAGTCCAACAATCTCACTATGACTGTACTGAAAATTGAAGACCTAGATATGGTCTTCATATTGTGAGTGTAGCCATGTTTTATTTGCTGTGTTCAGAGTGCTGAGGAATTCTGCTGATTAATCGTCAACTCATCAGTGAAGAAAGTGTCCAGGAGCCTTTAATGTCTTATACTGTCAATATTTATTGAAGCTTGGCCAAGGAGAATGGAGAAATGATCTTATGCGTGATGCCATCTCAATTCTGAAGATTCGGTCCCCTGTGGCCAGTCTTTAAACTCCTACAGATCATACCACAAATACTATACGCCCAGAAATGGTCAAACTCAATGCATCTACAGTATACGAAATTAGTCTGTTAGTTCATTAGTTTCTAAACAAGGAAATTCAATTCAATTCAATTTAATTTATATAGCGCCAAACCACAACAAAGGTTATCTCAGGGCACTTTTCACATAGAGCAGGTCAAAACCATAGTCATTCATTTACAGAGACCCAACATTGCCCCATGAGCAAGCACTTGGCTACAGGGGCAAGGAAAAACTCCCCTTTAATGGGAAGAAACCTCAAGCAGAACCGGGCTTTAAGGTGGGCAGCCATCTGCCTTGACCGGTTGGGTTTAGAGAGGGGGGGTGGGGCACAGAGAAGCATAATAACAACAAAAATAACAGTAGCAGCAATAATAGTAATAGACATATGACTTGTAATAATAATAGCAATAATAGCAGTAGCAATAGTGGAGGCTGGACATCCACAGGACCACACCACAGTCCCCATGGCCATGGCCCACCATTCTGGCACTGGACCTTCCTGTGAGACGAGAAAGCACAAAAACTCAGGGGAAGAAGTCAAGTTAGTAACATGCATTAATGGTACATGAATGCATACAGATGGAGAGGAGGAGGAGAAGAGAGGAGCTCAGTGCATCATGGGAAGTCCTCCAGCAGTCTAGGCCTATTGCAGCATAACTAAGGGCTGGTCCAAGGCAAGCCTGGCCGGCCATAACTAATGAATATTTTATAACTAAGTTCAGGAACATAGACCACACCTCATACCTTCCCCATTTCCTCACTATGAGTTCTTAAAGCACACCTCATCCGCCTCTGTCCCCTTTTTCTCAGTTTTCACATGACCTGTGACCTGTGTTCTCTATCGATCAGGAGATCCTTCTCAACACCTTGACCTCTTTGACGTTGACCATCAAGCTTCCGTAGTCCTGGAGTCGTCTCCCAACGTCCAAACAGCCTCCAACAACACCAGCGTCGACGGCCCTTTATCTTCTGGCAGCTTCAGGGGAAGACCCCGTTCTCGGCGACTTTAGGAACCACAAGTAAGCCTGTATTCTGGGAGCGCAGTGTTCTAGTGGGATAATAAGGTACTATGAGCTCTTTAAGATATGATGGTGCCTGACCATTAAGAGCTTTGTAAGTGAGGAGAAGTATTTTAAATTCTATTCTGGATTTTACAGGAAGCCAATGTAGTGAAGCTAAAATAGGAGAAATATGATCTCTTTTCCTAGTTTTTCCTAGAAATGCGTTTACCCATGTTAAGTTCAGATCATGTTGCATGGAGCTTCAGGTCACCATCTGCACATTATGGTCTGGAGCCACTGTTGTCTGATTATGCCAGTTGAATCTACACAGTCACCTATCTGTGGTATCTAGGGAGTCACGGCAACATCAATTGACCCTTTATCAGAATGGCTCCTGCTTTCTCCAAACACCACAGACAGCTGCTCTGCATCTCAAGGAGAAGGAGGCAGTGTCTCCTTCTGCTGAGATAACACAGAGGACTTGCCTCAAACTGAAACATTAGAATGTAAATTGATAATCTCCAGTCCCTTTACAAGACAGTTTCAAAATGCTTTAATTTGTTACTGAGTTAATTCAGTGAATATTCCAAATTACAATAAATGTGTTGCATTTAATTATCACCCATGATTCCAGTGATGATTCCATGAACAGTACACATCCTTTATTAGATTTTAAGGGGAGAAAACATCATTCAACACATGATTTCTTTAAGTTAGCAGGTATTTCTAACTCTTACTTATTTAAGACATTTAGCATTTTAATAGGTTTTTAACAATGGCAGGAGGGGACACAATACACAAAGTAAAATAAATTTTATTTCGTAAGTTGTTGCATTTTTTTACTGACATGATTGGACCATGTTGTATATATCATCACTGATGAATACAAATCCCACCAAACAATACCACAATGATTTATAATGAAGAATTCATTTTATGGGACCAGTATGAGCTATTTACATATTTCATGTGTTATTTCATAACCATCTCTTCCAATAATCCAATAAATTAAAAGACAGTGCTTAAATCCAAAACTAAATCAGTGCAGTCTTACACATTACAGCATCTGTAAAGAAAAAAAAGAATTCTTGGTCTTGGATTTCTTACTTCTTGTTTACAATTGTTTGTACTGATATCATCTTGTCATACTTTGATAAAACGTCTGGCAACTGTGTGGTGCCTCTCGTTGCATTCTTTCTTACAGAAGAATTAGGCCAGGCTGTGTATGTAATCACTGATTAATACTAATTCTAAACTCATTTTGTAACATCTGTAGGTGTCTGTCTTACTGACATAAATATAATCGAGTCGACTTCATGGATTCTCTCCAAGTTCATCTCTCATATCTAAAGGGATGCCAATACGACTCCCTCTAATGACAAAGCCATCTAGCTCAGATAACTCCCCTTTCACCTGTCTCTTTCACAGGTGTCTTTCACTGTCTCAGGCACCTTCTCTATATACTCAGGCCATCCGTGCCTGATGAAGCCCAAGACTGTCTGGAGCTGCAGATCCACCTGTGTGTTTTGTTTTATCTCCTTCATCCTCTGGGGGTGGCTGGCACATGGCACACAACAGCATCAATATGTGCTGCCACATGATTATGGGAAGCTCCATCTCCATACCACTACTCTGGGCCCCTAGGGAGAATGTCAGCCACGGCTAACGTTTTGCCTGGCGCATATTCAGCTATGGTGTTGAAACGCATTGGCCTCATCAACAACCTCTGGCATCTGATGGGAACATTGTCCAAGTCTTTGCTGTTCATAAGAGGTACCAGAGGTTTATGATTGGTGACCAGCCTGAAGTTATCAAGCCCAAAGAGGTACTTCTTGAACCTTTCACAGGCCCATACACTGGCCAAGCATTCTTTTTCAATTTGGGCGTATCTTGTCTCAGCGTTGCTCAGACATCTGGCGCAGTAGGCCACGGGCTTCCAGTGGTCCCCATGCTGCTGGAGCAGGACACCTCCCAGCCCATAGCTGCTGGTGTCTGCTGACACTACTGTAGGCTTGGTGATGTCATAGAAGGTGAGTATGGGGGCAGTGACTAGTGCAGCTTTAAGTTTGTGGAACGCTGTATGCTGTGCGCACCCCACAACCACTCTGCCTTTGCTTTCAGCAGCTCATAAAGCGCCTGACCCACGGTGGATAGCACCGGAACATACTTTTCCAGATAATTCATTCCATTGGCTGAGTAACCCTCTCAATTATGCCTTCATAATGCATAGAAATGCGCTGCAGTTCTTTCTTAACCAGTGGTACGAGTGGCAAAGGTATCCACCTGGCTGTTTGCACTGCGTATGGCTGGGCGTCCTCCTGTAGGGCTATTCTCACCGGCTCTGTTTTCAGCAAGCCACTTGATCAAACATGCCACTGACCTCATCTACCTGCCTCACTAGACCCATCTCTACAGTGTCAGGGCGGCTTAGTAGGCAGTTTCCCTCCCCCCTTATCACATACACTGGAAAGGAATACTGTTTCTCCTTGCAGCTGGTGGTGGCCTGGAACATTCCTATGCACCTGAGGTTACCTCCTGGGCTTATGAAGCATGTGTCAGGAGGTCCCAGTTTTATTTTATGCTTCATCTTTTTGAATGTCCCTTGATTGATAACTGTGTTGATTTTGAAGGTTACTGGTAGGTCACCTATGGTTAGACTAACAGTTCAGTCTACCTGACTATTCTTTCTGCCAACTTCTCCCAGGAAGTATATCTGTTTCACCTCTTCTGTGATCTCTCTCATAGCCTTTGAGTGACATGCCCATCCCCTATATCCCTTTTTGTGACACTTGTTGCACTTACTTTTCAATGCAGGGCACTTTCTCTCGTCAGAGTGCCAAGTCTAACCACATCTCCCACATTCCTCGATTTTGTGGGTTGCAGGGCTGCTGCTTCCCTGTTGCTGCCTGCCCTTTTTTTTGTTGGCCTTCACGTCTTTGAACAATATTAACGTTAGCCAGCTGGGCCTCTGGTTGGTTGGACTGGAGACTAACCTGCTTTGTTATCTCCTCTGCCTGGTGCACCTGCTTGATGACTTGCACCAGCATTAAGTACACCATGAGCTTTGTCCTTTATGCCCAACACTAGGCAATTTCTGATATGCTTATCCCTCTTGTCCCTGAACTCACAGTGTTCAGCCAGCTCGTACAATGTCCTAATATACATCTCCGCTGTTTCCCCTGGCTGCTAGCCCCATTGGTAAAAACATGCCTGCTCATGTATAATGTTGCGCTGAGAAACAAAGTAGTTGTCAAACTTTTTCAGAACAACGTCATAGTCTTTTTCCCGTGCCTCTGCCGTGAAGTCGAAGGAACTGAATATCTTTTCAGCCTCGCTTCCTATCGCGTAAATCAGTGAACTCACTTGAATCTCCCCGTTGTCTTTATCAAGCTTTGTATCCAGCCTGAAGCGTGAAAATCACCGGCCATTCTGTGGGGCAACCAAACTTGAATTCACTCATACACAGACTACTCTGACACCATGTAATATCTGATGTCTATCTTACTGACATAAATAATAAACTGAGTCGAATTCAGAGTTTGTTCTCTGTGTATCTTTATTGCTGCTTCTCATGTACAACAACAACACTGAATTTAACGCTTCTGCCCACGTCATGCCTATATGACATGCATACTCAACATCAAGACAATACAGTGACAGGATCTTCCGGTCCTAACTTTCATTCATTACACATTTATTATTAATTTTTCAATAAAAAGACCCAGCACCATGTGTGTTTTAGTCCTTTGCACTGAAAAGAAAACTGTTTCGCTTTTAAAGCCAGTCTTGGTAGGGACTTGGAAAGCAGACGTGAAACAAAAGCATTCAAGGTGAGCAACACTCCATCACACAGACTTCGAGCAAATATCCAAATGAGGTGGTAAACAGCTAATAATAATAAACGAGTAAAGTTAGCATACAACAGTAGTTTGTTAGCTACAACAGCTAGCATTGCTAGCGTTGGTTATTTTCTGAAGCTAACAGTTAGTTATGCTGGTGGGCAGGTAAACAATTTAAACGGTGTTTGGTTGGAGAATACCACAAACACATAAAGTTGGACTTACTGGTACTTAACATTAAATGACTGCAGCAGCTCAGTGCATTGCTGCGTTTACTTTCAAAATCCTCGGGGTTGGTTCCGCCACCTCTGCTTCCTTTTACATATTTTCATCTCCAAAGTGTGTAAAAGAAGTTATGAATCATGTTCATTATTTAGGCTATTTGTTTATTTATTTTGTTTAGTTGTCCTTAAATTGACCGCTGTAGGCAACATGCTTAAAAACAAGTAACTTTTACTTTGAAGGTGAGCTGTCTCTGTTTCCAGCTCTCGACTTCCTGTTTCATTTTTAATTGTACAAGTTGGATAATGGAACAAGCTGATGCTTGGCGTGCTGAATTGCATTGCGCATCTTAGGACAATGAAATTAGGAATTTGGGAATTGGGATTTTTCATTATATAATGTGAACAACTGCAAATGAATTATACTTCATGCATGGACCAAACACTCACAGTGTGCCATCTTGACTCGAGTGCTCCCAGCATGGCTCGATGGGACTACCCCCAAAACAATGGAAAAAACATTATTAACCCTGATGGTGCAGACACACCAAATCCATTGACAGATGTCAAGTCAACAGATCCCATTTTCTATGGAAAGCAGGAGATCCGGCCGCATGGTGCATGATGGATACAGCACAGGAAGTTGACAGACCAACTGCTGTATCTGAATTTGCATAATCACGATGAGGTCCATGAAGGGCACCGCAGCTGGCTCATGAAACTCAGATCAAACTGTCAAACTAGGCTGTGCTGATCAAATATGAATCAATATTCTGTTACTGCATTGTCTTTTTCTAACCCCAAATGTTTTCAGAAACATAAGTTAGTGTACTGTTTAGCGGTAAAATGACCACTTCTAACGCAGCCGCCATGTTGAAAACAGCAGAGCAAAAGACAAACACTGCCCAACTTGCAGTGCATCACCCACCACGTTACCCACCACGTCACCCACCGGCCGGAGCATTCAGTGGTCTGGTGCATCCAGGTCTGTCGCGTCGTTGGAGTCTGTGTGTCTGCATTATTACACTATCCAACTCTGGCTGCTGCCTTGATTGTAAAATATACCACTGATCAAGTCAGTGTTATATTTTGTAGTTTGTTTGTTTTGTAGTTGTTTGTCTCATATTTTGTCACCACATTCTTGTTAAATTGTAAATTTTCATGAAAGCCAACTAACAAATTTTATTTAAAAATTTTATTTGTATAAAATATCATTATCATTATTATTATTATTAAAATGCTGTGGTTGAAAGACTGCTCTACTGGAAGATATATTTTTTGAAGGTTTTCAGAAGAAATAGAGAGGTATATTAATCTTCTAAAGATTTTCAATCACTTAAAGAGACAATAGTCTTCACTTTTAATAAGACAAGCCATTACAGTTGTTTTGTGAAGGGACCTACAGCTATCACTTGCCATATTTATTTTCTCTTTGATAATAAGTGCTACATGTACTTCAGTAGTTTTCTGTTGCTATATGTGTTCTATATGTTACATGTTCTTGTGCTGCTTTCATGGTTTGGTGAGCTTAAGTCAATTTGACACAGTGACGATGAATTCTGATGAAAATCCATCCTTTATAATTATAATGTGGAAACATAAAGTGTTTATGTAACAATGCTGAACCTCAACTTCAGTGAGTCTCCAAATAAGTCTTGAAAAACAATCTTTAAATAATATTCTGAAAGGATGAATTTCTTGTACTTATGGATGGATAACAAACAATATAATAATAATAATACCCTTTATCATTCAAAACTCCCTTCCTATTCCAGTTAATTGTGTAGACTGAAAACAACATGCAGGAGGAATTATAATCATACTGATGCTTGACTGCCATCTTCTGGCAACTGAACATCAGTTCAGAAGTGGAAAATATACTGATGACTGGACTGATGATACCACATGGAAAACTGCAGTGAATCAAAGGGAAGAACAGTTCCAAACTAAATTTTTATGCATAGGCAATCAAGCAGACCAACGTGTATTGACTCTAAGTCTTCATCAGGATCTGGATATTTTGTTGTTGAATATAGGGGAGATGTGGTAAATAATGCTGAATCCCAAAGAAGAAAACGACCCAGCATGTGCTTCATTTATGTTTGTGTTCAAATGGAGAGGGAAAATATGGTGGTAAGACTTTAAGTTGCATCTATACTATACTGTACTATACTATACTATTAGTTTATTCATAAACCTTTATTTTAATACTTTAATATCCTAAAATTAAAAGCGTAATAAAAACAAAAACAGGATTTTTACAGCTATTTCCACTTTTATTCGAATACAAACGCAAATACAAATCATTTTGCTGCCTCAACAAATACAAATACTGGGCTCTCTGCACATCCCTATCTTATGAAGGAGGTCCCCACACTGGGTCTCAAACTTGAGTCTCCCAGATCATAGACAACTGTGACGACCTGTATATATTTATACACCCATAACACAGAGACAGCACATGTGTAACATGTAATGAAGAACTTCAAAGGCAATTATTGCTTTGTACTTTTCATTTATTGCCTATTTTTTACAACCTAACTTTCTGGAAAAGAGAAGAGGAACAACAAGTTATGGAGAGTCCCTTGAAAGCACCTAGCGCATGTCAGTAGCTCAGCTTTTATCTCTGATGAACACCTGAATTCACCTAGTTGAGACCTGCCGATAGACGTAACAGCAGAGCAGAGGAGAGAGACTGAGATAGCAATGTAACTGACCTATGCGGTATTTTTTTTTCTTCCCAAAAACAAATTAAAAAAACGTGCCCGCTCATGTAGAAATACAAATATTTGTATGCAATAAATGTTTGTAAAAAACCCCACTATTTGTGCTTTGCTGAATAATGTATTTGGATTTAGCACCACCCCTATACTATACTACACTATACTATACTATAGGTGAGGCTCTGATTTTGTGGTATATGTTGTCTGTTAAATATGACTTGAGTTGGGCTTGGACAGTCAATACCTATCATTTAACAATGTGATCCTGCAATATAAATAAATTGAATTGTATCAGAAGGTAAAAGTATACTTCAAATGGAACAATTCTTTTTCCAATAACTTGAGGAGGACATTTATGGTACTGGTATGGTCAGATCTCTTTTAAACAAGACATTTCTTATTAATGACCTGATTTTAGATAATAATATTGACTGTATGTCTTTAACTGAGACATGGCTTAACACCGACGGACCAGCTACTCTTACATTAGAAATATCACTAAGATTGCATTTTATCATTTGAATAACATTGCAAAAGTGCGACCGTTCCTCTCTCAAGCCAATACAGAGACACTACTGCACGCTTTTATTACCTGCAGGATTGACTACTGTAATGTTTTACTTTCTGGTCTCCCTAAAAAGAATATATCACAACTACAATTACTGCAGAACTCAGCTGCACGTGTGTTGACGAAGACCAGAAAGAGAGCATACATTACATCAATTTTAAAGTCTCTGCACTGGCTACCTGTCTGCTTCAGAATTGATTTCAAGATCCTTTTATTGGTTTATAAAGCTCTTAATGGTCTTAGTCCTACCTATTTATCAGATTTTATTTTATTTTATGAACCTTCCAGAACCCTCAGGTCTTCTCGTAGTGGCCTTTTAATTATCCCTAAAGTCAGAACAAAAACCCACGGTGAGGCATCCTTTTATTACTATAGTCCTTGACTCTGGAACAGTCTTCCTGAAGACCTGAGGGCAGCAGAGAGTTTTGCTATTTTTAAACACAAACTTAAGACCTATCTTTTTAGCCTGGCCTTTAATTGAACTTTATTTATTTTATCTATTTCACTGTCTTTTATTTATATGTTTTAGCCTGTTTTACTTTTACTGTTTTACTTGGTATATCCTTTTATTCTATATTCATTTTATTTCATTTATTTATTTATTTAGTGATAGTGATACTGGTTTTTCCCCTTTTCTCATGTTTCCATCTTTTTAAGTACTGATGCCTCTAGAGAAAATGGATCATTTGGACAGCTATTTAATGATGACCACAGACATTCAAACTGTAAGATGGAAAAAACTGATGTGAATGGAAACCCACACCCTTGTGTGTGTGAATGACATTAAAGAAGGAGAAGAAATTACCTATGACTATAGAGGTGACTGCCCATGAAGATCACAAGTATGTGGCACACTACACAAAGGGTTGCAGAATAATATATCAAATAACTTTGTAGTTGAATGGACTAGAATTTGAATCTATTGGAAATATGTGAATTCTCTGCTAAACACGCATGAGTCCAATTGCTAGATGTTCTTGCAGCGTTCACAGGTTCTAAAGGGTGCGTCTAGTTTCGTGAGCTTTTGAGCACCCCTAGCAACTCAAAAACAGCTTACTGTTTTGTACTGTCATGGAGAAATATGCGTGCTATGGCAACAGCGTTTGATGAAAACTCAGAAGTTTCAGTATTTAGCATCATCAAGGTCTTACAACTTAGCTGACCAAATTTTAGGTGGATCTTGTTAACCTGCTACCACTAAGAGTGGTTAGTAAAAATATGGAGCCTATGACTTCCTGTTGCCAGTAGGTGCCGCTATGAGTATGATTCAATATTGGCCTGTACATGTCTTCAGACTGGGACTCTTATCAAACATGTGAAATTTGGGAAAGATCTGACGATATGTTACAACAGTTTCTTTTTTCATGGCAAAACGTCAAAATTTGCTGTAACGACATCAAATTTGGTTCTTCTGGATCTGTTCAACCTGCTAGGTAGGTTTTCAAGCATCATTAGCCCTTCAAAAACAGCTTATTGTTTAATGGCAAATAAAGCTGACAACAGCTTTTGATAACCTTTCATTGCTGTGTCTTTAGATGACACTGACCAAATTTGAAGTTGGTCAGGTTAAGTCTCTAGGAGGATTTTGTTAAAATACAACCCCTGGAAATGGCAAAAACTGCACCAGAATTGCACAGTAAATTCAAATTAGCCAACTTCCTATTGTATGTAGGGTATGGCTCCAAGAGGCTTTTTTGTGCATGTGTGTGGACATGATACATGTGCCTACCAAATTTCATTCATCTACATCAAATTTCTAGGTGGGGGTTTTGACTTTGAAATTTTCTAGGGGACGCCTCGAGTCACTTTGCCCCAACCAAGCCCAACACTCATATCAGACAACTAAATACAACCCTTCTGACGTGTATGCCAAGTTTCGTGAGTTTTCAAGCATCGTTAGCCCTTCAAAAACAGCTTCCTGTTTCATGACAAATTATGCATTGCCATGGCAACAGCTTTGGATGAAAACTCAAGAGCTTCACTATTTAGTCTTACAACTTAGCTGACCAAATTTTATTTGCATCTAGTTAACCTGCTAGGAGTAGTTAGTAAAAGTATTGTGGCATACAACTTCCTGTTGCCAGTAGGTGGCACTATTAGTATGATTCAATATTGGCCTGTACATGTCTTCAGATTAGGACTCTCATCAAACATGGAATTTGGGGAAGATCTGACCATGTGGAGTTGGGTTACAACAGTTAATATTTTCATGTCGAAACATCGAAATTTGACAATGGCAACAATGGCATTCTGTGACAACTCACAAGATTTAAAATATAGCATCACCAAGGTCTTAAGGCTTTTCTGACATGGATCTGGTCAACCTCCTGGGCAGAGCTCATGAAAATACAGAAACTGTAACTTCCTGTTGCCAGTAGATGGCGCTATGACTATGACTCAATATCGACATGTAGACATGTTCAGGCCAGGATTCTTAACAAGCACCAGAACTTTGGAGCAGATTGGACGATGTACTTTTGAGTTACAACCACTTCCTTTTTCATGGCGAATCATCAAAGTTCGCCGCATCATCACGGCAACAGAGTTCAGTGAAATCTCACCGTTTTGGTAACTTTTCAGCACAAAGGTCTTTAGATGACACTCACCAAATTTGAAGTCAGTCGGGTATAATCTCTAGGAGGAGTTTGTTAAAGTACAACACCTGGAAATGCCAAAAATTGCGTAAAAATTGTAAAGAAAATTTAAAATGGCAAACTTCCCGTTCGACTTAGGGTTTAGGACCAGGTTCTTATCAGATGTTGCATAAATGAATGTAATATCACTTCCTGTGTGCACTATGTGGTGCTGGACATCACCCACTAATTATACTTCCATGTTGCTATATTTCACCTTGCAAATTTCATGTGAGTCGCATGATTTTTGTCACATAAGACTGAATTTTTCCTGTTGCCAGTAGGCGGTGCTACACAAGAGGGTCATTAATGCAGCAACATATTTAGTGGAAGTAGACTGAAATGCATATGCATTTTCATGAATATCGGATGTTGCACAAAGGAGATAAATCTCACTTCCTGTGTCCACTATGTAATGCTAGAGAACACCCACTAATTATACATCATGTTGCTGTGTATCATGTGTAGACCGCACCATGTAAATTCCATGTAAATTCCATGTAAATCAGATGATGTCATATAAGGATAACTTCCTGTTGTCAGGATTGACATGTAGATCTGTTCAGGCCAGGACTCTTATCAAGCATGAAAAATTTTGTGCAGGTTGGACAATGTACATTCAAGTTACAATAACTTCCTGTTTCAAAAAAATTGTGTGTCTGGACATTATACATGTACCTACCAAATTTCCTCTACCTCAAATGTAAAGTTGATTTTGAAATATTGTAGGGTGCAGTATCGAGCCATTTTGCCACATCTCAACCCAAGACGTATTCTGTCATGCCATGACAGAACTGGCATGTCAAGTCATGCCAATCAATAGAAATTATTAATAATGATTAATAATAACAATGGGGCACCACCCTGGGATCAGGGAAAAAGATAAAATTTACTAAGCTATCAATTTGGAACTCTGATTAATAATTAACTTAATAATTATAACCAAAATTACCATATCAATAGCTAGTTAAGGCTGAAGGATTTTGGAGTTCTTTGCAGAGCAGAGGTTGGCAGTATTCATCCTCGTACAACATTAAACAGACCAGCAGGTATATTCAAAAGCATTTATTAGATAGAAGATAGAAGATAAAAGAGGAAAACACACAATATGTAATCTAGCTAAATGCAGCTATATACAGGTGTATGTGTTTATGTGTGTGTGGGAGTGTGTATGTGTGTATCACACCAAGAGAAGACAAAAACAAAATGGCAGAACTCAGACCATGTGCTGGCTGAGACAAAGGAAACTACAAAGATGGCAACAGAGGCCACATGTTCCTTTGTTCTGTGAACAAGGGAAGACAAAGGCAAAAGGGAGTGTGTTTTTGTTCTGCCTCCGTGTGTTCGGGCATGAACACGTGTTGTGTCAGAACACAGAGTGTATAAATTTGTGTCTTTGTGAAAGCTAATTTGTATAGGATATGATGCCAGGTTAGTAAAGAAGATAGTTAGCGCATGCAAGGCCTAGTAGTCACTGTGTGTGAAGCATGCTAACACTGACTTAGCAGTGTGGCTATCCAATAAGCTAACTATGAACAGACATCACAACAATACAGCTCAATGAATAACATTACCCAAATCAATACATGTACAGTACATTGATTAAATTAAGCAGTCCTGTGGGGTCAGCTGGCAGACTTTGTGTCATAGTAGCTGGTGCTAAACTTGAATGAGGCAGGCTCTGCGTTGCTGATGTTCAGAAGAGAGAGTTCTATGTGTCTGCCTTGAGCAGGCCACACGTGAGGGCAGAGAGCTGAGCAGCTGAGCTGCTCCCTCAACAGCAGTGAAGAGCAAGAGAGGAGCAACTCCTGCTGCTCCCAGCAACAGCCATGGGGAGAAAAAATGGTCCATAGGTGGAGTTCACACTTGGGTACAAACAACCAAGGACTCTAGGAAATTGAGTTTCTTAAGGACTCCCTTTGTTTCTTGTTGAAACATGTGAGTGAGACTATATGGTCTAATGGGGCCATCTGTGTGGCTGCTGGACTCTGGCTGCTCTGGTTAAGAGAGGGGATCATTCTGCTGGGTGTTCTGGGAGGGGCTCACTGCTGTGTGTTGACCATGGTCTGTCCTCAGTGGCTCAGACTCAGTGAAGGAGGTCACCTGTTCCTTCAAACCATCCAGTGCTCTGTCCTTTTCCTTGAGTTCCTCTGTCAGAGCAACAAGTTGAAACTTGTGGCTCTCTCTCCAGCTGCAGTTCTCCCAGACGTTCTTTTAGAGCAGCAAGCTCTCTCCTGTGACTCTCTTGTGGTTTAGCTCTTTCACCTGACACTGACCTTGACAGTGCAACAGGCTTTCTCTGGCTCTCTTTCTCTTGCTGTAGCTCTCTCACTTGTTCTGTCAGAGTGAATAGGTCTTTCTTGTGTCTTTCTCTGTCTTTGACTAATTGTTTTTGATTAGTTGTCTGTATGGTTTCTTGCTCTTTACTTGTCTGTTCCATTTGTTGTTGCCCTGCTCCTGCTAATTCCTGATAGCTCCTGTCACACTTTCTTTGGGGAATTTTCTTGGTTTCTCTTGTCCAGTTTGACTTTCATGTTGTCCTTGATCTTGTCTTTAAGTTGTCCAAATTTTTACTTTATTCTTCTCAATTAAAAATTGACAAAATATATGCAAATCTTGTAGCTCATGTAGTACATGTCTTCCTTTTCTTTGGAATTTTCTCTGTCTCTCAATAGCCACAGCCATAGCCACAGAAATAGCTCCAGCCATAGCGATAGCTCCAGCCATAGCCACAGGAATAATTACAGCCAGAGCAATTGCAGGAAATCTAGGATGATTCATGGATAATTCATGGGTAAAACACCTTTTCTTTCATTTCAAACTGAGAGACATGGAGAGTGCCTCATCCCTGGACCCCCAAACTGACCTCTTTGCCAAGTGGCTGTCTGTTAGCAAGACATTACCCAAAACTTATAAACTGACAAAATGGAGACTGAACAGACCTCCTGAGAGACCATTTCTGACCAATAACTAAATTATGGCCTGAACTAAGAGCATAAATGACCTTTGGGGTCATTTGAACTAGGAGAAAGGACCAAATAACAACAACACATGGTCAGAGAACCCCCTTCTCTTATCTAAATAGACCAAGAGTCATAAACTCTTACTCACATTCCTGTAGTCTCCCTGCAAATCTGAGCCAAACCTGAATTTCATGTAAATTAAATGTCTAATCATTATGTAAGTTGTGTAATGTTATTTGTCATGTAAATACACAAAGAATGGTATAACATTGATAGTTGTGTGATTATCTGTTCAGGAGATATTAATTCTAGATTTTATTACAATTTCTAATATATGTGACACTACTGCCGTCTAGTGACAAGAGTTAAATTTCCTTATGTTAAGCGTTAATGAATTTTTGGTAACTATGAAACTGTATTTTAAAACCTAAGTGTTTAACTTTTGATCTATTAACCTCATAGACAATCATATATGAAAGAGTGAATTTTCTGAAGCAATAGCAATGTAAAGATATAATGTTTGAAGAATTTTGGGTTGACGTTTTCTTGTATTATTAAACAATAGTCATATTGAATGTTTTAAACAATGAAGTAAGGGTCATGTTGAATTTATATTTGAATATGTTTCTTAAAATTTAATCTAGGCACATAGTTGTTACTTTAACTTTATTTAATTTCACTATAGTATTAAAACTTTTATTTCAGTGTAGATGTTTGAGATGTGCAGATGGTTTGAGAAAGTTGAATCAATTAAGGTTGGATGTTTAGACATCATGAAGTGTTAATATGAAGGTTAATGTTTGATACGTTAATAGAAGAACTGACTTATTATGAAATGAATGTATACTGCATAACTTTTCCTAAATGGTTTTACAATATATGATACAAGGTGACATGAAATGTTCAGGCCTGATTCTGAAGTGTGAATTTTGCATTTAAAACTCAAAACTTAACTTTAGTGTGAGAAAGATTATTTGCCATGTCAACCAGCAGAAGTCAACCACACCTTAAAAGTTCCTAAAACAAAGAAATTGAATATTCATCATTCATATTCATACGGAAACGTATTGTTGCCATGGCAGAAAATGAAAACGGATCAGTATCATGTTATAACGTGAAAAGTTTATTGTTATAACAAGATGTTTTTCACGTTCTAACAAGATATTTTCACGTTATTATGACATACAAAGTTATCACGTTATAACAAGATAAATAGTATATTGTTATAACACGAAAAGTTCCTTAAACTGCAACTCGGATGGCTTGCTGACCGCAGCCAACCCAACTGGGAGTTAAACCGAAAGACTCATTTCAGAGCAACCTGAAATAGCCTGACTCCTCTCCACCAGTGGTTCCACACCACTGCACCGCAAAGACTCAACCAAACCAAACCAGCCTGCCACACCAAACTGTAACTGCAGTAATAGCAATAGCTTTAACCATAGCCACATTGATAGCTCCAGCCACAGCTCCCACCATAGCCATAGCAATGGCCACAGCAATAGCTCCAGCCATAGCTGTAGCAACAGCTCCAGCCATAGCCAGAGCATTAGCTCCAGCCATAGAAATAATTTCTGCCATAGCCATAGAAATTGCCACATCAATAGCTCCAGCCATAGCCATAGCAATTGCTACAGCAATAGCTCCAGCCATAGCCAAAGCCACAGCAATAACTATGGCCACAGCCATGGCAACAGAAATGACTATGGCCACAGCAAAGGGCACACCCAGTGGTTTTGTGGTTACAGCCAGTGGCGATGGCTACAGTTGGAGTTCATTACTCTATCTTTGTTCCCAGCAGTGGAGAACCCCCTCTCTGGACCAAGAGTCTTTTGGGACCTTAATCTACTGGGAGGGTCCTAGTTGAGTGGCAGTGTGGTGTCTCTATATGCAGGAAACCCTAGCATTTGTGATACAGATTTCGCGATACAGAGGTCACTCACTAGGTTGAGGCTGTGTGTGAAACACTTCATGAGTTTCAAGTTGTCCAGCTGTACAGCAGCTAGCATGTTAGTAGCATTTTAAGTAACACATACCAGATCCCAAATGTAAGCTTCCAATCATTTCCACCAGTGTGAAACAACTCATTTATGTTTTCACTCGTGTGGCTAGTTTGTAGAACATAAGACTTGAGCTGCCAGTCATCCAGAACATAGTGAGGATTAAAGGTGACAAATGGCTGAGCTGTAATGTCCACAAATCATATGCAAGTGCTACTCTCATTGCTTCCAAGCCTCTTGAGCCTTTTTTCTGTCTCCTGGTATACAAAAGAAATGGTATACCTGGGCTCAACTGTGTAGATCATGAATCAAAATCCATCCTTAGCCACAGCGCTCTACAGACGTAGGTATTTTGAAATGAAACAGACAATGGACTATTTCACCCAATAAGAGTTGGCTAGAAGCTTTGTGAAGAATTTTATATTTTGTGGTGCACTGTTCTCTAGTAATATAGCCTGTTTGATTGTTGGGTTTCTCTCCTGTGAAGCTCTTCTGAACAAACACTAGACTACTGAAGAAGTGTCAAAACTGACTACAAAACCCAGATTAGTCAAAACTTAATTTGATTGGTGTACATAAAGTGTTTTGGCCATTGGTATTAGCAAAGCTGAGTTATGTTATGTGAACACAAACATCATTTCCTTCTGTTTCCTGTGAGAACTGACCTTTGACCCCTACATCTTGCTCCCAGCATTGAGTCATACATGCATAGACACATGCTATCCCTTGAGAGCTTGGCAGCCTGTGCTCTACAAAGTCCCTGCTTTCCTTTGCTTGATTCTCTGTATATTTTTTTTACTCTTAAAGTCTAAAAATACACTTGAGTGCGGATGTTGCTGCTGTGTTATATAAGCTTATGGGATTGAAGTGTCAGGAATGAGAGGCTGTACAGAAAGTTTCAGGATCTTAGTTCTCACAAAGTAAACAATCATGGAAGAATGACAGTTTCCTGGAATGGCTTCACAGAGAAGATCTACCCAGAATTAACTTAGCTCCATCTTTTGGTTACTTTCTAAAAATGTCACAGGTTTCCTGAGGGGAACACTAACTATCACTCAAATTGTATGTAGTCTATATCCAGAGTTTTATAGGAGTGTGACCATTCCCATGGTAAAAAGATTGTCCCACAAATGTTATGGTAATAATGGTATTTTCCTGACTTTGAAACTTGCTTTGCATGTCTGTATGATATTTTAGTGACCAGGGCAGAGCACACAGTGCACAGGTGGGAGGAAAGGCGTAGACAGTTGGGAGGTTCATTCAAATGAAGCAGTGCAAAGACAGTTGTTGTATTTTGGTTGAAATTTGGTCCTAGATGTCGCGCTAAATATAGATGTCCCAGAACCACATCTATTTGTAGCACAATGTCAATCCATGCTGATTTGGTGATTTTATCAACAGGATCAAACTAAATACTTGCTTCAAGACATGGTGCAACAATGGATTAATGCTTAAAATATAAATAATTTATTTCAATTAAACACTCTCCAACCAAAATTGGCCCAGAAAATAATGTTTAATGTGGTTAAAGCAGGAAAGTCAGTAAATCAGTCTGCATTGATAAATGAATGCTTGAGATTCCTACAGTCTCTGCTGTCCACAGCTGTTTATACTGTATGAAAAGCTTCTCCTCCAGTTCATTAAATCCCTGCAGCATCTGAAGGCAGCAGGACTGATATGTTGATAAATCCACAGCCTCTGAGAAGTGAAGCACCAGAGCGCAGTGCCATTACGCATGGGAGTTCACTATGTTTACCTTCATTAAAGCGCCTGATGTCACCAGGCTGCTACAGTATAACCACACACACCTTTACACACATCAGACTGGTCAGTTATAACTCAATATTCTATTTTTTATGAAAGAGACGTCAGGTTAGCAGGGCTCATCATAGCCTTTTTCCCAACTTTCTTTCTACCAAAAGTAGCGTCTCATGTTTTATCCATAAAACACATTGCAGTGCAAAGGCAGTTGTGTATACATTAGAATTATTGCTGAAATAGCATTAGTCTGATATAATCATATAAACGGCTGTACCAAATCAATCTTTTTTTTTAAATTTCTATTGTTATTATAATAACTAACTGATGAAAACAACTACTCCATCTGTCTTTGGTTGCAGATTTGTGTTAATGTGTGTTCATGTCATGACGCTCTGAACTGTCTAGTCATTTCCTGAAGAAAAGCTTTCTGTTCGTTGAGCTGTCATTATCACGTTTAACTATGATTGGCACAGCTGGTTCAGAGCTATGAGAGCAGTGATGTGGCTGAGAGAGTAATTAATAATCACCACACCCACTGATCTATAGTCACCTTCACCCAGTTTGCACGTTGCGCTGCTACACATACACAAACCAAAATAGCAGGTGCGCATGGAGACGCCCACACAGTCCGTGCACCTAAGACATACCACCTAGTGCTTGTTGTTGCACTGCAAGGTTAAAATAGGGCCCAGAAAGTCTTATTTCTTGCTATGTGATCTAATGAATATATTATATAGATATGTTCATAATTTCCTCTGTCGTAAATGTTTTCATCATTGTTTTAGGTTAAATTTTTTTAGGCATATTCATGCAGTGGTTCTAACAAGCCTTCAGACTTTGCTTAAGACTTTTGCTTTTTAATCAACTGTTCAGGACATAACAAAACACGTTTTGAGTAACTAATTTTACTACATTTACATTTTACAGGACATAGACACATTTTGGTTATGATCCCAGGCATGGTATTGCTATATCAGTGCACAATACTTTACACTGATAAACTTTAAATGAATTTTTTATACAAATCAAGAGTAAATACACCTTGAATCATGTAACAGTGCAACTTAATGGTTGGCTGACATTCCAGCCTGCTAATAGATTATTACAAGAAGATCGCAGTTTGTGCAACCTTTCAGAAAAACAGCTGGTTATTGAAATAGCTCACCACAAAGCCTCTATATGTTGCAGAAATACGCAGCATTCTTTTTTCTCGCAATTTCATATGTTCTTTATGTTGGTTACTCCAGATCTAAATATGTTCAAACACAACTGAGGTTAAGTAGAGAGAGCTGTTTTGCAAATATCACAGTCAGTGACGTTTAAATGAACAGGACAAAAACAAACCTGATTGTGTTTTCACTCAGCAAGTTGCACGAGCTGAGGTGGGAAACAAATGACTAATCTCTTATTTGACACGTCATGGCAAGAAAGATAAAGTGTCGTTGCAATTTGGTTGTAAATGGAAGAAGAGCAAACTTTGTTGTAGATTGTTTACATTCAGCTAGGATTTTATCTACTCTAGGAACATCTCACCAGTGCTGTAGTACTGCAGTCGGGGCCCCCCCCACAGCCCTGAACCTAATTTTTATAAGATGTGGTAACACATAGTTTGAGGTTGTACATCACTAGTTATAATGACTATACTGTGAGTGCATGTAAGTGCAAGTGAGTTTGTGAGTTGCTCCACTCACTTGTCCACTGAACTGATTGGGGCATAGTATCTGGTGGTGGTCCAGCAGAGGTAGCCTTGCCTTGTCCTGGGGTCTGACAGTGTGTGATGTGTTCTACAGGGTGTCCACCACAGCATGTGTGCACAGACACACACACACACACACACACACACAAGCTTCTATTGACTTATGAGAGTGCTGTTTGGGAATGTTTTCAGTTAGTATGTTATGTTGACATTTCTTTGACATGTAATGCATCACATTTGAGCTTGCAGTGATTAGTAGCCACTGACAAAGAGAGAAACAGAGGGGGGAGAGAGAGATATACTGGGCATGTATTGGGGTGGTTGATCTTGCAGTGATTGCAGCTGAGTAGAGACAGAGAGAAAGTGAGGGAGGGTACCTTGTGTTCATCAGAGTTTTATCGTTATCTAAGTTTAGATGTTGGCTCACAGACAGCTTCTCAAGTAACAAGGCTGCAGGCTCAGTTCAGCCACTCCACACTGAGACAGAAACAGAGCTACACACAGAGCTTTAAACTGATACGAGCAAAGCCATAGAAAAGTTGCAAGTCACAAGGAATAGTAGGAGAGGCAGGAGAGGGTCTTTGTCTATTTCAAACAATACATGCAGACGTAGATAGAGGAGAAGCACACACTGGACTATTCTGTTTGGTACCAACTCTTAACCAGTCATCAGTTTATCTCTGCTTTCTACCTGCCAGACCTGGGCAATGACAGAGGAAGCAGAAGAGGAAGTCGACCTCTCTCCAAAGACTGAGCAACAGACTCCACATTTTCTACAAGATATCATCTTCCACGGCAAGTTTAGGGTGAGTCTCCATATCACAACGTCCAACATATGTAGATTATTTTAAGTTTAGAGCCTAATGTATAGCCTATTTTAAGCTAAGATAGCTAATACGGTATGCCAGGCTGAATCTTGGGGAAATAATGTATAAACTAATGCACAAGAGATAGATCTTTTCATGTGAGAGTGATGGTGATGATTAGGCATAAGAAAAAACGTGAAGTTTTGTGTTTGAAAATATCACAGAATGAAGTGCAACATCAATTACTTGAACAAAGGTAAATATTCCTCTAGAAGGCATCTGATTTTATTGCTAGTAGTTCTTGTTAAACATGACCAAAGCTTATCCCTTATCGTCTGTCTTCATATCTGTAGTTTGTTTTCCCTTGTCCTTACAAATTGAGAAAATAATAGATTATAGCATTTTTGGTACATTTAGAATTCCCACTGCCTTTTTACTGACAAGGAGTTGTGAACATGTCTTACAACAATCACATAACTCATTCCCTGGACAATGTTGACGGCCTGTCACCTTGCGCCATCACTGCTACCTTGACCTAAGAGGAAGATCAAAACAGAGTTCATTCTGTGTATTAACAGGAGAACTCACACTGCACTTAACCACATCTTATTTATGACTCCTCTCTGGTGGTGTGAGCAGCTAAGAGCTCAAAAGTGAGGAGTTGAATAGAACTGCAAGGAAGGAGGAGACATAGGGCCTCATTCATAAAAGATTTGATCTTAGAGGTTTTGGCTGGCGATTTTTCTATATTTTTCTTATTGTCAACAAATCTCATATGCAGCGCCAAACCACCAATGAATTAATCTATTAACAAGTGTTATGTGTTCATCCAAAGTCTGATATATCTTATTCCTCTGTGCTGTAGACCTCTGTTCCAAAACTAGTATCACAAGAACAAACTGACACTGACATTGGATGCAGAAGGCACATTAACCAGACAAGATTCATTTTAGACGTTATGGAATTAACATTCTCTACAATTGATATAATCTGCTGCCAGTAATGTTTGTTATTCTAACCTGCAAAAGTGACTGTTTGTGCCCACAAAAAATGGCGAGCTGCTGTGTGAATGTTGCTGTTAACTCTACAAGATAAAAGGCTAAAAGTGATTTGTTAGGGTCAGAGTTTAGGTAATCTTGGTATTTTGCCAACTGGGAACTTCCAACATGGAACTAGCTAATCTTCAAGTCTAAATGGGTGGAGTTCCCCGCACAGAGTGCATGCTCTCTGTGTAGTTTGATCTTTCCCTCAGATCTGTAGCCAGAGATTATAAGTAGACTTAATAAGGAGAAATACTGTAAGTAGGCTCAGGTCACAACGCATCTTATAATTCACACACTATTTATGTCTCATATAGAATTTACTCAGATGTGCCACAGTGGGCATGGCAGCTGCCACCCCTACTATGACACCTAACTGCCTCCCCAGCTTCTGAAATCATAGTTTTCATTCACTAGGTCTCTATGCCATCCAAATCCTTGAAATATGTAGAGAATCCAGAAGTCATAGCACTAAGACTCCACAAAACCTAGATAGGGCACTGTGCCAAATATGAACTGCACAGCTGATTTCACACACAGCAAGCAACTGACAGCCTGCTGCTGAGTTGCATTTGGAGCTGAGGATGGACATCAGACCTTTATCTGTGTAGACTTCAACTCAAACAAGTCAGTGGTGAATGTAATTTACTGCACCCTAAGTTGGATTCCAAAACCATAACATGGTCATCAATGTAACTTAAGCTAAAGGTGCAGTCTCAAAGCAGCTAGTGCATTCATTACTTACCTTGATGGTATTTGGTATTTGGTGGGCCCACTATCGTAGGAATGACATCCATTTTAGACACTTTTTCCAATGCAGGAAGCAATGTGTTCTTTATCCTTCCTCTTGTGTTAGGGTCGGCACCGACCCGTTTTAGTTTTTAAATGCATAAAAGAATCACTTAAAATTTGTTTATTGTATCAAGGCTTTTTGACTTTGTCAGGAACCTTGATTTCAACAAAATTAAACAAAAAAAATGTTTTCACTACATTATAAAATGCTCTGGTTGAAATTATGTCCTTTGTGGTGTTAGGGTCGGTTTCGACCCGGTTATAAAAATAAGATTATAAAGCCATAATTAGAGCCAAAATTGAAATCATAAGTGCACTGTCAGCCAACACACTGACAGCCACCTCCTCTCCCAATCATGTGAGCTTCAGGAGATGCTCATTTGTCCAGTATAGCTGCAAAAAAACAAAACAAACAAAGATGGGTATGTCCAGTCGTGAGGTCACTTCACTCATTTGACTTGCAGAGGGCACATCTCTAATTTGCAGCATGCACAAATGAAATGAAGATTTATGGTGAGCCAAGTTCTAGATAACATTTTTGGAGAAAATGAGGCAGAAGACACAGATCAGCATAGCGATGCAGAGGAGCAAGTTTCTGAGGAAGAGGAC
Organism: Scomberomorus guttatus; assembly: GCA_038419695.1. Classification (NCBI taxonomy): domain Eukaryota; kingdom Metazoa; phylum Chordata; class Actinopteri; order Scombriformes; family Scombridae; genus Scomberomorus; species Scomberomorus guttatus. Next base: position 505,256 of record CM076453.1, read on the forward strand.
AATGTGGAGTACCAGCTGGAAGACACAGACACATCTGAGTCTGATGCGGAGGTCACTGGTGCTGAGGCTGCTCCTGCTGATCACCTAATTCATTGAAAGTCTCTAATGACTCTTGTTATGTGTCCATAGTTGTGCCAGATTACATTTAACATTCTCTTAACATTATCCCTGGAAACAGGATCCATACGTCTCATTGCTTTCTGTACACAGGTGGCCGGTCCAAGTAGTCTCACTTGTAGGTCTGCATGTCTCTCACTCACACAGGCTCACACACACACACACACACACAAGCATGTTCTTGCACACAGAGACTTTTACTCTGATTTAGCTTTCTAATAGTTTTGGAAGTAGTAATTGATTTCTATTGGTTTGATTTGTTTGATTGGTTGTTGTTTGTTTGAACTTGCAAATCAATATTTTGTGTTATGACCTGTTCTGTGTTTCAATGTGTTTATATTAAGTTCTATTGCTGACAAAAATATATATTTTTTTGCATTTTCTTGGAGAAAATATATATGGGTCGAAACTGGCCCACAACACCATAGATGTTACTATAGTTATTAATTTTAAAATTAAAAAATAAATCAAGCAAATTCATTTCAGAGATGTCTTCTATGATTCTCTTGAGGTTAAGTTTTCTTTTTTTTAAAATTGAAATTGAGAGGTATACTGATAAAAAAAGACACCCACACCAAAAATATTAAACCCAACATTTTCATGGATAAGGAAGCCTAACAAGGTAACCAAGAGATGACAAAAAAAATGGATTATTGTTTTTAGTGTATTTTAAAGCTGATTTAAGACACAGGTCGAAACCGACCCGTTAACACCGGGGATGGTAACAGAAACCTAACACAGGAGGAAGGTTATGTAGCTAGGCGGACAGTAACACAATGTCTACACAGAGAGCAGCAGCAGCAGCGAGTGCTCCATCTGTGTCCTCTTTGGAGGTGTACAGGTACAGTGCTGAGCGTAGGTCACCCAGTTTTTGGAAGCACTCAGAGCCCAATACACAATGACTTTAGTTATGTGCGTAAAATGGAGGGTAATAGCCTTGAAGCCAAAAAATATGCCTCATGCCACGGTTACGCACATATAGTGCATGTGACATGGGAGCCGGTACACAGGTTGTGTAGACAGCTGTATTGAACATAGAAACGTACTCTTCTGAAGACGCACGTGAAACGGACAACTGAAAAGCAGCTGAGATGCTTTCAATGTAGACTCAGTGTAAGGGTGTTGAGGTTTAAATGGCACATGTGACATTCCTGCAGGACAACAGAGTTTGCATCGTGTCACAGACAGGCAATTAATTTTTACACTTTTCATCAGCTGAGACCATTGCTTACAACCTTTTCCTAATATAAAGTATTTTAGTTGCCTAGCTCCAACCATACCATAATGCCTCTACAAACAATAATTGTATAATAACAATAGATTAAATGACAATGGGTAAAGTGAAAGGGGTTGCTCATAGTAGAAACCCACAGATAATTATCGCCAGACATAGCAGTTACCCACAGCTTTACAGGACATTTCAGTGTCTTTTAGCTCATTGTTTTGGTTTTTCTTTCCTGCAACTTTACTGCTTTCATACACTGTCACTGCCCTTGTAGCATAATTTTCAACGCCACTGGTAAACATAGTGTAGCATTTAGCAGCTTTTCTCAGGCTGCTAAATGAACACATGCAATTTTTATAAGATGTGGTAACACATAGTTTGAGGTGTTACCACATGAACACATGAACACATGCATGCCTGCTTTAAAAGCAGGCATGCATGTGTTCATCTGTATGCTGAATGCATACAGATGAACATCTGGCAAGATACTTAGCGGCAGTATCTTGATACAAGGGAAATATGCCATGTTTATGTCTATGTGAAGCAAAAAGCAAGTCCTATTTCCTTTGAATTCATACAAGCATGCATGATCTTCTCATCTGAACACAGTGACATCAGAAGGCATGCTGATCACATCCAGATGAACATCAACAAGATGCAGCATCTCAATTCAAAAGGAAATATGCTTTGTTAAAGGGGACCTATTATGCTCATTTACAGCTCTATATTTTTACTCTCCACTAGAGTAGCTTTGCATGATTCACAATTCAAAAACTCCTTATTTATCTTATTCTGGCCCTTTATGCAGGCCCTTTATTTTAACCTCTGTCTCTTAACAGGCAGTCTTAGCTCCTCTGTCCCCTCCCAATTAACCCACTCTGTTCTGAGCTTTCCGGAAGCCTGCCGAGGGGCAGCCATATCAGAGTTGTGTTAAGTTACTGCAGATGAAAACCCAGCATTTCTTGCTTTACTGCTTCATATTAAAAGCTTTTAAATGACTAAATAACAGGAGACTTTTATTGCGAAGAATTTACAGGAAATTAAATGTGGAATGGAAAAACACCATGATGTTAACGGAGCGGAGCAGTGAACTTGTGTGCTGTGCTTAGAGCAGATGACCATATAAAGAAATCTGTCACGAGCCGACATCGGCTCAGGCTGAAAGTAGAAAAGCTGTTGGAAACCCAGCATTCAGAGTAGTCTGAAGCCAGTGCTTTTTGCTCACAGGGATTACTTCTACATGCATTTATCTCATTATTTGACACTTAGGCCACTTTTCTAAAAGGAATACCTGAGAGCTTTATGACAGAAACAGGTTAGAAACAGGATTACCTGCACCATTACATTATATTCAAAAAGTGCCCCAAAACCAAAAGAGTGAGCCACATCAGACAAGAATCCCGGGGCGACCAATTCAACAGCATCATATAAGGAAGATGCCATTATACATGAAACTACCTAAAACCATAATGTCATTGGGTTTCCATAGATTAGAAAGGGTGATTAGACTGGATTGAGCAAGCTGCATTGATTATATTGCTTCGGAAGGTTATAAATCGCAACAGTACAATTCTATGACAGTGAATCACAGGCTGCTGATGTCAGATTAATTAGTAAAACAGAATTGGTGTAGACACAGATTGAACATATTCTGTCAGTGCATCACCATTATCAGCATAGCAGAATGAACTTTGTTAGAATATACACTGTGTCCTTTGCATTTGTAAACAACCTTCTAGAATATTTTCCAGGAGCAGATAAATAAAGGAATTTTGAATTATCCCCAAGTTTTCTCCTTCCTGAGAGAATATCCAACAAGATCTTTGAATGCATTTGTGATAGCTAATTTGACTATACGGTTCCCAACTGCCTTAGTTAAGAACATTACCAATCCCACAATATAAATATCATTTTGTGAGAAAGTCCTGCATTCAGAATTTTACTAAACCCACATTAATCAGGCAGTGAATAAAATAGCAACAAGGAGAAAGGGTCACTCATAGAGCCAAAACTAAGGAAAATTAACACTTGCAGCTGAGAAAGCTTGAGGTCCTTTGAATTGCTTTTACAAACTTTCCTGAATAGTTCAGTCTCACAGCCATTGACAGAAAAAGTATTCAGACCCTTTACTTAAGACACGTAGTATGACCACAGTGTAAAAATATTGTTACAAGCAAATGTGCCAAATTTGGTTAATCTACGTCAATTCTGAAAGAGGGGCTTCAAATTTGAAAATGTATAGGGGGCGCTTTCGAGCCATTTTGCCACGCCCATGCCCAAAACCCATAAAATATTAAATTTTTCACCACTTCTGATGAATATCCAAAGTTTAATGACTTTTTGAGGACGTTTAGGCCCTCAAAAATGGTTTTCTTTTGGAAGAAGAACAATAATAATTAAAGCTGCAAGCAGCGATGGTCGGGCCCTCACACCTTCGCGCACGTTGGGGAGCACCGCAGTCGAAGTGCTTTTATTGCGGGCATGCAGATGTGTTCAGTACCAGGCTGTTATCGAATGTTGCACGAATATCACTTCCTGTGTCCACTATGTGGCGCTAGAGAACACCCACTAATTATATGTCATTTTGCTGCATATCATGTGTAGACCACACCATGTAAATTTCATATAAATCAGATGATGTTTGTCATATAAGGCTGACTTCCTGGTGTCAGTAGGTGGCGCTATGACTGTGACTCAATATTGACACATAGATGTGTTAAGGTCAGGACCCTTATCAAGCACACTATCAAGAAATTTGGGGCAGATCAGACAATATATGTTTGTCATAACAACTGCCTTTTTCACGGTGAAACATTGAAATTGGATGCACTGCCACATCAAGGGCGTTCAATGAAAACTCAAGATTTTGATAACTTCTTATCACAAAGGTCTTTAGATGACACTGGCCAAATTTGAAGTCAGTGGGGTTAAAACTCTAAGAGGAGTTCGTTAAAATACAACCCCTGGAAATGGCAAAAACTGTGCCAAAATTGCACAGTAAATACTTCCATGTTGGACTTAGGGTATGGCTCCAAGAGGCTTTTTTGTACATCTGGACATGATACATGTGCCTAACAAATTTCATTCATCTATGTCAAATTTCAAGGTGGGGGCTTTGAATTTGAAATATTCTACCCTCCAGTCATCTTGCCCCACCCAAGCCCAAGACCCATATCAGACAACTAAATACACCCCTTCTGACGTGTGTGCGAAGTTTCATGAGTTTTCAAGCATCCCTAGCCCTTCAAAAACAGCTTCCAGTTTCATGGCTAATAACGCATCGCCATGGCAACAGCTTTCGATGAAAACTCAAAAGCTTCAGCATTATCGACGTCCTACAGCTTAGCTGACCAAATTTTAGGTGCATCTGATTAACCTGCTAGAAGTAGTTAGTAAAAGTATGGGGCATATAACTTCCTGTTGCTAGTAGATATTACTATAATTCAGTATTGTCCTGTACATGTCTTCCAATTGGGACTCTCATAAAACATGTGGAATTTGGGAAAGATCTGAGAATGTGGAGTCAAGTTACAACAGTTTATATTTTCATGTTGAAACATCGAAACTCGACGCGTTGCCACGAGAATGGCATTCCATGACAACTCACAAGATTCACAACATAACATCAACAATGTCTTAAGGCTTTTCTGACCAAATTTGTGTAACTTCCTGTTGCCAGTAGGTGCCGCTATGACTATGACTCAATATTGACATGTAGATGTGTTCAGCTTGAGACTCTTGAGAAGCATGAGAAATTTGGTGCAGGTTAGACAATGTATATTCAAGTTACAACAACTTCCTGTTTCGTGGCAAAACATTGAAGTTTGCCTCTTCAGTACGACAAAGGTGTTCAATGAAAACTCAAGATTTTGATAACTTTTCATTGCAAAGGTCTTTAGATCACACCGACCAAAAGTACAAAACGGTGGGGTTAAATCTCTAGGAAGAGTTTGTTAAAATACAACGCCGGCAAATGGTAAAAACTGTGCAGAAATTGCAAAATAAATTCAAAACAGCTGACTTCCTGTTGGACTTAGGGTATAGCTCCAAGAGGCTTTTTTGTGCATCTGGACATGATGCATCATGCTCAGGCCCTAATAATAATTCCTTCAATTACAAGAGGGCCTTCGCACAGCTAGATGCTCGGGCCCAAAAATAATTCCTTCAGTTTCAAGAGGGACTCGGTCCCTAACAATAATAATAATAGAGAATAATAATAATTCCTTCATTTACAAGAGGGCCTTCGCACCGCTAGGTGCTGTAATTTCTGTAAACCACAAGATGCGCATGAGGTTAGTACCCCAAATTTTTAAATCTTTTTCAGCACAGACAGTGTCACATGGCTTCATCCTTCCATCACTAGCTATAGTCAACCCCAATCATGTTGAACATTGAAACTCCAAGAACTTTTCATGCTTTATCATGAGCTAAATCTGTCACATGGAAAAATTTACTTTGCTGGAATAAAAATGGCTGTAAATTCTGCAACCATGAAACATGACCAAAACAAAACTAAACTGCTCATATAAACAAACACACACTTCTGCCTCTATATGCTGTTCCTGTGTTCTAAATCCTTACCCTTTCCTGTCTTTTCTCATGTGTGTGCTGTCAGCTGCTGAAGGCTCTAACCCCAGAGGAAAACACCCACTGCCAGCATGGCCTCTACTTCCAGGATGGTCAGAGGCGTGTTGACTACGTCCTGACCTACCCTGTGAAGAAGCCAGCTGGGGGCCGATCCAGTCGACAGTCAATGCACCTGCTCACTGAAATTGCTGTTGCCCGCAGCCTACGCTGTGGCCCCCGGAGCCGTGACAAACATGTCCAATACCACCAAGCAGAAATGGCGAGAGACTCGTCATTATCTCCACTGTCATCACCGGAGTCCAATGTGGAGCTGGGCTGCCCAGGAGAGACCTTCGATGGCCAGGAGGATCATAAGTCATTCAGGAGGGAGGAGTTTGAGAGGAAACTAAGAGACATGGGGCTGGAGCTGGAGAAAGACGAGGACGTGAGTTCTATGTATTATATAATAAATTATATATAGATACATCACTAGGTGGAGCCTCTTACTGTTCAAGAAGATAGAGTTACAGGTGTGCTTGCTGACCATCCATAAGGGCCACACAAATTGTAAAACAAATGCACCTCCCTGTTGTCCAAAGAAGAAAAAAGTCGCAGTGTGCCTCTCTCTTCTCACTGTAGCAGTCGTAGTGTTGAACACTGCAGCATAAAGTTGTGAAAATTACACACAGTTGTTGTCTGGTGACTGTCTGGTTTAATTAGCTATATAAGGGTTCATGCTAATGCTAAACTAGCATTTTCAACAGAAGATGCTAGTTTAGAAGCTGTTTGGTAACATAGGCTGGGAGCTGAGTGTCAGATAGCTAAAAGAACTGCTGTAGCTCAGCTCAGGACAAGCAGGACTTATTATACATGCTTCCAAAAAAATCAAAACTATGTTGAACGGTATAAGTGACACTCTCCTGCTCCCTTGGAGTATAAATGCATTATGGTGCTGGCAGTAGGCCTAAATGTTGAAAGATTTCCTAGACAGATAAAGATGGAGCAACCATATTTGTGCGTCCCTGGGACATCTGTTGGAGCTGAGCAGCTGAGCAGTTTCCATCACTCCACTATGTAGATAGGGTATGCATATTATTTCATATAAAACTGGTAAGACAGAAATTCCATTGTGGGGAGATTGGTCCATGTACAACACACTTGCTGTAATTGTTGTATATATAGCAAACAAATGACACATTGTGTCATAATTCCATATGTGTTATTTTATAGTTTTGATGTCTTCTGTATTGTTCTACAATGTAGGAAATAGTAAAAATAAAGAAAAACCCTTGAATGAGTAGGTGTTTCCAAACTTTTGACTGATAGTATATGGTGTGTATATATATATATTTTATATATATATATATATATATATATATATATATATATATATATATATATATATATATATATATATATATATATATATATATGTGTGTGTGTATATATACTGGTATATTTATATATATCAAATATCGCATTAGCTGTCAAGTTAGAAGACTTCTGAATGCCTTGAACAATTTAGAATGCAGTCCATTTCTGTAAAACTATTGGCAGGGTTGCAGCTAAGATATGTGTGTTTATCAGCCTTGTAGAAGTGGAAACTGATATTCTGCCTATGTATAAGATGTCCTAATGCCAGCATATAAATAGGAAATTGCAATTGCAATTGGCTGACCTACAGTTGCCAGTACCAAATCGAAGGTCTTCATTCATATTTTCCTGAAACTGGGTGCAAATAAAATTTGTTCATAAATTAATTATCAATATGGAGATTACACTGAGAACTGTGAAGGACCTTCTCTTGAGAAAATTCAATTCTAAGAACTTTAATGAATATCTTCATACAGATTCAAAACAGGAAGCTACATGTGAAACTGAGCGCCCAAAGGGCCTTTTCACACCTGAAAGTCCGAACCAAGGTTTATGTTTTTGTTACATTGATCTGCTTGGTTTTGGTTTCACATTACAATTAATGTGAGCGCACATGACAGACCTACGTCCTGTAGTCATCACCTACCTGGGCTGCATCTGCCTATACTTGACATTGGTTTGTAAATGGGCATGCGCCTGACAGAGGCATGTTGTCAATTCCGCAGGTAGCCTTCTATCACCGTTTGAATTAATGGAGAAAAGTGAATGAACAGATTAATTTCATTGCCACTATATTGTACAACACCATGCTTTCTTTTCTTTAATTCAATTGGATAAAACAGTCCTTCTTTAATTCCAAAGTGAGGAGGTGAGTGAATTCCACAGAGACGTGGGGTGAGTGTCTCACCCAGGGCCTACACGAACTGACCTCCTTGCCCAAGTGGAGGTCTGACAGTATGACACTGGTCAAAATGAAACACTGTGACAAAGAGGGAGGTTAAAGACCTCCCTAGAGATCATTTCTGACTAAATAACCTAAGCCTTAACTAAAAGCAACCAACGCAACCTCAGACCTGCTGAGGCAACATCAACTACAACACAACTCTTCAACAGTAAGGCATAACTTTGATAACCCTTTGTGATCAAGGGTTGATGTCGAATAATGTAAAATTAAGAAGATCATTTCTTTAGAGGAGTCGAGTTAGCTTTCCTTAGCATTCTCCATTGCTATATGTTAGCCCCGAGTTGCACACTTTGAGCCACTATTTCTATATGATTTTTTTTCTATGATCATTTAAAGGCCTCATTATTCTTTTGCTTCATTATCCTATGCTTTATCATATTATCACTAAGACATTTAGCTATTAATAAATGTCTTCATTTATCTTAAGAAGTCGTGGTTTCTTGTGAGCACAGAAGACAGAGGTCACTGTTTTGAAAAGAACTTGGTTTTATGAGACTGATTAATTGATCAAATTGAGAAATTAATTTAAGCATTAATGTGTTCTCCAGACATTAAAGATTTTCTTTTAGGAGGTGGTACCCTGGATATTACGAGGTAATTAATTAATAAAAGTAGATTTAAAGTCCTACAATATTGTATTATTATACTATATAGACTACAGTTTCTTTATCTTCAGGTGGCATTGAGTTTTTTCCAGTTGACTTTCTATAACGTCGTCAGACCATATTTCAATTAAAAACTTCAGTCCATCCAGTTCTGACAATAGCCTGCCGGAATTTCCTGTAATTGGTCCAAAAGTCCGAACCATCCAAAAAATGTTTTCACACTAGAAACGAAACGAACCATGATTCAGTTTGATCAATACCAAGACCACCTCTTTTGTTGGACCAAGGTTCGGCTGTTTGGTCCAGACCGTGGTCTGGGGGAGGTTTCACACCTAAAATTTTGGTTTGGAACAAACTGAAAAGTCAAAAAATCCAGACTAAATGAGGTAGGTGTGAAAGGGCCCAAAGTTTCCCTCTGTGTATGTCTGCATGTGTAACTTCAGCGTCCAACACAATTTAGAAACCTTGAGCTTCACACAGTTTTCTGCTTTGAAGCTGTATACTTGAATTCATTTATGATTAATAATGAATTATTTATTATTATTATTATTATTATTGTTGAACATAATTTTACAAGCTCAAAATCTTTTAGACCCTGTATTATTCTTGAACAGTTAATCCAGACGTTGACATGCCAGTAATGTCTGTGGTACCTCATAGGGATATTTCTCCTTTGGCACAGTTTCCCAAACCTCTAAATGTCTCTTATCTCAGATCAGATTTCACTCTGTCACAGTACAATCACCAGTTTGAGATGCTGCTTGATCTGTCACTAATGGGACTTTCAAACTGTCTGAGTTGACAATGAATGGGCCAGTGAGTTAGGTGCTGACTTTTAATCTGATAATTATGGAATCTGATGTGTGGTGTGCCATCTTATCCATGTGCATTTAGCACAGAGGGAAATGCATCTGATTTCCCTTTTGTGTCAAGATGTGTCCTAAAGGGCTGCAGAGTGTGAATATGATTTGCATCAGGTCAGGATGAGTCTTTGTTGAGTCTGTCCAAATGACATATCCACAGCATATCCACAAATCATGCCGTATTTAAAATCCGGTGGGAGTCATAAAGCCTGGGGTAGTGCTTGTGCTTCTCCAAGAACATTTTCCCTGCATTTGAAAGTTCCCATTAGAGCATTTAAAACTACACTGTAGCAGTGAAATATTGCAAAATATGTTGCTGTGACAATTTGGCAGAGAAAACAAAGGAAGTGGGGGGTATCTTTGTAAAACTTTCCCCTGTCATGGTCCAGATTGCTCAGCCATAGTGTACTGTGCAAGTACTTGATGCAATTCTGCTTGTCTCACTTGGTACATAATTTTTTCATACATTGTGCTTGTATGTCTCAGGCAAAGATTCCAGGAGTGTGCTTTCTGAAGATCCACGCTCCCTGGAATGTTCTCTGTCGAGAGGCCGAGTTCATGAAGCTAAAGATGCCCACCAAGAGGGTAAGAATTACTGTCTCTCTTCATTCTCTCTGTCTGAGTAAAAAATGAAGAATCCACTTTTCTTTTATCACTCTTCTACAGTGCCCATAAGGGGACATGGGCAAAAATATATATATTGAGCTGTTGTTTCAGAACAATGGATAGCCCCACTGTTCTTTCAGAACCATGGACAGTGCTGTTTGTGGGGTGCGTGAGCTGCAAACAGCTGTTTCTACGTGCCTCCCCTGCTGATTTTGACAATCATTCATAAATTGAAAAAAGTATTGTTGGTCCTCGACCATGAGGTCAGACAAAGGCAGGCCTACATGTAAAACCTGAGGCCTGACCACGAGGCCTCCTTTGTCCTTTGTCCCCTGAAACAAAGGGAGCAGCGCCAAAATGCTGCTCGCAGAGCCCTCCTCCCACAATGCTTTGCCAGTTCGCACCTAAGTGAGAAATCACAGCGGGAGCTCAAACCCAGGTCGCGGATTGGCAGAAATCCGCAACCACCACCAGGAGTCACGGCAACACAGCCGTGACGTCACCGCCCCCTTAAGAAGCGGCTGCACGGAGTTGCCGTCGCCTTTCCACAGTAACCGCGCCAGGAGGAAGTTCGCTTTCTTCACCGGCCAGATTTGCTACGGAGGTAACCGTACACGTGTATTCCCCCTTTTTCTTTTGGAGTTTCCCCCCTCGCTGGACGAGACGAAACCACGACCCGTGTTCATCCAGAACACAATCATCGGATCCACAGAGAGCGCGGTGTGCAACCCAGCCCTCTCACCTTGCCTGCAGAAGGAAGAAAGGATTTTCTTCACGGAGAAGCGGATAACTTCTATGCCCCGCTATCTACCGACCACGTCGACCACCCTGAAAGAAGAGGGATTTTCTCTGGAGAAGCGGATAACTTCTATGCCCCGCTATCTACCGACCACGTCGACCACCCTGAAAGAAGAGGGATTTTCGCCACGGAGAAGCGGATAACTTCTATGCCCCGCTATCTACCGACCAAGTCGACCACCCTGAAAGAAGAGGGATTTTCGTCACGGAGAAGCGGATAACTTCTACGCCCCGCTATCTACCGACCAAGTCGACCACCCTGAAAGAAGAGGGATTTTCTTCACGGAGAAGCGGATAACTTCTATGCCCCGCTATCTACCGACCAAGTCGACCACCCTGAGTTTCCTCGCTGCCCCACCGAGAAACCAGCCGCCGTTATCCCCGAGGAATTGAACGGCACCGCCAGTACCACACACCGGAGCCCCCGTGGTGTACGCCGACGGACTAAACACACATCAGTTCGCTATAAAGAGCGACACAAGTAAGAGGTTGTCTGGGCAGAGACTATAATATTTTGTGTGTGTTTCATAAGCTTAGTGCTTATTTTATGTTGTTGATGTTTACCGGACCGCCGAGTCCTTGTCTGTTTACTCTAGCGAGTAATTTGAAGTTGTTGCCTGTTTAGTTAGTGTTTACCACGCTAAACTGTTGTTTTGTCCCGATCGGGACCACTGTGTTTGTGCCACCGTGAGAGGAGAGTAAGTTACTTTATCCGCTAACCACCAGACAACGGGCGCACAGATTGCTATCCGTGCGCGCGCTCTCTGTAGATAAAGTAACCGCTGCCTTCCCCCCACGGTCGTGAGACTCCGCCGAGAGTCGGTTTTTCCCTTTCTCTCTCTTTCCCCTCTCTCTCTTCTCCTACTAACCCGCACACACGCACACCTCCATAACCGCACATCTCTTACACATCTGGCGGTAAGATAACGTGGGACATAGCGTTGCTCTGTCCCTCATTACCCGCCATCAGACACGTGTGCTTGTGAACATAAATTGGGTGAGTGCAGAACCGCCGATTGCTAGGTGGCGCCATTTTGCCATTGTACTGTTTGAATACCGCGGCACTTCCGCCGGTTCATTGTCGCGTGACGTGACTTCCTCACGAGGCCACGCCCGCCATCTCAATTTCGTACAACGTCATCTCCCCAGGTCACGCCCGCTACCGTAAGGTGCGCGACGTCAGCTGGTCAGATCACGCCCACCATTCCTGGTCCTGCACGACCACTCACTCACACATCCACTCACTCACATACACGCGCACACACATATACACATACACATACACATACACACCCACACACACACACATACACACCCACTTTGCTTACACATGTGGAACTTGTTTATGCTGTTATCTGTGTATTTGTTGTAGTCTTAGCTGGTAGTGCAGTGTTAATTGATCGAAACATTCGTTAACTTTGTTGATTTTGTGGAGATTAATAAATACTGTTATAGCTTTAAAGAGAAGCCTTTCTGTCATTATTGTGTATTTGTATTGTGATAAGTGGCTGATTGAGAGAGTCAGAGCTCGAATTCAAACCTTCTTTGTTCACCTTAAACGTGGATGTCACTCAGACTCACATCCAGGGTGAACACTTTTATGAGACTACCTTTCTACCTGGTTATTGGTCCCGGTCTCCGGGTGGTGCCCCGTAATTGTTAATCAAAATTAATAATTTTATTTGTTTTATAATTAATAATTATCTCTGATAATCATTAATTATTGCTAATAACCAGCCGTGCTCCTTGAGAACCAACAAATTGGTGCCCCGTGTGAGGCTCTTGATATATCAGCCCTGTCATAATATTGATTCACAATAATCCAGAATTAACAATTTAGTTAAATTTGTCTTTCAAAAAAAAAAAAAAAATTTTTTTTTCTTTTTTGAAATTGTGATTTCTCTAGTGCTCTGCCAGGCATATGCTATAGAGTGGTTGTACGGTATACAGTGTGCACTAGTAGTTGTTTACAGAGAGTTACTAGCAGTTGCATGCTAATAGGAATAATCCCTAACACAACACCGTTATTGGTTGAAATTCATGTTAGTGCTAAAAGTCACTACTAAGGTCCTGCTAAGACAGAAATAGGTTGCAGTCCTTGAATAATCAACCGTGTAAGTCACAGGTTAACCTCTCACCTGTGCATTTAACAACAATTAACAGGAGTCACAACATCCAGCCACCGTGTGGAGTGTGCCAACATGAGCTACCAGAGACCCCACGTGGCTGGAGCTGAAGCTCTACAGTGGGAGGACTCATACATGCAGGATGTGATCTCTAACTTCATTTGCCTCTCCACGCAGGAGAGGTACAACCTGGCTAACTGTAGCCTCAGTGCATGCAATGACATGCTCAAGGAACTGAGGGATTACATAAAAAACCCAGCCGGGAAGCCCGAGCATGCCCTCGCACATGCAATGGGGCAAATGCTCCTGCTCGGCCAGCGCAGAAACCAACTGCAGATAGCCCAAAACCAAGAGCAGGTAGCCCAAAACCAAGAGCAGGTAGCCGAAACCCGACTACAGCTAGCCGAAACCCAACTACAAATAGCCAAAGCCAAACTACAGATAGCTCAGCTGCAGCACAGGAACAAAACTAGGCAAACTTCCTACTTCAAGTTGCAGCAGGAAGCCACAAGCACCCAGGCTGACCTAGCCCAAGTGAAGGGGGACACGGAGAGCCTGCGTTCCCAGCTCAAATGTCCCCAACAGGACAGCGACGAGTCCCAGGCTGACCAGCTAAGTATGCCAGCAAAACCAGCTCCTCAAACGACCGGAGGCACGGCCACAGACGTCGCGTGCAACCCGTCACCGTCACCTCCTCTCTTGAAGGACATCCCCGCACCGGACGAAGCCAGTCAGCGACGCGCGGAACTTCAAGCCACACAGGTAAGGGAGCTTGCCCCGCTCATGAAACAGGAAGCCATCCAGGTAAGGGAGCAGATGACCCCATTCTTCCAGGAGGCTCAAGCTAGAAGCCCAGCAACCCCTGGTGATGCAGTCGCTGACCTTCCCAGCCCAGATGACTGCAAGGTGCCTCCATCAGCTCACTTGATGGATGCAGGTGCTCCACCCTCTGATGGTGCACCCCTCTCACTCCCCAGCCAAAGCCTGCTCCAGGAAGCCGCCCAGGTAACGGAGCCGGTGACTCCAGTCCACCAAGGGATGCAAAGCCTAGCAACCCCTGGTGATGCAGTCGCTGACCTTCCCAGCCCAGATGACTGCAAGGTGCCTCCATCAGCTCACTTGATGGATGTAGGTGCTCCACCCTCCGATGGTGCACCCCTCTCACTCCCCAGCCAAAGCCTGCTCCAGGAAGCCGCCCAGGTAACGGAGCCGGTGACTCCAGTCCACCAGGGGATGCGAAGCCTAGCAACCCCTGGTGATGCAGTTGCTGACCTTCCCAGCCCAGATGACTGCAAGGTGCCTCCATCAGCCCACCTGATGGATGTAGGTGCTCCACCCTCTGATGGTGCACCCCTCTCACTCCCCAGCCAAAGCCTGCTCCAGGAAGCCGCCCAGGTAACGGAGCCGGTGACTCCAGTCCACCAGGGGATGCGAAGCCTAGCAACCCCTGGTGATGCAGTTGCTGACCTTCCCAGCCCAGATGACTGCCAAGTGCCTCCATCAGCCCACTTGATGGATGTAGGTGCCCCACCCTCCGACGGTGCACCCCCCTCAATACTCAGCCACGCCACCTCCTGCCCTGACCAAAGGGGGGAGGATCACGCCCAAGCTGAGAGCGGCGTGGGTGCCTCCGGGCCCCCCTTAACCAGCGAGCTGCATGCACCGCAGAGCTTGCACCCCTGTCCTGATGAGACTCCATCCCCACCACGAAGGAGAAGTCGCCCTCCTCGCCATGACGACCTGAGCGACTCTGGAGTCTCCGATCTGTCAGACAGCCCGCCGCCACATCGACACAGAGGCTTGCACACTCAACAGCTTGAGTCCCCTGCAAGCAATGTTGAATGCTTCAACCCAGATAATCATGAGTCAGACATCAATGATTATCTCATGAAAGTCGAATGCTGCCCGGGTGACTTGCCTCACCCCAAGCGCCCTGCCAGAGGGCACAAAGACCATGCTGAAGTCCTGTGGGTACACACCTCAGCAGACGCCAACCTAGTGCGGGAAGGCAACAAGACGCCTCGCACCAAGATGGACGGCAGAACAGGACCTCTCAGGCACCGACCACCTCGCAAGTGGGGTGGAAACAAAACCAGCGGGATGATGACCAGACTCATCCCCCAGCTAACCTCCATGAACTGTGTCTACTCCCTAAATGGGTGGAGCAGCCTCCACACCGAAGGGGGGGTGGACCCACCATGGTAGTGTCCCCTGCAGTTAAGCTTAGCATGCTGTTTCCACAACCGCAGCATGCAATAATGCTTAACACCGCTCCATCCGGTACCATAGCTCCCATTAAGTGACATCCTGTCCAACCCACATCAGGTTCTGTAAGCCATTCGCACCCCCTCAAAAGGTGGAGCAGACTCAACTCCAAAGGGTAGAAGACGCACCACAGTAGCGTCATAGGGACAGCTGCATGCTTCAACTCACCCATAAACATGCACTAACTCCTAATACCTTCCCATCCAGAGATGTAACAGGGACTCCCCCTCTAACACCGTGCATGCTTTAGCTACTATGTCAGAAGTGTGAAGTCAGAAATAACTTAGGTGAGTATGTAGTTTAGACTAAATTCTTAGCTCGGCTACTACCACTGTTATGCAACCTTCACAAACACATCTGGTATATGGTCTTGGCAGTGCACTCCTGCAAATCCTGTTAGGACTAGGATTCGCACATCACCTACAGGTACACCCCAAACACACACAGGCCAGACTGGACTCCCTCCTTCCCATTCAGCACACCAGTCTGCGCCATTCCACGGGCTAACTCCAACCTCTCTCAGGAGTGAGCCTACTAACCTAACAAACTTTCTTTTTCCTTCTTTTCTTTTATGATTTTGTGTTATTGTGGATAACCAAAAGCAGCAAAGAATTGTTTGTTAATATTATTTTTTTTGTGTGTACCTAGATGTAGTTAGTAACTGCCCAGACATTACCTCAAGTTTAACTGTCCAGACATTACCTCAAGTTTAACTGCCCAGATGAACCTCTGCAAACCCATGAACTGTTGAACTGACTTTCTGACTCTCCCCTCAGGGATTAAGGACTCTGTGTTTCAGGAACATGGACTGTATAACCCATAGGTCACGCACCCTGTGTGGACCAGTCGGCCATTGGGTTGCTCTGAAGATTGTGGCCGGCACCCCATTCTTCAGACCAAAAGGGGGGATGTTGGTCCTCGACCATGAGGTCAGACAAAGGCAGGCCTACATGTAAAACCTGAGGCCTGACCACGAGGCCTCCTTTGTCCTTTGTCCCCTGAAACAAAGGGAGCAGCGCCAAAATGCTGCTCGCAGAGCCCTCCTCCCACAATGCTTTGCCAGTTCGCACCTAAGTGAGAAATCACAGCGGGAGCTCAAACCCAGGTCGCGGATTGGCAGAAATCCGCAACCACCACCAGGAGTCACGGCAACACAGCCGTGACGTCACCGCCCCCTTAAGAAGCGGCTGCACGGAGTTGCCGTCGCCTTTCCACAGTAACCGCGCCAGGAGGAAGTTCGCTTTCTTCACCGGCCAGATTTGCTACGGAGGTAACCGTACACGTGTATTCCCCCTTTTTCTTTTGGAGTTTCCCCCCTCGCTGGACGAGACGAAACCACGACCCGTGTTCATCCAGAACACAATCATCGGATCCACAGAGAGCGCGGTGTGCAACCCAGCCCTCTCACCTTGCCTGCAGAAGGAAGAAAGGATTTTCTTCACGGAGAAGCGGATAACTTCTATGCCCCGCTATCTACCGACCACGTCGACCACCCTGAAAGAAGAGGGATTTTCTCTGGAGAAGCGGATAACTTCTATGCCCCGCTATCTACCGACCACGTCGACCACCCTGAAAGAAGAGGGATTTTCGCCACGGAGAAGCGGATAACTTCTATGCCCCGCTATCTACCGACCAAGTCGACCACCCTGAAAGAAGAGGGATTTTCGTCACGGAGAAGCGGATAACTTCTACGCCCCGCTATCTACCGACCAAGTCGACCACCCTGAAAGAAGAGGGATTTTCTTCACGGAGAAGCGGATAACTTCTATGCCCCGCTATCTACCGACCAAGTCGACCACCCTGAGTTTCCTCGCTGCCCCACCGAGAAACCAGCCGCCGTTATCCCCGAGGAATTGAACGGCACCGCCAGTACCACACACCGGAGCCCCCGTGGTGTACGCCGACGGACTAAACACACATCAGTTCGCTATAAAGAGCGACACAAGTAAGAGGTTGTCTGGGCAGAGACTATAATATTTTGTGTGTGTTTCATAAGCTTAGTGCTTATTTTATGTTGTTGATGTTTACCGGACCGCCGAGTCCTTGTCTGTTTACTCTAGCGAGTAATTTGAAGTTGTTGCCTGTTTAGTTAGTGTTTACCACGCTAAACTGTTGTTTTGTCCCGATCGGGACCACTGTGTTTGTGCCACCGTGAGAGGAGAGTAAGTTACTTTATCCGCTAACCACCAGACAACGGGCGCACAGATTGCTATCCGTGCGCGCGCTCTCTGTAGATAAAGTAACCGCTGCCTTCCCCCCACGGTCGTGAGACTCCGCCGAGAGTCGGTTTTTCCCTTTCTCTCTCTTTCCCCTCTCTCTCTTCTCCTACTAACCCGCACACACGCACACCTCCATAACCGCACATCTCTTACACATCTGGCGGTAAGATAACGTGGGACATAGCGTTGCTCTGTCCCTCATTACCCGCCATCAGACACGTGTGCTTGTGAACATAAATTGGGTGAGTGCAGAACCGCCGATTGCTAGGTGGCGCCATTTTGCCATTGTACTGTTTGAATACCGCGGCACTTCCGCCGGTTCATTGTCGCGTGACGTGACTTCCTCACGAGGCCACGCCCGCCATCTCAATTTCGTACAACGTCATCTCCCCAGGTCACGCCCGCTACCGTAAGGTGCGCGACGTCAGCTGGTCAGATCACGCCCACCATTCCTGGTCCTGCACGACCACTCACTCACACATCCACTCACTCACATACACGCGCACACACATATACACATACACATACACATACACACCCACACACACACACATACACACCCACTTTGCTTACACATGTGGAACTTGTTTATGCTGTTATCTGTGTATTTGTTGTAGTCTTAGCTGGTAGTGCAGTGTTAATTGATCGAAACATTCGTTAACTTTGTTGATTTTGTGGAGATTAATAAATACTGTTATAGCTTTAAAGAGAAGCCTTTCTGTCATTATTGTGTATTTGTATTGTGATAAGTGGCTGATTGAGAGAGTCAGAGCTCGAATTCAAACCTTCTTTGTTCACCTTAAACGTGGATGTCACTCAGACTCACATCCAGGGTGAACACTTTTATGAGACTACCTTTCTACCTGGTTATTGGTCCCGGTCTCCGGGTGGTGCCCCGTAATTGTTAATCAAAATTAATAATTTTATTTGTTTTATAATTAATAATTATCTCTGATAATCATTAATTATTGCTAATAACCAGCCGTGCTCCTTGAGAACCAACAGTATTTAGCACTCTGGTTTGCTTAAGAAATGTATTCTTTGATTTTGAATCGGTAGCCTTATGTTATTGTTATGCCTTTCTGAGGCTATTAAATCAATCAAATCAATGAATTTTATTTTATGAAAAAAATCCCCTCGCAATTTTTATCAGCCTCCTCAGTCACTTCATCCTGGCGCTGGGCCTGCTTTTACTCAAAAAGTAGCAATACAAAAATATAAAATACTCCTTAACAACTACTAAGTCTTGCATTCAAAAACTTACTTAAATAAAAGTACTCACGATGTAAATTGGCCCCACTCATTGTTATATTTATTATATATATATATATATATATATATATATATATATATATATATAGAGAGAGAGAGAGAGAGAGAGAGAGAGAGAGAGAGCCTATACAATTCCTGTAAAAAGTATTCATCCTTTTTGGAATTTTTCATGTTTTATTGTTTTACAACATTGAGTCAAGGAGGATTTAATGTGACATCTAGGATAATCACAGCCTCATAAAACTTTACACTCAGAAACTAGTGAAACTAGGCCATTTAGAGGATGTATGGCTTGCCTAGGTACATTGACAATAAGTGGGATTTCCTGAGTTTTTTTCAGAAAGGAGTGCTCACTATCCAGTCTCACACAGTCCAGTGCTGCACCAGAGCACAGTGCCATTACGCATGGGCACTGTGTTTACCTTCATCAAATGAATGTGGGTGATTCTTACAGTATCTGCTGTCCACAGCTGCTTTATAATGTATGAGAAGCTTCTCCTTCAGTTTATTAAATCACTGCAGCATCTGAAGGCAGCAGGACTGATATGTTGATAAATTCTCAGCCTCTGAGAAGTGCTTTGCCAGAGTGCACAGCCATTCACTGTGTTTACCTTCATTAAATCAGCTGAAAACAACACCATGCTTCTACAGAATAACCACACACACTGCTACACACATCTGACTGGTCGATTATAACTTGATATTCTTCCTTTTTATGAATGACACGTCAGGTTACCAGAGCTCATCATAACCTCTTTTACAAATTTCTTTTCTGCAAAAGTGGCATCTCATGTTTTATTGTTGAGACACATTGCAGTGCAAATGCTGTTGTGTAACATTAATTACTAAACTATGCAACCATTTATGAGGTGAGATAGGCTACTTTAGAGTTATGGCTGAAATAGCGTCGGTCTAATCATGACTATTACGTCATCCAAAGCTGGATGTCCCCACACTTCAAAACTCATTCCGGTGTCGCTGCACCTGACAGTTGAAACAGGTGCACTGCACTTCATGCTCCGGGGAGAAAAGATGGTCTGTTGTGCTGGCTCTCACACTTATAGATACACTTATCTCATGCACACAAATTAACCAAAATGTGGGAATTAATTGTATCTTGTACACACAAATTAATCAAATCGTAGGAACAAATTGTATCTCATGTGCATGCAATAGCATTTTGAGTGCTTGATGTAGTAAAACGTGGCCTCCATATATATATTTTTTTGCCCATGTCTCCTTAGGGGCTCCGTAATATTCAAGTTACCCAACTTTATCACTACCTGTATGTATGTGTGCTATGCTCGTCCAAAGGAATGTGCTCATGTACAGTATAGTGTTCAGCAATAGCTGCTACACCTGCATTCCAGCATAATTATATTTCCAATTACTATTACTATTACTATTTTCAAAACCATATAACTTTTCCAGCAGCATGCTAGTTTTTCCATTAAGTGATGGTGTAGTACGATATCGCTACATTTTAATTTCTCTTGAAGATTAAAAAACTTACAAATTATAAGAGAGATGGGTCCCATCTCTCTCTGCTCCATTCTGTCAATCTCCTACTGCAGGTGGGACCAAAAAGTCAGTGACTTAAAAGCCACAAGATATCTATCTTTTAAATCTGTACTGCTTTAAAGAGCCACATCATATCATGCACACTCTTTCAACATATTGACAAGACTCCAAAACAAAGTCTGAGTGAGCCTTTATGTAATCAAGTTATCCCTATTGATCCCTGTGCTGCTACCAATTCCATTTCATGTGAAACAACAACTGAATCAACTGATTATGCTGACTGTTCAACACATTACAGTAAGGCATTGTATTCCCAGTAAAATACTAAATTTCCAAACATTAGGGTAATATACTTCTTCAGGTTAGCTCAGCAAAATTACATGAATATCCACGGGTGTGTTGGAGCTTAAGGAACACGGCTGGTTATCAGTGATAATTAATGATTATCAAAGATAATTATTAATTATAAAACAGATAAAATTATTAATTTTGATTACTAATTACGGGGCACCACCCGGAAACCGGGACCAATAACCAGATGGCAAGGTAGTCTCATAAAAGCGCTCACCCTGGATGTGAGAGTCTGAGTGACGTCCACATTCAAGGTGAACAAAGAAGGTTGAGTTCGAGCTCTGACTCTCTCAATCAGCCACTTATCACAATAATCATGCACAATAATGACAGAAGGACTTCTCTTTAAAGCTATAACAGTATTTATTAATCTCCACAAAATCAACAAAGTTAACAAATGTTTCGATTAATTCACACTGCACTACCAGCTAATACTACAACAAATACACAGATAACAGCTATAAACAAGTTCCACATGTGTAAGCAAAGTGTGTGTGTGTGTGTGTGTGTGTGTGTGTATGGGTGGGTGTGTGAGTGTGTGAGTGTGTGAGCAGGACCAGGAATGGTGGGCGTGATCTGACCAGCTGACGTCACGCAACCTTACGGTAGCGGACGTGACCTCGTGAGATGACGTTGCACGAAATTTGAGATGGCGGGCGTGGCCTTGTGAGGGAGTCACGTCACACGACAATGAACCAGCGGAAGTGCCGCGGTGTTCAAATAGCACAATGGCAAAATGGCGCACACCTAGCAATCGGCGGTTCTGCACTCACCCAATTTACGTTAACAAGCACACGTGTCTGATGGTGGATAATGAGGGACAGAGCAACGCTATGTCCCACGCTATCTTACCGCCAGATGTGTAAAAGAGATGTGCGGTTATGTAGGTGTGCGTGTGTGTGTGGGTTAGTAGGAGGAGAGAGAGAGAGAGAGAGAGAGAGAGAGAGAGAGAGAGAGAGAGAGAGAGAGAGAGAGAAAGGAAGAAAACCGACTCTCGGCGGAGTCTCACGACCGTGGGGGGGAAAGGCAGCGGTTACTTTATCTACAGAGAGTGCGCGCACGGATAGAAATCTGTGCCTACATTGTCTCTCACGGTGGTACAAACACAGTGGTCCCGAGCGGGACAAAACAACAGTTTAGCGTGGTGAACACTAACTAAACAGGTAGCAACTTCAAATTACTCGCTAGTGTAAACAGGCAAGGACTCGGCGGTCCGTTAAAAATCAACAACACACTATAAGCACTTATGAAAGCTTATAAGCTTATGAAACACACATAAAATATTACAGTCTCTGCCCAGACAACCTCTTACTTGTGTCGCGCTTGATAGCGAACTGATGTGTGTTAGTCCGTCAGTATACACCACGGGGGCCTCCGATGCGTGGTACTGGCGGTGCCGTTTTAATTCCTCGAAGATAATGGCGGCTGGTTTCTCGGTGGGGCAGCGAGGAAACTCAGGGTGGTCGACTTGGTCGGTAGATAGCGGGGCATAGAAGTTATCCGCTTCTCCGTAAAGAAAATCCTTTCTTCCTTCTGCAGGTATGGTGAGAGGGCTGGGTTGCACACAGCGCTCTCTCTCGGATCCGGTGATTGTGTTCGGGATGAACACGGGTCGTGGTTTCGTCTCGTCCAGCGAGAGGAGAAAACTCCAAAAAGAAAGGGGGAGTAGGTACACATGTAAAGTTACCTCCGTTAGTAAATCTGGCTGGTGAAGAAAGCGAACTTCCTCCTAGCTCGGTTACTGTGGAAAGGCAACGGTAACTCCGTGCAGCCGCTTCTTAAGGGGGCGGTGACGTCACAGCTGTGTTGCCATGACTCCCGGTGGTGGTTGTGGGTCTCTGCCAATCCGCGACCCGGGATTGAGCTCCCCGCTGTGATTTCTCACTTAGGTGCGAACTGGCAAAGCATTGTGGGAGGAGGGCTCTGTGAGCAGCATTTTGGTGCTGCTCCCTTTGTTTCAGGGGACAAAGGACAAAGGAAGCCTCATGGTCAGGCTTCAGGTTTTACATGTAGGCCTGCCTTTGTCTGACCCCATGGTTGAGGCCCAACAGGTGTGATAAGTACATATGGGTCACAGTAATAAATAATAATACAGTTACTAAGATGTTTCTGTGACTGACCAGCACCTGACTGCAAATACTGGCTGTGAAAGGGGAGTTCTGTTCACTGCCTTACCCATTATTTGGGCCTATAACCCTTTTCAGACATGCATCCCCATATATATTAATCTGATGGCAATTTAACATGCTTATTCACGGTCTGTGAATAAGCAGCTAAATCACTTGAATATAGAAGTCACAATGGCAATCTGAGTATGTAGTGATATTTCATTATCACTTTCAACGTGGTACATGTCTGAACTGCATGCTGTCAGATAAACGTAAAGGCTGTGGCAAGATAAACCATGCGGAGAGAGAGAAGTGCATGTGGATGGTAATTAATTCAACAGTAAAATACATTTTAAATCCATCAGTGATCTCTCTCTCTTACTCTCACTCTCTTTCTTGTGTTCTCTCTCTATCACCACACACTCTCTCACTCTCTCTCTCTCTCTCTCGCTCTCTCTTGCTCTCTCGCTCTCTGGCTTGTGAATCCCAGCGTGGGGATGGGCTGTCCTTTCTGTGGCCTTTTTGTCCAATGCAATAGGCTGACAGGACTGTGCTCACTGTTAGAACACTGGTATCGAGCCTTAGGAGTCCAGTTCTCACTGTTTTTTTTGTTTGTTTTTGAGCCCAGGTATGCTGTTAAAAAGCTCCCTCACACTCTCTCTCTCTCTCTCTCTTTCCCTCTCTGTTGTCTGTACATTATAGTGTGGGACACAAGAATGTGTCTCACACTTCATGCATGAACAGAACAGTGGTGATGTTTCTAAAGCAGGAGCAAATGTCAGGCAGCTAATTGAGAGCTTTAGCAATACCTTCCACAAGGGTAATGATCTCAGGAGTCCCACCTTTCTTCCCCAATGAGCTATTAGAACAAGAGCTCTGGAGATTTGGAAAGGTTGCGAGTGTGTTTAAAACTGAACCTCGGATTTAAAAACCCTTGGCTCAGACACATTCACTCACTTAGGAGACAGGTGTTCATGTTTGACTTGCCAACACAGTCTTTGGAGGTGTCATTTGGAGTAAAGTATGGAGATGGACATGGTTTATCCTAGTTCCGGCAATATGAAATGCTTTGAGTGTGGGGATGTTGGCCACAATCGCCTTGTGTGTCCATATCGTCTGAAGAGGTCCAATCACAGATGGAGGAGCCACTCCTCCTGTAGCAGAGCAGGTGCATGTTTCACCACCAATTATCACTAAGGATGGGTATCATTAGGATTTTTTTAATACTACTCTTATTGATACTCCTTGTCTTTTTCTTTACTAAAGAATTGCTTTTTTAATGTATATTATTTTTTAAAAGAATAACTTCAGAACAGGATTAGAAATAATTTATATTTTAAATATAACTAAATATCATTTCTAGAGCAGCAACAGTCATGTTTACCTCAGAAAGTACCTATGTTTAGAAAGAATGAAGAACACAGACATCAGTCACTATAACAGTCCTATACTCTGTCCTCCTCCCTCTACTGCTGATGTGGATTCACTGTCTGCAGGTACCGCTGGTAAAGGGAAGAGGGGCTGGTTTGGGGGGTGGCTGTTACTCAGCTACGTTTACAAGAATTTGCTCAAAAAATGTTTTTGAATATTTTTGGGGGGCATTTAGCCTTTATTATAGGGAACAGTGTAGATATGACAGGAAATCGTATTGATACAGTAATAAACATAGTTGTCGTCAAATCGAGTCGTCAAATCGAGTAAAACATTATCTTAAAACATTATTATCCCTTAACCTGGTTCACTGTCTCCACCGCGGCCTCTCTGCTCTGCTGTCTGCTCTGTGTGTGTGTGTGTGTGTGTGTGTGTGGGGAGGAGCTGACAGGGAAAGTCTGAGGCTGGAGTTGAGAACAGTAATGTGGTTGCATCTTTAAGCTCTGGCATCTGGTGAGCCTGAAGCAGTCTGCCCAATGAATATGATCATGTATCACAGGGTGTTTGCTTCTCTCCTTTTGTTTTCCTGCTCTCTACTTCTCTCCTTTTATTTTCATGGGTGGGCTCAAAGTTGGCTCTCTGAACATTGTGGGAGGAAAAGATAGGCAGAAGGAGATTACTTTTTTAACAGAACAATCTAGATGTTATTTTACAGAAACACAGTGATGAAGACAATTAAATAGAATTGGGTTTCAGTGGCAGTGCGTGACAAATATTACTAAGGAAGCCAGTCAGCTTGGTATCTTATCGCCATATGATAGAGATATCATAGTTACTTGCTTTCACAAACCAGAATGAACAAGTGCTGTTACTGTGGCTTATCATTCGCGCTTATATCCCATTCGTCGGGAACAATAGCATTTACAAGGCTTTTGTGGACTACAAAACACCACAAGGTGTGTGTGTGTGTCTAAATACTATACAACTACACATATAAACTTTTCACAGCCATAAGCACTGGTTATTAGTGACTGAGGTGTGCATTACCCCTATGAGGGGACATCTCCAACAATATAACTGCAGTTAGCAAGAAACAACAATGCTGTTCAATCTAGAAAATGC
The DNA here is from genome assembly GCA_038419695.1 of Scomberomorus guttatus. Lineage (NCBI taxonomy): Eukaryota > Metazoa > Chordata > Actinopteri > Scombriformes > Scombridae > Scomberomorus > Scomberomorus guttatus. Next base: position 530,729 of record CM076453.1, read on the forward strand.
ATGCACAATCACACACTAGATCTATACAAGCTAAAACATGACACTGCCTCTGAGTTTCTTCTCAACATCTAAAACAGCTGTTGTAAAAATGTGCATATATAGAAACACAAAATCTAGAAACAGCTGATGTAGTGATGTGAAAATGTAAAAACAGAACAGTTGCTCAGGGAGTGGAGGCCGGGGATTTCGAAAGGGACACCCACCGTGATGCACAACCTGGCCTGCAAATAGCATAAAAAACTAAAATGACTAGGTGGGAACTACACCTGAATTAAAAGTAATGCAAACTCACATATACATACCAGAGGGCGAAGGCACCGCTTCCCAGCAGAGGGAGGATGAAAGCCGCAAAACCGCAGCTGAATCACTAATGACAGCAGATTATAAAGAAAGAGTTAGATTTAGCTGGAGGCCAGATAGAAGCCGCTTAAAGTTAGCGAAATAAAATTAAGCCAGCCTACCATGACACACAAACAACGCTGCGTTAAACAAGGGCTCGAAGCAGGGCAATATTGCTCCGGTTTCTGGCCAGAAGACGAGCAGACCACGCTGCAGAAGCAAGAGAGCAGAAGCAGATATAACGTCAACAACACACACCATGAACACACCCTGCACAGGAAGACTGTAAAAATACATACCTTACAATTGCTGGGAGACCAGATCGTGAGGAAACACAGCAGACGTGTACGCCAAACTATGCATACACCAGCTGCACGGAAATCAAGCTCCAGAAAGAGGCAGAAAAACGTCCATCCACTGCCTAGATATAGCGCTGAATATGCCGCCCAATAATCAGCGCACAGCTGATTCACTGACTCTAGCCCGGTGACAATTTAGTGGGCTGGAAGAAAGGAGAAAAACCTTATCTGCCACATCAGTCTCTGTTTAAATTTCTGCATGAGTAATATGGTGGCATGGTTGGATTTGCTGAATGCCAGTGTGGTAATACTTTTTCGGGGCTGGCTTTGTTAAAGTCCCCTATGATAAACAATGCAGCATCTGAGTTTGCTTTCTAAAATGTCATTATGAATTATAATGGTTAATTTATGTTTGCCATTGAGGAGCTGCTTCAGCAAGCCTCCTGTGATATGTTTGTCCTCTTCTGTAAATGTAGAAAATTTGATTTACCTGTAGATATCTAGATTTTTTTGACAGGTTAGTTACAAAAATTATGTTGTATGCGTGTGAAGTGTGGGGGTTTGAAAAAATGGATATATTGGAAAAACTACATCTCAAATTTCTTAAGTACAACCTAAAAATTAAAAAGACAACCTGCAATAATAGTCTATGGGGAGCTGGGAAGATACCCACTCTGTGTCACAGTTGAAAAAGAGAATTATTGGCTTCTGGAGGAGGCTGATAGAAGGTAAAGAAACTAAACTCAGTAACTCAGCTGAATAATGTACAACTATTTGTTCAACCTGCATAATTCAGGTGTATATGTATCATCATGAGTCTTGCAGGTCAAGCAGATACTGGATGACTGAGGTTTGTCTTACCTCTGGGTCACACAAAAGTGTAACATCACCTAGGTGAACCTAACTGTTGAATAGAGGCTGAAAGATCAGTTCAGAAGTGCCAAAGTGAGCTCAAAAGTATGACAGCATGTGATCTTTATTTAGAATTTAAACAAGAGCTTATATTGGTATCTGTTGTATGAAGAGCAAAAGTACAGTCAGGCTATTTGTAGCTTTAGTGTGAACAACACCAGAATTCTCCAAGGTCATTGAATGATCAGGCTAGATAGAAACCAGAGGATCTGCAACCTTTGTAATGACAGCTGTCTGGGAGATTAATATATTCTGTTTGAATGTAAGAATGTAAGCATAATGAAATATAGAAAAAGGCCAAAGTATTATTTAAACCGCCCATCTATGCTGAAATTAATTTCGTTATTACAATCAGAAAAGCCAAAAGTTTGTAAATTAGGTGCATTTTTAAAGAATGTCCTTCCTTTGTTTAAGTAACATTTGTTGTACTTTAGCCATGCCATGTGCTATCGTTTTGTTATTATTGCATGTTCCGTTTGTCCCGATCATGGTCTTGAGTCAAAAATAAATGAAATGACAAAAACAGTTGGCACTAAAAAGCTAGGTACTCCAGGACATGCAAGCAAAAGTCCGAGAGCCAGCTAATGTTCCTCATGCTGCACCATAATACCATAATACCAAGTTCACCATAATACTGACCCCGCTGCCCCTGGTTTTCCCTGAGCCCACCCATTTTGTGTAATGTACAGAGAACCCGGGAGCTGTATGGCATGCTACGGTACTACGTGTGTAAACCATGTTTCAGTGAGGCAGAGGACGTTGCAGTCCCTGAAGTCCTGCTGGAACCTGATCCTGGCCCTAAGGTTGGCCAATTTATTCTCCAGGATTGGACATGAGCCAGAAGAATGCTGGGCAACGGTATTTTGTGCGCCTGAGCCCTCAGCTTGTTCCTTACCATGCTTCCTCCGCTAGCAGGCCTGTGTGTGCTGAAAGCTTGCCCTAATAACTGACTTTTGCACAGCTCAGATGTGTACAGGTTGTTTTTTCTTTCATTTGATCCAGTGCATCCAACAAGATTTTTTTTGTTGAGAAGTGATAAGCAAAAAGAGGTGTTTTAGAAGTGCAACATATATACAGTAACTTTGAGTGTGTGTGTGTGTGTGTGTGTGTGTGTGTGTGTGTGTGTGTGTGTGTGTATTTGGGGGATTTCTAGGTATATGAAGTCAAGCAGTCGAGCAGTGTTGTGGAGAAGATCTGCTCTCTAGTCAGTAAAGTTCTGGAGCCTCTCCACCCCCATGTTGAGGAACACCAACCTAAGAACATCAAACACCTGTCACACACTTTCTCCAGGGAGAAACCACACCTGTAAGTACACCTGTTAGATAATAGAGATAATTTGTCCATTGTCTAGCAAAAACAGTGTTTGAGTGTAGCCTGATTGAAGAAGAGGCACAGTAGAGTGGGGAATGGCATCCTCATCTGGGTACAACAAAACCAGTAAACTGCACCCCTAAGTAAGACAATATAAGCATGCTGGCACCTTGGGTATGACAGAAAAAGACACTTGTCTGACGCAACCACCCAACCAAAGGACAATACCAGGAGTGCAGGGCTGGGTTACAAGACCTGGAGTGTTTCTCTCCAATACTTACATGACAAGCAAGGAGGAGGAAGCCATGTTCAAGAGTATGTACGGTGAGAGCCAGACGGACACTATGCACACAAAATGGCAGCAGTGGAGTGGAAAAAGCTGCAGTACTGGCAATAGTTAGTGCAGAAACAACTTATGGCATCTGTGGATTGTAACAAACTTAACAAAAACATCCTGGAAAGCAGGTATATGGAGGATGAACTACAGCCAGAAAGAAAATATCTGTATCTGTGAGATTGTATCATATTGAAGAGACTGAGGATCAACTTGTGAAGAAGGTGGGTAAACTTGCTGCAGCTGCAAGCACAAGTATTAAGGAAAACAATATCACCACAGCACACTAGATGGAGCAAGGAAGCAGGGAAAGATCTGACCCATAATAGTTAGATTTGTGAAAAGAAGGAAAAAAAGTGACGCTAATGAGGAAAAAAATAATGCTGAGAAATAATGCATCCTGTAACAATATCTTCATCAGTAAGGATCTCACAACCCTGAGATACAGACTCTTTAAATATGGGGAAAATGTTATATGCAAGAAGGATGGCCAATATGCCACCATTAATACTCCCGATAATTTGCTCTGATTGGATATGACTACATGGATTACAAATCCTTACACATTGACACCTAGGACAGACAAGAGACTGCTGACAACTTTGATGATGTTTGAAGATGTAAAAAATATGTGTTTCAATGAGACTAAAACAGGTGATATAGATACCTTGGAAATGCTGGAAAATTGTTAAGCAATGTATTTCCAAATGTTTGTAACTGACATAAACTTAAACTGGCATTCAGGTGGAATGATAATTGCAGTGGGGAACTCTAGCTAGCTAGCTATACTGAATAGTTGATGCAGAGATGATAGATATTAGGAATGCAACTACAGTTGATAACAGTATGACTGATTGTATGATAGGGACACCTTTTGTTTTAAGTAAGGTACGACATTTCTATGTACACGTGTTTGATCGTTTGTTCTCTGCATTGTTGTAGTACTTTTGGATGTAAACCCAGGTAGGGACTGTTACTGGGTGGACAAAATTGATACAAAATTGGGTAAATGGGATAAAGAAAAAAAGAAGTTTATAGGAAACATACAGCTTGACGAAGTGGATAAATTGTTGTCCAACCTTGTCAAAATGTAGTCAGCATTATTGACAGAATGTTTTCCCTATAAAGTTGAAAAAGAGGAGAAAAACCACGACATCCTGCAAAAACAGGTGTGGTTTAATAACAAATGTAGACAAAAAAGTGATCTAAGAGTTAATGCACTCAAAAAGAAGAAATTTAGCGGACAGCTGACCCAAAGCTTTCAGAAGATGCTGAATGGTTGTTCAAAGATAATACAATGTAGTCAAATCCTGCTTAATGCTTTTATGAGCTTTTTAAAAATTTGTTTGAATGGGATGGTCTGATGAATGACCACACTGTTCACATTTTGGATACTAAGTGTCTTAAAAGGACCATATTATGCTTTTTGTGATTTACTTTTATATACAGTTAGGTCCATATATATTTGGACACTGACACAACTGTTGTTATTTTACCTGTTTACCAAAACAAGTTATAGTTATATAATGAATGTGGACTTAAAGTGCAGACTCTCAGCTTTAATTTGAGGGTATTCACATCCAAATTGGAGGAAGGGTTTAGGAATTTAATATGTAGCCCCCTCTTTTTCAAGGGACCAAAAGTAATTGGACAGTTGACTCAAAAGCTGTTTCATGGACAGGTGTGGGCTATTCCTTATTCGGTATTTCATCATCAGTTAGGTAGGTAAAAGGTCTGGAGTTAATTCCAGGTGTTGCATTTGCATTTGGAAGTTGTTGCTGTGAACCCACAACATGCGGTCAAAGGAGCTCTCAATGCAAGTGAAACAGGCCATCCTTAGGCTGAAAAAAAAATCCATCAGAGAGATTGCGAGAACATTAGGAGTGTCCAAATCAACAGTTCGGTACATTCTGAGAAAAAAAGAACGCACTGGTAAACTTGGCAACAGAAAAAGGCCTGGACGTCCATGGAAGACAACAGTGGTGGATGATCACAGGATCCTTTCCATGGTTAAGAAAAACCCCTTTACAACATCCAGCCAAGTGAACAACACTCTCCAGGAGGTAGGCATATTATTATCCAAGTTCACCATAAAGAGAAGACTTCACGAGAGCAAATACAGAGGGTTCACCTCAAGGTGCAAACCATTCATAAGCCTCAAGAATAGAAAAGGCCAGATTATACTTTGCCAAAAAAAAGCCAACCCAGTTCTGGAACAGCATTGTTTGGACAGATGAAACTAAGATCAATCTGTACCAGAATGATGGGAAGAAAAAAGTATGGAGAAGGCTTGGAACGGTTCGTGATCTGAAACATACCACATCATCTGTAAAACATGGTGGAGGCAGTGTGATGGCATGGGCATGCAGTGGCACTGGGTCACTAGTGTTTATTCATGATGTGACAGAAGACAGAAGCAGCCGGATGAATTCTGAAATATGCGATATAAGGACAGATTCAGCCAAATTCAGCAATTCACCTGATCTCAACCCAATCAAGCATGCATTTCACTTGCTGAAGACAAAACATAAGGCAGAAAGGCCCACGAACAAACAACTGAAGACAGCTGCAGTAAAGGCCTGGCAAATAATCACAAAGGAGGAAACCCAGCGTTTGGTGAAGTATTAACAATTAACATTTTATTTATGATTATGTTCATTTGTCCAATTACATTTGCCTTGAAATGAAGAGATTGTGTATAAAAATGGTTGCAATTCCTAACATTTTTATACAATATTTTTGTTCAACCCCTTAAATTAAAGCTGAAAATCTGCACTTTCATTGCATCTCAATTGTCTCATTTCATATCCATTGTGGTGGCGTACAGAGCCAAAATTATGAAAATTTTGTCACTGTCCAAATATTTCCGGACCTAACTGTATATACTTTTATGATGTCAGATATCTATGCTAAACATGGTCAAAGTTCCAAAACTTGAGCTGAATATATGTAGAAATGCTCCCTGCAAGTCAAAAGCCAGGGCTTCAACCTCCTCCGAATTTTTTCTACGTACCATAAATGGCCGTCCGTTCTATAGCCTTGGCTGGTAGGGTTGTTGCTAAGGTTTTTTATGTGTTGTTTTTTTGTTTATTTTATTTGTTTATTTCAGATCAGATTCTGTTTCAAACATATATGGATGGATTTGAAAAGTTGAAATTTCGAAAAACTAGTGAATTCCTACTACTATAATTTGCTCTTAGTTTGTTGACGTAGCCGAGTGGCTGGAAGTCGGCCGTGACACAGCTTACGGAAGCTAACAAATCAGATCAGAGTGAGCTCATTGCAAGGGGGGCCTTAAAGAGACAGTGAGTGGAATCCTTCATAATACAGGAGGCCTTTTTCCTGCACCTGCTGGTGCAAATGACTGCAGGCAGACAGTTTCTGATGATCTTCTGCGCAGTCTTTACCACCCTCTGCAGTGCTTGCTGTACAAGTTGTACAGTACATATTTGATACAGTTTGGAGAGATGCACTCTGGCACAAATAGCTAAAAAAAGGTATTAATGACAAATTCCTGGAAATAGTAATGAATATGTACAAAAATATCAAATCATGTTTTTATTGATGGCACTAAATCTGAGTTTTTTGTCAATTCTAATGTTCCAGGGCTGCCCGCTGAGCCTGCTTCTGTTTGCTCTGGCTATTGAGCCTTTTGCTGACCTTATCTGATCAAACGCTGCTGTAAAAGTCTTTAAGGAGACCTATTATGCTTTTCCTTATTTTCAGTCATATATATGATGTTTCATTGTAGAATGTTCATATTAAACGTGTCAGATAATGAGGTAAACATATGTAGAAGTAATCCCTGTGAGCAAAAACCTTCAGACTGATCTGAACATTTGGCTTCCAACAGGTTTTTCTACTTTCAGCCCGAGCTGATGTCGGCTCATGGTGGATTTCTTTATATGGTCATCTGCTCCATGCACAGCGCACAAGTTCACTGCTCCACTTCGCTAACATTAATGGCATTTTTCCATTATTTTAGTGGTAGTCACTGCCAAGCCATGACTGGAGTGAAGCTGGCACGCTGTGAGTGTTTTTCCATTACACAGCAGGGCAAAATAAAATAAATTGTTTACCTGCTGGAGGTGTGTCCCCTTTAATATAAAAAGAGCATAAGATTTCCTTGTATGTTGATGATGTACTGTTCTATTTAATTGATATAGGCATGACTATCCCATTTATACTCAAAATCATCAAATGCTGTTTTCGGCAATATAGATAACTCTTTACACAGTTGCTATGGCAAGGCAGAAAGCTTAGAATAAAATTAGTAAACTGCAATGTTTGAATGAACAAGGAGGGCTAGGGGCCCCAAACACGCATCTCTATCATTGAGGTGTACAACTAAGATATGTTTACACATGGATGAAATCAGATATGGAAAATATATAGATTGATATGGAAGCCTTCAGTTTTGGATTGTTAAAGCTAAAAGACATTTTATTTGTTAGCTATAAAGCAGCCTAGCCATAAGCACAGGTGGAGCCCTCTACTGGACTCAGTGGGTAATACTCTCCTCCAATCACATGCACTTAATGACCCACTGAAATTTGCATGTACGTGGCTGGCCAGTCAGGACTGGGGCCATCTTCAACAGGGCTGCAGATCAGACTCCACCCTGCCTGTTGATGTAGGCAACCGTGGTGCAATTGTCTGTTCTCACCAACAAGAACAAGAACAAGACCCTCATGCTCTGGTCGCTCAGCGGTTGCAGCACCATGTCCACACACTTGTTGGATGTGCAGGGAGCCAGGGAGTAGCCAAACGGTAGCCTGTTGTACTCGTAGGTTATTCCCTCAAAGGCAGGAACTGCCTGCATTTTGGCGCCTCCTCAACTTAAAAAAATATGCATCTTTCATGTCTGTTGGGCGATGCACTGGTTCAGGATGCGCAAGAACAGAGGAGGAACACAACAGAACTGGAGTGAATAACCCAGTCTCAGTGTTTTGCCCATCCACTCCTTTAACACAAAGCTGTGACGCCATTCCTCGTAAAACTGTGTCTGAGTGCAGCCAACTCAGGGGCAGCAGCCAGGAAGCTGTGGTACTCTGATTCGGCCCTCCCTGCAGCCAAACCTTCCATAAACGGAAAATTGGCCCATGGCGTCATCAATATCGAAAGGGCCGAGCCAACGGTGTGGTCCATGAATGCATCACCGTCAGCTGCCTCAACACAACATAGATGTTATGTCAGTGTGTCTGTTTTCCTCCGTGACTGGAAAACAAACCTGATGTCTCCTCTCCTCGGTTTGTGTGCAGGCCTGGGGCATTGTTCTCTGGAGAAGAAATAACATTGCCAACCAAGAGACAAGCTGTGTATGCCACTCCCATGAAGGATATCGGCAAAAACAGCGGGAGACAGTTCTGACACTAAGCAGTGAAGTGTCCTCTTCCCGGCCAGTGTGTGAGCGTGAGGTGTTATTCCTCAGTGAGGAAATAACGCTGCTTGCCGCATCACTGTCAGAAAATGGTACCAGTGAGCACAGCAAGAGACATATCTCCTTCTCTGTGTCGCTATGTCAGGTGGGATGTGTTTCTTTCTCACCACATTGCGTTTAATATAGCGCTTGTGAATAGGCTCAGCACTGAGCACTTTTTCCGGCTAGCACAGCCTACAGCTGAATGAGGCTGCCCACCATCTGCTTCCCTAACCGAGGGAAGAGAGGCAGGGGCGTCAGCTGAGTGAGTGCTTTCTGCATTACACAGCCTCTGTGAGCAGCAGGATGAAGCAGGCTGCACCGCTATCATCATGGCGTCATGGAGGGTTGGAGAGGTGGAAGAGAGAAGGTGTAGGATTTTGCTCTTTGGTGGAAAATGTAATTTGTTTTTGTTAAAATATTTTCAACACACAGTGAGCTTTTTGACACGGCATGGGCTACTCCATGGTTGAAGGAGGGCTGGTGTTGCAGTGTCTCCTTCAATGTGGTCTGCAGTTGCGCCTTCTCTTATTCTAGCCCCATAAAACGCTGAGTAACAGAGGAGATGGACCTGAAAAGACCGTCCAGAGCTGGGGAGGGTTATGTCTAGTGGCCCACAGCTGCTGTGGTACCCAGCACTCCCAGGTTGCTAGTTGCTGTGGCCAGTAGCGTGCCCATCCAGAAAATTTCCTCAAAATATTCCAGCATGTCCGTATCCTGCACCAGTGGACGTAGCAGCTTCCTGCTTGCTGACCAGCAAGCTGGGTGAGAAATCAGGAGGCACTGCGAGGGCCTCTTCCAGGGGGGGGCATACCGGGACAGCCTGTCTCCATGTGTGTGTATTTATGAAAGAAAAATTCTGTTTTATTTCAAAGTGATATATTTCCTATAAATGTGGCCATTGTGGCTCTACATGTCTAATTTTGCTCTCTCCAGCTCCATTATAGAGATTCAGGTGATTCCAAAAAAGACTTACAGTATATCGCACACAACAATGAACATCAGGGCAAGCTACTGAGCCTCCTACATCTTTCCAAATAAACATGATTTTTTTTTTTTTATGAATCACTTCAAAAGTTTGTTTCTGAGTCTGAAAAAGTGTAAACGGAAACTAGCCGTCTATAGCAGCCAGTATGGCTAACTGCATAGAGAACTACATCCGGGGCAGCTTGCCAGCTAAACGAACCACCCTGCATATTTATCCCCACATGCCAGTTTGTTTACATGTATGAGGCTGACTTTCATCGCGCTAAGACTGTAAGGAAACTAAAAAAACTATGTGTAATAACGGATTATCCCCTGGACTATTATGAGGATGATTGTGAGTCATTTCACTTTGACTGGCCAACCATATTTATTTGAGTGGAAATACACAGAGGAGCTAAAACAAATGGAATAAGAAAAACAGTATGGAGGCAGAAAAGCAACAGGACTGTCAGGAAAGTCAACGTACAATAACGTTTAGCTCAGAGAAACTGCTGGTGTTCCTGCGGTCACTCCTCTCCTGACAAGTGAAGAAGAAAACTTTTTCTGCAGATGGGACCTGTAGCTACCAGACTCAGAAAATCTAGAAGTATCCACGGATAAGAGTAATCCCAGCTGTGTAACTACTGCAAGTACTGCACAGTGTGTATCTTGTAATTTTATCCTTTTTTTCCAATTTGAAAACTTGCAGGCATGAACCATTTTATTCCATCTACTTCTAGATTACTTCTATAGAAGGAACGGACTCTGAGCTATCCACAGCCTCTGACATAAACAAACCGACGTGCGCAGATGAACATGCAGGGTCTACAAATACAAATACATTATTCAGCAAAGCGCAAATAGTGGGTTTTACAAACATTTATTTCATACAAACACTTTAAAAATGATTTGTTTTTGGGAAGAAAAAAAAAGGCAAGCATGCAGATCGGCTACATCGCTATCTCAGACTCTCTCCTCTGCTCCGCTGTTAGTCTATCAGCAGGTCTCAACAAGTGGAGTCTATCTGCTACATGACGCACATTTCCCTCCCATTCACCATCAGTATGTTTTAACCACAGAACACTTGTAGACTGTTAAGCCCAATTAGCCACGTATTTTAAAATTTGGCAAATTCTTGTAGACTTTCTGGCTGAGAATCCATATATAATTCTGTGAATGTATGTATACTTTTGTGTTTGGTTGTTAGATTTATGGAATATAATGTTGAGTAGCAGTCCTGTAAGGTTTTCAGCGAGGCAAATCTAATGGGGTCTCTGATTGTGCAAACTCTTTTTGTGCTTAATGCATGCAGTAGCCAATAACAAAATAAACAGTTTGAAGTTGATAATTAACTTTTGTCTATGGTAGATCAGTTCTGAATGTTGAAAACTAAATGAAAAGACACATTGTACATTATTACCTCCATCCAAGGGGATCAATGGACCGTGAATAGTAGATGCAAAGTGATACGCCTGCTGTAATAACAGAAACATCACCAGTCAAAAAAGCCTGTGGTGCAAAGACAAAATGACTGCATCATTATTACTGTTAATTCTTTATTTGCTTCAGTATCAAAGAGAACCATTCCCTTATTCCTATTTACCCCTGTTCCCCAGTTAATGCAAACTCAACACTTCCCCTTTGTTTACCCGTTTTCATAATATATTCAATATAATGTACATTTCCACAGCATTCATTTAATCCATACAACAGTCATGGCATGCTCACCACTCTGTTGCTCAGTTTCTCTTTTTAACATGATTACTGTTTTCATTCATTAATTATTTCCAGTTGCTCTCAGTCTGCCATACTGTAATTGGAGAATAATAGATTACTGAACTGCAAGTTTCTTTATTCTTGTTTAAAAATGATGGTTTCTGCACATTATATTTTTTTCTGCTTACAGTTTCGTGTTCATGGTTTAGAAATTTACTTCTTATTAATATTTTTTTACACTTATATTTTACTGAGCTTTATTTGATGGCATACTTTTGAAGAAGCTCATCTTGGTCATTCTAAAATCTAGGCTGGGGTAAATTTTGTGGGTAAAAGTAAAAGTCCTCTTTAAAAATAAAAAGTTTTACTTTAGACAGTGGTACAGTATATACTACTATGTGTAGGTGTCCTTATGCCTGTATAGGTTAACTTTAACAGACAGTAACAAATATTTGTGCTTTTGTGTTTTTTTGTGTGTATAGGTTTGACCTCTCAGACAAAGATTACTTCTTCGACAGCAAAACCAGAAGTTCAATTGTAAGTCCACTGAAGTTTGTCTGTTATTTATCATAGACTGTATATAAAGATGGAGGTAGAGAGGTGTGATGTCACCCGTTGGTTTGCATTGGAGCTGGTTTGAAGCCCAGAGTTGCTGCGAATGGTCATGAGTTTGGAGCCAGGACCTTTCACACTCTGAAAACTTGCCCCGCTACCTCAGACCAAAGCTACGCTAGTTTCCTGGGAACACAGAGCGGTGCACACCTAGGCTAATGTTGGCTGCTTTAGCTAAAATTGTGCTAACAGGGCAGGTATGGTTATCAGGTAACTTAGTGAAATATTGTGATAATAGTTCAACTCAGTGAGTCCTGGAGCCGGAGGAGAGCAACAGGTCAGCCAAAACCTATACGGCTGACGTCAAATCTTATTAACAATGCAATTGTCACAACCTGGAAAGGATCTAGGGATGAGGGAAGCAACATAACGCCGATGTAGTCAGGCAAGCACTGCCATTTATTATTTAACGTCACAATGAAAGAGTTCACAAGCTTACAACTCAATGTAAACACAAATCAACAAAGTTCAGTGTGATTAAATAACTGAGGCACGCAACAAAGGAAAGGGCTGTGGGTGGAGCCCAAATAAAGACACAAATTAAACAAAATTTCACTTCCTAATCCCACAGAACCTCATTGATGCTAAAAACATTATCTTGACTTCACAGTTTACGTTCTCTCACTCAAAACACACCGTTCACCCCCACAGTGATTGTGACGTACCACATGATCAGAGCTGACACCGCATACCCTCAGGTCCATTCGGATCCATTCAGGTATTAGACATGCAGACCTGATACCAGTAGCATTAAAAGGAGGCCCGACCAGACTGGACCTTACCCAACCCAATTAAACGAGGCGAAGACGGTGTCATGCGTAGTGAGCAGCTCACAGGGTTAACACTACAACAAAGAGGCACAGAGGCAGGCTGCTCAGAACAAATCACAGTTGCCCCAGGCATTTGCGCTGAGCAACTGTGATCAATTTAGTCAATTGACAATGCAAACTTGGGATTAATGGTTGGGGCTGGTGACAAGGAGGGGGACGACCAGTTGACAACGAAGAATACACAGGTGGACAGTCCGGAGGCGATGACGAGGGACATCCCTAACCAGTTATGGATGATGCTGTAGTATTGCCCATCTCTAATTAAACAGGAAAGACTGCACCACAATGACGAAAGTATAGCACAATGTACAGAGCTGACAGGGGCCGACAGGGCAGGTATCATGATCAAGTAACATTACACTTATTGAAATATTGCGACAATAGTATTTATTTTAGTATTATACGACTTAGTATTTCTAGAGAGAATTTGACATTTTTGAATGGGAGTCAATTGGAGCCAGGGGCTTTTTGGAGACACCATCTTGTGGCCGTTCTTGTCATTGCTGCTTGTTATTTATCCACTAACACCAAAATATCCACTCATACACAACTGTTTTCAGCTAAAACATTATTCTGGCAGATATATATTATATAGTAAAGTAAAACCTTTAAGTTGTTAATTAGAAAGGCCAGGGATGTGCAAGGTTTGTAAAACCTATTAATGTCTTTAACATCAACCAGGCTTAGAAGGAAGCTAAGCACAGCCTGGCAGCTGTTTGTTACCATGATGACGGGGATTACCGTCCGTTCTGTCCTGATGTGCCTCTGTTATGTCATATGGCATTGTGCATGCCACCAAATTGGTGGTCACTCCAATAGTTTAGCGGCTACGCTATCCAAATGGTACTGTGGTAAATGAATGGCATGAGTTTGTTCTGTAGTTTGACAAGCACTAACCTTAAACAGATTACTTTTAGTAGTGGTGGGTTGCAGTAGGCTTGAAGTGCAGAGAATGTGATGAAGCTTGTCTTGAAGCGTCTTGTCTTTTTTAGGAACTTTTGTGCCTCATGCCATTCAAAAACAGACAGAGTGCAAAGGTGCATTATATTATGTAACAGTGACGGCCTCCACCATAGCAAAGTAGGACTGCAAAGTCCAAGTAATTTCAACCAAAATTAAAACACCCATATTGGCTCCAACACACTGGATTGGTATTGTACACAGGGTTTATCCAATCTCTAGATATGTATGCATTTACAATATTTATATACAATAAGCTTTCACTGTCAGTCCCACAACCAGGAACTCGGCTGAGGTCATTTTGAGGTCGTTACTGTAATTTCAGATTAGAGATTTAACATTGATTTACTATATATAATTACCAAAATTACAGTACACTTTTTTCAGCAGCATATATATATATAATATATAATAATAAGTCCAGTTCTTCTGTTTCTCATCTGCTTTCAGGTTTTTGAAATACTAAAAAGAACAAAATGCAAAGCCAAGTACAGCATGGGTAAGTCTAGATCTTTGTCTCTCACTGCTTGACAAAACATTGCATAAAATTAGATTATCACATGGTGCTTTTTTGTGTGTTACATCGAGCCATGTTATTTTTATGTATCATTACCAAAGGGTTGTTCATTCAGGAAACATTTTTTCACCCATCATGGTGTTGAGTCGATTGTACCCGAGTGTAAGGATCACAAAACAAACATTGCATTAGAGGTGCTGGTTGAGATTCATGACACATGGCCACGGATGTTTGTGGCATGCCGTAACCTACTCTCTACCAGTTTCCTTTTTCTCTGCACTTTCAACTGATGGATAAAGGTAAAAAAAAAAAAACAAACAAACAAACAAACAAAAAAATACTGGAATACTGCAAGATCACATTGGTGGATGTCTGCAGTCTCCATTTCAGCTTGCTTTGGGGCACAACAGTTTATCAATTTGGAAAACAAACAACCATGACCTTCACTGAACCCCTGAAGCTCAGTGCCGCTGCATACAGGTAAGACAGTAGGTCATTTTCATCACCACCTGAGTAATTATTATTCATCCAGCCTACTGGTTCAAAGTTGTGGCATCCTATGCCCTGAAGACACCCATTTCCTAGCAACAGGCTGTTATCTTTTACACGTCACCTTTCTTCACATGTTCTCCCCAGGTTCCATCTGCCTATTTTTCCTGACTTTTAATGGCTCAGTAGCTAAACCCTACACTTGTGATCCAGCAAGCACTTGGCAACAGTGGCAAGGAAAAACTCCCCTTTAACGGGAAGAAACCTCAAGCAGAACTGGGCTCTAGGTGGGCAGCCATCTGCCTTGACCAGTTGGGTTGAGAGAGCAAGAGGGAGGAGAAGACTACCGAGCACTTTTCTTAACAGCAGAAGACGAAAGACCTGCCTTAGCGAGGCACGCATTGCTAACCAAGTAACAGGAGCCATGACGCAAGTTAGCGCCAAGCTGCTAACTTTGTAAGCAGGACAAAGGAGTGACCAGTTTCCCTCCAAAGACTGCACAATCAGCCCAGCAAAGACTGCACAACAAAGACTGCACCATCCAGCATCGGAACCACAACTCTTCACTAGTTCAAGAAAGCAGCAAGCCAAAGCATCTCTCTCCCTCCATGGACTGGGTAACATTAACTGGGCATAGCATATAGCATAGCATAGCATGGCTATGCATAAGCATAGCATGGCTATGCATAAGACTGTAGCTTCTGTCAATGTATATGTATCTGATTTGTTTTAATGCTATTTACAGAGCTTTGTTGTTATGATGTCTGTTCTTAGTCAGGTTATTGGATTAAGTTGATGTTAGCATGCTTCAGTTGCATACCATTGGAGGTACATCCAGTGTCTACTAAGCCTTGCATGCACTAACTAACCTCTTCTTCCCTAATGTGGCACCTTTATCTTACAATCTTTCTTAAACATAGCCATACTCTTTTATTCTGACCTAACACGTGTTCATGCTCGAACACATGAAGGCAGGACAAAGAAACACATGTGCTCTTTCCTCTTTGCCCCCTCAGCCATGCCGTCCCGTATTCCGCCATCTTTGATTCCGCCATCTTTGATTTCAATTTCAATTTATTTATTTATGTAGCGCCAAATCATAACAAAAGTTATCTCAAGGCACTTTTCACATAGAACAAGTCAAGACCGTACTCTTTAGTTTACAGAGATCCAACATTCCCCCATGAGCAAGCACTTGGTGACAGCAGCAAGGAAAAACTCCCCTTTAACAGGAAGAAACCTCGAACAGAACCAGGCTCTAGGTGGGCGGCCATCTGCCTTGACCAGTTGGGTTGAGAATAAAAGAAGGGGTTAAGGGGAGAGGGGAGAGAGAGACGCAGAGAAGCGTAATAACAACAATAATAACAATAACAATGCCCACAGGACCATGCCACCATGATGTCCCCACAGCCATGGTCCTTGCCGTCAAAAATATCGTGATATTTGATTTTGTCCATATCGCCCAGCCCTACTCTGTAGGAATTGTAAGAATTTTGGTTTTCGGTTCAGCATTCGAACACCACATAGTCAATGTAATCTAGTCAAGCTGTCAGAATCGGCTGTCAATTCAAGTGCTCCCCTTTTAATTTAGACACAGTGTGCCACTGGCCTTGTGAAACATGGCAACAAACCATGTGTTCCAGCCTGAGTCAACTTTAAGAGACAATTCTCTGACTGTTACTGCCCTGCATCTCAGTTAGTGCATTTTGAAATTTTGGGTAAGCAGACTTACTCATGTAAACCTGTGTTTGCCTTTAGTGGCCCCAATCTGTTATGCCCACTAGAGCCACTAGATGGTGCCATAGCTACCCCTCTTCTACGGGAAGCTACTCCCCGTGTATGCCATCATATTGTTCAGTTAGGCTAGTGTACTTCTAAAGTTACACTACAAGGTGTCTGCCAATGCAACACCATAGCCAACCACTTTTTAACCACAGGCAAACCAACCTTGCCTCTCATAACAAAGCAGCCCTAGAAAAGGAGGTAGAGCCCCTTACGCCTGGGCCACACAGCCTACCTCTACCTGAGCAGTGCATGTGCGCCGCTGAACTGCTGCATCTCGCACGCCTGCTGTGTCCACACAGGCAGCGTTGCTGCTGTGGCGCTGCTACTGCCAGCCCTATCTTTCTACATAGACTTTGACTTTGATAATGTCCATCAATAATATAATGTTTCATATCATTTCATTATGAATTTCATTTATAGTTAGTTTAGACAGAAAAAGGTTAAGAAGCATGTGCTCAATTGTGAAAAATAAATATGTGAGTATTCCGCCAGTTAAACCCCTGCTGTCACCGCTCCAAGTGAAGAAAATCCCTCCAGACAACATAAAGTTCCCAAACTGAGCCAAACACACTCTGACAAGCAAACCTCCAAACTAACAGGAGGGAAACTGACAACAAATAAGGAAAACAACACCACCAAATCTCCGTCTGGAAGCAGGTGAAACAAAAGGCAGGAGTCCTGGTTTGAGCTAATATCACAGAAAGCGAGCAGGAGTCAAGAAAAGAAGCTCCGTTTGTCACCGATTCCCTGTGCTGGAGTTCCCTGCCAGAGAGGCTCCCTGCCCCAGCATGCACTGCGCAGGCTGACCTGCAGTGGTGACACTGTCTGTGACATATTCTACAGATATAGACATTGAAACTATAGTGCAAGGTGTAATGTTGCTGGTATGGCGTCAATATGACTGTCAACAGATTATTTTCACAGTCTATTTTTGCTGAGAACCGTGCACGTCACACGGAAAAAATAGGTGAGACCCCGAGTCTCTAGATGAGGCGCCGCAGAAGCCGTGCATGAGATGGGTATGAGACGCACGGCTCACGCAGGCTGTGTAGCTGCTCTAACCTGTTAACATGGTTGCATGGTTCAAAATGCTTGTCTCCTCCATGAGGTTCAGATGCCTAATAAGAAAGCCATGCACTACTTAGAAGAGCTGCACTCAGCATAGTTAGATCTCTGCTCACACAAGGAGGAATTGTTAAGGCTTAGATCAGAACATCTTGCCCCCCCACAGTTGTTCAGCCAATGTGATTCCGGTTACTCTGATTCACACTCCTCCCTTAATGAAAGGTTAACTCCCTCTCCACTCAGAAGATGGGAACAATTCCCAACCAACCCTAAGTGCTTGGGAATAAAGTCAATTCCTCAACCTCCACTGAGAGACAGAGCTAACAACTGCCTGACTTCCCATCGCTCTGAAACAGACATTGAAGAGATATGTAGTTTATCCTCAAGAAGATACTCTTCCCTGTGTTCTTCTCAGGCAGTGATGGATGACACATTCATCCGTGCTCATCCCTCCAAAGGGGGGACTAGAACATTCCAGGACTATTCAGCCTCCTCTCTGCACTACCACGAGAGTGATGACAGTTGTTCAGTCCCTGCCTCTCAACCAGAGAGAACTGTAGCATGTTATGCACACATCCATAGTGGCGCTTGCTTAGTCTCACCTTCACCTGAAAGGAACATACAGCGTTCCCGCATTGAAGTGATGATGTGTCAAGATAATCCCTCAATGCACAAGATAAGGAAGACGATACAGGTGGCTTGGGAAACTGTTGCCACTTCTGAAACAAGGGGAAAAACAATGGAGCCTGCCACCTCAAACACAAACAGCTTTACAGCCCCAGGCCACAAGTTAAGAAAAACTTGAAGCACAAGAGCTCCAGAGTTTGCTCCTCACAGTCATAGCTAAGACAGTCCACCCCTGTACTGACAGTAAGACAGCTGCCAGCTCAGGGTACCTTACTTTTCTTGCAGTTGCATAGGCTCTATAAACTCTATAATTATGAACTCAGTAATAGCTAGACATCTTACTACTAGCTGAGAAAAGTCCAACTCTGTAAGTACACTTGGTAGTATTTTTTTGTCAGTAAGATCACCGTTGCAAAACACTAGCTTGTATAGGAGAATTACCTACTTTTATTAATGATCATTGTTAGTGCCAGGAGGAAGCACTAACCCTTATTCAACTTAATCAATTAATCAGTCTCATAACTGTAAGTTCTTTTAATAACAATGAGAAGAAACCACAACATCGACTTCTTAGGACAAATGAAGACATTTATTTATAGTTAAATGTCTTAAGGTTACATGAAAAGCACAATAAAGAAAAAGAACAATAAAGCCTTTAAATTATAATAGAAATTAAAGCTGCAAGCAGTGATGAATGGGCCCTCGCAATTCGCGCACATTGGAGCGGCAGCTGTGGTATCACTATTGAAGGTCTGTTGACGCGGCTCTGAATTGTCATGATTATCGGACACTGTGTGAATGGGTAAAATATTATTTCCTGTGGGAAGTATGTGGTGCTGGAGATGACTTATTAGAAATTGTGTATACATTTGATGAATTATGAGTCATTTAGGACTCACTTCCTGTTGCATGTAGGCAATACTACATAAGTGCAGCAATACATTTACAAGAGGGAAACTGACATGGATAAACATTTTCATGAATATTGGACATTGCATGTAGAAGATATCATTTCCAGTGTCCACTATGTGGTGCTAGAGAACACCCACTAATTATACGTCATGTTGCTATATATCATGTGTAGACCACACCATGTGAATTTCATGTAAATCGGATGATGTTTGTCACAAAAGGCTGATTTCCTGTTGCCAGTAGGTGGCACTATGACTTTGACTCAATATTGACATGTAAATGTATTCAGGCCTGGACTCTCATCAAGCATGAGAAATTTGGGGCAGATTGGACAATGTATATTCGAGTTACAACAACTTCCTGTTTAATGCCCCAAATATGTTTTGGGCAAAATTGATCGGCACGCCATGCCGAGGCCGTACTATGAAAACTAAAAAGCTTTGCAATTTAGCATCGCAAAGGTCTTTATATGTCACCTACCAAATTTGAAGTCACTCAGGTTAAATCTCTAGGAGGAGTTTGTTTAAATGGCTTCACTTTGCAAAAAAAATGTAAAGTACATTCAAAATGGCTGACTTCCTGTTGGACTTTGGGTATGGCTCCATCTGCCTACCAGATTTTGTACATCTATGTCAAATTTAAAGGTGGGGGCTTTGAATTTTCTAGGGGGAGGCCTCAAGCCATTCTGCCACACTCAAACCCAAGATACATATCAGATATCAAGTCATGACACTTCTGATGCATGTGCAAAGTTTTGTGAGTTTTTGCGCATCCTCAAGGCCTCAAACGTGTTTGTAAAATGAAAATTGACACACGAAATCCAAGATGGCTGACTTCCTGTTGGGTAAAAGAAATTTGGAAAAATATGTATATGTATGTCAAGAAGGAAGAGAGCAATAAACCCACTGAATTTCACAAACATCAAAGAAACTTTGTTCCAAAATCGCCCTGCATTTGGGGGTGCTATCGAATTGCCATGCCTGAGGCCAATTCCAATCCCTACAGAACTTTGCAAATTTTTCCAGTTTTGACGTGTGTCCTAATTTGACGAGTTTTCAAGCTTCCCAAGCTCCTCAAAAATGCAATGGCGTACTAGAATAATAATAAAGCTGAAAGCAGCAATGAACAGGAGGTTTGCATGTTGGAGGGAGCAACAGCTGTGGTATTGCTACTGTAGATCTATTTACACAGCTCATTTTGCTGTATATCGTGTTTAGACCACACCATGTAAATTTCATGTAAATTGGTTGATGTTTGTCACATAAGGCTGATTTCCTGTTGCCAGTAGGTGGCGCTATGACTATGACTAAATATTAAAATGTAGATGTGTTCAGGCCTGGACTCTTATCAAACATGAGAAATTTGGGCAGATTGGACAATGTAAAGTGGAGTTACAACAACTTCCTGTTTAATGCCCCAAATATGTTTTGGGCAAAATTGAGTGGCACGCCACGCCAATAACATTCCTTGAAAATTAAAAAGCTTTGCAATTTGACATTGCAAAGGTCTTTAGATGTCACCTACCAAATTTTAGGAGGAGTTCATTAAAATACAACACCTGCCAATGGCTTCACTATGTGAAAAAAATGCACAATTTATTAAAAATGGCCCACTTCCTGTTGGACCTGGGGTATGGTTTCAAGAGGCTTTTTCAAAGTCTGGCAATGGTACATCTGCCTACCAAATTTCATAAATATACGTCAAAATTAAAGGTGGGTGCTTCGACCTTGAAATTTTCTAGGGGGCGCCCTTGAGCCATTTTGCCACACCCATGCCCAAGACCCATATTAGATATCAAGTAACACCACTTCTGATGCATGTGCAAAGTTTCGTGAGTTTTTGAGCACCCCTAGCACCTCAAAAATGCTAGAGTAAGAGCCGAAATGCCACGCCCAAGCCCAATTGTGATACTAATTGAAGCATTTATTAGTCTGAACATATATGCAAAGTTTTGTTAGTTTTCACGCATCCTAAAGGCCTCTATGTGTGTTTGTAAAATGAAAATTGATGCACGAAATCCAAAATGGCTGACTTCCTGTTGGGCAAAGAAATTTGAAAAAATATGTATTATGTCGACAATAATGAGAGCAATGAACCCACTGAATTTCATGAACTTTCAAGCAACTTTATCCCAATATGGCCCTGCATTTGGGGGTGCTATGGAGTCCACTGGCCATGCCCACGTCCAATCACTACAGAACATTGCAATCTTCACCAGTTATGACGTGTGTGCCAATTTTTTGAGTATCCCGAGCTCCTCAAAAGTGCAAAGCTGTGGGGGAATAGTAATAATAATAATAATAATAGTGATCTTTACAAAAACAATAGGTTCTAAGACCATTGGGCCCCTGGCACTTTTCGTGTTTGGGCCCTAATATTATTTACAAAAACAATAGGTTCCTTGCACTTTCAGTGTCAGGGACTGTTGGGCCCCTGGCACTTTCATGCTCGGGCCTTAATAAAATAATTAAAAAATTGTTTAGAAATAATGGTTCGAAGTGTGTGACTCAAGGCTAACGTATTGCAATAGGTAATGCTAAGGGAAAGCTAACGTAACGTAGCTAACGTAAGAAATTATCTTCTTAACTGTTATTTGACATGAACCCTTGATCACAAAAGCCATTTTATGCCTACTGTGTTGAAGAGTTGTAGCTGCAGAGATCTTGGCAGGTCCAGTGTTGTTTTTGGTTGGGCTGGAGTTAGCTGTAGTTATACAGCCTGGGCGGTGCAGCCCGGCTTGGTCTGTGCTGTGAATAAGTCTTTGTGGGTGCAGTGGTGACGAATCAATGGTGAAGTGGGTTCAGCCTCATTTCGGACTGACCAGGGAAGAGTCTTTGCTGTCGGCTTACCTCCATGCAGCGTGATAGCTGGTCATTTTGGCCATACTGCTATCAGCAAGCAGGCCAAGATCCAGTTCAGGCATCACTGTCTTCTTCAAAATGATGTTTTAGTTTGAATTGAGGATTCAGGCTTTCACTAGCTTCTTGTAATCTCTTTGTTGAGTGCCAAATAAACTTTTCTGACTACACTCAAATCTTCATTCAGGATTGGATAAATCATGTGGGTCAGCGTGACTTCAAAAGCAAATACTACATGTGAAACACAATGCTTAATGTTAGAAATAAAACAAAAACAAACTGAACTCGTTTAAATAAAAGATTAAAATATGGGCATACTTGGTCGAAAAAGAAAGAAAAGAAAAAAAAGTCTTAATAGGAGAAGTATATTAGCTCATGAGTTACTGAAGACCAGCTCAAGTCCAGTATTGTCTTTCAATCCAATGAGTGAACCAACAAACTCTTGGACACCGCAGAAATGGCCTTATCATTGTAGGTGCCACTCTTTCTCAGCATCTCACCTTAACGAATTTACATCACTAACATTCCTGTTCTCACTAACCTAAGGACTGTTCATGCTTAGCCAAGATAGTGTCATTAAATGCCCAGTTGGTTAACAAACTGCCCAGATGTCACAACCTTGAATAAACTGACCTAATGAATTCTTTCAACTATGGACTATACATCTTTGTTCCCAGGATCGCACATCAAGTGCAATCCTGTGAACAAAGGGGAGATATGTAGGTTACACTGGACTCCACAGGTGAATTCATTCATTGTGACTCAAACTAAACATTACTGTGAAATGTAAATAGTTACTTCCTGTAACTGTGACCTGATACCCCATGGACTCCTCCTGTTACTTTTTTAAGTTACACGTTTTAGACCTGGGTGGTTTTTAACTATATCTTTTAACTGACTGAAGGATTTTAAACATCAGATGTCTGGATTTTAAATTCTCAGAGAAACAAGCTGAGTAAATGTTTGCGGCAGCTCGCCAGGCAGCCTCTCCACCAGACAGCATCAGTGAAATGCTGATTTTTTTAACGTGGAGCTGTTTTAATTCAGTGTTCTTACTGGTTTTAATCACCGGATTTGTCATTGTTGAGTGAAGGAAACCCCTATGAATCGTTTTGCTCCCAACAACAAAACTCCCCTGAAGGACGAACACTGAAGGGATCCTTAACTAAACCAGAAGGAGCTGTTTAAAGCAAACTGTATCGCTGATTTACCGCAGCCAGGCCTGTTTGGGCCCGTTGCCTGTAAGTGTTGTTTCGAAAAGCACTCTCGTGGTTTCCAGTCCATGAACACTGACCACAGCATCTCATTTTGTGCTTGTTGTTTTGCCTTACTGCTACAGCTACCACACAATAAATGAACCATCTTTCACAACTCAACACTGCTGCCGAAGTCTTTCTCTGTCTCTGTTTTCAGCCACACTGATAATTTAAAGCCTGCTTATGACACTCTACAGTGGAGGAGAGCCCCCTGAAATCAATTCGGCTCCTGTCATCTTCACCTCTATTATCTCCATAATCATTAATAGTGAGTGAATATTGGACTTACATTTATCAGCACCACTGTATCTGTAAACTGATACCAGCTGGAAGTTCTTGACAGCTGGTTAAAACCCCTGCTCCAGAGGCTCAAGTGTTTTGGTTTTCGTCATGATGGCCCCTGCTGATCTGTCCTGCCTTAAATCCAAGCTTCTGTCCCTGGAGAAGTTCATCCATGAACTTCTGCACTGCCAGAGACATGGCATGCGAACTTACTTATTCGTTGGCCGCGGTCTGATTTCAGCAAATAAAATTCAACCCATGGTCTCACACACGATGGTGAGCTAACACAAAGCAGTCCAAGCAGTTGGACAAACACAGTTTAGTTTAGTGTGGTAATACGACCAAACAAACATCAACAACAACAATACTTCACAGGATCCTCAGCAGCAGCAAAACTGGACTCACAGTTCATTAACTTCACAACAACAGCAATAAAGCTGAAAATAATATCTCTGCCCAGACTTAAGCCTCTTACTTGTATCGCTTAAGGAAGCGAGTAGGATGTGCTGCAATCTGTCTTTTGGGTCCGACTCGGTTTCTGGGCTCAGATGCTGACGGGGCCGGGGGCGCTGTCAGTGGGTTCACGGTTCACAGTTGATCCTCAGCGGCGTTGGACGGGAAACAGCGAAGTTGACTTAGTTAAAGACAAGCGGGGCATAGAAGTTATCCTTTGTCTTCGTGAAGAAATCCTTTTCTTCCTTCTGCAGCCAAACAGGAGAGTGCTGGGTTGCACAATGGTCTTCTTCATATCCGGTAATGTGCACAGTTGAACCCAGAGAAATCTCCACTTGTCCAGCGAGGCTGAGATTGTATGGCCTAGTTACAGTCATGTATGTACAGGAGTTATTTCCTTACATTAGCTGGCGAGCAGCTGGGAAGCGACTGGAGTGTTTATAGTCTCAGTGACGTCACAGCTGGAAAGGGAAATCCCCTGTGCATTTCTGGTGGGTCTTGTCCAATGGGAGCCAAGAGTTTGACTCTGCCGGATTTCACACCTAAGTGTGAATTGAGCAGAGCATGATGGGAGTTGAAGTCCGTTTTGGAATCCTTTTGTTTGACTTGGCGCCTTCCTTTGGTATCAGGCTTTGTGAATGAGTGCAGGCCTGCCTTTGTCTCATGCACATGGAGTATGAGACCCAAAATTCCCCCCTTTGGTCTGAAGAGTGGGGTGCTGGCCACAGTCTTTAGCGCAACCCAAGGGCCGAACAGTTCCTGTGGTGGAAGTAACCTGAGAGTTATACAGTCCATGTATTCCAGAGACAACCGGAAGGTGGGAACAGTCTGTATATTCCTGAGTACAAGAAAGGTTGAAGCAGTCCATACAGTTCACAGTGTTCAGAGAGGCTTTGGTGTCTGGGTAGTTACTGAGGCAATGTCTGTGCAGAGTTGTAAATCTAGGTACATTCAAAACATCACACATCAAAACATCTTTGGTCGTGAATGATAACACAACATTGTAAAATAGACAAATAAAGGTAAACAAGAAGAAAAAGGAAGAGAGAGTCCAGTCTGGCCTGTGGGTGTGAATATACCTGTATGTGACATGTGAATCCTATTTGTACATGTATTGGGAGTGCACTGCCAATACTGTATGTCAAATGTATCTGTGAAGGTTGCATAACAGTGGTAGTAGCAGATCAAAGGATTTAGTGTAATGTCTCTCATCTATGTTATGTATGACCTCACACTTCTGACACGGTATCTAAAGCATGCTATGCATTA
The DNA here is from genome assembly GCA_038419695.1 of Scomberomorus guttatus. Classification (NCBI taxonomy): domain Eukaryota; kingdom Metazoa; phylum Chordata; class Actinopteri; order Scombriformes; family Scombridae; genus Scomberomorus; species Scomberomorus guttatus. The sequence continues at coordinate 555,940 of CM076453.1, forward strand.
TGAGCAAAATGCAAATTAACAGTGACTATGGTACCGGATGGGAGTGGTGTTAAGCATTAGTATGTGCTGAGTTTGTGGGTACAGTATGCTACGTTTAGTTGCAGGGGACACTACTACGGTGGGTTCACCTCCCCTTTGGGATGGTGACTGCTCCGCCCATTCAGGTAGTGTTAACACCTCAAAGAGCCTGGTTGAGGAGTGGGTTTGGTTATCACCCCCCTGGTTGTGTCGGCGCCTCTGAGGTCCTGTTCTGCCGTCCACCTTAACGCGAGGCATCTCATTGCCTTCAAGTGGACTCTGGTATTGTTTTCCTGCCCTCTAGCAGGTCTCATGCATTCTATGTTGCTTGCGAGGAACTCGATCTGTCGAGTGCACAAGCCTTGGAGTCGGTGTGGTGGTGGACTGTCTGAATCATCAGAAACTCCTGAGTCACTCAGGTCGCCATAGCAATGAGGACGACATCTTCCCCTTCACGATAGGGATGGAGTCTTGTCAAAACAGGGGCGCAAGCTCTGCAATGCTCTGAGCCACCCATGCCGCTCTGGGCCTGGGAGTAATCCTCCCCCCTTCGGTCAGAATGCAAAGGGGAGTGGCTGAGGTTTGATTGTGGTGCACCACCGGAGCATGGGGCACCCGCGCCCATTGAGTGGGATGATGGAGGCGCCTGTTGGTCGTCTGGACTGTCAGAAACTGCACTGTCAGGGGTTGCTAGGCTCCTAGCGTGCGTCTTCCTGGTGGACTGGGGTCATCTGCTCCTTTAACTAGAAGGCTTCTTGGAGCAGGCTCTGGCTAGTAGTGCCAGGAGGGAAGACCTCTTAAAGGTCAGCAACGCTGCATGGTTCCTAGGTGGCTGTGCTGGGAGCGGTGCTTGCTTGACCAGTCTGGCCTTCTTTGCGCCTGTCCTCTGCTCTTAGTCGAGCAACTGGATCTGCACATGCAGGGTTTCATTGTCTTCTTGTGCCCAGATCATCTCAGCTTTTACGTATTGGACTTCCCGACGCAAGCTGAGATGCCCACTTAGTACCGGCTGGTAGCTGTACTGCAGCTGGCTGAGCTTCGCTTGGCGCTCTGCGGCTAGCAGCTGGGCTCTGCACTGATGGGAGAGAAACATCTTGTCTAATAATTATCGAAAATAATTATTAATTTTTAAAATCAATAATACAATTATTAATGTGAATTAATAATAATGGGCCACCACCCTGATAGTCAGGGACTAATAACCAAACACTGAAAACAGTCTCAAAAAGGGTGTTCATCCAAGAATCAACTACAAGAATAGACCACAAGACTGGGTTCAGCAGCTCCATCCTAGTGCGATATGATTACAATTGTAGTTATTAAGTAGACCATTATATTATATTTCCCATAGACTATATATGAAGATGGACAACGCATCACCGCTTCCTGCTGTTATGTAAAAGTGAAGCCTTTTGTCTTACAGTACAAGGGTTTGTGCTTTACAAAGTCAACTTACTTTCATCATGTGGCATGACAGCTTGATGATTCCTAATATTATTAAGCCCAGATTTATATTCAAGCTACAAATAGATTCACTGACTGAACCCTAGTGACAAAAATTTAATTGATTTATGTTAGGACTCTCAAATACTTTGGTGACTTGTATTTTTACATTTCCAGCACCTTACTCCCAGTTCACATCCATCAGGGAAGGGCGGACCTGCATTCACAGTGAGTGATGGAGACCATAGCAGCAACCTGGAATGGCTGAAGAGAGTGAAGCTTGATAAGGACTGAAGCAGAACCTGCAGGACATTACACCACCCATTCCTTAGATGAATATCATCCTCTTAGTCTGCCTAGCCAGGAGAGATGGCGACCTGGGTTGGTGTGTTAATGGGAACATCATCTTAAGTTGTTTCAGACAGAAGCACCCAGGGATTGGGCTGTGGCTGCTGGACATTTGTGTAATCCTTCACAGGCTCCTTTTGTAAAATAAAGTTTTGTTCTATTAAATTCTGATGTGATGTCATAAATTTTCCATATTAAAAACTACATGCAGTCAAGTCAAGTTTTGAATGTGACATATAGAACTTATGAGTAGTGTTGGGTAAACAGTGTTGCAGTTAACCTGAACTGAATTAAATTATTTGCAAAAGTAAGACTTAACTGAAAGTTAGTTAATGCTGAGTGTTCACATCAAACAAAAATGCTCACTCTGCTCCTCTGATGGAGTTTTGACAGCAGTGGGATGCATGCACTATTCTCAAAACTAAACACATAACCACCTGGAGGTAGACTACTAATAAATAATAGAATTCAGGCCTCAATGAATCTGCTGTGGTCACATTCACTGTGCTTTGATATAAAGATGTGACACCTGCATTAACACCTGTGTTTGTGTTCTCTCCGCAGGTATCACCAGTCTCCTGGGCAGTGGTGTATATACAGCAGCCTACCCTCTTCATGATGTAAGTAGGATCCTGGCACTAATAGATCTTTATTATAGGTGGTACTAGTTCTGATTTATATGCTTGTGTTTTGAAGCTGTTGTAATCAGTCATATTTTCTATAATCACTAGAAGATGAGTTGAAAAGATGCTGGCACTAGTAAACTAAATTAAAACTACTAAATTAGTCCATCTCAGATTATGAAATCCTAGTATAATCTCCAATCAGTGAGGACAGTGACCAGTGTTAGTGTTTGTCTTTCCTTTTTCAGGGAGATATTGATGAGGAGAGTGCAGAGTCCAATGACAGAAAGGTAAGAAGGTTATTTCTAAACTTACTGAAGCCAGTATAAAAATCTTCACATACTGGTATTCATGTTTTGCATTCATACCACAACAGCTTTATACATAGTATAGAGTCCACATTGAGATGCACACGAGGACCACAAAATAGTCTGTCACCACTTCAATTTTAATCCTGGAACACAAACAAATTGGGTCTGTTTGAATATGGTAATCGTGTGTCAATTAATTTGATTTTCTTTTTCTCTTGCAATGTGACCCATACATGTGAATCCAACCCAGTATCACAGTAGTTTGTAAAATAGTCAATGTATAGATTCATGTACATGATACACAAATTTTCCATTTTTTTTAATACAACTTTCAAACTAATGTATTCCAATTGGAAGTATGTTTCATGCCTGCAACACTTTTTTTCATTAACTATGACCGCCACATCACTCAACATTTAATCACAAGATTTATCCCTGTTTTTCTTCTTTATTTTAATTTTATCGGTCAATCTACGGATCGGACCAGCCAGGTCATAAGCATTAATATTATGATTAATAGCAGATGGGTTGCAGCTGGGTGAGATAATACATAATTAATACATAATTAACACTCACATGAAGCCGTCCGCCATTGTTGTTATTGTTTCTTCTTCTTCCTCCAATGAAACACAGTGCTACTGCCAACATCTGTTTTGTCACCAATATGACAATGTTTCTGCAAGCATCCCCATACACACTACAACACCAAAAAAGAAGAACTTTTTTCTTAAAACCAGCCTACTTCAGTGTAACCATACCTTCACGTTTCCATATACCCCACTGAGAAATAATGGTATTGTGTAATCAGGTGCAGGTCTCAATCGGAGAAAATTCGGGTGGGTGGCAGGTGGATGACTTATGCGTACATGCAGATTTGGATGATGTCAGGCCCGATCACTACAGTTCAGTCAATGGTCACCAAATTTTATATTTACAAATCCAAATTCAAGCAAAAAGCCAAACTGTCCAGAGCTGATTGCTTATATCAAACAATACATTTCTTCAATATCCAAATGTACAATTATTACAATTATTATTAATCTTTAGCCCACCTGGCACATTCACTTCGGGCTGTTGTGGGCGTGTAAACAAAAAGGGGGGGGAAAAGCCTAAAACAAAAATGAATGACAAGTGAGTGCAGTTGCAATATATGACCATTAGATGATACCAAAATCAATGTTTTGGGATATTTCACACTATGAATTCACTGATATCACCAGTCTGTAATAATTTTGCGATGAGTTGGCAACATCAGCACATATTTGCAAACCTCCTCAGTTCCAGCTGGTTAAAGACTTCAAGACATCAAGTTGTCTGTGACACTGCATCACGTAATAGGTGTGACAGGACATGATTCATTTAATTTCAAAGATGTTTTAGTAGTTATGATTGCAGGTTTCAGGTTTTACGTTGTAGTTTTTGTGTATCGATTAAATTTGTTTTACTTGAGTTTTACTTATTTACAATGTTGAGGACCTTCTTTTTCTTCCATACCCTGATGAAGGCCACTAGGCTGAAACATTAGCATGTTTGTTTGACATGGCTAGAATAAACTGGTGAAATTGAGATTAGTCAACTTTGTCCTGAAGACGTTACATTACCTGGCGTAGATGACAGGCACTGAGCGCACAGTTCAGAGAGCTGAGCAGCAGTCCCCGACAGTCGAGCCAAGCAGCAGCAAAAGCAAATCACAAACACATAGGCCCCTTCAAAATGTCCTTATCCACTAAAGTGTACGCCAAATGTCCCTCATTTTCATGGTTTTACAGTGCTCTCAAACAAAATAGCACCAATGGAATGAGTGGTCTGAGAGCACAGTAATGCCATGAAAATAAGAGGCATTTGGCATACACTTTAGTGAATATGGAAATTTTGAAGGGCCATATGAGTTTATAGTTTAAATATGTTTTGTTTGCTGCCCCCATTCGCTTGTGCTGCTGCTTGGCCTCGCTGACTAGAAGTTATTCATACAACCCCATGTCAAAAAACCCAAACTATCCCTTAAAGTCCAATTAATAAAAAAAGGTAATCATAGTTTTATGACACAAGCTATGCAGCTATGTGATAGAGATCCCCAACAAGATGCTTGTTTTGTCACAGTGGAAATGTCAATGAAGGTACTCCATCAGTTCTCTATGCCTTTATTATTTAGAAATGTGACCAATAATTTGTGACCAATAATTTTATATTTAGATATGTTTCAGGTGGAACTTGCGCTATATTGGGTCATGCAGCATATGCACGTAAACTGGAGACAGAGAACACTACACTACAAAGGACTAAAAAGGCCTGTTTGTGAAAGGTGTGAAAGTGTTTTTTTAGAGGTCAAAAAGAAACAGCATAAATGAGATGGTTACTGATTTGCAGTACTAGAGAAACAAATATAAAGTAAAAATGGCACTTTTTTATTTACTTTATGATTTTCTTTATGCTTAAGAAATAAAATCAAACTCTGTACCATATTGAATTGCATAGCATCATTCTTTTGCATTATGTCAAATCGCATCATATCGCGTTGAATCGCATTGTATTGAATCAAATTGTGTTGAATCACACTGCATTGCAAAGGGGTGAATCATATCGGATCGCATTGGTAGTTGCTTCATATGTATCTTTAATGTATCGGATTGTTGGCAATGCATCGAGACGCATATCGCATTGGCCTCACTGATGGAGATGTAACTACAGGTATGATCGTACCAGTTTCTGCTTTTCCTCCAGGGAGTCAAGGGATTTGTCAAGGAGGTTTAATGCCTCAACTGTTGAAGCCTGTGCAGGAATCTTTGAATATTATTACCACAAGCATTTGCGTGACTTTTTTCTGAAATTCTAATGCATTAAAACAAATGATTATCATAATTAGAAATATTATCAAGGCACAACCTTACCACTAACATGTGACCACTGGGAAAAATTGGCTGCAAGTCTGAGAGGCAGATGAAGTGGCCTATCCGGTCTGAGCATATGTACATAATCAAAGTCCCAACCAGTTTCTCGGTTACAAATTACAGGAGGTAGTTAGCATTTTAAAAGTAGCAGGACACACACTTTGATGTGGATGGTGCTGGGGGAATCATTATTAAGTTAACAAAACTGACAGGGTGAGTAAAATGAGGAATTTGTTAGGATTCCTCTTTGTGGAAGCAGTATTTTAGATGAAAGTTTCACATTAGTATTTTAATTACATGCTGTAATGGACTGTGACATGGGCTCTCTGACATCAACAGGGTTTATACTATGGGAAGCAGAACTTCACTCACATGGCAATCCAATGACCAAAGTTTACAAGATTAATACTACGGGAGAGTGAATGCTTATCAAATTTAATGGTAATCTACCCAGTAGACTTTAAAATATTAAACAGACATTGGTGCCTTATTGTGACCTTGTTGTCATGGTGACACCAAAATTGACATAGCTTGCTCTTGGTAGCATAGTGCACTCGTAAAAATTCATGAAAATATGAATTTTAAGATATGTTGCTTTTGAGTAAAGTGTTACACTATCAACAGGGCAAAAAGGGAGAAGTTCATGAAAATCCATTAACAGTAGTGTTCCATTGCAATACATCTGCAAGACCTGCATGAATAACTACTTTTGAAAGGGAAGCCACATTAAAGGTTTGATTGTTTCAAAGCACTGCCAGATTGAAGATTTTAAATAATCAGCTTGATCATAGCTCAGCATCTGACAGAGCTTTGTGGCTTTATGACAATACAGTTAAAGTTATGTGAATAAACATTTACAAAAGAGTGTGAACATTTTATTTAAAATATTGAAACATTAAAAAAATCTATTTAATAGCAATGTCTCCTCTATTCAAGCAACGCCACTTTTTTAAAAGTCTATGTTGGTGCAACTGTATCACAACATCGTGTTCCGTTTAACAATATTATCTTATCTTTAATATCAAGGACGTTGGTTGGGAAAAAACAATCATCGATCATTCCTTCAATCGCCAATATACGATTAGATCGCCAATTGGCACAAGCCTAATACTATGCTTAAATTGCATGCTCCTGTGCCCCTAAAACCTTAACCAAGTAGTACATATGGTTCCGGATGGTTCCTTGGGGAAAGAAAACCATTACGTTGCATATACGCTTATGTTGTTAATCAAAAGTGAAGCAAAAATTAAATATTTCACAATGAAGTTCTTGCATGAGAAAAAACTAATATGAACTCACAATGCATTTAGACTATAGTGTTATGACTACAGACTAATTAGTAATAGAATAGAATAGAATAGAATGCCTTTATTGTCATTGCACAGCTGTACAACGGAATTTAGTGCATCCCTGAGCAGTACATAAAATATATATAAAAACAAAACACAAGTAGCAGAATCTTCAACAGATCAACACACACATACACACACATAAATAAGTATAAAACAAGTATGAATATATAAAAAATGGGAATTGATAAAATTGTCTATATATTGCAGTTCAGTTCAGTAGGATAGTCTATTATTGCACTTAGTCCAACAGATACTGGACAGTCTTGTACTGAGTTATTTAACAGAGTTCAGTTCTCTGATGGCACTAAGGTGAAAACTTTTCAGAAGTCTGGAAGTGCAGGTCTTGATAGACCTGTAGCGCCTTCCAGAGGGCAGTAGCGTGAAAAGGTGGTTGCCTGGGTGAGATGAGTCCTTTGTTTGTTTGTGGCCCAACATAGATATTGGGTTCTGTATATGTCCTCAAGTGAAGGTAGCTGAATGCTGGTGATTTTCTGTGCTGATTTGATGACTCTCTTATGAGCTTTTTGTCAGCCACAGTGCAGCTCGCATACCACACCAAGATGCCATAAGTTAGTATGCTTTCAACAGAACAGTGATAGAAGGACACAAGCAGCTGCTGGGGCAGGTTAGCTCTCCTCAGTGTCCTTAGGAAGTAGAGACACTTCTGTGCCTTCTTAACCAGAGAGGTTAAGAATGTACAACCAGCCACACAATCTGTCCATGTGAGGTCCTGGGAGATGCATGTGCCTAGGAATTTGAAGCTAGTCATTCTCTCCACTTTGTCTCCTCCTTCTGTTTCTGCTTGGTTGGCAAGTATGTTCACTAGGCAGCTTCCCAGATAAAGACACAAGAAGAGTTGAAATCTACCCTACTTTTCTATGTGACAGTCTACATTCAGTTGGTCCTTGTTTTAAAAAGCACAGCAGTTTTTTCACAACTCCAAGACATACTAGATGCATATAGTCCAGTGGAAAACCTGTGACACATCTTATTTCTACATTAAGTAAAGGGGATACTCCAACCTGATGATCAACATAAAGTCCATTAGAGAAATCTCTATCAATTCTTAATGGTAGTCTCCCAGGAACACGACTCTTTTGTTCTTATACTCTCCCTTAATTGTGGATGTGAAACAGTAATATCCAGTGTGTCCTTTTATACAATTTAGGAATGTTCGAGCTGGAGCATCACAAACAAAGGCGTTGATGTGAACACAGATTTCTTTGCTATTCACAGTGATTTGTTTTGTCTGTAGTTCTGCGTATTGAGCTAAAAAATCATCAAGAGTTTTAGAACATAGGTTTAGATCCACCACAAAAAACTGCAACTTTAAATGGTTCAAAGTGACTGAAACGACAGATGAGTGGCCCTAACTTGGCATTAGACGACTTGAAAAGAGGAACTCCGTCAATGTTCATTAATAGGTCCACAGAGTTTGAACTTTCCAAAAAATTGCTGTTCCGGCAAAAATACAACAGAGCATTCAATCCCAAAATAAACATATTGTCCACCACACTTGTCCTCTGTCTGGATTCGACAAGGTGTTTTCAATAATGTCCTAGAATCCTTCGGTTTTTTTAAACCTTTATCCTTCAAAATACCATGCAATTCATTAATTTGGCTTCTTACTTCGTGTAGCCCGGGAAGCAAGCTTTTCTTGAAAAGTTACCTAATTTTCTTTTGCAGATTCTACTCCTTCTTCTGAATCAGTTGACACATATTCTCTGTATCCAAAATCTAAATCTGTATTACCAAATTCATCTGCTTCATGTAAAGTACTGTTTCCCTCTGCTGCTAAATCTTCAACTCCATCTTCTACATCACACTGATTAAGATCCAAATTTTCAGGGCAATCATCTTCACTGCTACATTCCAGTACAATTGCTGCAGTGTGTGAGCGAATTTTTTGCCAGCACCTTAGATAAGACATGCCATGTTCTACAAAAATGACAAACACAGCATTTACAGTATGTCTACAACAAAACAATAATTTCAAAATTCAGAGGGTGGTAAAAGTTGTTTTTTACTACCAGGACCATCCAATGTTACATGAAATATTAATTTCATACAATTTTAATTTCATGAGAAAATGTCCCTAACCTGCTAGCTAGCGACTGCACTCAAAAGTCCAAAATCAGTTCAAAGTAGGCTAACAGAATTGCACACCGGAAAATCTGCTGTGAGTGTCAGGTTACAGCACAAACAGATTAATTTAGGGGCTGTCAATTTTTTATAAATGTAATGGAATTAATTACTTGATATGATTAATTAATCCAATTATTCACAATATTTATCAACATTTACTTGGAAAAACCTCAAAATAAAAATATTTCAACTCAATAGAGTTGAAATATATATACATAATAATATATGTAATACATATACCTGTGCATTTCGTCAATTTAATAGTGTAATTTAGCTGTATTTTAGATGCATGTCGGATTAAGCTACTTCCTGAATGATTGGATGTGCTTCAAAACCGGACCAGCACATGTCGGTTTTGCTGACCTGACCTGAAGACACACATTAGAGCAGTTTTAGTACCCTCCTAAAACTCGGTGCACTGCAGCAATTTTATTCCTATCACTGGTTTTACTAGCTAAATTTCACTCAATATCTCTGTAGACCAAACTCTTGCATCATTCATGTTAATCTTGCAATGCACGGTTACCGTCCATGAAAGGAAATTAAGTCCAGACAAGGAAAACAAGGACAAGGAAAAAGGTAATCAACGATGTACTGGTGAAATGTGTCCGGCAGGCAACTTACTCCTGTATCTTTCTGCTGCAAGATGACAGAGCGGAGGAAATTAGTTGAGTTGCCTGGTAACACAACAGTTAGAAATTGGTTTCAAATTTGTTTTTAAGATAGACCTGCAACATCCAAGTCATTTGTTTCCTTCTGCTGCAACTGTGTGCACTGTCATGGAGCACAAGTTGAAAAAAAAAAACTACGGGTGCAATGCCTGTCTCATGGAAGCCAAATTGAGTGATCTGTTGAAGGCCAGTGTGGATTATACAACTGCACTATGACAAAAAAAATTCAGGGCCATAAGGTGGTCCAGTAGCTCACCTGGTAGAACGTATAAGGTTGTAGCCCTGATTATACAGCTACAAATTTGATCCTATATACCTATAGGAGCTCTGTTAAACAGATGATGGATTACTGTTACCCTATGTCACAGCCTGCAGTCATTACTAAATATGTTAAACTGCCATAGTAGCATTGTGACTTTTGAGAGATTTTGATTACACAAAAGCACAACTTAAAGTGTAAATTCAGGTTCTTTGCTGTACCATACTGTAGATAATCCAAATTTGACCCATGAAGTCTTTCCCTGATGTAAGAACGGGCACTTTACCGGGTGTGTGCTGCTCCAAAATGAATGAAGGGGATAGACCTGCAAACAACACAATTTTGAACAGCAACCTGAAGCTAAAAAATGTTTTGAAGGATCCAAAATTCCCAAACCAATGTGTGTTGTTGTGCATCCTTCAAAACATTTTTTCAGTTTTGGGTTGCTCCTCAAAATCACATTGCTTTCAAGTTGTGTGGATGTTAACATTGTGATGTTGGGCCTTGGCTACAAGTTTGGCTATCAACAATAATTAATGATTATCAAAGATAATTATTAATGATTAAAATCAATAGAAATTATTAATAAGAATCACCTCAGGGTCAGGGTCAAAGATAGCCAAATTCAGTCTTGAAATTTACTAAGCTATCAATTTTGAACTTTGATTAATAATTAACTTAATAATTATAAATAAAATCACCATATCAATAACTAGTTAAGGTTGAAGGATTTTAGAGTTCTTTGCAGAGCAGAGGTTGGCAAAATTTACACTGTGCAACTTTAAACAGACAGCATATATATCCAAAAGCATTTATTTAAAAAAGGTAAAAGAGCAAAACACACAATCTGTAATCTTAGCTAAAATGTACCAAAAGAATAAAAACACATCAATATGGAATCTAACTAAGTGTACCTATATACACATGTGGATGTGTGTGTGTGGGGGGGGGACAATAGCAAGATGGTGGAAGTCACATGGTGACTGAGCACATGGCATGCAGACAATATGGCCGACAAAGAAACTATACAGACAAAAGGCCAGACCATGCGATTTCTTGAAACCACATTGCTACCAGAAGCAAAGTGTGCAAAGCTAGATTTTAAACCTCTTAACTGTGTGGATCTCTGTTTAAGGCTAATTGGTGGAGGATAAAGGTACTAGATTAGGAAGAGGTTAGTTGCATGCAAAGCCTAGTTACTGGATGTAATGTGTGCAGGTCAGAGGGCCCAGGTCACTGAGGAGGCCGCTGATTGTCCCTTTTGTTGTCAGAGTTAGCAGCTCGATGCTAATTTGCCTTTGTTTCTGGATCCTAAGCAGGCTCTTCTGTCGCTGCTTGTTCAGGAGAGTTCTGTGTGTGTCTGCTGTGAGCAGGCCACATGAGAGAGCAGAGAGCTGGGAAGCTAAGGAGCAGAGCACAGTCGTGGGGGGAAAGAGCAGTTACTGCTGCCTTCTGCAGCAGCAGTGGAAGAAAGAGAGCAGTCGCTGCTGCCTTCTGCAGCAGTGGGAGAAAGAGAGAAAGTGAAGAGGGGGAGCTTTGGTTTTGTTAGCCTGGGTCCATGGGTGGAGTTCACACATGGGTGCAAACAACCAAGGACCACAGGAAGTTGAGTTTCTTAAGGACTCCCTTTGTTTCTTAGAGGTCTTGAAACGTGTGGTCAGCCGGTGAGACCCAACAGTGATGTTTACCAGATGTTGGGTTTTGGCCACCATATCTCATGACTAAATGTCGGTATTCTACATCAATATGACATTGGCATGAGATGTTGGGGAGAAGTTCGATTTTGGTTACTTAACACCATGACTTAAAACCAATAAAATATCGTCTAATGAAGTTGGAATTTTATTTTGTTTGGACGTTAACATTATCAATTTTAGCAGACGTTGGGTTTTGGTCACTATACCTCACAACTAAATTTCGGTCTTTTACGTCAGTATGACGTTGGCATGGGATGTTTGAAAGATGTTGGATTGTGGTTACTTAACAGCACAACTTAAAATCAGTAAAATATCGTTTAATGATGGGGCATGGGACATTTGGAAGATGGTGGATTTTGATTAGTTAACACCATGACTTAAAACCATGTTGGCATGAGATGTTGTCCTGACATTGAATTTTGGTCACCCAATGTCACAATCTACATCCAACCAAATATCAACATCTAACGACGTTGGTGGCCAGCTGGGTGCGGATACAACTGCAATCTGCAAATCACTACTGTACTGATAAAATTAAAATAAATAAATAAAAACAAGGATAAAATCTGGTGATTAAATGTTGAGTGATGTAGCGGTTATAGTTAATGAGAAAAAACAATACAGTGTCTGTGCTCCTGAGTCCCGACTGACAGAAAAAAAAAACATGGCACAGGCATGAAACATACTTCCAATTGAAATACATTAGTTTGAAAGTTATGCTGTGTCACAAAAAAAGGAAAATTCATGTCCATGTACATGAATCTATAGATTATATTTCGTGACTATTTCACAAACCGCCGTGATACTGGGTTGATGGATTTCCTGCTGCTGAGGTGAATGGTTTCTTTTGCAAAATGTGCTTGCTTTTTTCTTTTGTGACAAAATAATCTCAACTCAAATGTCCACTTACTAGCTTTTTTCTGAGCTTCATGCATACTTGCAACAAAGGCAAGGTTAAAGAATGAACTTCCATGCTCCAAGCCTATTTTTCTTCTTGCTTACATTTTTAGTACTTTATAGATGATAGACAATTTTAACTGACATGTTTCAAACTTTCAGGTATTTGGTGTGAAAAGACGAGCTCTATTACTTTTCATTTTTTCAGTTGTACCTTTTTTGAAAAATTAATTTTGAAAAATTAAAGAATAAGTCAGGTGATATTCTATATTGTACTGTCATAGATAGAGATAGGAACGTTTGTATTTATATGACAGGAGAAATGCTAAAGGCATAATAAAAATGGAGAAATAATGCACCTAAATACTGTTGATTGTCTTCCTCAGCTTTTGTATGAGGAGTGGGCAAACTACGGTGTCTTCTACAAGTACCAGCCCATCGGACTTGTGCGGTAAGGACATATACTTTTCAGTATATAATTTACTCTGTTAAACAACTCCAATATGGAATTGCCATGGCTTTAGTCAGTCTGTGTGCTCATGTCTCTGCACTTCTACAAAATCACAAAACACCTTTTGTGTTAAGTCTGGCCTTGTTAGTTTTTTATTTCTTGACCTCCAAGTCCAGCACAGGTCCTGAATACAAACCTGTACCTGCCCCGCACCTTCAAAGCTCAACACAAACTGTTTATTATCTCTAAATCAACCAAAAATGTGCTGGTCATGCCCATGTGTGTTTGCGCCTAGTGAATTTGCTTGCATTAGCTTCTATTTCAGGAAAATAAAACACAAATCCTACACATACACAAGGTTAAAGCCACCATGACCTAGAGGCAGGGCTCCAGACTGTGACCAAAATGGTCACATATGTGACCATTTTTTGAGAGTGTGCAATTTAAAATTTCACATGGTCAAATTTGTGTGAGTGCATCTTCGGGTGGTGGTCCCATAGGAACGAGGGGATGAACAAGGGAGAACAAGTCATGGCGGCATGACCTGCGGCATGGGGACCCACCAGAAGAAGCAGCAGCTTCAGCGTGAACTGGACACAGGCCAACGAAACACACTGGCAGATGAGCGACACCGAGACATTGTCTCTCCCTCTCTCTCTTCGCTCTCCGCACCCTTTGTTCCTATTGGATTGCTGCCGAAGATGCACTTGCACAAATGCGACCACATGAAATTTTATAATAACTCGCACACTCTCAAAAAATGTGTACCAAAAAAAAAAAGGAGTTGCGACCAAATAATGTGGTGCGACCAACTTTCTCAGTTGGTCGCACCAGTGGTGCTAGTGGAAAGGTTAGTCTAGAGCCCTGCTTAGAAGCTTTCAGACTTTCAGGGCTGAAGCTGGTGTTCTGCTAACATGCAGTCTTAGACACTGTGTAAGACGATAGTCTCCTGGATGTTATGTTTGAAAACATGGGGGTTGTATTAACAGATGTTGTCTTTGAATGCGGCGAGAACTAACAACCAATGTCGTCTTGTATTAGGGCCAATATGTCAGTAACTTCTTTGAGTGTCGCTATTATGTTTTACATTGTTAAAAATCTAAAGTTCTAAAGCAAGATATTCCAGTGTTGGCCAGGGAATATTCAGCCTTGATCTGCCCTCTAGTGGATATACTTTTTAATCCTCCAGATACACTCAAAGTATACAACCTTGTATGTGAACACTGCTGCTTGCCTCACAGCTGCTTGTCTGTGTGTGTGCAATGGTAAAGTTTACTTTGCCTTGATACCAACATGTTAGTTTTATCTATAATGAAATTATAATTTGCATTTTTTGTGTTGTTTAGGAAGTATTTTGGTGAGAAGATTGGCCTGTACTTTGCATGGTTGGGTCTGTATACCCAGATGCTCATTCCTGCCTCTCTAGTGGGAGTCATTGTCTTTCTGTATGGATGTGCCACAGTTGATGACAACATACCAAGGTAAAGACACATGCATGCACACAAATACACTTTACTCTGGCTTAATGTACAAGAAGATTCTTTTTATAACCTGGGCATGAATGTCATTAGTCAAAGGATTTTCTCTGTTTTTCTTATTGACAACAAATCTCATGTGCAAAGCCAAACCAACAATGAATTCATCCTATATATATATATATATATATATATATATATATATATATATATATATATATATATATATATATATATCTCACATCACTAGAATGGTTGGTTGTAAATAAACCCCTAATATAACAATTTAAAGGAACAGAGATGAGAAGATAGATATCAGTCTCATTCTGTGCATTGAGTACAGAGTTGAAGTCAGAACAATGTTAGCCTAGCTTCACATAAAGACTAAAGTGAAAAATTATACGCACCAACACCTCTAAAGCTCAATAAATAGTTGAGCTCTTGTCTTCTCAAATTTTTATTATTAGGGGTTCATTATTATTCATTGTTAAGTTTGCAAAAGTGGTGGTGCAGCTAAACAGTCAACGTTACAAAGGTGACATTTGAAGAGAAGGTGTTAGAGTCTCAAAGTATTTTGCAAAAAGAAAAACCCAAGTCAACCTTGAGGGTCGCTATAATAAAAGCAAACACATTTTGGTTTACATCTCACAAATTGTACATTGTACATGCAAATACTTTATATCCTATTCCACAAAATATGCAAAACCTATTTTTCCATACTAGTGTCTGTCTTTTTGACTCAGTGACAGAATTGGTAGGCACATAACTTTACACTTTTGTATAGTGTCATTTTTAGAAAAATGCTGCATTTCACTAAAAGATGCTTCAAATTGCATGAAATTTTAGTAGGCACATCCAGCATGACCTGCAGATTTACCAAGCAAATTTGGGTGTAAAACACACCATAGAGGATGCTTTAAAACATTTTTAAAATTTTTCTCATCATTGCATATTTCAAATTTCACCATGTTACATTTACAGACCTGCCAACCTGTACGCATTTTGCGTAGCAGGCATGCATTTTGACATTAAAGTATGCTAGTACGAGTTGTTACTTTAAGATAGGCAAAAAGAGGCCAGTTGTCTTTTTTTTTTTTACACCTAATTAATGGATAAAAAAAATATAGCCGAGCCAATCAAGACATTAAGCTGGCATTATTGTAAAAATTGACCAATGACGGTTTACCATGTACAATAGCTTTCAGTGTCAGTCATGCCACATTGTGTGGACCTAGAAGTTGCTGCAGGAAGCTTCCAAATCGGTAAAGCCCATGTATTTCTATTTCTCCTGTCATGCTCTCAGATATGTCCGCTTGCTTGTGAGATTATATTGACTGGAAAGTCTGAACAAAATGAGCTATAGCACTCACAGGTTTGATGTACATTTGACTGACAAAACAGGCATTCTAACCACAAATGCTTGTGAATGCTTGCTAATGTTAGCTAACAGCGTAGCTAACAGATTGTCACTAAATTCATAAATACATAACTTGTCGCTGTCTTTTCAATTGCTGAACTACTGACATAGGTGTTTTCATTATTTTAACTTTACCAGTATGCACTGTAGGGTGCACAATAGCCAGCAGTAAATTTAGGAAGGCTTAGCCTTCTACCTGCCTCCCTGGTCATACGTACACATGAGAAGTAACCTGGCCAGCTTTTCACTGAGGACGAGGAAGAGTCACCATAACATACTAAAGGAGAGAAGTGAGGGGAGAGAGTGGTCCGTGCATTGTCCGTTCTGGGCTGCTGTAGAAATATTGCGGTGCAACATAGCAGGTTTCATGGAAGAGGATCTGCTCCCTATGTAGATATAAAGGGCTCATTAGTAAGTAACGAAAACAATGATTGTTATTTTCAGTTGATTATACACTAATTATAACATACTTACGGATATTATATTCTATTTCTGCTAAGTCCTTTCCGCTAGATGCCACTAAAATCTACACACTGCATCTTTAATAATAGACAAAGGAAGTTGCTAATGTAGAGATTAAGAAAATCAAGGTGGATCAAAAAATGAGAAACAAGTCAAGAGGAAGAACAAATACAGAGAAAGGGAGACAAGGGAAAAAGTTTGATGAATGACTTGAGACAGTAGGGCCTCTTCTCCTTCCTGTCTGCTTCTCATCACCCACAGGATATTGTGACACATGCTGCCATTTCAACTCAATGCAGACATACGCCACACACACTTAGTACAAGTGTTAATATCAGAGTTTCACTCTGGCACACAACCACAGAGTAAGACAAGCCAGACCCCCTGTCAGTCTGTTTCAGAATGGTCTCATTGTGTTCACAGTGTCAGGAAGTTGACTGCTTCAATGACACGGCCTGATGGGAGTAATTCCATAGAAACATTTAAGGAGGAATAACAGCCAATACAAATCTGCCAGTATTTTTAGATCTGGAATACAGTTGTTGTTATTACCATTATAATAAACATATTTAAATGTTGGGGTTTTCTCATGTCCTCTTTAAACAACAACAATAGAGAGGGAGAGGTCATGATTGCATGGCAAATATACTCACACACTCAGGCTCTTGGAAGCAGTCAAAATGACCTTCACTGGCAGTTAGCATTTTTTAGACTTTTTTTAGACTCTAGTCTTTTTGAGCTCATTATCTGTGATAATGGTAACTTTTGGCAGCTTGACAGATGATTCAGTCCACAGTCCGTTTCTGCAGTAAAGACGCTGAAAGACGCTTTGGAATTGTTTTCATTTGTCATGAATTTATATCTCCTTGGAAGAAAGCCTTCATAAACTAAAGGTTAAACTGGGCTAACAAAACATTTTTAGGCCTGAGCAGATACTTGCTAGCCTTGCAACATTAAGGCTACAAACAAACCATGATGCAACACAGTTACTCTTCTTAACACTGGTACTCTTCAATTATGATGTGACAAAAGAAAAGAAAACAAGGAACAACAACCAATACCAATTTGGATAGGACAGAACCTGCTAGCAAGGTGGGGGACTTTACTGCTGTCAAAGCTACTCAAAGCAAGGGATATGCAGTGAGGGATATGCATTCAAAACTGAACTGAAGCAAGAAGTAAATGACTTCAAAAGTGACTTAAAAAATGACAAGCAGGGATTCAACAATTTCAAAACATATATAAATCAAAAGTTACAGAGTGTTGATGGAGATGTCCATAACCACTAATCCTTCAAGCCAAAGTAGTGGACTTAGCAGGAAGGTTAAACCATAATAATGTCCACATATATGATATAATATAGAGCACAGAAGAAAACTGAATGCTAACATTAATTGATACTTTATTTTTTAATTTATTTTTCACTAGTAAAACAAAATATAATGTAACACAAAGGGTTGATGAGTACATAGAAAGCCAACAGCAAAAGAAAGGTTAGTATTGAGTATGAATTAAAACTGAACTATACCAAGGTATATTATATATATTACATTAGATGTATGTATTAGAGAACAAGTAGGGCAGTCTGTTGTGTAGGGTTGCAAGTGTGTGTAAGTGTGTGTGCACAAATGTAGAGGAGCAGTAAAGAGTAGTGGTTAAATTAATGTCAAAAAGAATCAAGGGGGTATTTATATTAAAATTATGAAGGACTACAGTAATAAAATTAAAAGAGATCAAGTTTTCCTTGGAGAGGTGGTCAGTGGGGAAAAAAGACCATACATTTCCAAGAGGGAATAGACAATGAAGTGAAGAGAAGACTGTAAAGGAGAGAATAACACACATACACATACACACACACACACATATATATATATATATGTTGGGGTTTATAGTGAGAGAGCCTCATACAGGAGCACCACTTGTTGGGAGGTGCATTGATTGTAAGCTGTAGCAGTAATTAATAATTATCAGATAATTATGAATTAATACAAATTAAATTCTTAATATGAATTAATAATACGGGGCACCACCCGGAAACCGGGACCAATAACCAAACAATAAAGATAGTCTCATTAACAAGGTTCACTTGGGATGCTAATATCTGAGGGATATCAGCATCCACAAGTGAACAGTGAAGGTATGAATTTGAGCTCTGGCCCTCTTTCTCAATCAGCCACCTTTTACAATAAATAAGCACAATAATTACAAAAGACTTCTCTTTAAAGATATAACAGTGTTTATTAAACAATAGCAAAGTTAACAAGTTAGCAAATGCTTTGATCAATAAGACACTCCTAAAATCTAACGCTACCTAAGCAATAATACAGATATATACACATGCAAGCTGGAGTGTGCATGTGGGCGTGTGTGGGTGTGTGTGTGTGTGTCCAGACATAGCCTCTTACGTGCTCGCTTCATAAAGCGATACGGTGTGTTTCTTCCGTCCTGGTCCGGCTCGGATACTGACGGGGCCGTCGGCGCTCTGTCGGCTGGGTTTTGACAGCAGCTGATCCTCGGCTGCGTGGCGAGGGAAACAGCAGAGTCGACTTAATTGAAGAAGAGTGGGACAGAGAAGTAATCCACGTCTTCCTTCTGCAGGCAGTGAGAGCGCTGGGTTGCAACAGCAGCGGTCTCTCTCTCGGATCCAGTGAATGTGTTCGGTTGAACACAGGGAGAAGTTCAGCTCGTACAGCGAGGGTTGAATCTTTCAGGGGGAAAAGGTCCACGTGCACGGGGTTACCTCCTTTAGCAAGCTGGCTCACGGAGAAAGCAACGCTTCCTCCAGCGCTGTTACTGTGGAAAGGCGATGTTGAATTCGCGTAGCCGCTTCTTAAAGGGGCAGTGACGTCACGGCTGTGTTGCCATGACTCCCAGTGGTGTTTGTTGGTCTCTGCCAATCAGAGACCAGGGTTTGAGCTCCCTGTCAAGTTCTCACCTAGGTGCGAACTCGTCAAAGCATTATGGGAGGTGGAGTCTGTGAGCAGCATTTTGGTGCTGCTCCCTTTGTTTCAGGGGACAAAGGACAAAGGAAGCCTCATGGTCAGGCTTCAGGTTTTACATGTTGGCCTGCCTTTGTCTGACCCCATGGTTGAGGCCCAACATTATATATATATATATATATATATATATATACATACACAAACACTTTTTTTAAAAATTTATTTATACAGGCTATGACAGCTTGGGGGAAATATTAACACCTAGGTATCTTATGTTGCCTGTGATAGGAGGGATGGGTGATAGTCGGTCTGCCGGATTCCAGCTTGTTTTGGAGAGTGGTAACAGTGTTAATGGAGTAGTTGGGGAAGGGGTTGGGTAAGTGAGAGATGCTGTGCTGCTTCCAGCAGAGCCGCTGCTCGTGCTGCTCTGTCTTGTCTGTCTTGTCTACCTGTGCACTATCAGTGTCCTTTTTTCTCACTGCAATGTTATTAGTTATGAGTTTGTTTTTTACTGCA
Source organism: Scomberomorus guttatus (assembly GCA_038419695.1). Classification (NCBI taxonomy): domain Eukaryota; kingdom Metazoa; phylum Chordata; class Actinopteri; order Scombriformes; family Scombridae; genus Scomberomorus; species Scomberomorus guttatus. Next base: position 575,852 of record CM076453.1, read on the forward strand.
TGAGAAAATGGTGTGTGGCGTGACAGCATGTGAAAAGTGTCAATTGTGTGAGTCTCACGGTCAATACGTGAGACTTGGCAGACCTGTGGGCCTGAGTTTTTTTAAGCTTAGATATGTATAAAAATGATAGGAGGGGAAAAAAACTGGCAGACCAGTAGTGAATTTTAGTATACCTAGTACTCATGTCAGAATACCACAGACGCATATCGATGAGCCAGTCTGATGAATGGCTACCTATACATAAAAGAAGAAATAACACGATATTAACAAATCCAACACTGCATAAACCTTGTTATGAGAGTAGCTACAAAAACAAATTGAACAATGAATATGTTACAATTAAGAATTTCCTCACATAAGCAAAGATAACATAGTGTGAGAGCTGCAGCTGTCACACAACTAGAACATTCTGCAATTTCTGAAGAAATTGCATGTGAGAGCTGCAAGCTGTTAGCTGCTGCCACTGCTACTGCCAGCAGATGCTCCTGACTGCTTCCAGCTGCTGCTACTGTTGCTGCCATTGCAAGTTTCTGCTCCAGCAGCAATTTATTTTTAACATTTTGTAGTGCCACCTACAGGTGAAATTGTAACAAATACTACAGACTTGTTCAGCATTCCCACCTGTACAACTTTGCTAAATTTGTTAACATGAAATATTATATTTAAGAGATATGGAACTTAGTAGTAGTATGGTGGTATTTCACTGATGGCCACAAGATGGGGCTATTGGTGCCATGTTTCACTATGTCAAGCACGTTGTGATGGAGAACTTGTGTACCAAGTTTCATTTCATTGAAGACACCAGAACTGTAGAAATATCAAGTTATAAAATTACAGTAGCGCCCCCTGTTGGTAGAATTGTATCAAATGTTGCACACTTGTGCAGTGTGGCTGTATGTACAACATTCCCAAATTTGGTGTCAATCCAATTTAGCATTGAAGAGTTATGGCACATTAAGAGCATGCCTGCCTTCAAAAGGTTGGTAACCAATTAAAGACAAACAGTAAGGGATATCCAAAAACGAACACAAGCTTTATTCAGGGTCATCTTAATATGGTCTGTACCAAGTTTAGTCAATATTAAATGAAATATGTGCCAACAGACGCAAAAACTGTTTACCAAAAAATCCAAAATGGTGGGAAAAAGTTTTAAGTAGAAATGGGTGTGGCCTATATCATTCTAATCAACGTCATCAACATCAGGAACACCCTGGAACATTTTAATATTTTATTTAAAATTATTATTAATTATATAAATTCACTGGAATATGCTAGAAAGAAGGGAATTAATAGTATAAATGTCCTTAAAGAGCTGAACATTTTGATATTTGAATGGTTTCTGTTGTTCACAGTATGGAGGAGCAGAAAGCTTGCAAAAAACATACAGAAGAATAATAATATCTAGAAATGCATTTCCTGTGGAAAAAGCATGTGAATGCTGAAAGCTGAAATAAATTGCAAAGCATTGCTGAAAATACTGCAACAGCATCCCCATCCAGTTTGGTAATAATAATATATAATAATAACAATAAAGTGTGAAGATAACAGTGTTCGAACTGCTTAAAGGCTCTCACACAATAAAGATTTGGATAACAAAAGTATGCTTTAAGCAGTCACACTAATAATAATAATAATAATAATAATAAATAAAGATTTGGATAACAAATAATAATAATAATAAATAAAGATTTGGATGACAGAAATGGATAACAGAGCTAACAGTGATTGCTTTCACAAGCATTTTCCACAGGAAATGCATTTCTAGTTAGTGTGAATGCTGAAAGCTGAAATAAATCGCAAAGCATTGCTGAAAATATTACACTTGTTCATGTACATTTTGTAGAATTTGTTTACTATGGCATATTACATATTACAGATATAGTAGTTAGTAATTACTATGGTGGTGCTTTATTAATGACCACAAGGTGGGGCTATTGGTGCCATGACTTAGTATGATGTGCAGATTCTCATGGAGAACTTGTGTACCAAGTTTCATTTTTTTTAAAGACAACAGAATTGCAGAAGTATCGTGTTATAATGTTACTTTAGTGCCGCCTTTTGGCAGCATTGTATGAAATTTTACACACTTGTGCAATGTCACTTTGTATACAACATTTCCAAATTTGGTTGCAATTCAAGTCAGTATTGAGGAGTTATGGCCTGTTAAGTACATCAGGCCACACCTTCAAAAGTTTTGTAACTAATTACAGACAAATGGTAAGTGATATCCAAAAAACAATAAATATGTTTTCTTCGGGTTCCTCTAAATATGGCTCGTAACAAGTTTGAAGTGAAAATTAGATTAAATATGTGCCAACAGAAGCAAAAAATGTCTACAAAAAAATCCAAAATGGCGGATTTTTTTGTGCCCAAATGGTCATGGTCTATATCAGTCTAATCAGCATCATCCAAGGAACACCCTGTTTAATAATAATAATACAAATAATAATAAAACAAATGGAAATCATATGCATAGCATAAATGTCCTTAAAGAGCTGACCATTTTGAATGGTTTATGTTGCTCAAAGTATGGAGGAGCAGATAGCTTGCAAAAATGTACAGAAGAATAAGAAGTAGAGGAAAAATAATAGTAATGATAAATAAAGATTTGGATAACAACTAGAACATGCTGAAAGCTGATTTAGATTGCATTGGTGGAATCCAACCTCATGTTTGTAAGTCAGATATGCTATGCACTGAGCTAACATGTCACACAGCAATGCAAAGTCAGATTTTTGTATTTACACTTTCCATTGCATGAATTACATGGGTTGTAATTTTTCCAGACAGAAGGTTTTCTTGACTATTATGTGCATGTGTTTGTGCATGCCAGTGTCTGTATGTATTGGCATGTATTGTTTGTATTGTGAGGTCTTTTTTGTGTTTGTGAAATCAGTTTTTAACTGTAAGTCACCAGCCATCATTCACTATTCAAAACTAAGAAAGACAGCACCTGTGACTGACAGCACCTGTGTGTGCATATGCATTTTTTTCACCTTCAACTCTACTGAGTTCTGCCCTAAGCAGGGATCGAACTCACAGCCTTTGGATCAAAAAAGGTGCATAGAAGTGGCATGATATTAAACAACTTTATATGTGACAGAAAAAGATTAGTTTAACATGCATATCAATCTACATTTTAAGTAATAATATCGAAGACCACTCAAATTGCATTGAATGATGGTACATAATCTGAAACAACTTTGTTCATAAGAACAATATTATGAGGAACACTGCAATGAGTGGCTATTGAACACAGAAGCAGCCAGCAGCAGCGACTGGCAGTAGCAGTGGCAGCAGAAAGTTTTTCTATCGTTATGGGGACTTCTAGTGACAAACAGACACACATAGGCACAGACACAGACACACACACACACATACATACATACAGAGTGTCATTTCTGATTTTCAAAATAAAAGCCACAGTATCTTAACAGGAACCTCAGGATGAGGCTGTTTTAAAAATAAAAGCCCCACAGAGTAAATGTATATTAAAAGGAAGCTCAAGATGAGGCTGTTTTTCCAAATAAAAGCCCCATAGAGTAACTGTATCTTAACAGGAAGTTCAGGATGAGGCTGTTTTTTCAAAATAAAAGCCCCATAGAGTAACTATCTTAAAATCTTCAAAATAAAAGACTCCACACCTACCTAGGAAACTAGGGATGGACCTAGTTTTCCAAAATAAAAGCCCCACACAGTAACTGTATCTGAACATGGACCTCCACCTAAAAAAAATTCTGCCATTTTGGATTTTTTAGATAACATTTTTTGCTTCAGTTGGCACGTATTTTCTCTAATCTTCACCAAACTTGGTACATACCATATTTAGATGTTTCCGAACAAAATTTATGAGTTTGTTTTTGGGTATCACTCACTGTTTGTCTTTAATTGGTTACCAAACTTTTGAAGGCATGGCCTGATGCATGGCCTGGCTGCTACGTGCTATAACTCTTGGCAGCAGTAGCTACCAGCTTGCAGCTCTAACATGCATTTTCTTCAGACAATGCAAATATTCTCATTATTAGTGTGGATGCTGAAGCATTCACACTTTTATTCTTCAAATCTTTATTATTATTTTTATTGTTCCATACTTTTTTCGTTCGCTAACTACTTCTGCATACTTTCAGTGACAGAAACCATTCAATTTAAAATTCAAAAATGTTCTGCTCTCCACAACCCTAGCAACAACCTTGGTAACTAAGGCTACAAAACAGACGTTGGTGTAGGACATCTTGGATGATTCATGGGTAAAACAGCCTTTTATTTCATTTCAAACTGAGAGACATGGAGAATGCCCCACCCCTGGACCTCAAACTGATGTCTTTGCCAAGTGCCATTTCTGACCAATAACTGAATTATGGCCTGAACAAAAGCATAAATTACCTCTAGGGTCATTTGAACCAGGAGATCAAGGATCAATAACTCAGTAAACATAGACAGAGAACTCCCCTCTTTTGGGCCTCTTATCTTACCAGACCAGAGCCATAAACTCTAACTCACATTCCTGGAGTCTCTTCACAAATCTGAGCCCAACCTAAATTTTGTGTAAATTAAATGTCTAATCATTATGTAAGTTATGTAATGTTATTTGTCATGGAAATACATGAAGAATGGTATAACTTTGATAGTTGTGCAATTATCTACTAAGAGGATATTAAACTTTGATTTTATTACCGTTTACTACAAGAAAACTTAATTCCCCAGTGAAGTTATTTGCTATCTCAAGTCTAAGTCCAACTACACCTAAAAAGTCCCTGAAACAAATAAATTGAATATTCATCAGTAATTTAGCACAAAAATGTTTAAAACACACCAAAAACTCCACCTAACTTGTTCAAAATTATAAAAACAGCCTCAGAGGAATTTTTCTTTGAGCTGGTCTCCAGAACTCAAGAAAAATTCTTAGGATGTCTCTTTTATTTGTTTTCAACCAAGTATATACATATTTAATCTTTTATTGAAACAAGTTTAGTTTGTTTTTGATTTTATTTGTAACATTAAGTGTTGTGTTTCCACGTACAGTATTTTATTTTTTAAATACATGCCACTGAATATTTCAGTGTAGTCAGATTAAACTTTATTCGGCATTAAACTCCGGTCACTACAAGCCAACCAAGGCCTGAATTCTCAGCTTAAACACCTGAAGAAGAAAACAATGCTTTAACTGGATCTCTGTCTGCTTGCTAAGAGCAGTACGGCAAATAGGAGTTAGGCCAACCTAAAGACTCTTTCAGAGCAGCCTGAAATGGCTTGACTCCTTTCCACCGGTGTTCAACACCTCTGCACCCACGAAGATGTACCCACAGTCCACAGCCTGATCCAGACTCTTTAACTGTCAAACGCCGCTGATGACTCTACACCAAAACAATGCTGGACCTGCCAAGATGACATTCTACAAAGACGAAACACGACAACATTAACACATAACATGGTTTTGTGATCAAGGGTTGATGTTGAATAACATTAAAATTAAAAAGATAATTACTTTAGAGAAGTGGAATTAGAGAGAACAAAAGGGACTGGAGCACAATGATTAATTCACAGCTTTTAATTGTGCCACAAGTCTGCTGTCCTTGAACTGAGAAGCACCTGATTCAGCTGCATTTTGCTGGAAGATGCACGGAGAACCCTGTTTCAACTAGAAGCTGAATTAGCTTTCCTTTAGCACTCCCCATTACAATACATTAGCCTCAAGACACACTTTTAGCCACAATTCCTGAATAATTTCTTTAATTTTATTTTATTATCATTTATAGGCATTTTTTAATTAATTAATTTATTATCGTATGCTTAATCATGTATCCTCTAGACATTTAGCTATTAATAAATGTCTTCATTTATCTGACTGATTCATTGATTAAATTGAACAAGAGTTAGCACTTTCTCCTGGCATTAACAAATTCTAACCAAAAGGGAGGTGGTGCCCAGACAAGGTTATGTTTTATATTAATAAAAGTATTATGTCACAACATCAGCAAGGTAGAAAAAAACATCACAAATGAAGTGTTCAAAGCAGGTTGAAGTCCTGGCTTTTGACTAGCAGGGAGCATTTCTACACATTCACCTCAAGTTTTGGAAGTGCATGTTTAACATAGACATAACAGTATATAAATAACTGAAAATCTCAAAAAGCATGATATTTAAATGCTTTTTTGCATTGCAAATGAAACATTCACTATCCTCACTAGCTCACTGTGTGTGTTTGTGTATATGTGTGCGTGCCTTGTTTTTCAGCATGGAGATCTGTCACCCAAAGAACAACATCACCATGTGTCCTCTGTGTGACAGAGTGTGCAGCTACTGGAAGCTTAGTACTGCCTGTGGAACCGCCAGGGCTAGTCACCTGTTCGACAATCCTGCCACCGTTTTCTTCTCTATATTCATGGCTCTGTGGGGTGAGTGAACACACATCAGCTCACTCAAAAATACATGAATGTAATCAATATCCTGTTTATGAGGTCTATTGAGCTAAACTTTGTGGTCATTACAGCTGTAGTTTGTGATGCTGTTTAATTGACCAATCATTAAACCTTAGTTATTGTGACTACAACTGTCAAGCTTTCCATTCTACCACATGTATGCAGTTTACAAAGATAACTGGTAGATTTACCATTCAAATTTTTTTAAACAATTAGTACTTACTAATTTGTAGCCGGTGTATCAATTATGTTGGCTGAAAGTTGTAGCTAGCCAAAGTTCAAAGTTGTCTCTGGCTGCCTTTATAATGTTTATGGCTGTCTTTAATGAAGATGTCCCAAGATTGGGACATCTCTATTCAAGACCCTTTAACCTTAATTTTACCATTAATTCCCATGAATAACTAGATGAAATGACTAAATGAAACTTGGCTGTTGTTTGGTTGAAATGCTCTCTGCAGCAGGTGTCTGTACTCTGCAAAAGATCATTTGTGAGGGAAGAAAGTGGATTTAGTATATTTGTAGTTCCAACAACTCCAACAGAGTGATAAATATTCTCTCTAGCTGATTGTGTCACATTTCATTTAATTAATCATATCATCCAAGTTAAACTTTCATTCATATCATATTTATAATTTAGAACCATAGAAACTTAAAGGGAAATGTTGCCACTTTTTATGTAGATGTCCAATCAGTGTTGATGGTAAATGTAGTCAGTTGAAGCATTACATTCCTCAATGCGTGACATATTGACCAAGAAATTACTTTACTGTGGCTTATTTATAAAACATTTTTCCTCAACGAGTTGTACTGGTGTGCAAGGATCATAACAGAAACAGCACGCTAGAGGTAGTTATGTGAATCAATGCAAACTTACCGAGAGTTGCATACACATTTTGGACAATGACGAGACCAGCAAAGCAGGATGCAGCCACATATGGTACGCTTATGCCAAACTTCCTTATAAAAATACCCAATTTGAAATAAGCCTTGTTTGTATACGTAGGACAAGCAACATGGATGATATTTTTAAAAAAAGAGTAACATAAGGAGCCACTGTTTAATTTGGCACCTATTTTGTAGGTGAATGTGGACTCATTTCAGTAAAAATGTAACTTAAACGACTAAAGTTTTTCCTCAGTCGCTTTGGTACATTTCTCAGATCAGAATTTAAATTCTCAAAACTATTTGTTCAACTTCCACATCATCTAGTCACTTGTGCATATCATAAAAGTAATTTCTCATTCTTATGAGCAAATTGCAAATGCTTTGGCACATTCATGCAAATGATTATTTACAACCGTCTTCTGTTTCCTACATGATCAATTGCTTATGTCATGTTGATCAAAATGTATTATACTGGTTCTCTTTTGAATAGTCCTATCCCCCAAAACATCTAGGCATTAGTTCATTGCATCAGTCATTACATGCAAAACGGTTGAACCAGTTGTAATAATCTGTCAAGCATATTTTCTATACATTTCTATTCTATTTGTATATGTGTCCTGAATTGATGAATTGCTCTCAGGTGAATCTTGACTTTCACTAATGAAGGGGAATGTGTAAAGAGTTAGATCAACCAATGATCAACCAGTTCTCTAAGCTGAGTTCTCTAGCTCAGAGGTGCATCTCATGAACCTTCAATTGGCAAGCATATATAGACAGAGCACAACACAGTATTACAAATTCTGACAATGGAAGAAAAACAAGGAAACGAGCAGGAGTAAGAGGAGTAAGAGGAATAGGTAGAAGAGGCTAAAGACATAGGCACGTTCCCAATAAAATAAGGGCCACACTTGTGGACCATGTTCTCAGTCATGGGCTTACATTGGCTGAGGCTGCTCAAAGGATGCAGCTGAATGTTAGGAGAACAATGGTGTCCTCAATCATTCAACGTTTTGTAGACAGAACAGGTGTGTAATCCAACAATGTGCAGTACCGTAATACTGTATACTTACTGTATTTTTCATTTGCATTTTATAGTATACAGTAAATATACTTTATACAGATACATACTGATATACTATAACACACAAACACACACACACACACATACAGGCGGTTGACAAATTGAAGGAAAAACCGGTACAGGTCTAAATGCTTGACCCCTGCAGTGAGGGAATCTGGTGGCTCTGTCATGCTGTGGGGGGCATTTTGCTGGTATGGTTTGGGTCCACTTATCCCCTTAGAGGGAAGAGTCACTGCAAATCAAGTTGTTCTGAGTCATCATCTTTATCCTATGATGAAAAATTTCTATCCCGATGGGAGTGGACTCTTCCAGGGCGACAGTGCCCCCATCCATAGGGTATGAGGGGTCACTGAATGGTTTGAGTATGAAAATGATGTGAATCATATCTTATGGCCTTCGCAGTCACCAGATTTCAACTCAATTGAACACCTATGGGAGATTTTGGACTGGTGTGTTAGACAGTGCTCTCCACCATCATCATCAAAACACCAAATGAGGGAATATCTTTTGGAAGAATGGTGTTCATCCCTCCAGTAGAGTTCCAGAGACTTGTAGAATCAATGCCAAGGCACATTGAAGCTGTTCTGGCAGCACATGGTGGCCCAACACCTTACTAAGACACTTTATGTTGGGTTTTCCTTTAATTTGTCAACTGTCTGTATACACACACACACACACACATATATATATATATATATATATATACACACACACACAGGAGCATATTTTTTGAAATCTTACTCAATCTCATGTTTTGCATTACTGTATTTTTCCCACGTAGGACTGCAAGACTACTTCACAGGGGTGGCAGAGTTTCAATTGTCATCAAAACCTTAGCCATAGTTTACATCAGAAAATACTTACTTAGTACACTGTTATATTGACAACATGGCTAAGCATTTTGACTATCTTGTTTGTAAACAATGACACAAGGACTTGACATGCTGATGGCACTGACAGGTTCATTGACATAAATATATACTTTTGAGGCATAAACTAAGGATTTTGAGCAAGTTGCGGGCTTTTCCAGGTAATCCTTTGTGTGGTGCTGTTTGTACAAATTGTTTCGAGAAATGCACTTACTGTTTTGCAAATGTTAAGGATGATTCGAGAAATGTACCAAAGCAACTGAGAAAAACTGTAATAAGTGATCCATCACCAATCATTGTAATGTTAAATTGTCATTTTTTTCAACGGAGTTCAATGTTAATGTTACTCACTCTTCTGCTGAAGAGTTCTTTGCAGTTTCAGTTTGGCTGTGTTGCCAAGCAAATGCTCTCCCTCTGCCTGTGGACCTCCTAGCTTTAGATAAGAAGTCGCTGCAGCGCATCTCTTTTGGCTGCACTGTAATGGTGCAGACACACCAAATCCGTTGACGGATGTCAAGTCAATGTGTAATGTTTAGCTGTAAAATGAGATCGTTTGTGACATAGCTGCTACGCTGAAAACAGCAGAGCAAAAATCAAGCACCGCCCAACTCGCAGTATGTTACCCACCACGTCACCCACCAGCTAGAGCGTTCATGGCAACATGAAGGGAAGTTAAACATTGTTCATTTGCATATACTACCCACATTGTAATGATACAATGCTGGTTCATCAAGAAGCTTGTGAAAAATAAGGTGTGTCAAATTCAGTTGGCAACACCAGTTATTTCAATGTGTCAGGTAGCCTACATATTTAATCAACATTGAGGTAAATATAAGGTTGGAAAGAACCCAAATATTAAAGCACCCAAAAAAATTTGTTTGGGAAATCCCTAGTCTTAGGCTTAGCCAGAGCACATTAAACACCATGTAAATGATCTACAAATGTCACTTTGGACCCGTTGGATGCTGGTATTAGTTATTGTCAAGTCAAGTCACTTTTTTTTTTATTTGTATATCCCAATATCACAAATCACCCAAATTTCCCTCAGGGGGCTTTACAATCTGTACAGCAACACAATATCCTCTATCCTTAGATCCTCAATTCGGATAAGGAAAAACACCCCCCCAAAAACTGTTTAAGAGGGAAAAAGGTGTTGTGTGTACAGAATAGACCAAGAAAGCAGAATTACAGTATAGAAAAACAGGATGACAAAATGATAGATACATTGATAACATATATGAATAATATCTTGGGAGGACATTGAGCAACTTCCACATGCCACCAAACAGATAGGACCTGAGCCAAAAAATTTGAAGGGACTTGCCAGTATTTCTCAGTGAATGAGGACTAATGTGGCTCTCTGGATTGACTGTTCAGTGGGGGGGACAGAGCAGCAGCATGTTCATTGGACCAATCATCAGCCTGACAGAGTCGTGAATGAGCTGTGAATGTGTGTACCTAATGACCAATCATTGATCCTCATTGTTTTATATTGTAAATGCTTTAACTTTATTATCTAAATTTGATTTTGTTTTGTCACAATAGACATAATTAACAATAGTGAATTTATTCCAGTGTATGATCTCTCTATTCATGATACTTCAGTTAGAGTTGATACAACAGCCTGCATAAATATTATTAGAGATAGATTTAGATGCACATTGAGGCACTGCCTGAAAAGAAAAATAGCTAATGAAATAGCTAGTTACAGTTAGTTTAGTTTAATTTAATTTAATTTTGTTTAAATTTAAAAATAACTAGTATGTATGTAATTACGTCATGATGTCATAGATATGCATAATACGTGACATCATCTAGCAACATCTAGTGACTTTTCCTGCAGGCTTTAGCTACTTCCCACTGACAATAGTTGGCGACACTGGAAAACATCTTTTATGGAGTTACAGTACATGCAAAAGATCTAAACCAATGATAAATCAACAGAAAAGTCAACTGTATAGTACAGTGTGTTTTCATTCATCCAACATTCACATTACTGACAGTTACATTGTATAGTAATTTAACAAGTATAGTAATTTGCTGTCACTAACCTCTAACTTACAAGATCTGTATAGCCTGTTGATAATAGCTGGGAAACAGAACAGTGACTTTTACAGCTATATTGCATCCTGCCATGTTGTTTTGGTCGCTTGCCTCAGGCAGTGGAAGTTCTTTTAGTGAGGAGGATCAGCCTGGCAGTGTGAGTCCAGGCCGAAGAGAACCTGGAGTTATAGACAAATTACTACACATTCTACAGTAATCATACTTTTAACTGAAATTGGAATAACATTTGTGACAAAACGCTCCTGCTGCCAAGCATCCAAATATCTGTAATGTCATGAAGATGACGTTGTTTTGTCCTTTAGCACACAGACAGGTGGCCGCTGTGCTATAAGGCTACCATTATATGTAGCTATTATTTAAAAGAAATATGGGGAACTAGTGTATAAATCAACTGTTCTTTTATTCAAGAAGTCACACAAGAAAGGGAATGATATACAGTAAAGCCCTAGAGGGCTTGAATGGATGAACCTGGTTAAAGGGAGAATAACCACCCATAAGGGATGCTCTACCCATACCTGGCATTGTATTGGTTGGGAAATTTTGACAGGATTGTGGCACAAAAAATATGAGAATGAGAGCAAATGTTTCATGAGCACACAGAAGTAGCCTGAGTAGAGGGAGAGGGACTTCAGCAAGAGCACAGGAAATCTGTGCAAGAACAATATATCTGAGTGCAGGCATACAGGTTTGAGCAGGAGCAGAGAAAATCCACAAGTCCACAGAATCAACTTAAAAGCAAGAGAAGTGGAGCACACATCTGAGCAAGCAAGAGCATATCTGAGTGCAGACAAACAGTTTTGAGCAGGAGCAGGCACGAATAAGACAATAATGAAAGGCAATGATAAAATACAAGGTGATATCAAAGTATATATACAAATATAACCATGAGTTAACCCAGTTTGTTGCCTACTGAGTGCCCTACATGACAAGATGAGGTAAAGGAAATCTGCAGCCGTGTCTTTCTTCACAACTTTCTCTCATGTCTCCCCTTGAGCCCTGTTTCTTTATTTTCTTTGGCTGTTTTAATTCACTGCAGTTCCAGTAACCTGAAACATCACTGACATATGGGGGAGAAGAGACAACAGGTGTGCACGTGTATTGACTAAGACGCCATGCTGACTGTCCAACAATAGTTCCCAGGCAGCAGAAATGCCAAGGCAAACGATAATCCATAGTCATGCTGAGGTCATCATGATTCCGTGTTACAATGTCATTCCCAGTAAATATGTGTTACTCAACATAAAACAAAAAACTAAATTGATATGAGGACAAACAAACAGCAGGTGAGCAGCAGGGTCAGCAGTGGTGCTGCACCTCCATCCCAGAAACCAACAATAATTAAACTATAGATTGTAGCTGAACCATGTACCCTAAAAGATATTTCATTGTCTTCTGTGTATTTGTCTAATTGTATTCTCTGTGATCCAAAGCTGCCATGTTCATGGAGCATTGGAAGAGGAGACAGATGAGACTGAACTATGAATGGGACCTGACTGGGTTTGAAGATGAGGAGGTGAGTGTCCAAATTACATGTTAACTTTTTTAGATCTGACTAGTACAGATGATGAGTAAGAGGCTAACAATTTCAACATCAAGACATGAATGTATAGGTGGAGAATTGTGATAGAGAAAAGGAAGACGTGAACAAAAGCTGGTTCATATGTAACCTTTAAGATTCCTGCGATTGTAGAAGTTCTGAATTGTCCCCCTTATAAAGCATATCATTTCTCATAATTATCCTATCATTTTTAGTTTTACAAGGTAGTTATATTTTTAGAGTTTAAATTTTAAGCATTTTGGTCAAAGACAATGGAGGGAACTTTTTACTATGTGATTTGGAATCAGGTGTCATCTGGAAATTGTACGATCTGGAATTAGGATTCAGAACATCACACTTGATGGAAATATTCCTAGTAAGATAAATAATTAAATAAACCAGAAGATTTGGTGGAAATCTGACAACTTCTCTTCCATTTATACTTAAAGCAAGCATCTCTGGCCTGCTGTCACTGTTACATTTACTGGTAACAGGATTTTTCTGATAAAAGGATGTATGGCATTCAGAAACAAATCAGATTAATCTGCCGTGGCTAATCTTGTGTTAAACCAGTGTTCATTCTAGTAATTACCCATTGAATGCTGAGATATTCATTAACAATTTGTTAAAATATGTCATCATCTAATAGAAAACTATTTGGGAAATGGTAAAAGAATGTTGAAAATATTGTCGTTGTTGTGCTTTATTGGCTATTTCATGGCTTAGAACAACAAACCAATATAATATGTGCGTATTGGTGTATGAGTGTCACCAACCACTTGTGTATTGTGTTCTTACCAAAGAACATTTTGGAAAAAGGAAAACTTTGATGAATGTCAAAAATGTTCTTAAGTAAAACTTGTAAGCTGATAAAATAGTTTTAGTTAGCTGTTTGGTAAGATTTGTTTGAATCATTTTTTTAAAATCTCATCACCGCAATCCTTTTTTAAATGATTGATTGATATATTGGGTTTTTTGTGGGGTGTTTTTACCAGTGCAAATAAACAAAAACCAAAGGAACTTGTGTATATGCACAAATTAAGGTGGAATATGTGCACACAAACACTTAGTGAATTAGGCCTTTGTTACAAACTAAAACTCAACTTTTTTTCAAAGAATGACACTCTCTGCCAAGGTCTTTTTTTACACATTTTATACAGTATATGAACAGCATCATACTCAAAGTCTGACTTTCTGAGATCTGGGAACACTACAGTCTGAGAGGTCAAGAAAAACAAACAGTCAGTTTGGAAACAAATACTTTATCCAGATTAACTAAATAACTTAATTTGGACAAACTGAAATGTCGTTAACAATCCCTCGTTGCACAGGAAAACTGTGCACGTACAACTACAGTACAGTAGTCTCTTATTTCATTCTGCCACCTTGGTCCCACAAGGCACTTTCTACCTTGTGGCATGAATGCTGCAAAGTGTGTGTGAAAAGGGGGGACACTAGAGGGCAGCAAAGCTTTTGCATAGTACCGATGGACTGATTTACAGTATGGCAGCATCATCTCAAACTGGAAATTAGTGTTTACAGTATACATACTATTGGATCATGACTACATTTTTTCCCCGATTTAACAATTAATTAGCAGTTTTATAACCAATCTCTCCTCTGTCCCTCCAGAGCAAGTGGACCAAATGAATTTTATGTATTTTATAAAACCTGAGATGATTTTATTATGGCATATTTAAAGTACTGGTAGCGACTAATGGGGATCCAATTTAACAGATAAACAAATAAACTCAGAGTTCAGGGTTAGGTTTAGAGTTTGTTAAACCTGTGTTTACTAGGAACACACTAACACTGTGTTCCTAGTTCTCAGCTATAAAATTGGTAAGTACAGTGTTATTGTTACCAATAGAAACTCTGGCTAAAAATACGAAAGTAAAATGCAATTTAAAATTGGAATAATCCCTTTAATCTAGAAGCCAATGAGCATCTTGTACCGGTAGACTTGGACACAGCAAAAACATCTATTTTAATTTAAACTCTTAAAACAGCAAATCACACTGCGATCACACTCATATCAAGGTGAAAGAAAAAACAAAAAGGAAACCAGGTCACCAATCTAAAAATGATCTAGTGAAGGAAATATTTTTTAGCTACTGAATGAAGGTAAAAGCCTTTTCCACTTAAACATGTTTTTGTTCATGTTTTGCTATTTATTATTCACGTATTTTCAAAAAATATTCAATTTCTCTTCAACAAAGTAAAAGCAGATAGTGAGATGAATGTCATAATCATAGTTAAGGTTATCCATGTTGTTTTTACTAACAGTACACCCCCCCCCCCCCCACCCCCCCTTTTCTCTTTCTCTCTCTTGGTTTATTTTTCACAGGAAGCTCTCAAGGTTTGAATAAATTCCCATTACTTATAACTCTCCTCCTCTCTTTACTCTTCGTGGCCTTTCTGCTGCTGCTACCTCTGCCAAATTCTGATCATAACAAATCACAAAAACGTTATGTGTGTTAGTTTAAGTGGTAAATGTTTGTTCTACTTACATGACGAAAAACATAGTTGGTAGGGTTTGCAGACTCAATTAGTGCATTAATGCTTTGCTTGATGCATTTGATAAAAACAATATTTTACAAGTAACCTTTTCAAACCAAAAAGTTCCAGGAACTATGGAACTAGAGGAATTAATCTCAGGAACTAAAACTTCCTTTTTCACATTTCCTGTTTGTGTTTCTACTGTAAAAAATGCAAATTAGACACATGGTGGTTTTGTACACAAGCCCAGAAAAGACACACCAAACTAAAATTGTTACTCTTCTTGAACCCTATGGATAACAGACATGACCCCAGTCTCTTTTGAGAGGTAACGTTCGGTTAAATTGTAACCTTGGTTCTCTGAGTGAAGAGACTATCTCTCTACTCAGTTACATATTCCATATGTATGGGGAACTGATCCCACTGGTACAGTTGATGTGGATATCTCTATAAGACACACCACTACGTGGCCCATGCATGGGTATTTAAGGCCCAGATGTGCATTTAATCACTGATTAACATTGATTGGAATGGTTCCCAAGCAGCCTTGCCCTGGAGAGATAGTCCCTTCACTCAGGGAACCAAGGTTACAATTTAACCGAACGTTCTCTATCATATTGAGACTATCTCTCCACCTACTTACATATTTCATATGAACGGGGACCCTGTAGAAGCCCAAGGAGACAGCACAGATGCAGCTCCTAAAGTACACCCTGACCCTGGCATTTGAACAAGACATCCCTGCCACCAGAATGCTCTGAACAGGGCGTGTCAAAATAAACCCCCTGTGAAATGCTATATACAAATATACACCTCCACCGCCAGACACTGTGTATCACTGCCCAATGCTCAGGGGATAGACACAGCCGTAAGCATGGCCAACCCCACAAGACACAACGGAGGTGTGAAAGGATAGAGACCACTCAGATGGCCCACCCTATGCTGGGCCAACTGACAAGGATGCAGGACATCTCCCTGGCTGGGCCAAGATGGGCCCACCAGCACAGGGGCATAGTGAAAATGTCGTTTAAGGCATAGTGGCACCCGGAACCTGGTATGTATGTGTGTGTGTCATCGGTGGATCCTTCTCCTGCAGCGCCTGTCGCCGCTCACAATGCTGCCACTGGCACTCCTCCTCCAGTCACTGTCTCAGATGACTCCTGGACATGGCTCGGGGCTAAACCCTAAAGCCCTGGTCAGCTCCACTCCATCCCATTAGGAGCCTTGGTCACTTGGTTGCAGGAGAGGGAGGCGCTCCTCTCATGCATCCCCTCAATACAGCATCCAGCTGGAGAACAAATATGACATCCTGGATCTTTACAACTTCCCTCCTTTGGCTGCAGAGTCCTGGCCTCCTCCTCCTCCATCTCCTCTGCTGTCTCGTGGGTCCCACAGCTCTCTGTCACCTCTGATCCCTCCGCCTGGTTGCTCCTCTCACACCGGGGCTCACTGCTCCATACCGCTCTTTACACCAGCGCCGCAGCAGGCTCCTGCCCCCTTCTCTGTCCACCTTTCTCCATCCACTCTGCTGCCATGGGTGAAGTTTTCTCCACTGACTGCTCCCCCTCCAACCATGCTCATTATTGGAGACTCGATCATGAGGCACGTTAGGAGAAAAAATGCAGCAACTTTCTGTATTCCAGGCACTAAGGCATGTGATATCTTGGAAAAGATTCCGTCCATCCTGGCTGAACACCCACTTGCCCGGGATGTTTCAGTTCATATTGGCTGCAATGACATTACAGAATTACTAAAACAGCACTTCATCAAACTCATTGACTCCTTTGTGGTCCATGGTAGACAGCTATTTATCAGCAGACCCATTTCCCCACACAACCACGGTGTGGCCTCTTAGCCTCCACACCTGGCCGCAGTCAACCTGTGCAGCCCACAACTTAGCTTTTGACAATTTTAACCTCTTCTGGAAACACCCTGCCTTTTTCTGCCTGATGGCATCCACCCCAATGGCCCAGGTTCACGCACTATTATTGACAATATTTTCTACTCAATCTGGAACTCTCCCTCACCCTCACTATCACCCAATACATGTCCTCACCTGGTCATTTCCAGTCACCAACAGCAAATTGCTTCCTCCCTTCCAAACCACACTAGCTCCCCCCTGTGGCTAGGTGGGCTTCCTACTACCATGCCTACCACTACCCCCCTAGTTTTTGCTTCTGCTTCTAAACCTCCCACTCCCACACCCATGGACATCCCAGTCAGAATCACAGACAGATCCAACAGACCATCTTCTGCATCTTGCATTTAATAATATGAACAACTGCAGATCCTAATAATCTAATTCCAGTAACACCTGTTATCACATCTGGGCATCATCTTTATGCTCCAAGCATATCATGCTCTTCTTATAGCCCTATCCCAGTTATTATAAATCACAGAACTCATAGAAAGTGAGTGTCTGAAGGCAGACTTCCCCCTGACCCAGATCCTGTTTACATGATCCTGTTGTCGGCCCGGATGAGGAGATCCAGATCCCCCGTCTTCATTCGCCTTGTCTCTGAGGAGGTGTGAGGAGGAGGGGTGAACCCCCGAAGCCTTCAGCTGCTGGGTTTGGCATCCCAGACAGCAAACAGCCCAGCTCCAACCAAGATAGCCCTTGTGAATGCTATGTCGCTAGCAAATGAAACATTTATTCTAAATGATTTCTTTACTTCCCGTGGATTGGATTTTCTGGTGTGACTGAAACCTGTCAGAATGCCGATGAGTCAAGCTCATTTTCAGAACTTTTACTGCTGGATTGTACATTTTTAAACTCCCCGAGAACTACTGGCTGGGGGGGTGAGGAATAGCGACTATTTTTAAGAAAAGTTTTAACTGCAGACTGACTTTTACTCCAGCTTTGAACTGAATATGTTTGAGTTGGATCAATCTCACCCGGTACTGTGTGCTGTGATATATTAACCACCTAAATATAACAAAGATTTTTTCAATGACTTTTATGATTTCTTGGCTGGAATTATGATAAATTATGACAAGGTTCTAATCGTTTGAGATTTTAATTCATGTCTGCTGCCCTGAAAAGCCGTTGGTTAAAGACTTTCTTAATCTTATTGACTCTTTCAATCTTGTACAGTCTGATACAGTCTGACAGGTCCTACACAGGAGTGTGGGCACACACTAGATCTTGTTTTATCAAGTGGTCTGCCTGTTTTTAACATTGAAGTATGTGATGCAGTTTTCTCTGATCACATGCCTGTTTTATTTGAGATCTCCCTCCCCTGTCATTTTGATAAACTGTGTGCTCCTGCTCAGCGCTGTAGGTTTAACCTATCCACTGCTGTACATTTGGTTCCTAGAGGTGAAACTCACTCAGGGTTCCCCCTTTGTTTTAGTACTGAGGAACATCCTAGATACTGTTGCTCCATTTAAAATCATGCGTCCCAAACCTTAATCTGAACCATGGGTAAATCACACTACTCGGGCTGTCAGGCGAGAATGCAGAAGAGCTGAATGCAAGTGGAAAAAAGACAAGCTGCAGGTGTCTTTTGACATTTTAAAAGACAGCTGGAGCAGGTATCCGAGAATTGTCAAGGCTGATTAGACAAAATATTTTTCTGATATTATTTCAAATAATTGCCACAAACCTCATGTTCTTTTTAGCACCATTAACTCTATTCTTAATAGCCCCAAATCTACTTGTCTTTATGTTTCCTCAGAATCCTGTGAAAAATCCCTTCACTTTTTCGTTGACAAGATAGCATTTATTAGAGCACACATCGCACTCCCGTCTTATGACCCTGCCATCACTGTCACTTGCTCTGCTGTTTTCAACCAGTTTGAGCCTGTGTCTTTGTCTCTTTTAAATGAAATTATTAGGCATATGAAACCTTCAGCTTGTCTCACAGATGTTGTTCCCCCTTGCTTTTTTAAAGAGATTTTTAAGACTATTGAACCAAACATCCAAACAATTATGAACAGCAGTCTCGCTTCAGGTGTTGTACCAAAAAATTTTAAGCATGCAGTAGTGCAACCATTGATTAAAAAGTCCAATCTGGATCTGATTTTAAAGCCTTTCATAGCACTAAATCTGCTCTTTTAAAAGTTATTAACGATCTTTTAGTAGTTACTGACTCCAGGGGACTTCTTGTGCTGTTAGATCACAGCTGCATTTGATCGCCTGGAGCATCGTGTTGGCATTAAAGGTACTGCTCTGGAGTGGTTCAGGTCTTACTTATCTGACGGAAGTTTTTCTGTCAGCTTTGGTGACTCTGTATCCTCCTCAGTGCCTCGCCCTTGTGGAGGCACTGAGAATTTATTACAATAGTGGAGGATGGGGGGGCACCCTTGCACACCACACCCCACACCGCTGGAGCCAGGAGCCAGTCCGGGGGCGCTTGAATGACTGGTAAACAGCCACCCACTCCTGCTCATGGACCACAAACAAATGGCAGTGGGCCTCTTGCTGTCTTGCTGACATGCAAAAACAACTCATGCATGAAGATGGGTCATCCCTAGCTGACAGTGCATGCTCAACACCTAAACAGAGCACACAAAATTTATGCCCATCCTCCACAGGCATTGCCACACTGCCCATGCAGGGAGGTCCCTCCCAGCTTGCCATACTGATGTCATCAAGCAGACCAGGAAGTACTCATGCACACGTGCCTTATATTTGTAGCAACAGTGGCTGTTGCTACGTTGTGTGGACACAGCAGCGAGGTTGTCACTGACTAGGTCGGTTTCAATAGCGGAGAATGTGTTTGAGTGTTTGTTGTATACAAGGGAGGATGCACGGGTGCACCAGCCAGACGAACCCAGCAATACACACACAACGTTCCCGTACTACACCGGGAAGAGAGGGATGCCACACCACCCCTGCCAATGAGGTCAGCTCCGGTAGTGGGCTATACCTGGGCGCATTAGCAGAGCTGATCGTGCAATACGCTGTACAATACCCCTCTCAACTCCTTTACCACAAATGAAGAAAGGCAGACCAGCTATCCTGACAGGAGCCCAGAGACCAACTCTATGACACAACAGTAAGCAGATATGAGAGCAGTCATACAAACTTTAGCTTTGGGAAGGGAGATTAGTAACATGTCTCTTACTCCAAGAGTGGAAATGAATGAATCAATGATTACATGCTCACCTGGGCCTTAAATACCCGTGCATGGGCCACGTAATGGTGTGTCTTAAAGAAATATCCATGTCAACGGTCCCAGTGGGGTCAGTTCCCTGTACATATGGAATATGTAACTGGGTGTAGTGATGTCTCGATATGATAGAGAACTCTTTGTAGTGTCATGATCCAGTTGTCTTCCCAATCTTTCCTTGTGTGTTCCTCAAAATTTGATTTAAAATTCTGACTCAACTCAGTGGTACTTTTATCTGACCTCTGCACACAGCTAGTGATTTTGGAGAAATCTGTGTTAGCATGTGCAATATCTTACAACATTTAGAACAGATTAGCCAAATGTTGTTCTAAGGTTTTTCCATTACAACCAACATCCCGATATTGTTGCTCACATTTGGGAAGCTTAGTTTGCCTCTGTGGCCACTCATGTTGCAGCAGAGCAACATGAGAGAACAAGGAGGGCATCATATGGCATTGCATTGGTCAGAGTCATTGTTCTACCATAACATTTGTAGGAATTTGTGCACTCAAATGGTATTATGATTTTAAGGGAGAATTATTATTATTGTGCATGACTCAAATATGAAATTATTCATCCAGCTACATAACTCATTAGAGTATGTATAATAATAGGGAAATAGTCTTCCTTTTTGGCAACACAAGAGAGGTCAATTAGAATTAATCTTAATTATGATTTTGCAAGGGTATACGTCTTTAAAGGTTAAGTGACTGAGATGCAAGCACAAGAAAAAACACCAACAAGTTCACTTTTAGTTACAAACACATTTATTACTAATACCATAGCTACAAGTACTAAACACTGCAACTACAACAAATTCCAAACAAAAACACAGGAGGGAAAGGGGAAACTGGTACACAAGGCTATGGCTAATGAATGATTGAAGTGGAATGATGCAGTTATCTATTGTGTAGTTGGTATGAGAGACATGACAGGCAGATGAGATAACTGTTACCTTAGAGGCAGTGAGTCAAATCAGTACAGTACAACAGCTTATTTCTGAATTACCCATTGAAGTTAGCAATTATGAAAGCACCAGGGTTGAAGGTTTTTTCAGAAATACTTGCTTGCTCCTTGGTGTGGCTTCTTGTGGAGAATGGAGTTAGATGTGCTGTGGTAAGTAAACTGAAGTCTGGATCTTGAAAATGATGAATAAGTAGGCCAGTCCAGATCTGGAAAAGTTCCCCCTGGAGGAGAGCTCCTAGTTTAGACTCTCCTACCTTTAACTCTAGATTTTGAGGTTTCGACTTGCCTTGTCTCACTTGTGTTGTTGCTCCTGAATGCTGTTACTTTTATATCAAAATTGTTAGTCTTATAACAATTGCATAATTCCTAATTTTGCCTTTTGGATTGCGGCTTTAGTATTTTTTAGAGGGAAACAAGCAGAGTGAAATATGAGGTTAGTGTTATCGAAGATGATGGAATTGTATTAGTGGTACATTTCCTGGCTTAAAGGCAGTGGAATAAAATTCTAACTAAAGCAGACAGACACACATTGTGATATACACACACATACTAACATACAATATTAATTGTCCTTAGACAAAAATCTACATTTTAGAGTCCATGGGTTTTCAGTCCTTTGTTCTCTTTGGTCTGACTGCAAATGGCAGGCCATGTGCTACATTTGTGTGTGTGTGTGTGTGTGTGGAGTGTTAAGTGTCTGTGGGTGTCTGTATGTCACTGGGGCATATTATGTTGTGAAGCAAGTTTTGGTTCTCCTTGTTGTTAGTGGTGATGACTTGAAAGCTGTCTGGTGCTCTTATGCTGGTTTACTGGGGGATCTTCTTCAGTTTTTTGGTAGTTTATTAGAGCCCCAAAAATTAGAGTTTCCAGTAAGATTAAGGTTGGTGCCAGCTAGTCTCTGTGGATGACTGGTTCCTAGAGGTGATTTATGATAGATAAACATCATCCCACCACTGGCTAAATTGTGCTATCAGCTCACACTGGGGTGTGAATTCATCTTTCCATGTTGTTGGCTCTTGAAGGGCTTGGAGGGTCAACGGTGGCAGGGTCAGTGGTCTGGTTTAGTGATCATGCAGGAGATGACGGGAGCTGTTTGGATGATGCAGGATGATGTTTAGATGGTCTGGTCAGTGAGAAGTTTGGAAATCTCACTGATGTGTTGTTGGCCAGCATTTGTGGTAGGTTGAAGATTTGTACTGTCTTTATTTTGAAACATGAGGGGACTTTCCTATACACATTCTAGATATTTGCAACACTGTTGAATTGGATTTGGTGCATGATCACAGAGTTGGGACATTTCAAATGTAGTCCAAGGCTTGAAAATTTGAAAATTAACAACCTGCCATTTTGGCATCTGAATATTTTGTTTTGTCTGTGTTTGACTTCTAAGTCTTGTTGCTATGGGAGAACCTAAGTTCTCAACATGGGAATGGAGTTTTGAATTGATTTGCTCCATCTGT
This sequence comes from Scomberomorus guttatus, assembly GCA_038419695.1. Lineage (NCBI taxonomy): Eukaryota > Metazoa > Chordata > Actinopteri > Scombriformes > Scombridae > Scomberomorus > Scomberomorus guttatus. Next base: position 598,746 of record CM076453.1, read on the forward strand.
CCAAATCATTCTGTGATGCTTAGGTTTGGTATGTGTGTATGTTGGCTGAGGAGTGTGTGTGTGTGTGTGTGTGTGTGTGTGTGTGTGTGTGTGTGTGTGTGGTGAGTGGGGGTGAATGTCAAATGTGAATGCTGCAACATTGAGTCGTGTAATACACTAGATTACAGTGTTTTTCAATCCTGGTCCTGGGGCACCAATGCCCTGCATGTTTTAGATATTTCCTCTTCCAACACACCTGATTCAAACGATCAGCTCGTCATCAAGCTCTGCAGAAGCCTGGTAATAACCCATTCATTTGAATCAGGTGTATTGGAGCAGGGAAACATCTAAAACATGCAGGGAAGGGGTGCCTCAGGACCAGGATTGAAAAACACTGCACTAGAAACACCAGAAGATGAATCCCTCCAGATACATTCAGCTGGGGAGTGGCAACAACATGGGGAAAGCCACTGGGCCCTCCCACCATTCCTACAGCTCCATACCCAGGCTGTGGTGGCTGTCTCCCTCACCAATCATTTCGACTTCTGGTGCAGAGGGAATGCAAATAGCAACAGCACAGATCTCAGTCTAATCTTCCTCATTAGACTCTAGGATTAAGTAAACTGACTGAATAAGCACCAAACTTTCCAGAACACAAAAGAATTATGCTATTCACAACTATTATAATTCTATTCTGTAAATAGATTTCAAATTTAATTTTAATATTATTTTGTTTAATTTTATTTGTGATTACCATATTTTTGCTCTATTTGATTTCTTTATTCTTATATGTTCAAAACACATTCTTTGTATGCTTGCATACTTTGCTTTTAAAACCTTATAAAATCTGATTCAAGTGCCTGTCTCAGCTTGCTCCCTGGCATGTAGGCACTTTTCCCACCACAGTTATCATTGCTTTTCCCTGTTTTCCTGGCACACTCTGAGCATTTTCTGCACACCTATTCACTTCTGCAGTCGTCAAACCAAGAGCACTGCCCAACAAATTCATTTTTGATTGGCTAGACTTTGCACTATTCTACAATTTCTAATATGTATTTCATCTCTAAATCAATTTCCCGTTTATTCTCTCTCTCCTATTTTCTTCTGCATTTCTTTTCTCTTCTTCTGTTCTGTTTTGAGCCTCACATAATTTTGCACACTTTTCCCATGCAACCAAACATTCATTCATGTAAGAATAATCCCAACCTGGATCCCTGACCAGCTCCAATGCATCCATATAGCCATGAAACATTGTTATTACCCAATTTTCAGAACT